>CM038725.1:16499174-17699174 GCA_021613375.1 Megaleporinus macrocephalus | reverse complement strand
TAACATTATACCAGTTTCAGAGAAAGAAAAAAAACACACAGCACAACATCAAACTGATGGTAGATACTTTGAATGAAGAAAGCCCGGAGAAGAACTACAACCAGACTGTATGAAGACTGCTGTAAACACTGAGATGGAAACATCCACAGTCTGGGGCTGCTTTATGTAAATGCTGACAGTTAGCTTATGATTACAAAGACACTTTAGATGCCAATGTGAAAAGTTATGCAAAGAAATAGCTCAAATGGTCACCATCTGAAGAACACCTTTTGAAAGACAAACTCATTCCAAAGTTTAGGACTGGTTAAAATATATACCACTTATGCCACAATATATGGTGGTATATGTTAAGTGTCCTACTACTTTTTGAACCACTGTATGTTGCCCAGAGGTGGACAAAGTAGACTAAATTGCAGTTAAATAAGGCCTAGCACAAAATATACTGAATACATGCAGCATCTATCAGCATAAGAACTAGAAAATAAAGTGCTAAAACTTAAAAATGAGGCATAAGCACCAACAAAGCAGCCAAAGTATTAAACTAATGTAACAGAATGAAATTCCAAAACAGGAATGTGGAACTAAACAGGTTAAAAAAGATTATTAGTAAATAAACATTTTGATTAGTAAATCTTTTTGAAGTATGATTAGTAAATCTTTTGTGAAGTGTATCAAACTGAAAACATTACAAAACATGACATTTTACGTTTCGACTTATTACCTTATGAACTGTCAGTTAATGCAGTGTCATCTGAGAGATCGGAGGTTATGGACATTCAGTTGCAAAGGTGTCAAAAGTATTCACATTCATTACTCAGGTATACTTATATTATACTCAGGTATAGATATTACGATTTAAAAATACTTCTGTAGAAGTTGAAGTATCAACTCAAGCTTTTTACTCCAGTAAAAGTGTAAAAGTTCTGCTTTCAAAACTACTTAAAGTATAAAGTAAAAGTAATATAATGGAAAAAATGCCATTAACGACAAAAGCTTAGGCCGCACCACAGGGGTCTATAGTGCACTAGCCCACCTCCCCAAAAACCCCATTCTTCTGAAAGCCACAATGACTATAATGTTATATTAAAATGTTAATGTTGATAAATTTGGGATGCGCTAGGCTTCCTGTTTCAGCCGCATATACGCCCATTGAAAATAAATGTAGTTTAGTACAATGTAAATATATTAAAGAAGCATATCTGTGTACTACTGAACATGAACATGTGTTTCGTGGAGCAGAAGATATGACGACTAGTTGCCTATAAGTATTGTAATAGTGCAGAAAGTCAAACTTCAGAAGCATGTTATCAATAATCTTTACTGGAATGTAAATGTACATGAATGAAAACAAGCTGTAAATTAAACAGGAGTAACGAGGCTATTTTTAAAATGTAAGGAACAGTAATTACCCCAATAAAGTATAAATAACCAATATTTCTATTTGTACTTTGTTACTTGACACCTCTGTTCAGTTGTGTTTTTAGCCTTGCTTTTAACATATAGACATTTCTCTGGGTTTCTTGATAGTATATGCTGTTGAGGATAAAATATCTTAAATTATTGTGTTTCTGGATGAGAAATATATCATTTTTAAACTGTTGAATTATTTGCTGAAGTGTTTCTTGGCAATGTTGTGAGCATGCACCCCTCATTGCTCATGATGTACTATTACTGTCCTTAACTCTCATTTTATAGCCATGCATGATGCACGTGTATTACATCATGCCTCAGCTTTCTTGGGTGACAGTATATTCATAAACAACAACGCAACTGGCCAGGTTGAACATAAATGTCTTCCCTTTATACTTTTTGACAGTATTTGCACCTGGTTATTTTCTGTGACTTGTATCTGGATTGTAACCTGATGATATTTTAGCCACATGCATTTATACTCATGCCGGCCAAACCACATTTTTCAGACGATTTCAACGTCCAAATAAAACCACACCTCAGTCGTTTGATGAACAGTGGTCCGGACAGCTGTCTCAACATTCTGATTAATTCAACATTTTTTAATATTATAACAAGTTTTTAGTTTTGGCTTATGCAAATTGTGACCCTACAACCTTCTCAGTCTTCGCAAAATCATAGTCTGCGACCAAAAACTCTGAGAGAGTTTAAAGATAAAGTCTAAACAAAGGTTTTTTTGGTTTCGGAAGAGGTCAAAGTACATTCACTTTGTAATTTTATTTGAATTTCACATGCTGTCCAACGTTTTTCTTAGTTTCTGAATGTTTTAATCGTTTAAGAATAGATGTCATCATTGTACATTACTGTGTAAATGGAACTAATTACTACCCACACTTGATGTTCCCCCAGCGGCTCTTCATTTATCATCAGCTCTATGTTGTTAAAAGTGTACCACCACTTGAGACAGTGCTGTTACTCACTCTTTTTCCCGGAGGCCCAACAGGTCCTTGAGGTCCTTTCAGCAGTCGGTACCTCTTCCCATCAGAGCCCAATATTACATCACCATGTTTGTGTGAACTCCTCGCTTTGCTTGGGTGTGATGAGCCGGCTGGTCTGTTCTCCACAGGCCTGTTGCGGCTTTTCTGGGCGAGGATGTCCGTTGGGGTCTGAGTGTTACTGGAGAACCCGGGAGTGTTGCTTGCCCTTTCAGAGGGTAACAGGTTTTCCTCCGTCAAGCTCAAATCACGAGACTCTGGATGCATGGGGTTCTCGATTTCATGCCTTGTAGCAGGCCTAGTGTCCAGGTCAATGATATCTCCTGAGGGGTTAACAGGAATTGCATTCAAAAGACCACCAGCCCAGTGTGTTTGTCTTTTCGGCAAGGGTGAGTTCTTCATTGTGGATTTAGCTGTGGTGGACTGGGCCTTCTTGTCAGTGTTGTCCTTCATCCTGTCATATGAGGTGATGTGAGGGGATTTGAGCCGGTCATGCTCCTTCACCAACCTTAAGCCATTAATATTGCCCCTCTGAGAATGGGAGGAAGTGTTGCCTCGAAAATTCAGAAGATCCTATGAAGAAAAGATCAGATTATTAACACTATGACTGTGCTGACATTGTAAATCATTAAGCAAACGCCCATACAAAGAGCACAGCACACATTTTAAAAGACCTTTATTCTAAATTATTCTTGTTTTACACATTTCCGCCCCAGAGTCCACTTCTAACAACTCTGTGGTTTTGTTGAATTGAAAAAAAACCAACACCCATTATTAACTGTACATGGCACATTTCAAATCCCTAATCCTTTCAAACTTTACAGGCTGCTTTTGATATTGCGGCTTTGAGAATGAGATAACACAAATGATATCTTGGTTTGATTGGCTGCCTTTTAAAAAAGTGAAATGAAGCACTACACATTCAAAAAGCAGTCTGGCCTAAAATAAACACAGCAAACTATTAAAGAGGAATTCTGCATTGTTTAATCACTGGCATGAAATCTAAGTAAATGGTGTACTGCAGAAATCATATACCAAATCAACTTTCTTAAAAAAAAACATGAATCATGATCTTGAAAGTATTTGATATCAGAAAAGGCTTTAGCCTCTTCTTTTGGATTTCCAGATTGTTTGGAAGGCTGCAGTTATCCATTTGTTTTAGATACAGTACAGCATTTAATTCACTAAAAATCTTTAGTTAAAAGGGACATATTATTCTCATTTTCAATGTTTCTGAATTTATTTTGAGGTCTTCTCACGTAAACAGACTTACATTCTTCAATTTTCCCAAAACACAATATTTATATACTTTACATCTGTATTCACTCTTTGTCTGAAATGCTCTGTTAGACCTCCTGTGCCCCACATCCTTATGATCCCAGCATGCTCTCAGTGGTAGGCTCGCCCACTGTATTCTGATTGCTCTTTCGCCAGAACGATATCCAGCTACAAGTCTGCCCCCAGCACTGCTGTGGCTATTCCTACATTGGTGTTGGTTCTGTCGGTTAAGTTTGAGCCAGAGTCTGATCATTGAAAGTCAGGTAGAACAAGCTGGTAGACCTGATCAACTTCAAAAGCCAGAGTGGAGCAAGACGTTTTCGAGCGTTGTGTGAGGGCATGCCGAGTCTGCCAGCAGATGGGCAAAATGGACAGTGTTACAAGATGACGACAGCAATTCCAACATTGTGCATCAACTAACTGAGAAAAGTGGTTACCTATAGAGACTTTCTTTACAGACTGTTTAAAAGCATAAAAAGCTTCATTATATATCAAAGCAAAGAGAAAAAACGGGTCTCCTTTAACTCTGCTAATAACTCCAGACACTATGCAGTAACAATGGTTGGTTAAAGGTGAATTCATTGTTATGACATCATTACCACAAACACTTTACGTTTTGAAACTTTACCAATGTTTGGATAATATTTTTTTTTAGGTGATGGGTGAAGTCCAGGCAAAAGAGCTGCAATCTGGCTGGTGGCCTAAGTATGGCTCCAAGTGCAGACCTCCTGTCTCCTTTAAACTGGGTCTCTCTCCTTTAGTCAACAATAAGCCTCAGAGTGAACGTAGTCAGGCACCCAGAAGCACTGTGAAGCAGCAGCCTTGGACACGGCAGAGATGGACACTTGATCTCCTCAAAGGTGACACGGTCACTCCAACTAATTGAAGTTGGCTCCTGTAAAAGTAAAGCACTACTCTGACACTTTTCAATAAAAATCAGCTAATAAGACCACAGTGGGACACTTGGATTAGAGCCAGAATTGAGTGTGAATGAGATGCCTGTGTGGATTAAACAATAATCACTTTATTTGAGGCATAAAATAAATTGGGGTCATGTGAACAGGTCAGGATACAGTGCCAGTTATCTGATCTGGTCCGACACGACCTTAAAGGAATGGTTCACAAAAAAATCATATTTACACAACCACCCCCCCCCCGGGCAACTCGGGTCCCCTTAGTTGGCCAGCCAAGGCATGCTTGGAGTCTTCTTATCTTATTTAATCTATTTTGGCTGTGGAGTTAAAAGGCTAATATAATAGATATCACAGAAAATGATTCTGGGTTATGCAGACTTCCATTACTTGTTAGCAACATCAGCCTCATAGCTCCAGACTAAAACTAACTACGCAAAATTCAGATACTACACTTGTCTTGGTTTGTTGTTTAGGATGAAGAGAAAATTAGATAAATTACATTTATCTTTTTACCATGCGATTATGTGCATCAGGAATGAACAATCTTTTTAATCATGCCTATTAATACAACCACACTGTCTGAACACCAACATTCACCAACAATTAACACCAATCGTCATTAGAACCGAATCATGAACTTGTATCATTAAACACAGTAGAAAAAAAGAATGCAGTGCCAATATGAGAGAATAATATCTGGCAGGGCAGCAAGCTATTGTAGAACAAGCACTGATGAAGCACTTCTAATGAAATCTAGCCTCAGATCATAACTTAATTGGTTAGTAGGGCTGTGTATTGGCACGTGTACATGGTGTTCCTAAACATATTATGATACAAAGGGTTATGTGTTGTAATGCTGTAAGCAAGACCATATATTGCAAATTTAGTAAAACTGTCATAGTATAAAAAACACCAACATATCGTCGCTGTCCAATGTATCTCCATTTTTGTCGATTTCTATTTTTCTACATCAATTAAACACAGCAGCAAATTTCATGACGAATGGACCAATAGAAATGCTCCAAAATAGCTTGGAAAAATTTCTGGTTCCATACACTTACATTGAAAGTGAAGACATGCATATGAATAGGTTTTGCTAATACTAACATAACACTACTTCTTTACGTCTAATGGCTGAAGACAGACTGCAACACTGCTGTCAAGTGGTTGGAGGCCCTCTGACTGGCCAGAGAGCCACCCCTTGGTTACACCCCTCCCCCAAATAGTGTTTTCGTGTGTAGGTGCTTATAGGCTATTTACTATTGTGTTGGTTGTATGTGCCTTTCCGTTATAAAGAAAGCTGCATTTGTGATGCTAGTTAATCTCAGTCCAGTTTTCTTTACTGAGAGCTGTAAACTAATCCCAAAACAGAAGATTACAACCCTCTTCTTTCATTCCTCACTGCTTACCAGCAGCTCAACAAAGAGCCACTTCAAACACAGAAGCAACAGTGTTAATCAACTAGTTAATCTGATAACAGGGTTTCAAAGAACATGTTTTGTTTGCTTTTACTAAATAAATATACACTGCCGGTGGAATGGCCACTAGGGGGCATATAGAAAAATGCTATGATGTTCTGGTGGAAAACACATCTGCTAATGAAACACAGTGGGCCAACCGAAACCTTATCAAGTTTTGAATGACAAGGTCAACTTGTTTTGCCTGATTGGAGAACATAAGCAGTTGTGGCCTAGTGTGATTGCTCTCTGATGGATCACCATGTGCTTTTGTCCTAGGGCAGAATAGGATTCGGCAGGTTGAGTTGACAGTGAATAATGAGTAACTTCATAAATTCTCACTGAGGCACCGGCATGAAGAAAGATGCAGCTGGGCAAAGACATTTCAAAGGAAAACACTGATCAACAAAAACGAGGGCCTGGTCTGGGACCACTAATGAGCAATCATAAGCTAAATAACAAAAAATATTTTTATATTATATAAAATATTTATATATCTCATAACTACTCACAGTTCTAAGTTTAACAAGCTTGTAAGCTGTTGCCTACCAAATGTATTGGCATCTTTGGCATTTGCAGTCTCACTTGAAGCTTTCTGCTTTCAGGCCTGTAATGTTAATTCACTCCTTCTTTCTGGAGCTTGCACCCACATTGATTTTGTTTGATAAATAACTAATGTAGATTTATATAGACAAGGTATTTAGTCAGCAATGTTAGTCAGCAGCCTTCCAAGCTATGATTGTAAACTGCCCTGGCCTACAGTTTATTTGTGTAGATGTGAATGTACACTCAGTAGCAAGACAAACAAACTTACAGTCACAGCTCTAGTACCTCAACATACCTGTACAAATTGATACAATCCAAATAGAGCTGCTTGCTATGGACAACATGCTGTACTGAGGTTATACAATATTTGCAGAAACACATTTGTAACATCTGGTGTGTTGGTCAGGATACATGCAGGCAGTATCACAAATAACCAGGAGCAAACATGCCCCCATGTTTAAGATTGCTGCACTATGAAGTTTGAGTACAGAATGCTGTAAACATATTTCAAATTCAGAACAGGAGATTCCCTTCATTCCTTTCATTTTACCCTTCATTGCTCACTAGCAGCTCAACAAAGAATCAAATTTGACAGACAGAGGTCACAACAGCATCCTAGTCAAATAACAGAAATATAGGGCAAATCACATTTTATTTGATTCTATTAATTCAATATATCTGAGACTATTTCTAAGATTATTTGGGTGCCTAATAAACACTGATATCGCTAAAACATAGTGGGCCAACAGAAAGCCTTCTGTTGCTTATTTTGCCTGTCTGAAGCAGATAGAATATTTATATTCAATTTTGTTGTACCTTGAAACAAGAGTACAGGGTCATAAATGTATTCAAATATAATAAATATAGTTTAAAATTGAGTAGCTGACTTTACTTAATTATCTTAAATTATGCTATTTTGTATTTGGAATATAAATCGCCCCTGAATTTCAGTCAGTAGGGACCAAAATTGCCTTTTTTACTCCCTACATTGCACATTGTGATGTGATAGGTTGATCATTACATATGCACAATGTACAATAGTGTGCAGTTTACTACTAAATAGTTATTGGCTTGGGTGCAAGGTCATATAAAGACCTGTATCAGATCTATAAACAACATGGAGGGATTTTTCAAATTCCATGTATAATTAATTGATTAAGATGTAAGCAAGTTAATCACAGAGGTTATGATAAGAACCAACGAATATCTCTGAAAATATAGTGATACAGAAAGCTATTATATTAATAGCTATGAATGTGCTGCCTGATGTCTGAGGAATTGTTTCATGATCTAATGTGTGATTCTTTTAATCCACTCATGTCAGAGAAGTACATGCAGGGCATTGTATGACAAAACTTTATATCTTAAACACTGAATTATTAAGTTGTGAAAAGTGGAATTCCTCTTTAAATAAATCCATTGAAAAGTTCTTTAGGGACCCAAAAGTGGTCCTTCTGTGGCACCATTCCAAAACATTTTCACACCCTAATCTTTAAAAGTAAATAATCAGTATTTAAGGTGAAGCAAAAAGCTAACAAGGCCTACCGCAGCTTTCCTTTGACCCTCCACATGCAGCCCCATCTGAAATAGTCCCAGAAGCAGGCAGCATGTATTCCAAGCATGGCACTGCATGACTAGAGGAGATCCAGACGGCATCACTTTCAAAAGCATCCACCCAGTGCAGCACTCCCTCCTTATTCTCTTCTAGTTCTGTCCCGTGCAGTTGGAACCTCCCATTTACGCCCACATCAGGTCTCAGCCCAAACCCAACACACCCAGAAAGCCAGCCTTCAGGCACTTACTTAACCCACAGCACCTCCATACAGGTGGACCACTCACTGCTAGTCTACTGGTTATGCAGATCAGGTTAGAACATGGTGAAAAGTGAGATCACAATATTTGGGTTGGCATATATGTATCTGATGTAGGACTGAACAAAATGTTGAAATGCTCTTGTGGTTTTGCAAAGTGATGAACAATGGCTTCAGTTCAATAGTTATATTTTCAAACAGGCTAATATGACATTAACACACAATTCAGCAGCAGTTTTATTTATTCATTTATTTATTTTTTATATTTATGTTTTGAAAATGTCCTGATTCTGCAGAGCTCTTCTTCACTATACAAATTGGTTTGGCAGCCTCATATAAAACCATCCAATTTCAGCCTTCCAACTATCAGCATGCCACACTTTCAATTAAAATGTCCAATATGTACAAAATCTACTGACTACCACTGACTATAATTAGGTTACTCTTTCAAATTTGACTTGAATTTGATGGCACAGGTTTAAATTGCAACACCCTTAACCTATGGGCAAGTTTTGCATACTAATTTCACTCAGATAGGCACACATGTGCATGAAATTCCCATAAGTCCTGTAACTGCAAAGTGGGTGTACATATATTTTTGGGCCCCCAGTCAAATGACGAGGTTTTGTTGATTTTCTAAATGAAAAAACATGAAAACATCCTCTACAGAGAACACAATTCTTTACATTGTAAAAAACAATTACTGTTCATTTGCTAAATTTGATATATTGAAAAAATAACAGAAAATATGACTTAGGCAAAAGTCATTGAACTTTTATATTTAATGTTCTATTTTTTTCTAATGTGTTGAATATCTGTGCACTGGCCTTGCAGGAAAATGCCATATTTACCATGCTCTGTGTAGATGTATACGTCTGTATCAACAGAAAATCAACAAAACCTGTCATTTGACTGGGGGTGTTCAAACTACTACACATGACTGTACCACCACATTGGATCTGGGTAGGATCCTATCCCTTCCTGACACTGTGAATGTACCTTTTCCAATCACTGGGACATGAACCAGTAACGGGCCACTGACCAGTACTGGGACATGAACCATTTGCTACCTTGTTCCGGTCAAAGACAGTAGAGTATATGGTTGCACTGTAGCAGTAACGTAGGGCATGAGGGGGGGGTTGATTTGAAGTGAGCTGAATAAAATCTATTGGTCTACAGCTCCTGCAGCTGATTGTCTACTGGGCAGCTGATAGCTAGTGAAAAAGCAAAACCCTGACACTAACAAGGACAAAAATAATACCATGGACAGTAAAAAAAACATAATTCAATCAAAATTTGATGGGAGGTATATAAACAATGATATATTGCCATTGAGGATGGTAATACACCAAATACGATGTGCGTGGTATGCGGGGGGATGCTAAAGAGGCTAAGAAGTCTTCCAATTTTTTCACTACACGTAGACATTGCTGGATAATACCACAATGCATGCTAATGTCCACCACACACCCCTCAAACTGGTCCCTCACTGCCCCCCTGCAGGCTGTGGTTTAGTCCGTTTTTTAAAAAGGCAGGAAACTGCTGTTATAACTTTGTCATAGTATCATTTTAGTATCAAGCAGTGCGACACTACACTTAGTACTGTAGCGCTTGTGCCTTTAGTGGCTTTAACATCTGTCTGCACACGCTCAACAGCCTACATGAAAGTCTTCAGTCATGGGAGAAAGAGAGTGAAGATGGTGAGAACATAAGGGTTCCAAACCAGATCAGAGTTTACAAGTGATGGCATCTAATGAGAAGCTCCTTCATCAGAAGATCTAAAACGAAGGACTTCAATGACATGGTGAAACCATGGAAAGCTATGGAAGACACTTGGGGAGAACTTCAAACTCTTCTGGTTGACCCAAAAACCACAGAAGAAGAAACGATTTACGAAGCCAAAGCTGTCCCATCAGCAAGCATCATTGCAATATTCCACAAACAAGCTCAGCGAAGTCAGTCTGATTCGAAACAAATTATTCCTCGCTGGACCTCCAGCTTACAGAATCAAAAAAGCTGCGGGACACGCGGTGACCACGAGGTCGTTAAAACAGGAAGGATTAGCGGTCATGACTGCCATAGTAACGGGGCTGACTCAGGGAGATGCATTACAGAGGAAGGTTTTGTTGCCCGAGTCCTCTGTGGGACTCTGTTTCTGAGGTTTTCACAGTTCTTTTTTTTTTTTTCGCTGGGTGGGGAGGGGAAAATATGAACCGCTTCCAACTAATACACTTCCATCTTTATTATCAGAGTTCCACTCTTGCTCTCACACATGCTCCTCCTTAGCGTTTTAAGTGCTGATGCTGCGAAACAGCTCACAGCTCATCATATAACTGTATTACGTCCACACTTCTGTGTTTGTCTTTTATGTGTATCAAGCTTGTTTTCACTCAGCTTCCCTTTGGGAATAAAGTTCAATTGATTGAGTAATTGAATAAACTAATATTAGCAATTTTCTCTCCAGGTCACATGGTAGATAAGCATACAGGGCTCAAGAAATATCATAGCAAAGAATATGGCAAATATGTTGTACATGTGAATTTAACTTCTCTATATTATTGAAAAGCATAGTTTCTTCCTGGCTCTTTAGTAAAGACACTTGGTCTACATAGAGCTGAACTATCTAACAAACATCTGCACGCTTAAATGGTTCTATGCATAGTGAAATGACTACTCTGATTGATGGAGAATATGCTGTATATGTATATGTTTATGTTTAAAATCATAACTTGCAGTAGAAATAAAACGCTTATTACAGTAAATCCATTACAAGTTGCTTCAAATTACAATAGGATTACATTACTAATCTGATTGCACTGATGATACTCCTTATGTTACTTATATGTGTACCACATGTTATATGAGGAAATCCAGTCTTTTATCCTTAATTTTTTCAGAAAGAAATACTTAATTACAAGAAACATTTTAAAGAGAGCTCAAAATTCATGCCTTTCAATAAAGATACAGCCAAATATGCATATTGTCATGATGAATGGTTCAAAAACTGAAAAACTAGCCAGTAAAATAATTTAAAAATATAGTATTGTGAAAGTTTTAGGCACTTGGGGACATTATTTTATTTAAAAAGCTATTTTATCCAGTCAGGAAGCTTTTATGAGCTTAGCAAAACACCTAATATAATACTATTAATGCAGTAAGTAGTGGCTTTACATATGTCAGTGTGTTTATCTAACTCTTTCCAAGCTTCTAAAGTACTCAGTACTCAGTACTACTGAAAATAAGCCCATGTCATATTCATCCTATGCAAACTTCCTTGTCAGTAAATATTCAATTATATTACATTCTGCAGAAAAACAGTTCTCACATTTATTCTTAAGCGTGAAGAAGCCTGTACTGATCCCAGTGGCCCAAATCAAGCTGATACGCACTTTCCAGCCTAATCATTAAAAGATAAAAATGACAGAAGAATATTTGATTTTATGCAGCAATGGAAGTTCCCAAGCTAATAACAGTGCTAATGATACACTGTATCCACTTAATACAGCTAGACAGATGTTTAGCAGTAAAGAAAATATGAACTCACAAGGAGTTTCTATCTGGATGTGTGGCGTATGGAACGTTTTTAGTGTGACGGTGGCCACTCCCATTTCAGTCATAAGCATTACCTGTGGTTACATGACATTTACCCACCTCCTCATGCAAAACGAATCCCTTCCAGATATATGCAGCAATACAAGCTAGGGAGTGTGTGTGAACATGTGGCTGAGGGTATGTGTAAATGTGTTTATAGACGGGCTGGAGTGTGGGAAACCCGCTGGATAGAGGTTGAAAATCCTGACACTTCTTCCACTTTTATATCGACGTTTAAGAAGATCTGGTTTATTTTAGAGCATTAAATTATAGCAGGCAGATCATAATTACATGTCTAACCTCTGTCAGAGCACAGAACGCTGATGACAGACAAACTCTGCCAGGGGACATTCTGGAGTCTGATATGAAACTGGAGCTGAACTGAAGCTGGAGCTGAACCCCGCCCCTCGGTTCCTTTCCCTCAGCTATAATTACACTGCCTCATAACTAACTCTATCACACTATTGCATCTGTATTAGAGGAAAGGAGAGAAAGGCAGAGTGAGTGAGAGAGACAGAGAGAGTGAGTGAGTGTGAGGTATAGGGACTTTCCCTGCCTGCAGGGAACTCTTTAGTTGTGGCTTTGTGTCCTCGTTCAGTTCTAACAGCTAACAGACAGCTTTTGCTAAATCTTCCTAAAATATCCTTTTTTACAATATGAGCTCCAAAAGTAGAAGTGCTCTCCACGTCATCTTCGCCAGAGAGAGAACTGAGGACTGTAAAAGGCCAGAGAGAAGACGGCTAGCCCAGATTTGACTGGACTTGCACTGGAGTGACCTGTGACCTTAGGGTCATAGATTGTTCAGCTCTTCACATGACCTCTTAGACACCACTTATCTCAGATAAAGGATTGCGAGGGGAGAGGCAGTGTCAGTGCTAATAGTTGCTCATGTAGTTGACCTCACTGAATTGGTTCTCAGGTGGTAGGGTCTTTTCATTTGGACCATCATGTAGTTATGAACATACTGGAAAGTCAGAAGAAAGACCAGTAAAGCAAAGCAGTCTGGCCGACGTCTCACATTGTGTTTGTTCTGGCCAACAGAGGGGGCTGCTGCTGTCTATTAACCACTTCTACTACTTGCTCACCTAGTTTTAGAGAACACTACTGTGTAACTACTACTGTGAACGTGTCAACTGAGTCCACAATATCACCACAATCGTTTTTACACCCAGACAATAAAGCATGGATGGGAATGTGAATCGTACTACCAGCTGATTTGATTTGTATAAGCATTGGTTTTTAAAACTGTGTCACGTCTTCGGCCATATGACGTTGAAAGCAGCGTTCTATCTCTCCAGAACCAGAGATAGCCCAGGAGGGGTCTTTAGGGTCTGGCCATTGGGCTGTAACCATAGGTTTTTTTTTCTGTAGCCATTTTTGCTGACAAAATATGAAAGTTAATATGAATTATAGGCTCATACACCACTTGATACACTACTAATGTACAGTACTGTGTAAAAGTTTAGGCACTTGGGGACGTTATGTTTAAAAATGTATTTTTCCCCCCAAAAATTTGTTTGCTAGGCAAATTTCTTTATTTGTTTCAATATTCAAATAATATTAATGAGCAAGTAGTCGTTTTACAAGTGTTTATTTAACCCTTTACAAACTTTTCCTTGTGGCAACCCATGATTATTTTTTAGGCTTATTTACATCTGTTGTAATAATATCTGGTGTTCTTACTGGTGAAAATACACATGCTATGATAAAGTGTTTTAAACAATGAGATTTTTGCAGAGTAGGGTATGCTACGGCTCATTTTATCTAACAAATTTATTTTTACAAAGGGTATCAAATCTTACAATGTCTCTGGTTTTCACTCTAACAAAATGTTGTGAGTTTCCAGTGTTTACAGATTTTACAAGTAATATGAAAAGTGCTATAAAGAAAAGCATTTTGCTCCAGATATCCAGTCTGCAACTCAAAAATCAGTTACAACCAGACCCTCCCAAAATACTTCTATGTATAATTACACTGGAAGCGCAGACTTCCCTCAGTTAGCTACATCACTGTTTTGTGCCATTTGGAAACATGTTGTGTGGTTTGGGGGTATAAAGGCTATAAAAACAAACATTTACCACACCGCTCCAGGTAATGAGGCCTATTGGTGGATACTATACAGCCTTAACAAGCCTTCAGCCCAGAGTTCAACATGCACGACATAGTCGGCTTTCACTTTCGCAGACGAAGACAAACACACAGCACACTTAACGACTCCAATAAAGCAGCTGTTAACCTCAACGTGACCCTTCCTCACCCTACTGGAATACACAGTGTGTTGCAGGACACGTTCAATGCAAGTCTCGACAAACAGACCCCAAAGTCACAAAATCACATCCTGAAGAATGCCCCTTGAAGTTGGTGGTCTGCTGCTGTGGGCTGGGTCACTCCTCCAGTGAAGCTCCTTTATGGAGGCACTTGAAAGAAAGCTTATCTGTGTTTGTAGAGTATTTACTGCCTTCCTCTGATTTCATCGAGTAGAGTCCTTATCTCAGACATTTCAGTCATGGATTTAAAGGCATCTAAGACAGGAAATGGCTTAATAGTGTAAGTGCAGTATTGAGATGAATCCTTACTAGAGTTATTGTTCAGTGTGAGTGTATTATTACATTATTAATAATTATATAGTAATTACACATACAACCTGTAATCTGTACAGTGCTACTTTTTTATCTGTTTGGTGTCAGAAATTTGTAAAACAAAGAAAAAAGAAAAAGGTTTCTTTGGAGAGTTGCCTTAGCAGAACAGCTTTTTACTTCTTTTCATTTCAACGCTCCATAAAATCCAGGTCATAATAAAATACCTCGCCTTTTAATTAGACACACAAAAGTAATATGATTCAAAGTTTGCCTCCTGCCTGTTTTAACAAGTTAGGAGAGAGAAGTAATTAAACAAAATGTGAATAAAAGTGACAGGTAGAGAATTTCAGCAGTTAATTTTTTTACATTCCATTATTTATTAAAATAAAAATTAAAAACATTAGATTTAAAGTTCTGATATTAAGCAGGCTCTATTAGCAGAAATTGAATAAAATATTTTTAGTGTATGAAGTTATATATCGTCGCTGTCCAAAGAAAAACTCCATCTCCATTTTTGTTGATTTCAATTTTTTTACATAATTTGAACACAACAGCTGCCGTTTCCACGATAAATAGACCAATAAAAATGCTCCAAAATAGCTTGAAAAAAATTCTGGAAATAAAAACGTTTTCAACTTTTCCTGTAAAATTGCCATTATATATAAGAAGTTACAACATTGTACTCCACCAGAAGGCAGTGAAGAGCCTGCATTATATGCTTTGGTTTCTTAACCATTCAGTCCAAAGGAGGAAAATTAGAACACCCAGAAAGATGCCATACAACAAAGACCAGCACAGCAGACAGTACAAAGTGCGGCTATAGCCCATAGGAAGCATAGCAGAAAGAGTAAATAAACAATAAGCTCAAGTTCTTTTTAAACTCTACTCGTGTATATTTGATGCAGTACACTTTTAACAGCACTTAGTGAATATATTACATTTATTATCAGGCTACTGACTGCACAAGCGTTCACACTGAAACATACAGTATATTGGCTTTGTGATTTGGATTAGTAGTCTGGGTTTAACGCAAGTACTGTAATAGATCATGATTGTGAATTGTTGGGAAACCTAATGTGACCAGCACGCAAAAGCCTACACCCTTCATATTTTTGAATAATACCCAAATCTAACTGAAACGCCCATGCTTACTTTCAAGATCTTACAAGGGTTAAAACTGCCATTACATTGTAAACGTACAGAAAACATATGTGATCATGTATGCCGACTGTAACTGCATAGATTCATGCCAACATCTTCAAATTGTCCGTCTTTTGGGATTTCTAGGCCCGAACTACAAAGAGACAGAAGCAATTAATGACTTTCCAGTCCATTTGCTAACTGTGGAGCAGTTCCTGCTGAGCGTGCTCCTGGGCCGTGCCCTCTAGCCCTCCTAGACGGGACGTTTATCAACCCCTCTGCCCCACCTTCTCTGCTCCCGTCAGTACCGTGCCAAAACGAGATCACTCTCACGGCAGCCATTAGTCACGGCCCTCCCCTCACAGCAAAACGCAGCAACGGTTTAATGGGGACAAATGAAGAAGAAGTTAAAGCCATCTCTTTTTTCCATCAGTTCAGTTTCCGTTCTTCCGAGGCCATCCATCTAGCCATTGCCCATTGCTGAAGCTCAATTGTCCCATGATGCATGGCGGTTTAGCTCATTAAAAGCTGGTTAATTCCTCATTGTTAACCCCTGTACTACAAGCCTGTGAAATGCTGAAGCAAGTAAATTAATGAGTCCCCATCTGCTATAATTCACACACAGACTTTTCACTGCCAGTAAATGGATTTCCCTTGAGCTCTTACCAATACGTCTGCTTCCTGGTCGTCAGGTCTGAGCTGAATTGTAGATCCGATTACATAATCTTGCATGTCAGTAGAAGACTCTGATTCCTCTGTCAAGCTGGTTGAGGACAGCAATGGAGGAGACTGGAGGAGTAAGAGTGAGAAAAGGTGGTTTTAAGAAATATTACAGGCAAGTAATAATTCCACAGTTAATTAGCTTGTGTATCCTGGAGCTTCCTGAGTTAAAAGTAGTACAGTGTGCTGTGTTATTCTTGTTTTTGAGTGTGGCGCCTGTCATAGAGCTGGTATGTATATCCAGGCAATAAAGGCATTTTGGGGGAAATTAAACAGATATATTTTATTTATTAACTGATTTTCTTCTATCTCTCGAAGCTTGGATTGTGAGAAGTAGAACATGCAACCAACTTCTAAAACTGTATACAATAATAATAATAATAATAATAATAATAATAATAATAATAATAATAATAATAATAAATTTTATTTATATAGCACTTTTCAAGAACTCAAAGACGCTTTACAAACAACTTTACAAAAAAAAACACAATACAAGATACATAAAAAATATATAATAAACAAGTGAAAAAAAGGGATAGGGAGCAAGCAGCAGAAAGAAAAAAGAAAACAAAATAGAAAAGTACAAATATAAACAAGGTATGACATTACAAATTAAAAGCAGATCTGAAAAGGTGGGTTTTGAGGAGAGATTTAAATTTTGACAGATCTGAGCAGTCTCTTATGGATTTTGGCAGAGCATTCCATAGGGAGGGCGCAGCTATGGAGAAGGCTCTATCCCCCCATGTCCGGTGCTTAGTCCTGATGGGAATGTACAAAAGAATAAAAGAATTGTGTACTGAATGCGCTGGGGAACAGGAAGCCAATGGAGTTTTTGGAGAACAGGTGGTATATGTGGGAAAATGCCCCTGCAGATTTCTTTAAAAACCTAATAAATAGTCTAACAATTTTGCAAGACCATCAAAACTGTCAGTATCAGATAAAAAGAAATTTAAGCCCAGCACAGAATAGTATGAGCAGTATATTTAATCAGAAATTCTTAAATATTTACACGGTGAAGTAAGCAAGAAGCGGGACGCAACAGTACTATGAATAAGGCCTGACTCCATACCTGACATTCACGTGTGTTCCAGATGACGCAATCATAAAGGACAGTCCTAACTACAGGTGTCAGTGTGTCTGATGTATCTCAAGGATTCATATGACCACATAACATTTGTGTTGAGATCCCTAAAGCATACCAATGCGTCCCTGATGACAATAAGTACCTGATTAACTCATCACAGTCATCACAGCAGGGGTGGAAGCAGCTGTGTACCTATGGCGTCACATTAGTGTCAAAACTCGAGTGCACAAAAACACAAGCTGTACATTTTAACATTTCGCGCACATAAATGTGTCACTCGTGAGTGTAAATGTGAAACTCGCGAGCACATAATGAGGAACCACATGCAATTATTGCGCTCGAGTTTTCAGCGCGAGTTTATGAAATTGTGTGTGCGGTTCCTCTTTATGTGCTCACGAGTTTCAAATGTACACTCACAAGTGAAAAAGTTACGTGTGCAAAATGTAAAAACTTGCAGCTTTGTATCTTTCACCTTGCGTTTTTGCACGTTAGTGTCAGTGACGCCATAACTTTCTGTCTTTGTCTCCCCTCCTGAATGTTTGCATGTTACCTGTTTACCTGTTAGCTTGTACAAGCACACAAGCAAGAACTCACAGCACATTTAGGTCTGACAACAATCACAGCCAGAAACTGATGAAGTTAAAGTGTGCAGCACCCTTCTTTCAGTCACAAAACCCAGCCGTAAGCAGAAATGCTAGATGTACGCAGCTATACAGTACTGTACAAAGTTCAAAGGCTTTCCTTCCTTTACTTACATTCACAATGACCACTAAATGACCACTAAACGTAATTTATTCCTTTTTCTGGAAATAAAGTGGATTAGACGCATGAGAATCCACTCACATAAAGGGAAAGTCAAAAGAAAACACATGAACAAAACATGACTTTACAAAATGAGATTGTGAAAAAACTTGGCAGACCAACAAACCTGCCCCCTGCCCAAAATAAACAGTACCTGAGCTTTTATCTTTGTCAGAGAGGAGAAACTGAACACAAACAACATGAATCAACTGGCGTCACTAAACGGTGAGGCCTGCGAATGTAACTCATTACTTCTGAAAGGCAGAGAGTCTAGAATTGTTATGTACCTGCGTGCCGTGGTATGTTCCAGCAGAAGCTTCACACACAGGCTGGTAAAGGCTGCAGTGACGGCTAGCAGCTCTGCCATCTCCCATAAAAACCATCATCTGCCTGAGCTCGCCCTGTCAACACAGAATCACACATCAAGATAACATCTGTAAGCTGTGACCACCTGTTCCCCAAAAAAGAGACCACAACTGAAAGCTGGGGTTATTTAGCTGCTTCATTAATTCTCTGCCTCTGTCTCTCATGTCTGGATGGATAGCAAACTCCATATCATTATACTTCACATGCAATGTAGTAAACCATATGGAATGTCTCCGGCCTGAGAACGCAGGTTGTACCAGGCTTGCTTGGCCAGCTGTTTGACCATTAATCTTGTCTGTGCTATAGGATGCTGATATCACTAACATGCTCAGTATGTAGTCTGTAAGAGGCACAGATTCATATGGTATTCAGATACAGTGCAGAACAACATATTTAAATACCTGAGTTTGCTGCAACATGCTACCAACCTTTTCAGACCTTTCTGTATCCTACATTTTTCTTCTATGTTATCTATCTTCTTCCTGAGGCCCAATCAGGACGTTTGTGTGGTTTTATGTACAAAAAAAAATAGACCTAATTCTTGTTTACACATCTATTTGCTACACATCTACTTACTGCGCTTGTAAGACTGGAATATGTAAATAATCTCAGTTCTGCTTCGCTGGCTTAGATTGGGCCTCATTCATAAAGCAGCCCAAACTAAAACACAGCTTTTCACATCGCTTAATGTGAACAAATAGGCTAAACCACTGTAATCTGTAAATACTGGTTTTTGTGACATCACAAAAACACTGAATTTAAAACAGACAAACAAATAAATTCTGTACATTATTTAAAATATAACTTTTATCATATGCTAACTTGCCAACAGCCACTGTTTGCCTTTTTTAATAATAATTGAGCTTAAAATCATTTGCAACCACCTTACACCTTACAGCTTGTGAGCTCCGCCCATTTACATTAAAGTTGTAAGGGATTTTTTAGACTGCATTTTGAACAGGGCTGAATATTGAATATGCAAAGGCTGTTTACATCCATTAATCTTAAAAACAACCTTTAGGATATGGTCCCTTTAAACAAGTGAGCAAACTAATTTTAAAAGCTCAGCCAACTGAAACCTACAATGACCCAAAGGACCATTTTAAATTAACTGACTGGTGTAAAACTCATCCTGTGTAGGTATCTGTGAATGAGTTTTGTGATGCAGCCAGATATGCAGAAGCACTAAGCACCTTTCACAATAGGTGTTGTGTAAAAATGACCATTATGTAACATGTCTATAAGATTATCTGTTCATAAAAAATACCTCAAATGGTGTCTCAAACCCGTGCAGGATGCCCCCAACCATCAGCAGGCCATCAGTAGTAATGCCCATGTAGGGGTAGGTCCACCTCACTTTCTCCACAAGCACACAGTCCACATACACAGACAGATATTCAAAGGAGACCCCCACTGAGAGCCAGTGCCAATGCGAGTCTGACAAACCAGGAACTAAAAACCTATAGAAATCAGAAAATGTGTGTGTATATGAACAGATTTGAATTTACATACTGAATATATTATATCTGGCTGTAAATAGTTGACTAAATATGGTTAGTTACCACCAACAGTCATTTATCATAAACACCTGCCATGTATTATAACTTATAATAAAGCACAATGGGCAGTCGAGCAGTAAACACTGGAGAACTGAGTGCTTCATAATTAACGTAGCGACTCACTCGTAATCTCTCTGTTGAGCTGTGATGAAGGTGATGCTGGAAGGACTCAGTCGGATCTGGAGCGTCACTTGATTGTAGAAGTCCAGAATGGTCAGGATGCTTCGGTCCTCCTCCTGTGAGCTCCTCAGCTGAAGAAGCACACTAAACTCATCCGAAAAACTGGAAACACAGGGCACAGGTATTAAACTTGACAAAAACTTAGATTTACTCATTGCAATACTTTAAATGTTGTCTGTGTTTGGTGTATGAAGTCTGCTTCTGTAATTTTACAAGGGAGCTTCAAGGCTAATTTGGCTAACATATGCTAATACACCACAAATGATCATAATACATGCCTAATGGCTGCTCGGACAAACTCTCTCAGGTGCATTTCATTGTTGTCTATGGAGCAATGTACATAAACGCTGAAAAGCTGTTCTCATGTTTTAAACCGTGCAGTTCAAATAGAAACCCAGTCAACTTTACTGCTGAGCAGCCAACATCCACTGACCAATCAATATCGAGGAAATTTCCTCCAGTTACTCATCCAAAGATTAGTTTTGCCTGTTTTGTTACCCAGAGCTGCACAATGCACAACACAAATGTGTCCACTATCTGAACATGACCTTGCATAGAAACATAGTTATTCTATGTATAACTACATACAGTACAGTGCAAAAGTCCAGTCTAAGTCCAGAGACTTAGAGACCAGTCTAAATGGTCATTATGTTCAAGTCATTCAGTTTTCACTGTCAGCAGAAATAAGTATTTAACAGAAAATGACACAGTAGCTTAAACAGTTTCATATGATATTATAGTCGTATGTAAGTGTGCACACATTGGCTGTATTACAGATTCCTTTTTTTCCAGATTTGCTTTCACTGACAATGTTTCACCACAAACGTTTTAGAAGCTGCTTGTATTTCAGCTGCTCACAATACAATTCATTTTAAATGCATTCAGTGATGTAGAGGTCTGGCCTCTGTGGTAGTCAGTCCATTGTTCTAAGAACACCAGCAGCTTCTTTGTTTGATGTGTCCATCTTGTTTTCTCAGGAGGAGCTTCTTGAACAGCTACACATCCTTTCAGAGTTTCTCACAGTGGAAGGATGGACAAGCATACCTGATCTAAAGCAAGAGTGGAGCCCGATTTTCTCCTGTCTCTCAAATATGAAGGCTTTCAGTGCTGTTTATCTGATGGTGACAGGTTTGGTGGTTTAACAGGTTTTGTGTAATTGTTAATTTTCTGCATATCTTTTCATTACTGTATAGTATATATCAATTTGGAAACTGCTGTTTCTTCACTTCTGTTTTTTGACTTTCTATGTTCTTATGCAAGATCATATCTTATTGTCATCTGGGTTAAAAATGCAGTGTGAAGTTTAGCTGTTTGTCAATCAAGTCCCTTACAAAGTTGCCTAATGAGTGCTTTCTGCTTCTTTTTGAGCGCTAGGCATACCTTGTGTTAAACATTGGTTGAATGCACCCTAAATTATAATGTATTTGCCTTAAGCCTGACACAATATGCTACAATAACAAATTAACACATTTATCATATGACAAATTGTACAAAAACAACAGAATAAAAGGACAGCAAAATTTCAGGTTGGGTTACTGCTGCTGCTTTAACCATGTGATGTACTTTTGTCCAATGTTATAGATGCCAGAATAAATACAAGTAAGTCTATTTAAGATCACACAATTTGAGATGACCTAACATCTGGTGTACAATTTAGGAAGTCAGCAAGAAAAAGCCACCTAAAAGCCCATTCTGGATTTTATTTTATTCTATTATCTGTTGCCCTAAAAATCTAATTGAACTGGAATAGCAAAAAAGCAAGTCACCCATGGACACACCTTGGCCCAAAGGCTTGTTGTGCAGGCAGGGTCAAAGTCGAGTACAGTCCGATGTCCAGCACCACACATCCATCATCGTCCTTATGGAGAGACACGTTTGTGCTCTGTGGGACAAGGCTGGTAAAGGTCTTCAGTAAGTCCAGCTTTTGGGTGAAAATATTCATGTGTAGTTCCAACTCCTCTGTAAAAACAGCAGACAATAAGCATTCATTAACAGTATGCAAACAGCATTCCTTAAAGGACCCATATTTCTTTTATGATATTTGTGTGACATGATATTTTTAAATGTCTCTTTATTTAGTAGAAGTACATACACTGTTTTCTACAATGCATTAAAAGCAATTACTGAGTAAACAATTAAATTTGCAAAAGTCTCCACTTATCCCAGATACAGTCGGTTGGCTTGTAGTCTAAATTTTAATTCTCAGATGTACAACTAGAGCTATAGTGGTAACATTGCTATCTAACACTAGATGTCAATAGTCACCCAAATAGTCCAAATGATTACATTATTAAAATTTTATCTCAACCAGCTTGAACCACATGCAGAGCGTCACAGTAAGCAATTTTGTGCAAAAAAAACCCTAAACAAACACTGTGATCTTAATGCAGACCTGGATGTGGTTTGAACAAGTTGAAATCAATTCTGCCCATTTGGTGATCATTGAGTTTTAGCCTTTGTAAGCAAGGTTAGCCTCATAGCTCCAGTACTAAACCATGTCAAACTTATACTTTAAGACCGATATTATGTGAATGACCTCATCTCTGGTTGGCCACCTTATATTATGCCTCATTGAAAGAGCAGTTCAAATTGAAACACTCTTTATAACTTCACCATAGAAGTGATGTGATGTCTTAGCACAGCAAAATCTTCTATGTGTGAAAAAAATCCATGATACAGGGCCTTTTAACTCTATTACATGCAATCACATCGCCTGACAATGCACCGAAATCTACGCTTCATCTCAGTTCAAAAGCCAGAGGGAGTTCAGCAAAAGATGACATGAATGATGAATGTAGAAAAACAAACCAGAGAACACAGCAACACTTTCGGTCGCTCGCATAACATTTATTAATCAAAGAGAACATGACAGCTGAGGACAGCAGGAGGGTTCTGGGCCCATACGAACAGAGATGCTGTGCTGATCTAGGATCAGCTCCCAGTGTACATATAACTGTGTTCTCAGGGTGAAGGATGAAGACTGATCTTACATCAACATTACTTACTATGAGAAATCTGATTAAAGCCACAGCTCTGCAAACAGCTCTTCTATGATGTATCGTACTGAAGACCACAGAAAAGGGGATGAGGCCCAGGTCTTCAGGAGCTGAGTAATGAAACGTTTACAGTCCATTTCAAATGACCCCATAGTCCAGCTACACACAACACGGACAGAACAGCTCTGATTGATGCCTCCATGATGAAACATGGGATCCCATGTAAGAAAACATGAGCAGTGATATAACATAGCGATATTTAAAGACATTGTTATGATAACATATTTGATATGTTTCAACATTTCTAATTTTATAAAAAAATCTGAACTTAATCATTTATAGTCAAATATTAGGTGCATCATTGCATCTACTCAAACAGCACCAACTACACTGTTCCCAAATGTTCTTTCCATTCATGCAGTACAAAAATGTTTGCCCTCCATTTTAACACTAGAATATACTCCCTCATTTATACTGTTCTAGAATGTTTTCCCTCCCCTTTCACACTGTACTAGAACATACTCCCTCATTTATACTGTTCTGGAATGTTCTCTCTCTCCTTTTACACTGTTCTAGAATATATGCCCTCATTAATACTGTCCTATAATGTTTTTCCTCCCCTTTCACACTGTACTAGAACATACTCCCTCATTAATACCGTTCTAGAATGTTTTCCCTCCCCTTTCACACTGTACTAGAACATACTCCCTCATTTATACTGTTCTAGAATGTTTTCCCTCCCCTTTCACACTGTACTAGAACATACTCCCTCATTAATACCGTTCTAGAATGTTTTCCCTCCCCTTTCACATTGTACTAGAACATACTCCCTCATTTATACTGTTCTAGAATGTTTTCCCTCCCCTTTCACACTGTACTAGAACATACTCCCTCATGTATACTGTTCTGGAATGTTCTCCCTCTCCTTTTACACTGTTCTAGAATATATGCCCTCGTTAATACTGTCCTATAATGTTTTCCCTCCCCTTTCACATTGTACTAGAACATACTCCCTCATTTATACTGTTCTAGAATGTTTTCCCTCCCCTTTCACACTGTACTAGAACATACTCCCTCGTTTATACTGTTCTAGAATGTTTTCCCTCCCCTTTCACACTGTACTAGAACATACTCCCTCATTTATACTGTTCTGGAATGTTCTCCCTCTCCTTTTACACTGTTCTAGAACATATGCCCTCATTAATACTGTCCTATAATGTTTTCCCTCCCCTTTCACATTGTACTAGAACATACTCCCTCATTTATACTGTTCTAGAATGTTTTCCCTCCCCTTTCACACTGTACTAGAACATACTCCCTCATGTATACTGTTCTGGAATGTTCTCCCTCTCCTTTTACACTGTTCTAGAATATATGCCCTCATTAATACTGTCCTATAATGTTTTCCCTCCCCTTTCACATTGTACTAGAACATACTCCCTCATTTATACTGTTCTAGAATGTTTTCCCTCCCCTTTCACACTGTACTAGAACATACTCCCTCATTTATACTGTTCTAGAATGTTTTCCCTCCCCTTTCACACTGTACTAGAACATACTCCCTCATTTATACTGTTCTGGAATGTTCTCTCTCTCCTTTTACACTGTTCTAGAATATATGCCCTCATTAATACTGTCCTATAATGTTTTTCCTCCCCTTTCACACTGTACTAGAACATACTCCCTCATTAATACCGTTCTAGAATGTTTTCCCTCCCCTTTCACACTGTACTAGAACATACTCCCTCATTTATACTGTTCTAGAATGTTTTCCCTCCCCTTTCACACTGTACTAGAACATACTCCCTCATTAATACCGTTCTAGAATGTTTTCCCTCCCCTTTCACATTGTACTAGAACATACTCCCTCATTTATACTGTTCTAGAATGTTTTCCCTCCCCTTTCACACTGTACTAGAACATACTCCCTCATGTATACTGTTCTGGAATGTTCTCTCTCTCCTTTTACACTGTTCTAGAATATATGCCCTCGTTAATACTGTCCTATAATGTTTTCCCTCCCCTTTCACATTGTACTAGAACATACTCCCTCATTTATACTGTTCTAGAATGTTTTCCCTCCCCTTTCACACTGTACTAGAACATACTCCCTCGTTTATACTGTTCTAGAATGTTTTCCCTCCCCTTTCACACTGTACTAGAACATACTCCCTCGTTTATACTGTTCTAGAATGTTTTCCCTCCCCTTTCACACTGTACTAGAACATACTCCCTCATTTATACTGTTCTGGAATGTTCTCCCTCTCCTTTTACACTGTTCTAGAACATATGCCCTCATTAATACTGTCCTATAATGTTTTCCCTCCCCTTTCACATTGTACTAGAACATACTCCCTCGTTTATACTGTTCTAGAATGTTTTCCCTCCCCTTTCACACTGTACTAGAACATACTCCCTCATTTATACTGTTCTGGAATGTTCTCCCTCTCCTTTTACACTGTTCTAGAACATATGCCCTCATTAATACGGTCCTATAATGTTTTCCCTCCCCTTTCACACTGTACTAGAACATACTCCCTCATGTATACTGTTCTGGAATGTTCTCCCTCTCCTTTTACACTGTTCTAGAATATATGCCCTCGTTAATACTGTCCTATAATGTTTTCCCTCCCCTTTCACATTGTACTAGAACATACTCCCTCATTTATACTGTTCTAGAATGTTTTACCTCCCCTTTCACACTGTACTAGAACATACCAGTGTTGTCCCCATGCCCACCGTTCTAGAATGTTGTTTCTATTCATATTGCTTTAAATGTTCTCTTTAATGTTCTGGGAGTTTCACCAAAAACAAGGCCATTAAAAGCTGAGTAACTTTCCCAGATGGCTTGTAACATCCTTTCAGCCTTTCTACACCGGACAGACAGAACACCTGAGATTTCTGATGGATGCTTGTAGGGTGAAATGGAGAAATTCCCATGTAAGCAAACTCCCATGTTCTCTCACCTAAACCCCACGGGACATGGTGGGAGAGATTTCACGTTCTACCCCATTCATAATATTTCAAAATGCCCACCTTCATTAACAATGTTTTAGAAGGTTTTCCTCATTTACATTATACTAAAATGTCCTCCCTATTAACAGTGTTTCACAATGTTCTCCTCTTCCAAGCTCTCTAAGAGCTCGTACACTGTACTAGCATGTTTTCCCTATTTACAGAGTTCTACAATGTTCTCTAGTAGTTCATGCTACTAGTGATTTTACTGGCTGTTCACTGTTCTTCTACAATGTTCATGCACACGGCTCTATAATTTTCTTTATTCACATTGTTCTATGGTGTCCTCCTCATTTTTACCATCTGACAGTTTTCAGGGAGAATATCCATGTAAATGGTGGGGACATATTCGTCCTAATAATCTCTCTGAAATTCAAATTGTTCTGGAATGTTCTCCCTTATTCACAATGTTCTAGAATACAATGTCCTCCCCATTTGCAGTGTTTTACAATGCCTTCCTCATTAAAAACTGTGTTCTTCACCATTAACACTACGCTAGAACTGGAATTACCATGTTGTAAAATGTCCTTCCTATTCACACAAATCTAGAACTTTCTTCGTTCCATTGTTCAGGAATGGGCCTAAGCCATGGTCTTCAAAGGCTGCGTAAGGTAACCTATCCAGCTGACATCTAGTGACCCCATGGTTCAGACTACACCCAGGAAGCAGACAGCCATGAGATTTCTAATGGATATTCCTCAAAGGTCAAACCAGAGAAAACACAGAGAACCTGCATTTCTATAATTGTGTAAAGTGGGTAAAAGACAGAGATAGATTGTGAGGAACCCGATACACCTCTGAAACAGCTTGCTGATGATACATTATACAAATACCACAGAAAAATGGGAGTAAGCCCAGGCCTTTAAAAACTGAGTAAAGTAGCAGTGACTTCCTGGAATTTCTGATGGATGCTTCTCGTCTGAAATTCTCATGTAAGTAAACTCTTAGGCAAGGTCTGATCCTAGATCAACAAGTTTTACTCTGAGAAACCTGATTTAAGGCATAAGAATGGGTGTTTCACCAAAAACAAGGCCATTAAAAGCTGAGTAACTTTCCCAGATGGCTTGTAACGACCTCTCGGCCTTTCTACACCGGACAGACAGAACACCTGAGATTTCTGATGGATGCTTGTAGGGTGAAATGGAGAAATTCCCATGTAAGCAAACTCCCATGTTCTCTCACCTAAACCCCACGGGACATGGTGGGAGAGATTTAGTGAGGCGGTCCCTAATTAACTTTCCATCTTTCTCCTATGCACGTCCAGCGCCACTGACATGCCTCTACATGCTCTGTTTTCATATAAACTCTCTGGCACTGCTGAGAATGGAGACTCTTTAAGCAGGACTGCGAAAAAGAAATCGTCTTGAAGAGCTAAGCTGTAGCTGTATGACGAAACGTTTCCATTTCTAATGGATGTTCAATTTGTGGCTTCCTGGTTTTTAGAGCTGGAGAGAGTAACGACAGAAGCAGGAATAGTGAACATTGTGTATAGTGACCAGGTTCATTTACACAGATGCTGGGGAGCGAATGGGGTTCAACACAGTAATAACTCAGGCTCCGTTCACAGGGTTTAAATCTTGCAGCCTAAATGGGCCTCTATGATGAATTCAGCTTAGTTGCTCAACGTAATACCTCATAACTAATAGACGTACAGTACAAGATGTATGGACACAGACCGGATTTCAGTTAATAAGTCTTCCTCTTTAGCAGCAGCCAATCTCTTATTTCAGTGTAAGTGCTGAAAGGAAGCTTTCAGGGCAGGCATGTATTGTAGTCAGGTCTCAGTCATCACCTCCAGTTCTAAAGCCTGTACAGGCAGCAGCCAGCGGCATCATGTGTAGCAGAAACGACCACTCTCTGATAAGCTGATGAAAGCTCTACCATGCTCCATACTCTGCATACCACACGCACACA
This sequence comes from Megaleporinus macrocephalus, assembly GCA_021613375.1. Lineage (NCBI taxonomy): Eukaryota > Metazoa > Chordata > Actinopteri > Characiformes > Anostomidae > Megaleporinus > Megaleporinus macrocephalus. Next base: position 17,670,815 of record CM038725.1, on the reverse strand, counting down.
GAGGCACACCAGACACGCACAGCAGGTCTGGACAATATAGACAAAATAGTAGATGCAAAATAGACTGCTAATACTGTGGCCCAAATAATTAGATTACATGAATACCAGAAAAAACTGGGGTTGGTACTTATGTCATAGTAATTTATTCCAAATGTGTTACATATGGGCAATTACCTACATGTAATACTACAACTACTACTACTTCTAATAATAAGATAAGTCTACATCACAGTAGTTTTAATTTGTATTGATGAATCAGCAATTAAATATGTAGATTATTTAATTTTTATGTAATTTTCATACAGCCATAATTGTTTTTAACAAGGAGATGATGAAGAAGACACCTGTGGGTGCTCTCAACCATCACCGTTCTCTCTTGGTAGACTCTGGCTGTGGCGAATTTCCCAGCAATAGTATATGCCATATGTAATATATATGCAAATTCATATAAATAATTATCCCCATGTGTGTTAAACACAACTAAAACTAATAACAACAACAATTAAAATAATAATAATAATAATAGTAACAATAACAATAACAATAACAATAATACTACATATTGTTGCTGTCCAAAGAAAGTATTGTTCTATTGGTCCAGTCATCATGAAATTGTCTCACAATGTATGGGACAGCTTCTGAGGTCAAGATATGCAAGATTGTTGTTGTATGTTGGATAGCCATTATTTGTAAGTATATAAGTAGTAATAAAATGTTCAGTATGTATTATACAGATGTAAGTACCTGTAATAATACACATTACATATGCATACATACTTTATAAAAGCCTGACTCTAAGCCTAACCTTACCCTCACTAACCCAAAGGGAATGGCATTACTTACATATACACAGAGACACCAAATACACATCAAATAAAGATCACATGATCATAAAATCCTCCTCTTTTACTTTCTCTCTCTTTCACACACACACACACACGTAGGACTAATCCCATAGGAATCTGTTCACAATGTCTAATGTAGCTTTTCATCTAGCACTGCACTACTGAAGCACTAGAGTGTGCTTCCACTGAAAGGCCTGATAAGGATGGCAGCAGTGTGTTGTGGAGTGCGTGTGAGCAGTGTGTTGTGCGAGTGTGTAGGGGTTCACAGGCTGTGAGGACAGCTGTTAAGTATCATACGGAGTGTGCATCCATGAGAGGCTACCAACAGACAGAAGCATGGCCCTTCAGGTCCACATAAATCTTCTGCTGTGATGAAGGAAAAGAATCCAAAGAGATCTCTTGAGAGCAGAAGAATGAGGATGAGAACTTGTATTGTTAATGGTCTGTTTGAGCAATAATGTCAAATAAAGAAGTTACATTCAGATGTTTTAAACTGTTACATTTTATGACTTGATTCAGAAGTATCTAGTATCACATGACTTTTTTAGTTCTGCACTTCTGGCCCTTTTTGTAGATTATAGTAAGTCACTAAATAATAGAAACCACAAGTGTGTTTGAGATATCTCAACAAGGTTTGGGGCAAGTATGTGTTATTTCAGGCATATAAATGTAACAGCCATTGAACTGCAGGAATAGATTTCCACAAGCCCCAGCCCCTTCACTTAAATATCTGTGCACTTTCTCCATATAGCCTGTATACAGTCTGGCTTTAAGGTTGAAGATGGTGTATAGCTTATCTTAAACAGCTCAATATGAAGTACTTGAAGAACTGATGTTAGACTGGAGCTCATGGCCAGATCAGAGCGTTGCGGCAGGTTTCAAAGCAAACACAGTGACAGGTGAGAGAGGGGAGAAGGGCCAGCATCTTGATACCATCTGTCTATAAAAGAGCCTAAAGTCAATGTCCTGCTTCTTCTGCTCTTTTGGTAACACTTTATCTCACCACACCTCTGACTCACACATAATAGCTCGCAGCTTTCTTAACTCACTAACTACCTCCTAGCTGATCAACAGCGTCCTTATAAATTCACTCGAATTAATCTGGCTGAAAATAATTGAGGCCTGCTACCATTGCAAGGAAGGTTCGTAATGCATAGCTTAAAGCAGCATTATCTGGGAATGAATACTTTTTGCTACTGGAGTTCTCCCACAGTTGCTGAGTGTAATCACTATTGCACCACTGTCGTAAATGCAAATTGAGCATTGAGACCCCCTAATGCACAGCCGTACACATGCGTTTGATGGCTAGATACAGAATTGGCAAAGACAAGAACCATGTTTTTTGACACGATTGAGTAATATTATCTGATTTTACATACATATAACTCCTTAGAACAGCTTTCCAACTAAATTAAGTTTACAAAACCTAGATTCCACTGACACTAAGTGGAACTTGGGTGCCAAGCTAGCCAATACAGTTAGACAGTAACGGACACAAGAGCATTCAGTGTCTTTTAAAGCAAGTTTGTTGCTAACATCACCTCAAGATTTTTAGCTAGAAGCTTAACCTCATAGGTTCTGATCAAAAACTAGTCGACAACTTTGTTTACATTGCAAAATATTGTCAAGCAAGTACAACAACACAAGACACTTATTTCTTACTAGGTTAACTTGATGAAGTCCAGCTCAACACCAGTCTTGCATCTCTTTTAGTTCTTGTCAACAAATAAAAGTTAGTCTGAGAATTACTCTTGTGCGGTCTCTTGCTTGGTCACTCTCTCTATATCTCTTCTTTACTTCCTCCAACATCTTCTTTGGCCTCTTTCAACCTCTACCATGATGTCCATGCTGAAAAAAACAGCTTCTTCTTAGCTACTGATTCTCCCTATTAGAAGTTAGTGTCTCATCAAAATAATTTTGAAGCTGTTATTTTGAACATACAATTCTTACATAATGTTGCTTTAAAGCTATAAGCTTACAGTAGTACCGAGATTTATAAAGACAAAGTGATGTGTTGCTTTTATAAAGTGGTAAAGTGCAACATAACTTGAATTCAGTTGATGTGTGCTGTGATGTATGTGTAATGAGTAATTACAGTGGCTTTGCACGTTCAGCCAATCAGAACTATCAGTTTAATGAAATTGAATCAGTAGAAAATACAAGAATTTGAAAGTTAGTGTGCTGCTCATCTACTGAGCTTTTACATGGAGGAGCCCAAAGACTGCTGGTTGGCACTATATCAAGAAAAAGTATTTACATATTTAAATAAATGAATAAAGCATTTCAATAAAACATCTTTGCCGCTCACAGAATCTTCCCTATAGCACCCTTTGAGATATAATGATAAAATATAACAAATATGATAAAAAATAATAAAATAAATAACTGCTAAGCATCATTTCACTTTCTAAAACATAAGGCTCACATACTGCATGACTAGCAAACCCACAAGCAAACCCTCTTTTCTTATTTTCCAGCTAATGCATCTTAAGGGTTTATTTGGCGGACTCCCAGGTAAGACACAAAGCAGCTCAGTGCCTGCTCAAACACCAAGGTACGATAGTAATGAGACAGTGATCACAGGGCCAGCAGGGCAGGAGATAGCATCTAATAGCTGCACCGATCAGCGACAGCGGCCTTGAGGGGATGGCAAAAACAGACCAGGACTAAATGGCCCCCCAGGCACCTCACTGTAAGGAAGGAATTGGCCAATGTCGAGTAACGAACAAAACATGGCATGTACGTGAAGTTAAAGACTGCCAGTCATAGCTACAATCAGATTTTCATTCATATGGAGAGAAGCCCTCGGCGAGGCCTCATATCCTGCCTTTTCCTTTTTAAACAGCTTGCCATTTGTTCCAAATACCTCAACAGGAACTGCTTCCTGAATGCCAATCTGTAATTCTCAAGGTCCACTCACGTAGCGCTAAGCCAGACATCAGGTCTAGTGTCTGGAGGCATTTGTTTCCTATTTAATGCTCAATTAGCCCCCCCGCGCCGGTTTGTGTTTCATTTACATGGACAGCTAGCATGAAAAAGCCTTGAGCTAGCAATTACGGAATAAAGGAGGATGGAACTCTGTTTTCATTTCTCTCAGTCATCCTTTTCTTTGTAATCAGAGATGGGTAGAGTGCAGCTAGCTCCTTAATTACAGGATTGATAATGGAGCACAAGCTAACCCCCTTTCTAAAAGAAAAGGACAGTTATGAGGCCTATCACGCACTAAGCAGATTGGCTCAATCTTATGAAAAGGCTACACAGTAAAGTCACTGGGCTCATATGTCCTCACAAAAAGTTAAGTTACTGATATTTTTGCTGAAACACAGACACTTTAGCAGCAGAATGGACCTCAAAAATCCTTTATATAGCATGTTTTTTCCTATTACTCTCTGCAGAGCACCAGCTTAAGTAACTAAATTTTTCCACACAAATCTGTTGCAGATTGCCCTCTTTCTCTTTTATTAAAACAACAACGGTAGCTGTAACCAACATTCCCAGTATGTACTATATTTAAACCAAAATTCCACATTTCTGTACTTGTTGAAATATAAGTAAGTAATTAAGTAATTGAGAGTAGAGTCATGTTCTTTGGGTACTAATGTTATTTACAATGCATTGCATGTACCTGGACTTTATTTAAAAAATACATTCCAGTTCAAATTCTTCTGAGGTTTGGCACCTTTGGTAAAAGAATGAATGAGGAAGTGTTATTAGGCCATCTGATGACCTTTGGCCTATAATGGCTTGAGGTCTTTGCTGTTTTATCAGTTGAGAAGAACAAGATGAGTTCATAAGGACTTCTAGGATATATGTGAAAATTGAGTAAAGCACATTACGTTGTTGATATTTAAGGGGGGTCAGTATCTCCAAAACAGCAACTATGCAAAAGAGGAAAAAAACCTTTCAATGTAGATTAATGTAAAGAGGTTTAATTCCAAGTGATTTTGGAGCATTTCTATTAATCCATTCATTGTGGGAGTTTATATCATGGGATGTAAAGAGCAGCTGTCATGTTCAAATGATAAAGAAAAATGAATATCAACAAAAATGGAGACACAAGTTTTTCTTTGGACAGCAACGATATGTATGTATTTATATGAAATATATTTTCAATATGGTACATAGTTTAGGACAAATTGTATGTAATGGATTTTAATAATTCAATCATTTTAATTAAGCATAATTCAAATTCAAAATGTCCTTACTTAGAAGTTATTTTTTCAGTTTGCTGAATATTACGACATTGTTAATGGATTGTTAAATATCAGCTGACCCAGCACTTATAAAGGTGCCAAAAATGGGTCATGGAAGAACCACCTTTGGTTCCCCAAAGAATTTTTAAATTTAGTGTTTAATCATGTTCTAAAGAGCCCCTTTAAATCATACATTTTCCTTGTAATTGATCTTTTTTGTTGAGGTCCCCTTTTAATTGTGTTGCTTTGTGAACCAAAAACAAATGATGAATCTTCTCTTATTAAACTTAAACACTGCTCTGTACAGTCTGGAACACTCCTTATAACTTCATTGTGAGTGGGTGGGGCTAAACAGACTGTAGGCTAATAGGCAGATGTATGTAAACTTCATTGTTTTTCTGTAAACAGCAAATTTAAAATGGGCAACGTTCATACATCTATTTTTTATACAGTATGGACTGAGGAGGAAGCACTATTTTCTTTTCTTTTTTTCAGAAAAGTAAGTAAACTTTGATTTTACAAGACCTGGGGCTTTTAAGAAGCATATACTGTAAGTTTATGTTGGAACCCATAGTGGTTCTTCTATGGAATCACTCTAATAACTATTTTTGGTATTGTTGTTTAAAAGACAGAGCTCTGAATGTGCCCTCTGGTTGAGATTTACATGGTGAGATGGCAGTAGGAATGAGCAGATGCATTCTGGTGAAAAGAATGTGCCTGCACTTCATCTGAAAAAAGGATTGATCATTCCAGACATTAGATTTCCTGCTATCCTCTCATCACCCTAAATGTACAGACTGGAAGGACTCTGTAGGAGGTGGAGGTCTGCAGAATCCACTATGGACAGATATACAGTGATATACAGGTAACTGTGAGGATTTGGAGACTGTAGTGGAAGACAGAACAGCAGTGCTATTTACACAGGTGTGATAATGCTTGAAAGTGAACTATGCAGAATGCATTTCATATGTTCATACAAACATGTTTCTTTGCTGGAGTAACAACCTATAATCTTTTAAACAGGCTTTACATTAGAGATTGGTACATTACTGTAAGAATTTAATTGCATTCAGTCATGTGACCATTAGTGAGCTGTGTGTAAACACATGTGTCAACAATGAGCGCCCCAATTCCTCAATCCACCATTTATGATATGCAGTATTCTGCCCAATCCTGGCAGTCACGGTCTACCACCCCGAGGAACTGCGGTGTGTCTGAAATGGTCCACAAGTTAACTCGTTCCCTGTTCACTACCTAGACTGCTCTATGTAGAACACTATATATGCGAGCTGTGAGGGAAACAACTGAGGAAATTCAGACGACAATCTTGCCAAAGAATCCGCTATGCATTGTGGGGCGTCAATCTATAAGTAGTGTACATCGCTTGTCCACTAGTTTTACAGTGCATTGTGGGTAACAATACAGTATTGGGGAATCTAACTATATAGGGAATCTAACTGAAAATTCAGACAACACTGCAAAATGGCCAACACCCTGAACTAGAATGCTAAACGGTAACTAGGGTGCGATTTCAGACACACCCCTAGACTGGGTAGATGCTCTCACACTACAATACCCAGCATGCTCAGCACAAATACTTCCATTAGGCAAATGTGCTCAGCAAATCCTGTCTGTTAGTCTCTTATCTAGAGGGTAATAAATATATCTGCAACGGTAGCTAGCACTAGTGATATCGCAAAGCTCAGTTCAGGTGAAGAATTAGCCTGTTAGCTCAAAAGATTTTAAACAGCCTCCCCCACGTATCCACCCTAGAGCCCTACTTTTTCAATTTTACTCCCGTTTTCAAGATAAAGTGCTGTGCAAAAGTTTTAGGCACTATATAGTTATTTTTTCCAGACAGCACGCTTTTATTAGTTCAGCAAAACACTTTTTAAAATATATTCAAATTGTATTAATACAGGAAGAAATGATTTTACATATGTGTTTATTTAAATCTTTCCAAGCTTTCATTTGTGGAAACAACCCAGTATTATTTACAGTTATCATCTAGTACCTGCTTTTACTACTCAGTACTTCATTAAGGTAAATCAAATGGTAAAGGAATTGAATAAATTCATATAATGTTTGGGAGAAATCTGGAACTAACCTTTCTTCTTCAAACTGACTTACAAGATATTATCTACTTCTTTCAAAATAAGTTATTCATACTACTTTGTAGTTTTTTATGGTTAATTACATCAGTTCTGATGATATCTGGTGTTATTGGTGAGAATGCACTTATTGCTAAGATATAGGGTTTTAAATGATCAGCTTAGGTGGCTAAGACTTTTGCATAGTAGTGTACATCCATAGGAAGGTCGTTTACTGGCACTGCTGTGAAAGAAGAGTAGGTATGGATATGATGGATAAGGAGATGGTCAAATGCTTCATTTTGGCCGGAAGTGTCTTTTTAAAGTATCATAATTCACTAATTACCTACTAAGGCAGGTCTACAAACTTCTGCAGCAAAACTAGAATGGGTGTATGAATCTTTTCTTATTACAGTGGTGCTAACCAATCAATCACCGTCCCTGGAGGAATTAAAGTGAATATGGTATCAAAAGGTTGGTTTAAGGTTACTGTAAGTTAAGCTCTAGCACTGTGTGAACACAACCAGCAGCAATTCCTCATTTGGAGGAAATATTCGGAAAGTTTATTAAACTGCCAAAGATGCAATAATGTTCACATCTCCTGGGAAGAGCTGTCGCACTGAGCCTTCATTCAACATCAGTCTTCCTGGTAGTGCCAATAATCCTTTTGTGAAACTGGAGAATATCAGGGCTTTATGTATAGAGATACAAACAAAACTCCACACGGCCCCAAGTTTGCAGACACCGAATCGAGCCAGGACTGCTAACAAAACTGTCTCAGCAAATCAGAACGGATTTCTTTGGGGACCCGGAGGCTGTCAGACATCACGGCTTGTAGCAGTCGTTTTTTAAAGGAGGAGAATGGATACGAAAACAGCTCTAGTTTCTTTCCCAGACTCCTTTGGGATCAAGTGATTCATGTCAGAACACACAGAGCGAAGGAGAACTCAAGATGGCGCTCAGGAAGAGAAATCTCGCCCAGTAGACGCTGTAAATTCACAACTCATTATCACTGTCACGCTGCTAATCCTCCACTTCTCCAGATTTCACACCATCGCCTTGTCCTATAGGAAAAACGCACCTGTGAGGAAAATTAAGCACAGCTGCTTTCCTGATCTAACACCCAGTTTTACTACTCAGTGTCAACACAAAGCTGAAATGATAACACAGTTAAAAAATAATATCAGTAACCAACTTGAAGCCTGAATTATTTTTAGTTGTTTATTTCTCTTGTATGTAATCCCAGTAGTTACTGAATAGTAAGCCATAGTATGTAATAAGCCTGGTGGTAAAAGATAAACAGTATGCCATATATAATCATAAGTAGGTTAATTTGACTTTAATTGACTTAAAAACTAGAGGCAATTGTGGGGTGACTTTTGTGCAGCTTATACTAATGTGCTTGTTAGCTATTAGCCTTAGCCCTGAGTTTACAGTTGCAATCAACAGAAATTTAAAGGAAACCAGCTGGAGATACATATATAAAGGCTTGATTTTTACTGGAGGCCCCCCCAAACCCCCATAAAATAGTCTCTTTAGACAAGTTGGTAAACCGTAGATCTTACTTCATAAGGCACTGATCTAATATTGGGGATGGGATTGATAATGAAGTGTGTGATGGTGAAAAAAGTGTGTAGGATAAGAACTAATTGCCTTTCAGGCCGAACCCCACTGCTTCTCACACACACAGGGACAGGCAGTCATATGAGACACAGGGAATGCTCTTTATGGAAGATCATTTAGAGTCATTCCTCTAAACAGAGATGTTTATATTGCAGTTTACTACTACTGCAAGGGCTTTTAAATATATACTTTTAATGTATCACTGGTTTTGACTGTAGACATCATAAAGAATTCCCCCTTTTATTAGTATTGGTATCAGGATATTAGGCCTGGTATAACTTGGTATTATATCTAAAAGAAAATGTGTATCTTGCCTATAATAATGTACTAAATGATATCCAACTCAAACAAATCAAAGATACTGATGTTAAGAAACAGACTAAAGAATTAAGAAAGATTAAGGCCTTTTTAAACTGGTCTAGAAATGCTCCACATCACAGTGACCCTATTTACACCTGATTACTTCATGTGACGAGTATTTAAACTGTATCCTCATTAGATTTTAGCTACATATAGTTTCACTTGGTGGTCAAATATATCTCCAGTTAGTTGGACTGAAATCCTATCGCTTGGGATGGGATGAAATATGGAAATGTGATGGTTCTGCACCAACTAGCTATAATTGTTTATTCGTTCAGCCTCTATTGTCTGTAAATCGTTTTACTCAGTGGTGTCTGGCAGTAGAAGTGCTATTAAGCATTTAGTTTTTATCCTTCTCGCCCTCACAGATCATGTGCTTAGTGACGTACTACATGTGCAGGAGTTTCAGTTGTACTGGGAGGGTTCTGGTGGTGGAATGTGTCATAGAGAGATGGATGTGTTTACATTGCTGTAACATGTGGCTTAAATACATTAACCAGCGTGAACGTTTTCTTTAAGAGGAAGAGTGGGTAACACGGAATTCCACTGATTTCTCAAAACATATGCATAATTAAAATATTGATGTAAAGACGGAAACAAAGTCATTCAGACTGGTTTCTAAAGAAACCTACAGAGTCAGAATCATTCACAACAGTTGTGATAGGAACCAGATGTCTAAAGCAGTGAAGGCCTCTAAAAACACAAAATGGCTACAAATTTGTTTCTTGAGGCCTCAGAACCCTTTGCTTCGGGAGATACACTTTTAGGTTTATAAAATAAATAAATAACAAACTAAATAAATATTTATTTATTTATTTTTTCACTTTATTGTGGTAAGGTACATGCAGAGAGTTGTAAGACGAATATTCCGAATAATGTTGAATTATTATTAATATTAAATATGAACACTCGGAAGACCAGTGTAGGTTTATTGGTGGCTTTAAAGAGTAGGTAACATGTCTACATTTGTGTTGTAAAGAAATCGGTGTTAGTGTATCTACAATGTATTATATCACATTCAACCACTCAGAATGACTTAAAATCTTATTGACTGATTTATGCAGAAATATTAACTTACAAACTGCCACAACTTAAGACAACAACAGTATAAGACTGAATCTTATCAAATGTAGCATGCGTGCTAATGCAGGGGTCAACTGGAAGACTGCTCTGGTGCCATTTCAGTAACCCAAGTGTTCTTTAAAGGAATTCTTCAGTTCACCCTGACCTGCTGCCCTGCAGACCCTGGCCACTAAAGTGGTGACAGCTCAGTCTGGGGGTCAGCCTAGCCAGGGTTTGTAAATGGAGATAGTGTCCCAGTCCTCTGAGCCTAGGCTACATTATAGCAGGAAGACACACATTCCAGGCCCTGACGAATACAGAGTTGTTGAGCGCACAGGTCATCCGGAGGCTGCTTGTCAGAAGGTCTTCTGGCCACTTGCCTAGTCACAATGGCAAGAGTATCTTTTTCTGGACCCTGTTCAACAATGCACACCTGACATTAACCTTGATGAAGAAATATGAAGAGTTATATATATGATGGGTCCTATATAGAAGCTTGTCTCACGATCCACGTTTGACCTAACTTTGCTCTGTTCAGTGATGAAGTGGTTCTCAAACTGGTCCGCAGGGAGCCCCAGATGGTCCAGACCCCCGAAAGAAATGCACCATCTTGGAGGGGGTCCCTTATTACTGGTCTGAGAACCACTTGACACACACATTCTTTAAGCTTTACTGAACTCTGAGGAAGCCTTAGGAGGAATTCTGGCCCAGTTTGTTTGGATTTGCTACATAATGTTGAGTTTCCAGTTGAACACTGATCTACTTTATTGTAGCTAATGCAAACTTATTACGGGGTTTTTAGCTTTTAGTCCGCAACTGTTAGTCTGCAAGCCTTATGCATCTGTTTCTGAGAATAGTTTATTATTAATATTCTATCCAACCTGGCTAAGAAAGAATGCATTTGTGGGAGAAGCATGGATCAGTCAATTACGGCATTAAGGCTGAAGCTTTGAGCTTGTAAAGTCATGTTTAATATTATACAGAACCTGTTCCATGATGTTGGCGCACTGTTAAAGCATTGAAGCACACACTTCATTCACAGTGTCGTGTCTCCTTGAAGGAGGCGCATGTGTTTTACAGAAGCCCCAGCCAGACTGTTTCAGTGTTACAGCACGTCTCCAGACAAGCATATCCTTTACTCATGCTGATTTATGAAGTCATTACTCTGATCCGAGACCCTTTTCCCCTCGTATTGTTCTAGTATACTACAAAAGAAATTGGGCTAATGGTGCTGATCCTGGATCAGCTAGCTCTTTGCAAATGGTTTCTCTGATATTTCCTCCAACATCATAAGTAGTTACTCTTCATCAGCCAAGCAAGCAATTTAGAGCTGAGATTAGGGTCTGAAAATGCCATTTCCGTTAGTAGAGTGTTCCCTTTGCATGAACTGTAGTACCTACTAATGGCTGCACTCTCGAAATGTCTTTTGACAGCGAGCCTGGTCAGACCCTCCAACCACAGACTGTATCCTACAGCGAATACTACATAACTGCTTTCCTGCTACAGACGTGACTCCGTATGATTTTATTGATACAGTGTCTAAGTAACACTCACATATTAGGGCTGTCGACTGAGATAAATACCAATTTATGATGTGTGGGTAAATAACACCAGGCAGTTTGCATGATAATAATGGGTATTTCAAATTTACAATTTTAAAGCCTTATGAATACACCCATATGCATTTGGCATATTTTAAATATATTTTAAAAGGCTATATGCATACTTTGTTACTGTTAGATACATGCTTAATTGTCAAAATAATCAAGCAATTACTTAACTACTAACACAATTCTGTGAGAAACTCATTTGTTTCTGCAATTTTCTGTCATTTTAATCTATGTCCATTTAATATAATCATCATGCTGGTTGTATGTAAAGTCTAGTGTATTAATAATCTTATTTCATTGTTAGATTTTGGTTGAAAACACTTGCAACACCCATTCTGAAACTGATACTGGTAACATACCAAAAAATAAAAGTTTAAGTAAAAACAAAAATAAAAAATACGAGTGAGGATGTGTTATGGCTTGCAACTTAGCAAAAAAAGCATCAGCAAAAACTTCTAACAGTTCAAAAAATAAAATTCCTCAGCCAATGTTTAGTTACATCTACAGTGCAGAATAGCATCAAAAGATTTAGGGCATCTGGAGAAATATTTAAATAATACAACAGTCACACCACAAAACCACAAAGCATGCTCATGACCTTAGACCCTCCTGACAGCACTGCTTTAAACACAACATGTTTCTGTTATGGATGTCACCAACTGGGGTCAGGAATCCTTTTGACACACCATTATCAATAAACACAGTTATCGCTGTTAAGATTGTACCATACACAATGGATATCAGACCCACTACAAATATCTTTAAGCTTGAGCTCATCCAAAATAGACTGATGCACAATGGAAATGTGTATTAATCTCGATCCTAATGTGTCAACCTTTCATATTATTTATGGAAATAACTGACGTCATGCTCTCCAGGCCAAAAAAGTAAATTAGCATTGAGATTATTACCAGCATAAAGTTTAAAGTTCAGTGTCTTTCACGGTATTGAGCGGGGGTATTGTTGGGTCTTCTGCACATCTGTGAAAGCACCATTAACACTAACAACTTTGGAACAGTACATGGCTTTCACAGGCTGTCTTTTTTCAGAGATATTTCTGCTCGTTTCAACAAAAACCAAGCCTCAGTCTACACATTGCTACAACATTAGAGAGCGCAGCTGCTAGACTGGCCTGTCTGCAGTCCGCAACTAACTCCCAATAAAAATGTGTGTTTTATTAAGCTCAAACTCCAAAAAACAAAGGCCCTGTGCTGTTGCACAGCTGACGACTTGTATAACAGCACATAAATTCAATGCCTTCAAAACAGGATCATGATGTCTTTAGTCCCCAAAGTGTTACAACGTTGTTAAGGTAGGGTGATGTAACACAACAAAACAACAACAAAACAAGCATCAAAATTTGGAATGGAATGGAGTTCATCATCCATTGTGTTTTTATACTGTTTTCATTTTAAAATAGGTCCAACCCTACTGACTGCTTTTTGTTTTATTGGGACTTCACACACTGTCCCAACTTTCTTGAATTTGGTTGTATGTGTCTGCAGTTTAACATAATTGACATAGGAAATTCTCACTGGTCACCAATCAACCTATAACCAATTTTGTGACAAACCATCATGTAGGGTGATCAGTTAGTCCTAGTTATGTCAGTGCATGTGAATGACTAGAGCTTTTAAGACAGATGTTAGAAATAAACAGCAATGGCATCACTATATGCAAGAGCTGTAGAGGCATAAAATCATTACTGTGATGCTGCTACCAGGTAAGATACATGTTATTGTCTGCTCCAACTTCAAATAAAACATTTTATTTATGTCATTCCTTCCGTTTTCAGGCGAGCTTTGACACCAATGGCTGAACTGCTCCAGATCACCACTGATATAATAACAGTAAAAGCTTTTCTTATATAACAGTACGTTCAATTTCATTATACAGCCATATATATTGCCTCTGCTGTTTGATAATGAACTAAACTCAATCTAGGGACATTCGAGGGGATGCTTGACAGTAGTAGAGTGCCAAGAACAGTCTGGATTTTTTTTCTGCTTTTTGCCTTCTCGGGTCTTTTTTCAGTGCTAACAGGAGCGCTCCTGTCTCTTCACCGCAGACTAAAGCACTGCCAAGTGTTGTTCTTGGAGCCTGGGCATAAGCTGGATGGGGAGGACAGTGGAGCTTTAAGAGGAGATTCCTCTCACCAATCAGAGCACTGTTTTCAGAGCCGCATGTCTGGCGTCATGGTAGGGACTGAAGACGGGGGAGCTGGAACTGAGGTTTTTTTAGTTAACAAACCAGGAAAATTCCACATCCCCAAGGGACATCCTAAATCATTTGTTCATGTTTATCACTGGTTTGGTATATAAAGCATCATGCAGTCAATATCTGAAAGCACCGCTAGAGTCAGAGGACTTAACGTTGCCAGGATACAGCATTAGATTTACAGTGAGTGCTATTAAAGGTGCAAGGCCACTTTCAATTCTGAAACGTTTCAGTGTTGGGTGATTATGTCATGTTTGTTTTTTCCATATTATAAAAACATACTCTCTTCAAAAACGGTTCTGTAGTATGAGTTTATGTGGAAACATTTCATGTTTAAATGTTTGCATGAGGGAATTATTCATCAGATTGATGGATGTGTTGTAAATGATTCTATATAATAGGACCTTTTGAAAAATTCTTTTATATAGTACCAAAAACTGTAATACAATATAATAATTATTTCTGATAGCATATAGAACCACTTTTAAAAAGGTGTTTACAGAATCAAATACACACACAAACAAACAACATGGAATGATTCTATATAGAACCTAAACTCTAAACCATTCAAAGCCATTCCCTTTACTAAAGTACCCTTCAAGGACCATCATTAAGTTAGTAATATGTGAGAAAATGTTGAAAATGTTTTGTTTCTTATTGGCTCATGCAGTCCATATACAAAAAGGCCCGTTTGTAGATTTATTGTTTTTGAGATGAAACCTACACATTTACAGTACTGTGCAAAATTCAGGGGATTTTTAATTTTCTACAAGAATAGATTTACATGCTTTAGTTTTCCCAAAACATTATTTTTCTCATATCGTACATCTCTATTCATCTCTTCATTCTCTATTTATCCTATGTCGTTATGATCCTGCTCTTCATAAGCCCAACCTGAACTAATTAGTCCATCGCCAAAGCAGCATCCTGCTACAAGTCCTGGCCCCACATTTCTGTGGTGTCAGTTCTGTTGTATCAATTTAAGTCAGAGTCCGAACCTGAAACTCAGGTGGATCAGGTCTACCAGCAACAAACATCTGAGAGAAATAGTTTCTGTGAGAGAGAGTTTCTCTACGGTGTATACTTTGTGCTTTATAGCTTTGCAGACCGTTTACATACACAAAAAGCTACAAAACACAGTAAAGGATAATAGGTCCCCAGTAACATAACTCCTAACAACCATGCAAGACTAGGTAGTCCTCTAAAACTGTCCCCATCAGATAAACAGTACTTAAAGCTATCATCTTTGAGAGTGAGGAGAAAATAACATTCCTCTCTGAACACTCTGAACTGAAGACTGTACTTTGGAGGTGTGAACAAATATCCTAGCAGATATCATTGATAAACTGAAAGCGCATCTCCTGGACTGAGTGAAGAGCGAACACATACTTAGAGGTTTCAAATTATATTTGAACACAAATAACCAGATTGCTGTTCTGACTGGATATTAAACAAATAAAGAATGGACTGTGATTTCATTTGAATTTTAATTCAATTTCATTAGCTAGCTTCCTGCAACACTAGTTGTAATTAAGTTTCCTTGGCTCGTTCCGTACTCATATATTCATATAAACTGATGTTCTTTTATTGTGTTTCACCATTAATATTTTTGGTCACCCCTGTGTATTATTGGATGTTTCATGGTGACCCCTAAGGTCTTTTTTTCTTGGCTACTGATGCCATATGAAATATATGGCCTAAAGATAACACTGTGTAGATTAGGTCCAGTCTACATGGCTGTGTCCCAGACAGCATGCCTTGTCTGGCCATACAGTAATGATCTCCAGACGCACAATCAGCGGGGTTAGGCAGATTGTTCCACCCTGGCTGCGCCCCAGAATTATGGCTTTCAATCAGGGAACACATTAATTATGCCTCCTATCATAGCACAGCCTTATGTCTGGCTCTGGCTGAGTGGGGTGCCTCATAGACACAGACAACCCTACTCTTTGATCCAGAGACCAAATTAAAAGATTAGGAGGCTAAAATCTGAACAAATAGACCGTAACCCTACTCCAGACAGCTGGCCAAATCATTACTGTACATTATACACTCAGCTGGTGGTTACACTGTGATGATTATGAAAAGGCAAACTCAATGTAGCGCGTATGAATCAAAATGCTACATTGCAAAAGGCTCTGCAAAATATTAATATGCGTCAGTTTAAAGGGTCTTTCTCCTACATTTTCCCCCAGAGGTACATTTATAAAAGCCATTTTCTTCCCTCTCTTTATGCCCTCCTTGTTTTTATACTCACTGTCCATTTTTATCAGCTCCACTTTCCATATAGCAGCACTGTGTAGTTCTACCATTACTTTGTTAGCCCCCTCTTACCCTGTTTTTCAGTGGACAGGTCACTAGCAGGACCACCACAGGGCAGGTATTATTTGGGTGCATGTGTTGCGCAAATACAAGTGGATCAGACACAGCAGTGCTGCTGGATGTTGTAAACACTGTGTCCACTATATTATTATTCACTCCTAGCTTGTTGGTCCACCTTGTAGATGCAAGGTCAGAGACAGTAGTTCATTTGTTGCTGCACAGTTTGTGCTGGCCATTCTCCAATCCTTGTCAGTGGTCATAGGAGGCTGCCCAGCTATTCTCAGTTCAGCAGTGAGGTGTTTGAGGTGAGTGTCTGATCCACTCACACCAGCACAACACACATTAAAACACTAAAGTCACTGCTGTGCTGAGAATGATCCACCACCCAAATAACACCTGCTCTGTGGTGGTCTTGTGCTCCTGATAAAAGAGCAGCAACAGTGATTTTGAAGATCTACACACTACAACCTACTCACTCTTGTTATAGGCCCAAAAGTATAGTATGTTACATATGATTCTCATTTCATACTGAGTCCTGGGCAGGGTTCTAGTTCTGGCTCAAGTGCAGACACTAATAGTCCTGAGAAACAGATTCTGGGCCTGCTCTGTGTTAAAGCTAATTCTGGCACAGCTGGTGAAACACTGACCTTGATTAGCCAGTTCATTTGGAAGGAAAAGCTCCAGAAATTGCTCTGCGTTTTCGATGACACTTCATCGTGCAAAACGTCTCCCTGTTCCAAGCATCCAACGTTGTCTTCGTTCCAACTTTCCACTTGTTCCACTACCTCAAGAAATCTCACAACACATTCCCCAAAAGTTTTGGTTTTATATTATGAACCAACACATAATTTCCTGATGACCTTCTCCATGACCAGAACCAAGTCTGTTTGAAATAGCCCAATACACAGAGCTCACAGTAATATGCAGAGTCGAAAATTCCAGTATGCAAGAACTACCTTCATGAAATACCATAACACAAAATGCAATATCGGACCGAGGTCACCGTCCAGCGTTTATGTGACTCACTAGTACAGTGCATGGTTCACAACAGTAAATGTCACATATTGTATACTGCATGTTTAGCTGTAGAATAAAGTAAATGCTGACACAATATGCTGTGTACAGTACACAGTAAGCTATCTTTCATTGGACATATGCATGTAAGAAAAACCCTGAACACATGATCACAAAGAATTTGTTTAAACCAAAGCAGGCAGAGGTGCCAGCTAAACCCCTTATTTGAGAAATTAACCCTTATTTGAGAATTAACCCCTGGAATAAGAAAGAAGACTGTGACAAAGACAGAAAGCAGAACACCCTATTCAAGTGGCAATAAAAGCAGGACATCCAACTGAATTAAACACAGCCCCCCACAATCTGCAGCAGATCCAATAGCGAGTTCAGCAGATCTGTGGGTTTAATCTGTGATGCTCCCCATTCCAGTTGCTGGTAGCCATCTGGAGATAAGCCTTTCCCAGTTCAATGGGGCAGCTGGCTGAAATAAAGCCCATGAGAACTTGCTGTAGCACAAGTTTAGTTAGGAAACCACACTCAAATTCCTTCCCCGCACATATGGATGCTATTTAAAGAGAGCGCAGATTATGTCATGGTAAAATTGTGGGAAACCACAGGGGAAGAGTGTGAAGAACATGACAGTGGACTCAAGTGACGGCATGGCCTACAAACCACCCCTGAACATGGTCATTTCATAACAGAACAAATCTGATCACTAAATAAAACTGCTTTAAATAAAATAGATAAAGAAATAAATAAAGAAAGAAATTGGACTACGCCAAGCTATGGTAGTTTAGTAAATATAAAAAACATTTGGTGCAACATTATCAATTTGTGACTTTATGCATTCAGTGTGAAAGACATATTTTGAAGTAGCCAGGCATGATGGGACTTTGCATGTTCAGTGGATGATGAGGTTCTGAGGTTGGATATATGGTTGTAAATTAATCTGTGCATGTCTTTTTCCTATAACTGCTAATGTTCTCAGCCTTTGGTTAAGGCTGAGGAACTGTGCATGAGGTCTTCATCCCTGCCGAGAAAAAAAATGCTGGTCTGGTGCTGGTTACCAGCAACCAAAACACAACATGTGCTAGTTTTGCTGGTGACCAGCATATAATCTTTCATTGCTACTGACCAGCATACCATCATCCAAAACACTACATGTGTTGTTTTCTTTGAGCATATATTGTATTGTATTGGGATATTGTACGTATTTGTGTATGTATTCCATGATACACTGATATATTTTATCCAATGAAACCCACCACCCAGAGCACTTGCTCAAACTTCAGGATTTTGTTCACCCTGGAAGAACTAAACTGGAAATGAGTTCCCTTACGTTCTCCCTGATTGGCCTTGCGATTATAAACCGGGAGGGCAGCGCCCCCCTCAGGCTAGCTGGCGTACTACAGCAAAGTCCATCACAGTTACAGTCTCATGAGCCAACTCTGAATTAAGCTGAAACTGGATCCGTTTCGAAGAAATACCCGTTTCTTAACTGGTCAGTGTATTTTAGAGGTATATTCTATAAAGATGTCTCACTCATTTCTAACTCAATACCGCGTTTATTATATGGGAAATTAAAAACAGCGCACACAGGTGTTGATTTAGATGAAGATGTAAATCGTTAATGAAGGGTCAGTGTGAGTTTAAGGTGAAGTGTGTTCTTACCTGTCTCCGGAAGCCCAGATCCCACCTCAGTCCAGTCCAGATGAAAAGCCTTAACGCAAATAAGAACATGCACAGCCAGAAGAGCACAAACAGCCAAACATAGACTCAGACGCGTCTTTGGAAACGACCTCATTTCCATCGTGGGTTTGGCAACAAAAGGTGTGGAGTGTACACCTGAGAAAAATAAATGTCTATTTTATTTTAAACTGTTTTGCTGATATATAGAAAACTCCATTCTAATAACTTTTAAATAGGTAACGAGCCTGAACGAGCGGGGTAGCTCAGTCTGTGGTTGCTCTACTTCGCCAACAACTTGGATTTGGCAAGTGCACCGTTTTCTATCAGTCCTATAGCACCACGCCCACTTCACAAGCGACAACCAATCAGCTCCTCCGCAGACTGTACAGGTCTTATCTGGACACCATCACGACCACTACTACTGCTTCTAATATTAATTATGCTTACTACTATTTTTATGAGCATTAATAATAATAATAATAATAATAATAATAATAATAATAATAATAATAAACACAATAATAATAAACACAACAATAATAATAATAATAATAATAGTATGAATTAAAATGGTTATTTTGCTTTTCTTAAATAGTTATATAAGCACCGATATTAATTAATTTAAAACCATTTTAAAAAATTACATTTTTATAAAAAGACGAATTAATTTATTTATTAAGTACGTTTACTGTCCATTTGATCAGTTCCACTTTCCATACAGGTGAACTTTGTAGTCTGACAAATTACAGACTATAATCCATCTGTTAGCCCCTGTTAACCTTTGGCGGGGGTATCAGCCTGCTCTTCAGTGGTACGGATGGATAATTCTCAGCACTACAGTGACGCTGACATGGTGGTAGTGTGTTAGTGTGTGTTGTGCTGGTGTGAGTGGATAAGATGCAGTGCTGCTGGAGTTTTTAAACACCTCAGTGTCACTGCTGGACTGAAAATAGTCCACTAACCAAAACTATCTAGTCAACAGTGTCCTGTGGGCAGCGTTCTGTGATCACTGATGAAGGACAAGAGGATGACCAATGCAAACTGTGCAGCAACAGATATCCTATCGTCTGACTTTACAAGGTAGAGTGCATGGCAAGTGTACAGTGACTGTTTAAAAACCTCCAGCAGCACTGCTGTTTCTGATCCACTCAGACCAGCCCAACACATACTGACACACATCAGTATTACTGCAGCGCTGAGAATGACCAACCACCCAAATAATACTGGATCTTGGTGGTTCTGGAGGTCCTGACCATTGATGAACAGGGTCAAACACAGTATGCAGAGCAACAGATGGAATACAGAGTGCAATGTATTGAACACACTACGCATGCAGTATGCAGGTCACTGCAAACAACCCAAAAGACTTGTGAGTTTAAAAGCCATAGTCTAAGACTGTCATTTAGATAAACCCTGAGCAACTTCAAGCACAGCAGGAAAAACACAGACGCTGAATTTGGTGCATTAAAGGACGCTGCACAAAAGTCTGATTTCTTTTTTTTAATTCAAGGACTTTGCTTCATACAAAATGTTAAGGTAGAAACAACTGCAGAATTCAAAGTCTGGCCATTGAACAGAAATCAGGCAACAAACGAGTCGGTCGCAGAATCCAGATAAAGGGTGTTCCAGCTCCGTCCCGTGGAAGGAGCTGTCCACAATGTTCAATACTGAGTTTATATAGAAAGTTGTTTGTTTTAACTTTATTTTTCCCCTCAACAAACCCCCTAATTCATATCAAAGGTCATTTAAAAACCCGAACATAAAGAATATAGTGTATCAAAAAAGTACGAAGATAAACAATGTGTAGTTCAACATGCACATACATTGTCAGACCATGCAAACATTACGTTTTTCCCAAGGAGAACAGCCACATTAAACTGGATGTGCAGAAAGGACTTGGAGCAATTCAGAGTTTGGCAACAAACCGTGAAAGATTTAGGGGTTGAAGGTGATTTGTCCTCCCCTCCCACCCCAAATAATAACAAAACTGCAGTTATGGATTAGGTGGAGTATATATGAACTACGATCTGAAGCCACGATGGCGACATGCCAAAGGACAGTGGATGATGTGTCAGGAGTGCAAAGAAGTTGTTCCACACTTCAACACGAACAAAACGACAACTCGTCGGTAGTCATCGGAACAGTTTCGGTACGGCCTTTAAATGAAACACTCTCCCGCGTAAGAGTGCACGTATAAAAATATCCACTGTTCGGCTTCTCTTTTTAAAACACCTGCTTTTCTTTTACGATGAAAGTGGGTAACTCTGATGCATGCAGATACATAAGATTGCAGTTTATTTTTTCTTCTTAAAGACGTTACTGATTTCTGCTTGTTTTTATCATTGTGCCTTTATGCATTCTAAAATATACTTTTTCATACGTTTTTGAAACCATTTTTATTTTATAGAAAAGATTTGGTCACAATCATGCGGAAGGCTGAATCTGGACATCCCAGCAAGTAAAGCTACAGAATGAATGAAGTGTTGATATATTTTTTTTTTCTTTTGTTGATTTTATTTGTCAAAAGTGTCTTCTTGTTGCATAGCCCTACTTAAACAAAAGACAAAAAGTCCTCTCTTTCGCTAAAGTCCTGCCATTTCAATGGCCAAGGCATTGCAGTCCCTAGCCTCTTACTTCCCCTCATTGCTTACTGCATGCTAAGCAGCTAAATGGACACCAAGTCAGCTCTACGGTGCTACAAAAGAAAGTGGTGGCGCTTAGATGCTGCGGTGTGAGATTTGCTGTAATTGAGTTTCATCAGCCGGCTCGGGTATCCCAAAGCCACTCTGACTCGCTCTAATGTCTCCAAGATGCAACAAGATCCCATTAGCGGGATTTTTTTATTTCTTTTTTTTTCTCTGGCAGCTTCCAACACTGTTACTGCTTCTCCACTAAGCAATCACCATGGCTAAATATTCCTCTTGTGTTATGAATGCGATGAAAGCGAGCTAGCTGTATGGCTATACAGCTACCAACTGGACGATCAGGGGGGGTTGTGAAAGTGCTGGATGGAGGGGATTTGGGGGTAGTACCTAGTGCAGGAACATGGAAGTGAAACTTGTACCTAAACACATGAAAGCCCATAGTTTTCGCTCTAACTCGGCTACACTCTAAAATTAAAGGTGGCACAAACTGGTCCTTGGAGGACACAATAGTAAATGAGAGCAGAGTGCACCACGCAATTTTGTCTTCTTTTGTGTTTTAACCCATCATTGTTTTCCAACACTACAAGGCCCAGACTGAATGTTATCCTGTTAGTGGGAAAAATGCTTTACAATCAGCCCTTCCTCTTTTATCCACCCGAAATTCCTCCCACCTTCAAATTCCATCATCCAAATTGGGTCCTCCTAGTCTTTAAACTGAAAACATCTTAGGCCTACTGCGCCACCACAGTATAAAGCCATAGGTAGGCATGTTCAAAGCAGATGTAGCAATGGTTACAGTTCTGGCCCTTTTTAAAACTTAAAGAATGGCCACACCTTTTCTACACCAATTAAAGATTTCCAAGGCCATATGAAAGAACCATTCAGGAGCCTTCATTTCTAAGAGGGAATGTCACTCTGGCTGTTGCTGCAGTCTCCTCACTCCTGTCTTTACGTACCATTAGATAAGATAAGGCAAATAGCTAGCAATGCAGTCTCAGTTGAGCTTGTCCATGAAATCTTCGTCAACCCAATGATTTTTGAAATCATGCAATTGTGTAACAGTGTGGTTATGTCGCCCGCCCCGGACCAATATACAACTACCTAACTCGAACTTTGACTGGGCTTTTCCCCCTCCCTGTTCCATGTTCTAAAATGTATGCCAAAAAAACCCAAAGGCCCTACTAGAAAATGAGGAAACAAAGAAACACAATCATACTGTCATATTCATTCAAAACCTAATTCCAAACTGACGGTACGGTTTCTTTTGCTTCCCGATTAAGGCCTACAGTCATAACACCTTGTAGTTCCAGGTAACCCCTAGCTTACTCAGTCCCCTCTCTCACACGCGTTGATGCACTAAAAAAGTCTGAGGTCGCATCATTACTACGATATATTCAAAAGGTTAGGCACTTTGTAAGAACGTCTGGAGCAGTCTGTAAGAAACGGTAGACCTGACAGGATGGTGAAACTGTAAGCAATTTACGTAAAACACCATAATATCTTTACAATATAATACAAAAAACCCACATAATGAATAGATAAAAGATCTACAACAGTTTGATACAAAAGAAATTACATTTCATATTTCGCCATATCCTCGACACCGTCACACACAGTGATATGTGCTAGGAATGGTCATCAGCAGCAAAACAACAATCATCACCTTCATGGACAGTGTTAAAATAAATGTATGCGTGTGTGTGGGGGGCGGGGTCACACGCTGTCTGCAGGCAGGGTCCAGTTGGGAGAAAGGAAAACGCACAAACAGCTAATGTTGGCTTAGCAACTCCAGTTTTCCAGTGCTGGGAGTTGCGCGTAGAAAAGCCCAGACAGTGTTGGTTTTGAAGGATTTTGCATTTTGGAGGGCATCTGCGGGCACAGCTCACTGGACAGCTGGCCGGAGCCCTGCGGAACTCTGCATTCTGAAAAGCGGTGCTCTATGGGTCACTGTTTTCCCAGACTACACCCGCTATTTTCTGACATCACGCAGGCTGCGCTTTCTCTCAGAAAGGCGAGGAATTAAGATAAATAACCCAGACATCAAAATTCAAGATCTCCAGTGGGCCTATTTGGATAGGTTCAAATACATGGAAAAGAAAAGCAGTCTGATGCTTTGTTTTTATCTGTATAATGTACACGCAGCCTCCGTTTTCCCTTCCCTACACATGTAAAAACAAAAGCATGTCCACGTATACGTGATATACTTTGTCCATGAAACAAGAGATGATAAAACTCATCGAAATTGAACAGGAAAAAAAAACAAAACAAAACAAAACACACACACACTAAAAATCATCGTCAGCAGAGGACCTGTGTGTAATTTCTGAGCGTGTGCGTATGTGTTAAAGCCATACTAGCACCATTCGTCCTCCTCTGCTTCTGGGTAGTAGGGCGGGGCCCTTTCGCTGCTGGGTACGCCCAGGACGTAGTGGTACCCGTTAGGCAGCCCGTGGGGCGGCTGCTGCTGCTGCTGCTGGGGTAGGGGAGGGAGGGTCATTATCTGCTGCCCCACGGTCCAGGGTGAGCGGCCTGCAGTCTCCTGGAAGAGGCTGGAGGCCTGGGGCCGGAGGCTGCTGCAGGCGTCCAGCGTCGGTGGGCCCAGGAAGGGTTCGGAGCTGATCCGGGTGACGGGGGAGGGCGAGCTGGGGCCAGAGCCACACTGCAGGAGGGCGTTGTGCTCGGACAACCCGCGGCTAAGCCTGCCGGGGTACGGGGGGGCGGGCAGGATGACCTGGGCGCCCGCGAAGGGCACGGGAGAGGAGTTGGCGGTCCTGTAGGCCACCGCTGGGCGCGGGGTCAGGGGTGTCTGGGGCAGCTGCCTGCGCCCACGGCTGGGCGTGCTCGCCCCCGAGCTCAACAACACGGGGCTCCCTTTAACCCAACCACTGCCCTAGGTGAAAATTGAACAAGCAAATCAAAACAATAAAAATGATGAGGGTAACGTGTGCAAAAAGGGTTAAGGAGAGGAACAGGTCCAGGGAGAGGAGAGGAGCAGGTACGTGGAAAGGAAAGGAAAGGAAAGGAAAGGAAAGGAAAGGAAAGGAAAAGTAGAAAGGGAAAAAAATCAAAGAAAAAGTAAAGAAACAATACAGGAAAGGAAATGAAAGGAAAGGAGTGGAAAGGAAAGGAAAGAAAAGGAGTGGAAAGGAAAGGAAAGGAAAGGAAAGGAAAGGAAAGGAGTGGAAAGGAAAGGAAAGGAGTGGAAAGGAAATGAGTGGAAAGGAAAGGAAAGGAGTGGAAAGGAAAGGAAAGGAACGGAGTGGAAAGGAAAGGAAAGGAACGGAGTGGAAAGGAAAGGAGTGGAAAGGAAAGGAAAGGAAAGGAACGGAGTGGAAAGGAAAGGAAAGGAACGGAGTGGAAAGGAAAGGAGTGGAAAGGAAAGGAAAGGAAAGGAAAGGAGTGGAAAGGAAAGAAAAGGAAAGGAGTGGAAAGGAAAGGAAAGGAAAGGAAAGGAAAGGAAAGGAAAGGAAAGGAGTGGAAAGGAAAGGAGTGGAAAGGAAAGGAGTGGAAAGGAAAGGAAAAGAAAGGAAAGGAGTGGAAAGGAGTGGAAAGGAAAGGAAAGGAAAGGAAAGGAAAGGAAAGGAAAGGAAAGAAACAGTAATATGCATGGTAGAGAGCAACAGGCAGGAGACAAAGGACATGTACACAAAAGACAAAGGCAAAGAGGACCAAAGGACAGAGCCAACAGGATAGTGAGGAAAAAGAAAGACAGACAAAATGCACAGAGAAATGGTGAAGAAGAAGAAAAGAGTAGAAAGAGAAGTGAAAGGCCATGAGTGGTCGCACTACGGGCAAAGAGAACAGAGAGTGAGTTTCATTTAACATACAGTAAAAAGGACAACACAGTTGAACTCATAGTTTTGATACCAGCATGTTTAACAATGTTCCCAATGAAGGAGTATCATAAAGCTCCCTAACGCTCCTCTAAATCTAATCCACTGGCCTACTGCATGTGGTCATAAACTACATAAAGTATGCACTACTGATTTGTTATTTTGTCTCTAATCTCAACTCAGAGTGGACCTTTTGACTAGCTGCCCCCCTCATCCCACCTGCTTGCTGAAGGTGGTCTCCTGAGGCTCCCCAGGGGAGGTGGCGCAGCTGGCTGGGGCAGGCTTGGCAGGGCAGTGCTCCCGGCTGCCATAGCGGTCACAGGAGTAGTAGCGCTGCTTCTCCGCCGTGGACGAATGGTGCTTTCTCTCGTGAGAACGGCCTCGATCGTGCCCCCTCTCCCGGGACGACAGGGTCCCCGCAAGGTCAGCTGCTGTGCCTGAGAACAATGCCAAAAATTCAAGCAGTTGAAAGGAAAACAATCAAAGCATAGAAATCAGTGAAACTAAAAATCTTAATCTCAGTCATTACTACTTATAGAGTCAGTGTTCGCTTCAGCTTGACCACACTGGCAAAGACATCAACCACAGATTCCTTGGAAATAATTAATATTTCTATATTCACAAGGCATGGAAATATCCCCACGAACCAAAGAACCATAAAACTAGAATTTCTTACAGTAAAAATATATAAACTTCTGTTCTTATAAGGAAATGATTGAACATAAAAAACATTTGGAGCATTTTTATATGTTGGCATGAGATTAGGGTCTACAAAGTTTGAGCTTAGCTACATTACTTAATAAGCGACAACTATATGTCAGTTAATAACGCTGAATCGATATAGCTGCAACCGATTACGTAATACAATTAGAGATGATGTTCGTATCTGATCTTACAGCCAGTCGCTTCATTGCAAAGGCCTGCAGCACTGATTGATCACTATGGATCAAAAGGGAACTACAACATGTGTGGAAGCGTTGATCATCCTAGCCCCACCTCCCCTCCCGAATTCCACATTCTTTAAACAACAGACTGTGGTTCTTGTTCTATCCCTTTTTTTCTGTGAGTTCCGACATTTCTCCCAAGTGTGTAGGGTTGGCCTGCTGAGAGGTGGCCATAAATTAGCAGGTCACTGAGTCTGCAGCGTGTCTCTCAGCCCCTTTTATCTGGGTAATGGATGCCAGCTGCATGCTAAAGCTCTTGCAGCAGATTCTACAGCTGATGCCGGGGAGAAGCTGCCCTGATCTCCAGCACATGTGAGCTATGGTTGAAGTCTGCAGAACAAGTGAATCGGCTGGTCTCTGAGAGAGTATTAGGCTTGATCTCTCTTTTTCTGCATTGTGCCATCTCCTTCTAGGTCTCTGCTGGTGCAGCAGTATTTCTGTGGAGACGCTGGTTTGAGAATCTTAATACACTTTACTAACACCAACACAATACAACTTAAAAGTTTGGGGTCACTGACTGAATTCTTTCATTCATTCATTCATTCATTCTGTTTATTCTTCCTGGGTCATGGAGAGCGCTTCGGCCTGTTCCATCACTCATTGGGTGAAAAGCAGTGAACATCCTGGACAGACCAGCAGTAGTGATTTTATTAAAACCAAATCCTTTAAAAATTAAAAAACACATGTATGATTCTACAGTTCCAAACAGTTTGTAGGAGCTTAAAGAAAAATGAAGCATTTTGGATATACAGAGCTGTAAGTCATTTCATGATAATGGAGAAATCTGTACAGCACTGAGAGTAAATTATAAGGAAACTGACATCCGCAGTGCCTCATATTTAAAAAGTGTTTACCAAATTTAGCTAGTTAAACAACTTTTCATAGTATTTTCCAGTAAACAGAAAATAATAGCTTATTACTTAATAAGCCTTCCATATTTTCTTTGCCATATTCTAACACGGAATCTCACTTACCATTTTCACAATGACATAATATGCTCTCAACGCAATTCCATGGCTAAATAATGGCTTAAGGTAGTAATCTAAACCACTTGTGAAAACAAGACATCCAGTTATAACACCAAAATCATGTTATGATATTAGTGCTGTCTAATCTAGAAGGGTTATTTCTTGAGCTTATATGTGGGTGTGAGTATGTCTTCACTGACCGCCAGTGCTAGGGGCCTGGCCACTGGGCGACCTGTCCAGTGACCTCTGCTTTTTGTCTCTGTCTCTACGGTGGTGGCAGCGGTGATGATGATGATGATGGTGTGGTCGCTCTTGAACAGGCTTCTCCAGTGTGTACTCGTTCAAGTTAACCTCGGGAGGGCGCTGCGGCGCAAAAGTGGATGCAGAGCGCCTCAGGGGGGAGTCAGGAATAGGCTGTGGGAAGCACATAGGAAGCATGAATAAAAACCACAGCTGGCAAAACGCTACTTTTTCTTTTCTGATACCGCCCCACAGGAAAAGATACAGGTACGGAACTGGATCCGACCCATTCTCTTTTTCTTTCTTCTGATATATGATCCAACATTTTTCGCTGATGTCAGCCAGATAGGGATACCTGGTATCGAATCAGTGCCATCTCTATAAATTACTTTATAAAGTATTCTCTGAAGGGCACTGTAATGGTATTGTGCCTCAACGCTGCCCTCTGCTGAGTGAGCCAAATGATCATATTTACAAAGAAGCCTTATGCCCCTGTCTAAAAATGCCTAGGCTGGGCTAAAGTCAGCTGCATGCCGGAAATACTTATTACGGCAGCACTCAAGGCAAACCACAATATCAAAGCATTAAAGGTCAACAACAGGGTGTTATATCTAGGACAGCTGCCCAAGCCTACTATAAAACATATTCATTTTAGCTCTGACCTGCACTTTGGACTTAGCATTTAAGACCACTGGTCTGTCAGCTGCTGTGTTTAAGTGGTTGTTGTGCTTCAGAGTTAGCTAGAATGATTAAAGGCAAGGCATCCCCTGAGATATCATTCCTGTTGAGTCTCTTTGATGCCTCGTTTTACAACCGGTACTGTGTCTTTATCAGCTAATCCTGAAATCCCTACTAATAACGGTGTAAAACACTAAGTGCAATTTAAGCTTACATTGTAAATATAGTATAATAATAGATGATCAAAATAATACATACTGCTAGTAAAGTTCCAGGAGAGTGGCGAGAATGACTCCTCTGTCAGAGTGCCATGAGGAGGAGCATCAAAGGAAAGAAGAAGAAAGGATTTATTTATTAGACAATTACAGTACAATACAATACAATATCACAGATTCCAAAGTTCCATGATGTGCTTACACTGTAAAATGGTACGCAGTGGCAAGGAGAACACCTCAGACAAAGGCAATACACACTGTATTTATAAAAATATCAGACACACCTTCTAATTAATGAATCCAGCTTCAAGGTGCACCCATTGCTGACACAGGTGTGCAACTGCACACACACACAGCTTGTGTAGAAAAAGCAATCTTCCAAAATCTGGTATAAAGCCTTTCCAGAAGCATAGTGTCTCTTATGGCAGCCAAGGGGTAACATGGCATTATAGCCATCATTAAAATCTTAGCATAAAAGCTAAGGTAGTATAATACGCAATAAATACAATGTTTCATGTAGTTGCATAGTCAGTTCTGGTCATTCACAGTCCTTTTGGTTTTATATGGTTTTATATGTAAAGCTGCAGTACTATGTGGTTGAACGCAATCAAATGCTCATTGCAATTTTCCTAAATCTAGTATAAAGCCTTTCTAGAAGCACAGTGTCTCTTAGTCTTACTGCTTTTGGTGCAGCAAAGCAGTAAAAACTCCCCATTAATAGTTCTAAAGAATTGTTAAATGAGCAGGCGTCTACAAACTTTTGGACATATTGTGTCTATATAATATTAGGCGTAATGAGATAACTGTCCCAAGTGTATTTAACCTAATTCAAGTAATTGCTTACTTAGTCATAAAGCAAAATTTATTTCATGTAACTGAAGATACTATAAATCTTAAGCAAGTGATTCATAAAAACGTATTCATAAACAATCTGGAAAGTAGACTGAAATATCATACTCACTTTATAATTTTTAGTGAATAGAATTTAATGGGAAGCACTGCTTCAACACAGCTACACCAAACTAAATGCTTCAGCACTAACCTATTAGGCTAAAGCAGAGGTTTCTCAGTCCCGGTCCAGGGGACCCCACACTATACACTTTTTTGTCTTTTCCTTACTCAAGAGTACATAGTTTAACCCACTACCCAATTTACAAACTCTTTGTGTGCTGGCACAGGTGTGTATAAAGCAGGACAGAGACTGGAAACCCCTGGGCTAATGCCATTTATCTGCTTTTTTGTTTCCACACCAGTTCCAGGTCCTGCCAGTGACACTGAAACGCTTTGCAAATATGCTAGGAGCTGTGGAGCTTTGCTGCAGACCAAGCTGCAGGCCTGGACAAAGGCCAGAGCTAGATAGCGTGAGGGGTTTCCCCGGGTGGAATCAGATGGATTTTAGCCATATGAGCAGGTGCTGAAACCTCACAGTCCAAACCTAATGGCTATTATCAGCCTGCCAGGCACTTTGCTGAGGTCTGGCTCTGGGTGGGAATCTGATTTGAGTGTGAAACAGGAGAAACCCCCAACATTTTGAAGCTGTTATATCATCTCATTACACCGCAGACGTGTGGGAAGGGTGTCGGGTGTCGGCAGATCATAATCAAGCTCTCACTTTGATGGTTTGCACTGGAATCTTGGCAGAGAGACAGAGATGGAAAAAGGACTCATAGAAGTGGGCGATGAGAGGCTCCTAATCGTGTTTGAATATTGCTGGTAAAATCGTAGGTTCCTCACATACTGTGACTTTGCAATAAATACAATGTTCTGTGTAGTTCTGTGTATCCACACGAAGAACCATTCACAGTTTTTTTAGTTTTGTATGGTTCGATATGTAACGCTGGCCTTTCAAAGAACCCTGAAGAACTCTTTCAAATTTTTTTTTTAAAAATATATAAAAGTAATTTAGAGATTACTATCAATGACACCCCCTCTCTTGCAATCTCATGGTTTTTAAAATATCAGACTTTGATATATAATGTATTTTAAATTGATTAGAGGTTTGGAACAATACTGACCAATTGCCAATCAAAATCAATCATGCAGCAACAGGCCTAAAGCCATTAAATGGACCCTCTGATCTTGAGCACCTACTGTTCAATTTTCATCTCTTAGCCTGAGCAGAAAGATACTCCACTATCCACTTTCCATCTCTTAGCTTGAGCATACAGCCAATATCGGCCACATAGTTGGCAGCCTCCCAAAGACTAATCACGTTATGCTGTACTTTTCTTCCTGCCCTCCAAAGCCCAAATATCCCATATTCATTAGAACTGCCCGGTTAAACCCCAGCACTTTTGTGCAACAATACATCAATATTGCCTTCTCTCAAGTAATGAAGGGAAGATTATGTTTCAAGCCAAGTCCACCCATTGGGAGAATCGAGTGAGAGAGATATGCATGAGTTGTATGTTTTCTCAGATTAAAGGAGCAATATGTAATTTTGTCTAATTGAAAACAATACAAAATGAACTAAAACAACAAAGACCTCTATGTGTGGCAGAGAAATCTACTAAAGTTAGCATGCTAACCAGTTTGTCTCATAATATCACTTTGTACATCAAGCAACCATTATAACGATCGCCGGCAGCATCTCCTGGCAAGAAACCATGTTTGGCAGCAAACAAAAGAAAAGGCACAAATAGAAGCATAACGAGTTAACACTGGTGCTGCTTTCCACTGCAGGAGATACGCTTTCTGCTTCTATAGTTTGGAGCATGATTTTGACAGGATGTGTGATCATACACATTTGCTCCTTTAAGAATGCAACCACAGGCCTGTAAATTAGCCCAAGTCATGAAGTTGTTAATGTAAAAAATACATATTTTTGTCAGTATACGGTTCTTTAATACAGGGGAATCCTATTCTTGATCTAGCACGGTACCTGCATCTCTGCATTGAGTTTAGGCATGGACACTGCACGCCCTTGACCATCAAAACCAGCAGGTGCTACTGTGTTGGCACTGGTCTCCATCTTCTTCATCTCTACTGACACCTGGCGTAAACATACACACACAAGCTCACACAACTGAAATTAGACAGGAACTCTAAGGATTGAGGGAACGCCCTTTAAGACAGAATACCTGGGCAGTGTTTGCGTTTGAGATGTCCTCTGATTGGCCTCTCGAGATGGGCCGCCTCTTTGATCTGTGGACCTCTTTGGTTTTCTCCGACACCCAGGATGAGGAGCCTTTGATGGCATTATCATGGCTAGATTTACTTCATAACAAAAGACAAAACATGGGTAATGATTTAAATATCCACATTCAGAAAACAAGTTTACTTCAAGGAAACAAGTCAAAAATGTTAAAAAAAGCAAAACAATACAAAAAGGGTTGAACTGTATTAGCAATGTGGATTATTGTTTCTGATCACCAAATGTATGTATGGCTGAGTGTGTGGATGTGCAGTGATCAAGGCCTACAGTGTGCGTCCGTTGTTAAGTGTGGTAGAGCTGGGTTTGTGAGGCTGGCTGTCTGGTGGGCAGTCCACACTATTCTTGGTCTTCTCCTGCATGGGTGTCAAAGGCAGGATGGGCTCCAGAAGAGCTCCAACTTTGTTCTACATAGAGAAAAGAGAGGGAAGTGAAACTCCAATACACAATAACATGATTGTTTCTTTTGAAATTATTTATAGATTATATTTTTTTGTCTTTTGCTTTGTCCTACTGTGGTATGTGGGGAACAGCTATAAGTGTCATAAAGGTTTATGTGCAGTCACCTGTGCGCCAGGTCCTGTCTGCTCTTTGGACTGCTGCTGCTGCATCTGTAGTCTCTTGGCTCTGTTCTGCTTGTAGTAGTCAAAGATCATGAGAGCAGCATACACTTTCCCAACTGTTAACTCATTGGCTGTGGGAGACAGTAATGCATCATAAATCAACTAAATCATGGATAATATATCAAATATATATCATTGTGCTGGCAGAGAAAACATCTGCTCATGACCACTAGATGGCAATAGAAGCACAACGTTCTGGACTGAGAGTCAAGTAAACTACCTTACTGTTTTTATCTATGTGTGTAAACTCAATGAGCATTTTATTATATGTACACTTTGTAGTTCTATAATTACAGACTGTAGTCCTGTAGTTTCGCAGTTTTTGCATACTCTGTTAGCCCCCTTTTAACCTTCTTTAATGATCCACCACTCCAGCAGCACTGCTTAGTCTAAACCACTTGTAACTGTGCAACAAACACTAAAATGCCACCAATACCCAAATAATACCTGATGTGTGGTGGATCTGTGGGAGTCCTGACTACTAAGGAAACAGGGGTAAAGGAGGGCGGTGGACTACAGTCAGTAACTGTAGAAGCACACAGTGTTCATACATGGTAAGAGTAGAAACAAGGAGGGCTTCCTAATAAAATGCTCGGTGAGTGCTTGCGAAGGTAAGTGACGGAGGTGCTCACGTTTGTGGGGTGTCACCAGCAGGTCCATGGTCTTTTGGGAAAGGTTTGGCCAGACAGTGGCCAGTTCCTTCTTCAACTCAGCGTCACAAAGACGCTGGGCCACCATTCCTGCAGAGAACGATCACAGAGCAGCAAAGGCCCATCAAAGACAATCCCTCATAGATAGAACGTAATGCAGTTATACATCACATAGCATTAAACAGTTCTTCATCCCTTGATTTCGGGTCACGACGCAATTACTCATCAGCAACTGGTCAACTTCTATTCCAATCATACTCATCTCCTTAGAAGGGCTAACGGCTGTTTGCTTGGGACGTGATTCTAGCTGCTGATGCCCAGGCATCAACTGTACATCAATACATTCTTTGTTGGGACCTGGCAGCAGTCCAGAACCCTATCACAAAACCTATTCTTTTAGGATCTTCAGCTGAACTCAGGTTAATGTACAAACAAAATACATTTGTATTGACATGTCTCTAGTATTTGTTGGGGATGAGCAGGTACAGTATTCCCCCGAGGCGGTGAAAAGAACTAGGCAGTGAGGCTTTAAAAAGCCATCCGGCAGTCCGCTGCGTTTCAGCAGACAGTTCTCGCACACATAGACACACGCACACGCTCACACTGCTCTAATGAGTCCTGATGGGACACATGGCACCAAGCACACCACTAATGCTCATTCAACGAAGGGAACAAAATGAATGATGCATATGTCCTCAAAACTATGTCACAGCTGATGGTTAACTATCAACAGGGCATGTTCTTCTATTCACTTTGGCGCAGCTGAAATACAGTCATTTGAACTAGTTTTTAAAAAGTGCTGCTTGAAAGTTCCATAGAATATGATCGGATCCCCATTACAACAGATAAAGAGCATCCAATAACACAAAATAACTTTTTCATTCATTTATTGAACCGATTGATCCAAATGTTGGAAAAAGTATGTGAAACTCTAGAATTAAGAGTTTGGTAAAGGAGGTTTAATCAATTGGATAACAATCAGGCATGAGTGTGGCTGACCCTAAAAACACCTTCGCCTTTGAAGTCTGGTCTTTGCCACCACATACATTTGTTATTACATCTCATATCTTACTCAAATGTCTGAAGAAAAAAGTTGACAGGGTTTAACAGGCTTTAAAACAATTTCTGATTAGTTTGGAGTTCACCAATTCACATTCAGCCAAACAGTGTACAAATAAATGAAACTCAACACATTTGTTACTGGTGGATTACCATGACTCTAAGATCTGCAGCATTCTCTGGCACTGGATAACATCAGAAACACTGAACAAGTATAGTGCGTATGGAATGAAAGTCACTACTCTACAGTGAGAACATTTCAGCCTCTTTAAAGTTTTCTAAAGACCACCTTGACGAGCCAGAAAAGTACTGAAATAATGGTATGTGGACAGATAAGGCAAAACGCAGTTTAATGGCTTATATAAGAGACGTTTAACAAAACTAAACACTGCATTCCATCATAAAAACCTCTTCCCTACTTTGATACATGTATCATGGTTTGGGACTGTTTTGTCATTACTGGACAAAGAGAGCTTGCCATCAATTGATAGAGCTATGAATTGTGGATTACATCAAGGCATTCTACAGGAGAACTATTCACTGAACATCAGTGAAAGCTGGGCCTGCAGATTTGTTTGTTTTACTGGATTCTGTTCTGCACTGCTATATTTTAGGACAAATATGTAGAAATGGATACAATGTTTTTAGAAACGTGGTGGCTGAATAACTGCATTTGAAGCCTAGGTGAACCTGTTCCCAGACATAAAAACCAAAATTTCATTTAAAACTTATGGATGTTTTTAGTATGTATTCAAAGCACATTTAAAATAAAGTAGCAGCTATTGCCATTGCCCGGCGCATGGGCTAGTATCACTATAGCATGTTTGTTTGGCTGTATGCTAGAAAGCAATATTGCTTTTACTGTTTAACTGAACTCTATAAAAAGAAATCATGTTGGAAAACTGATGCTGTGATGGTGGATGTATTGGATTAATTAAAGAATAGCTGACAGTGCTTCAATCTGTAGATTATGGAGATAATTGTTAGTAGACTGCTACTCTGTGTTGTCGACTGGGTGCTTGAAGAGAAAAAAAAATATCATGTGACTCACCTGATGCCAGCTTGATTTCCAGGGCGGTGCGGATTAGGGCCATAAGCGTAGAGGTGAAGTGCACAGAGTTGTCGTCAGCGATGGGCATGTTCATCTTCACCAGACGCTGAGGGGAGTCAGGAGGGCCATTAGAAACGTAATAGCACTCTGCAGTAACTCAAAAAAATAACAACCCAGGCCAGCAAGACGCCTCCGGCCAAAACCATCTGTGTGCTTGTGAGAGCCTAGCTCTAAAATTTGTTTTCTCACTCAGAGGGCCACACAGGGCTAAGCTGCAGTTTTCCGCTAATGCCTGCTTGCTTTATCTTTAAAGGTGGACACGCTCTCAGGTTGAAGCACACAAAATGTTTTGTCCAAAAAACGACAGTGTACAAATACAGAGACATAACAGTATTCAAACAGTCACATTCACTTCTATAGGCTACGGTCTGCAACCAAAGTGCGTCGGTGAGAGACTGACACTGACAGGAGAGTGGAGAAAAGCATGTACACACATAACCATGAAAGTGCCTCAACAGGTCACAGGAGCTCCACTCTGCTGGCGTCTAAATTAACAACACAATACACTACAGATTTGGAGAAATTCCAAGCTGGGACTTTGAAGTGTTTTTTAATAGGGCCCGACTGATTCTGTCACCAAGAATTTTAAGAAGCTGAAACTTCTGTTAACTGATATACACTGTCAAATTTAAAGAAACTCCAACAGCTGTAGTTCAGCCGTGCTGTACTGATGGTAAACAACAGCAGGGTTTAGATTTTTCAACCTGCAAATGAACTATGCACAGTATAGTGCAATCTAAATGATTAATTTGAAGAAGACCTATTATGCATGTCTCTATTCCCCTGTTTTTTAGTGTGTTATGGAGCTTTTTGTGGAGCTTACAAAAGTGGATCAGGTCTACCAACTTGTTCTCCCTGACTTTCAGGATCAGACTCAGAATCATAAACTGACAAAATTGTAGGAACAGCCACAGTGGTGTGGGGGAGGGACTTGAAACAGAATGCCACACTGGCGGTTGACCAATTAGAACAGAGTGGGCAAGATGACCAATCAGAACATACTTGACTTGTGTTTTGGGAAATCTAAAGCTTGTAAATCTATTCTAGTGGACCTCCAAAAATACAATTACGAACATAATAGGGGACCCTCGGGGACCTATTATGAGTCTGAGACACACAGGTCCAAGGTCCTCAGCCTTTGCTTTCTGAACGTACTCCTAATAGTATCACACCAAAAGTGGAAGAGAAGCTTGTTTTGTGTTTTCTCTGAACTGGACAGTCTACATGTCCAACACTACAAAACTTAGAGCAGTTTTATTGTTTTTCTTAGTTTTTGTTTTGTATTTTACATCTTATATGTTCTTCATCTTAAACATAAAGCTTTTTTGTGTAATAATGTTACCTTCATGTCAAAGTCTAGGTTTAGAGGCAATGACATGTTTTTTTTGTTGTTTTAGCCATGATGGTCTTCTACCTAGCCTGTTACACTTGTACTGTTGTACTGTACTACAGGTAATAAAGTCTTTCGTAAAAACTAGAAATTTCTATATTTTTCATTGATGCAACTGGACAATACTCACAAAATAACGAAACTTTTTTAACCTGTAAATATGAACATGCATCTAGAACATGAAAAATGTTTACATTCTTCATTTTATTAAGCATGTGGCTGCTTTCAGAGTCACTCCAAAAGTGTTTTGTTGCCATCTCACTGTGTTAAATGCTGCCAAGCTCTGTACCGTGCTCTGTCTTCGCACACACACAGAAATCTAATTACTGAGCTAACATTCAACTCTCATGATCAGATTTCATAATCAGATTTCTGGGCCTAAATCAGATCTGTTTTCAATGACCTCTTGAATAATCAGAAATCTGATTATAATCGGATTATTAAGTGCACGTAAACGCACTTAATGACTATGTGTTACCTAAATATCAGATTTTATCAGTCATATACTGACAATGCATCGGTCGGGCTCTATTTTCTAAGACACGGCGTGCATTAAAGCACGGTCCCAAGGCATGTGCTTATCTTGTGGATTCAATTCAATTCACTGCTGTGTTCCTGAACAAGTAGCTGGTATGGTACATTAGCATGGCTGTGAAGAGTCGAGCTCCCCTGAACTAAAAGAGCATACATCCACTTGCAGTAGCGGTGCAGAGTTTAAAAGAAAGAAAAAACACACGTCAGAATGGAGTAAAGGAAGAGGACTGTCACACACAGCTGGACACTCACACACTCAGCGGGGGGAAAGAGTGCGGACCGAACGAGAAAGAGTATAGAGAAAAGAGAGCAGAGGACATGGTGGATGAAAGACAGTGAGCAGGAGCAAGATAAGGAAAGAGAGACAGAGAGAGAGAGAGAGAGAGAGAGAGAGAGAAGGAGTAAAGCTCTCAGGGTTGAAAGCGACTTAGGCAACACACATACGCACATATGCACTGCTCCACAACAAAGAAGAATGAGAGGGAACAGCTGTTAGGGGCACAAGTCTACTCTAGGTTAAGAGGTTAATCATTAGCAACATAGGTTCGCTAAGCTAAACGTGGGGCCACTAAAAAAAGAAGGACCATACCTACAAAATATATTTTGCCTGGAATGGATCAACCAACTGCAATCAAACACCAATAAGGCACATCTTTGTGAGGGGAATGTTACTAACTTACAGTCAGCACCTAATGCAAAACATGAACGGCTATTGAAAATTGTTCGCTCTGAGCTGCTTTTATCGTGCACAAACAATGCAGTGTAAAGACGTTTTGGAATAAATGGGAAAAGTGACAGCTTTGAAAGCAAAAGAGACCAAGTATGGGGCTTAGGACTCTCTTAAACATCAGTAATTCAAACTAACATCTTACTAAAGCTTTAAACTGCATTACTGTCATCTTCAGGTGGTGGAGAAGGGGCGCAGTCGTCCAAGAAAAGGAGTAAGAAGAAGAAGGGCCACACCAAGATCGGAGAGCGGACAAAAAAAAAAAGGAAAAAACAAAGAAACAAGGGGCGGGAAACATTGCATAGCACAGAGATTGGCTGAAGGATAAGCCAATGGGAAGACAGGGCGAGCAGAAGGGAAGGGGTGGGAAGTTGGGCGGGCGAAGTCGGGGCTACCTTGTAGGCGATTCGTGGCGGACATTTCTTTCCCAAACCTAAAGGTGGGGACATGTGGAGCAGCATCTCATACATATCGCGGTACTTGATACGGCCACTTCACAGTGTAGAGAAAGCAAAAAACCCAAAATAAAAGACAAGGATGGGGAGTTAGAGAGACGGGAAGAGGAACAAAGGGGAGGAAATGAAATTTTAAAAAGGAAAAAAAAAAAAGAAAAGGACAAAATGAAGAGGAGAAAACAAAAACAAAAACAAACAAACAAACAACAAAAACAGAAATCTGCGTTATTTAGATTTCCAAGAGTATCATGGACAGGGATGCCATCCTTGCCCGGGCAGGGTCAAAGATGGATCCTAAAGGTCAGAGGTCTGAAGGGAGAGGAGTTGATCCCTGATGGAAGAGATGGAATGGAGCAGAGTGAGGTGCACACATGGTTTGGATGGTGACAGAATGGCTGCATTGTTTGGAGGATGTCTGCTTCTGCATGCTGAGAGACATCAGGTGGGGTTTCCTCTTTCAAGTGCTTGGAAACAAAGGTTTCAATGCCAGGCCTTCCAATCAACTTAGTACTTAGCACGTTAGTCTGGATTTGCTGCTACCTCACTGTATTTTCAGCTTTAGCATCCAAAGCGTGTGTACCATACATATAATGCCATTTACTAGATGGCTCAGTACTTACATACATATTAATAAATAGATTACTAGCTTAATAGTAAGCAGGATGAGTATGTACATCATATGTTTAAAAACTCTTTGTTGTATATTTTGTGGCTTTGAAAGCTTTGTTTCCTAATCAGCGTCATTAACCATAAGCCAGTCAAGTCTGGAAGGGCAAGTGCTTGTGTATAGGCAAGTCATTTAGTGCACAGCCATTCAGTTTGGGTCTCTGGGCAGTGGCGCACAGAGCCCACGAAAGTGGAGAAGTTTCTGGGGTTGCAAACCTTGTATGCTACCCTATTAGGGCAGTTCTTCCCTAAGCCAAGAGGGGGCGAGATAATGCGCAACAAATTGTACATATCCTTATAGGAAATCCGTCCGCTGCGGAGAAAACAAGCAAGACATGACACATGTATAAGGACAGCTTGGAGAGTACATTAGCATAGGCAGTGGACTTCATCAGACACGCACAGGGCACTGTTTTTTTTCTCTCGATCCCATGAGCATCCAGTTGCATGGTGCATGAGCAGGACACCTAGAGATACTTAGAGGAAAACATTGCCTTCACGCATTATCTCACAGCAGAAGACAGAGGAAGGAAACACTGCTTAAATAAATCTGCACGCTCTAACCTGAGGACTGCAGAGGCTTTTTCAGCCCACAGGGACGGACCCTCGCTTTCAGTACAACTGCCGGACTATATTACTGGTTATTTCAGAGAATCAAAAATAGTCGCCTAGGGGGGAGATTGCAGGGGTTGAAGCGTACCAAGCGGCCGGGTCGTACTCAGCCCACACACGGATGAATTCGTCCAGGTGGTGCGGCCCCAGGATCGAGGAGTCCCGTGTGAGGTATTCAAAATTATCCATGATCACAGCCACAAACAGGTTCAGCATCTGCAGAACGAAGAGATATAAGACAGATCACAGATAGTTGTTCTTTTAGGCCTGGACCTGCTGGACCAACACTGAAGATTAATGTAACCCATTAATAGAGACACAGCACAAATGGTCCTAAAGCCTGTACAACAGCCTGAGGAGATACTCAAATCAAATAAAGCCTTTTTTGGACCTGTTTATTCCACTTCTCTCCAGAGACACCAAGAAATGTTCAGGCTATGAGAAAGGAATGTGAAGTCCAGGGTAAAATTCTTCTTGGCCAAGAGGAACACATATTTTTAGTTTAGATGAAAAACAAGACAGATCTGGATTGGTGGGGAGGCCTATATGGTAGAACTAAGATAGAGAAAAGAAGAAAATGAAAAAATAATGTTTTTTTAATCCAAGGTAATTGACAGAGACCACTAACCAGGAAGGAGCAGAGGAAGATGAAGGAGACAAAGTAGAAGTAGGCAAAGTCGCTGCCACACTCCTTCCCATGAATGCCTGAGTGCTCATCACATGCACGGTGACTCAAGCACGACAGCATTATCTCATGCCAGGCTTCCCCTGTCGCACTCCTGAGCAATCCACAGAGTAAAGATTACATTAGTACATATACATATTTATAGAGAACTACAATATGCAGCAGTATTTCTTATTAGTGTTGTGTAGAAAAAGTAATAGAAGTTCAGCTATCAGCATTGTGTGCACTGCATGCCTAAATCACAACACACTTATCTCAGTCCTCATTGAGTTGACAAGCAATTGCCTAGGTGGACACTGTATAACATACTGTTTCTTTAAGCATACAAAAGTGTGTCACACACCTTAAAAACAGTAGTAGATAACTATTTATATAGTAATCATTCCGTCCTACTGTCAGAAACCACATGAAGTCTATACCTCAACACAGTTGGTGTAAGTGTGTGATGATCTAAACGTAGCTGCTTTTACACCACTGTCATGCTTTGAGCCTACATCTCAATCCTTCATAAAAAACAGTGGCAGAGATGTACACTCTGCTGTCATATGTTTGTTGTTTTCTCGTTAGCCA
Organism: Megaleporinus macrocephalus; assembly: GCA_021613375.1. NCBI lineage: Eukaryota > Metazoa > Chordata > Actinopteri > Characiformes > Anostomidae > Megaleporinus > Megaleporinus macrocephalus. Next base: position 17,630,034 of record CM038725.1, on the reverse strand, counting down.
TGACACTCTCAATGCTTCCTTCTATCTATTTCAGCTTTCATAAAAGTAAAAGCCAGACCACAAGGTACTTTTTCATGGTCCCTCTCTCTTTTTCTCCTCCTCGCTACCTCTGACAATGTCTTCATTACTCTATTCACAGCCTCTGCCATGGTTGTCCATGCTGGCTATACTGAGCTAGCTTCTTCTTGTAGCTAGCTGGACATCTATAGTTGTTGGGAGGTGACGTAGTACCATAAAGTGTCACTCAGTTCTCGCAAACTGCCAAGTTACATTCACTGTATTTCGCCAAACCCACTTTCAAGCGCGTGTTTCTTCCGCCTTTGTGTTAGAACTTCCGCTCAGCTAACCAAAATGAATACAGTTACATGGGCGGGGAGCAGAGAGGCAATAAGAATTTCGATTGGGACAACACTGTCTCATCGTAGGTTAATAACACAGTGGGTAGATTATATGAAAAGGTGGTCTGAGGTTACCTACGGCGACGTTTTTAATTATTTTGTACTCTCGGAAGGTGTAGACTGTTCGGCAATGAAAAACTATACAAGTAGTGAAGCGTATCAGTACCTGCACAGTGGGAAGGTGAGCGTGTACTCCTACACACAGACGGTGAGTTTATATTTCTGAAAGCCGGTTAAACCCAAGTCAAGCCAGCTGCCCGAGCCACTCTGCGTGGGTGTTAGCAACAGCACAGATAGCCTAGCGCGGTGGACACTGATAATAAAACAGTTACTTAACTCACAAACGCGTCTGCTTCCTCTGAGCTTCATAAGCGAGACATTTCTCTGGATGCTCTGGTGCTGGTTCTCCTCCACAGAATGGTAAGAACAGACATACGGAGGTTTGGGTGGATGTTTTAAATTTAGAGCCTTCATCCATAGACGCAGGTCCTCTTCTTTGGAAGGCGGCTTTACAACACTCTTTATGTATTATTTATGTGTTCGTCACACTGTTGTTCAAGCCAAGTTTCCCTCTTCCACCAATTACTGACTCCCTCTAACTGAACATATTATGCTAGTCATTTTATATGTTTGTTGTCGTTTTGCTTGTAATTAGTATTAACGTATTGGCAGGCGCACCGGAAGTTCTAACACAAAGTAAACAAAGATGCCCCGTCCAGTGTTATCATGGAAAATAGCGTGAATAGCAGACATTTCAGACCCGGAGTGGAGCTATTCTCTCAACGGACAAGGCAGCCGTGGTTTGGTTTTTGCTAAGCTGCGCCAGTCGGTGGCTCCATTAGCAAAGCGCTGCGTGCCCTGTTTCTGGCACTGAACCGGGTGGGGAAAGAGTGTGTGTGTGTGTGTTTCAGGGGGGGGTTCATTAAAATATGTAAATCTGAAGGCCCTGTGGGATCAGCTGCCCTGATCCTCCAGGTGGCACTTCAAACTGCATTTTCATCATATTGGGGTGCAGGAGCAGGGAAGAGGCGGAAGGGTGGTGGAGGGAGAGCGGTACTTTACACAGCATGCCTCGGGCGAGAGCGTGTAAACACGTCTAAGATGAGTACAGAACAAAGGCTGTGCTGAGGCAGACACACTCACATACACACAAATACACTGTCATATATCACAGTACTAATGTCCTAACCAGGGGGCACAGCGAGGCCTATCACTGAGAGGACACAGACAAACCCCCTGTCTGCACAGCCAATTAACAGCCCCCTAAGAGACTCCACAGCAGAGAGAGAGAGTGAAAGAGAGAGAGAGAGAAATAGAGAGAGAGAATGCTTGCTCTCCTCTTAGTGTGCCGTTGTCCACCCTATTAGCACCCATCATCAACACTGTTTCTGCACTCTTCTGTAAATTGTTTCCGAGCTTGCGAAGAAATAATAGACCCAGATTATTCCCTCCTGCCGCATGAAGAGTCAGAAATGGAGCCACCCAGAGAACTAAAGGATGGTGGTAAGACATGATTATAAATATTTAAGGCCCTGTTGCTCAGTAGGTATCACAGGATGGGACACAGCACCGAGGGGGATTGTGGTAGGAGAAATGAAATATCTGTTTTAATTCGAGAGCTGGTTGTGTGTACACTTCTTTTCTGTAAGGTTTTAACCGGCCTGAAGCCAGGCACTGTGTGAAGCTGGGATGTGCATAATTCAAACTCATTAAAGTTATAAAATAAGTACTGGTACCATAAACCAACTGTCATCATGAAGAAACTCGGTCATACTGGATATTTCTTTAATAAAGGTGATATTAATTAATTAACACTATAACATTTATATTTTTTGTATGTGTAAAGTTCCCTCTCAACAACATATATCATGCACTGTGCATTTTGTAGTGGTACATGTAAAACTATTGTGAATACACACTTTATTATAAAAATGAGCTGTACTGGTGATACATATGATATATGAATATATCGTATATATATCATCAGTACAGCTCATTTTATATATATATATATATATATATATATATATATATATATATATATATATATATATATATATATATATATATATAAAATATTAAAAATTGATTTATGGTAATTAGGCAGTATATATATATATATATATATATATATATATATATATATATATATATATATTGCCTAATTACCATAAATCGTTTTTTAATGAGTATGGTGAAGCACAAGTGTTGTTGGCTTGTGTTTTGGTCTCGAGGGCTACTCGAGTACTTACAGGCTTGAGATTCCAAAGTGTATTGTATGTGAATCTTTACCTGAAGAGCAGCATGAGAGCTTGGAGGAAAGTGCGGAAGTTGTTGTGGTGGTTGATGGCAGTGTCCTCATTCAGTTCAATGTTTCCAAACACCTACACAGACAGCACAGTACCAAGCTCAGACTACAGCTGCCAAGAACAGCTACAAAAAAACAATATTCTACCATTTACATACCTACTACATACCTACTAAGTTTGAAATTATTGTTTCAAAGTTTGGAATTGATGTTTTTAACATATAAATAAAAATTATCATTAAAGGAACCATCTGTATAAAAACATAACCTGTCAAATACTCCGAACAATAGGGGGCAACATATCACCAGAAAATGCACAGTCCCTCAACCATCCTCTTAATTTCCGACAAAGCTAGAAGAAACTTTGCGAGTTAAAACTTTATCCCTTCTCTTACCAAGAACTTCAAAGCAATGCCAATGGTAACTCTTGTTTCACTTCTGTTTATATCACTTGCTCATATTTATATCTTTCTATCTTTATCTTTTTCTAACTGGGAGCAGAACCTTCAACATTTAGTAAATATCTCTGCAACACGATGCACAGATGTCTTTGACATACTGCCAAAACTGTTAGTTCTTCATGTTCTCTCCATGGTTTCAGTTAATTTGGAATGTTTCAATCTAAAGATCTTAGTTTGAAACTTACATATTGCTCCTTTAATAAAATAAATGAATATCACATTTGAACAGTAGCGCTTATATCCAGCAGTGCACTGACCTGCATTCCTATGATGGCATAAATGAAGAACAGCATAGCAATTAGAAGGCAAACATAAGGCAGGGCCTGGAAAGGGACAAAGCAAATGTCATTGTGTTTTATTATTAATTATATACAGACCTTGCTTTTCTCAGACAAGTCCTTAACCAAGTACCTTAAAGGACTGGACAAATGTCCAGAGCAGGATGCGGATGGTATATCCCTGGCGGAGGAGCTTGATGAGACGGGCTGCTCGGAAGAGCCTCAGGAAACTCAGGTTCAACAGACGGTCCTGCGGGATAATGTCTTTATTTAATCATTTTTTCATTTACTTCTTCATCTAGCAGATGTCTCTTCACAACCTTTATCCCACCCAAATGGGCCCTACATTAATAGAGATATATCACTTTATCAGGAAATGACCTTCACTTATCAAAGGCCAGGCCTATTTTACACTAAGCTGTAGGGATTCATGATGATATCATATCTGTATCAGCAGATATTTGCTTTAAAAAAAAAAAAAAAAAAAAAAGATACCAATACACACAACAAGGTGAAAGATTGGTTTGATAAACATGAAAGTGAAGTTGGACATCTCCCATGGCCTGCACAGTCACCAGATCTAAATATTATTGAGCCACTTTGGGGTGTTTTGGAGGAGCGAGCCAGGAAACGTTTTCCTCCACCAGCATCACGTAGTGACCTGACCACTATCCTGCCAGAAGAATGGCTTGTATATGTCATTCCCAAGACGAACTGACGCTGTATTCGCCACAAAAGGAGGCCCTACACCATACTAATAAATTATTGTGGTCTAAAACCAGGTGTTTCAGTTTCATTGTCCAACCCCTGTTTATATTGGCTTTGGCATGTACTTATATGTAACCATTGTAACATTAGGTTATGTATTTATTTTACTCCAGAAGAGCAGAAGTTTAGTTGATACTAGGTCATTATGTTCTTCATTGTATCCATTGCATGCTGCAGACCTATATATTCGCAGACCTATATATTAGTGATTTATTTATTTGCAATGGTAATCCAGCTGGATCTAGTCCCAAGTTCTTAAATAAGTGTCAAAATGTATCTTCATCAGCAGACATGTGCAGGAAAAATCTCGACCCACAATTCTCGTTCTCCCACAATTCTGTGGCTACTGAACTGCCAAAAATGAAGTAGGTTTTTCTATTTAAAGAAAGTTTCCATCATGGTGTAGTGACTGCTGACATACCCAACACATCCACACCACAAAATCAGTCAGTTTTAAGGAGGTGAAATGGATTTTGATTGGCACAAGAAGACGTCACTCACCTGTGTCTACAAAAGAGGGCAAATATGGCAGCCAAGATGAGGTGAGAACAATGAACAGAGGAGGTAGAAAGAGGGAAAGAGACCAAGAGAGATACGAAAGAAACCAAGAGAAAAACAGGAAAAAATGAGCAACCATCACATACAGGGAAAGTTACATTACAGACAATAACATTAGTAACATTATTTGACAATGACATGGACATTAAGACATACAGTACCACTGTGTGTTAGACTTGAGTGCAAGGTACCCATACCTCGAACACCAATGAGGTGCAAGAAGCAGCAAGCTGGCAATACCTAAACCATACAGGCTGAAGACAGCCACTGGAGATGGTGGGAGCAGGCCTCAGCCACAGAAAATGGAGGAAGGAGATTGATGTGGCATGTGCCACTGGTGCCTATGCCTCTTGCAGCTCTCATTGGTGCCCAAGGGATGGGCAGCTGGCATAACTTCATCAATATACATGTAGCTCTGAGTGGAAACACACACCTGACTCACAAATTAAATAATAATTAAATACCCTTTTCACTAAATTTACTTCAGTTCCAACCTGCATCTAACGTGTCCCAATACTAATCATCTGATTCAGCCAATAAAGTACAGGGTAGACCTCAAGGTCCAGAGTTGGTGACCATTACTGTAGATTGTATTTATGTGGGTGTAACTAAATGATCATTTCTCAGGATTAGAGAAAAGAGGACTGTTGTATTAGTGACACTGTAAAAAAAAAAAAAGTTACAGGAATTTATGTTTAGTTTAACATGTGTTACTCTGATCCAAAAACAGAAGCCTATTTCTTTTTCCTCCACTTTTTGCTGGAGTTAGTACACTGGGCTCACTCTAATAATGTTTGTGCAGGATTCTCATTGGCTTTCACTTACATTAATCTCAGTGACTACAATGTCAGTAATGCTCCCCAGCACCGTCACAAAGTCAAACACGTTCCAGGCATCCTTCAGGTAATTCTGGAACGAAGAGGATTAGCAAGATCACTCACGCAAAAGCTGGAAAGACTGTCTATTCAACACTCTCAGGATGATGTTCTATTAAAGGACGTTATAGTGGCCTGAGGTGCTATTTTTGCCACTTTGGGGTAATCCCAGGTTACAACGAACAAGTTATGAGAGACGGATACTTACCAAAGGGCCGAAAGCAATGATCTTAAGAATGCACTCCAATGAAAAGAGGGCAGTAAAAACAATGTTGAGATACTTCAGCATCGCATCATAGAACTCTGGAGCACCATAGAACTGTTGTACAAGAAGAAAAAACTACATGTTTCCAAAGAATTGATGACTATAAAAACAACACACAACATTAGTTTCATAAAAAAAAAGAAAGGACTGAAAAACTGACTACATGTTTAAGTTTATGGTGCCATCGAGCATATCTACAAATGTTTACATTTTTAAAAACCTACATGGTAAAACATAGTTGATTATCAGCAGCATTAGGGTAAAGTGAGGATTAAGACTAGGTTTAGGCCTAGAATTAAGGCTAATCTTAGCATTAGAGTCCATGTAAGGCTGACTTAATATGGTGAAACTTTTAGACAACATGCTTTAAACTTTTTTTTAAAATATTTAATAGTATTAATACAGTATTTATAAAAGGAATGATTTAAATATGTCAGTGTGTTTATTTAACCCTTTCCTAACTTTTTCTTGTGGCAACCCAGTATTATTTACAGTTATCATCTAATAGCTGTTTTGACTACTCAGTATTTCATTAAGATACATTAAGATAGCTGATGAAGGAATTTAATAAATTCATGCGAAAATCTGGGACTAAACTTTGCTATTTAAGCTGGTTTATAAGATATTATCTACTAAATAAGATATTCATGCTACTCTTTATTGTATTTATGCTTATTTACATCTGTGCTAATGATATCTGGTGTTCTTATCAGTGAAAATACACTTATTGTTAAGATAAAGCTTTTAAACAATGAGACAATAGTTTTGGCAGAATGTAAAGCCTCTATCAATTCACTAGAAGCTGGTCTGAAAAACAGCTGCAGGCATCTTAACAAGTTTTAGTGAATCAATGAATAACAAAGCTGACAATCACTAATGTTCCAGATGGTTACTTTGAATGCTACCATTTTACCAAATTGATACCAATCAACACATCATGGACAAGAACATAAAGCATTGTTTCTAGAAAATGTAGTTTGTTTGTCTGTAAATCAGTCGATGTTAACATACATGCAACACTTCACAATCTGCCCTGAATGCAATACCAGATCATGCACGCAAAGAAGAGTCTCAATAGTTCTGTCTTTCCACTGCTCCATTGTGGGATTTCTAGTGAACTAACCTGACTTCAGATGTAAACAAACATAGATAACAGCAAGGCTATTGTTGGTGGTCACAGGTGGTGTGTGCTTTCTGAACATATACATATTGGTAAGTTCCATTCAGCTCAGCTCTCACTGGTTGGTGGTCTTTTAAGTGTGACGTTAACATTACGTTTCACACCAGAGAATCAGCAACCACCCCACACTACAGGACACTAACTGAATATCGAACATGTCTGATATTCACAATCCACAGTCAAGGTCCCAGAGTAGATTACAGGGGTCATGGGTGAATTATAGATACTTTTGTGTGGGTCAGTAGAAGCAAATCAGCCTCAAAATCTGCCCGACTGTCCTGTAGTGTGTTTCTGGCATTAGCTTGCTGAATTGTGATTTGCTAGGTCATTATTTAGCCCCTTCTCTCGGCATAATCCTGATACGAAGATTCAAATGTAGGCTAAAAATTGCAGATGATCTAGTCAAGAAAATATCTGAAAAACAGAACCTACAGTCTTACTAGTGGAATACTCAAATGCAGGGCACGTGACTTTTACTGTATTCTAATTGCTTTGTGTAGTTGTTATTGGTTATACAACTAGTTCCATAAACGTTTCACCATGTAAAGTCAGCCTGATGTTTTGGGGAAAGTAAAGCAAGATATTATGTTGAATGAAGCGATACAGAAAGTATAGAAAAAAAAATGTAGAAGAAAAGCCCACTTTCTGACCTTCATCATGAGGACCACAGTGTTGAGAGCAATCATAATCATGATGGAGTACTCAAAAGGTGGCGACACCACAAACTTCCACATCTTGTACTGGAAAGAATGCTGGTTTTGGGGCATGTAGCGGGTCAGTGGCTTGGCATTGATGGCAAAGTCGATGCAGGCTCTCTGAGAAAGAGGAAGAAAATGAAGAATTCATTCACATGACAGAAGCCCTCAGTGAAGCTAATACCACCATCATACTTCAGTTTTTTAATTAAATAACAATCATTCAGCTCATGACTTCTGAACTGCGGTTTTGGACGGGAACATTTAGTAAGAGGCTTCTTGGGAGCACATTCGCTCTCTCAAAGTCAAAGCCGATTAAGAGCCAGAGCCGGCGGCAGCTTAATAAAAATTACCATACAAAGTGCAGCAGCTACCTAGGGGTATTGCTTCGCGGCATGGCCTGGAGAGAGGCTGACTGCACGGATGAAGTCTGGCTGTGCCATGGAAATGACAGGCCTGCCGTACCTCGTACATTTTCATCCATTTAATTAATGTTATGTCAGAGGTAGAACTGGAAACAATGGTATAGTTGTATTTATGTTTGCACTGTTAAGATAAAACAGTAAAACCTTGTGTTCCAATGTATACAAGTTATATCGAAGAATGAAAATAAAAAACACTTGACGAGTAAACCTGCAGCATAACAGCATATTTTCCTATCAGGCATCATTTCTGTTATTAGGGTTTTAGTTTCATCCATAGGTAATGAGACACACTGTAAAAGACAGAGAGGAAACTTTATGTCAGTGTCTCTGCAGCTTAGTTGGACATATTTTTTCCAGATATGTCCTGATGGCTGCATTTCCAATAAGATGAATCAATCCTGTACATGTCTCAAAACACTGTACTGTTCTCATACTGTATATCTGTATTCACCCTCTGTCTGCAACGCCCTGTTTCAGTCGCGTTTTCACAACAGCATTTGTTAGTCCGTTTAAAACCCTTGACAGGTGTAAAAAAACTTTTTATCTGACCAAAACAACCACACCGAGACCCTCGAGAGGAGGTGGTCTTGGTCCGGTTCCAAACGAACTCCGGAGCGGTTCGTTTGTGGTGATAACGTGATCTGACCTCGACCCAAGTTTGAGCTAAACAGCTCCTGTAGCCAGATGTGCTTTGCATTACGGGATCCAGCAGATTGCATAAACAGAGAACTGGGTAACTTTAGCAGCTAACCGGGGCAAGGACAATAAACCGAGGTCTCACGAGGTACGTTGCCTACTTGATATTTGAAATTAATTCGACATTCGGTGTGAAAACGCCCTAAGACCCGCCTCGCAGTGAGCCAAGTGTAATCACCAGAATAGCTTCATGCTACAAGTTTTGCGTGCACACTACTGCGGCTCTTCTCTGTTGCATTAGTTTGAACCAGAATCAGATCCTGAAAGTCAGGTAACAAAGTTAGTAGACTTGATCCACCTTTGCAAAACAGACTGGAACCGGGCATTTCAGAGTAGCAAGTATTTACTTTTTTAGCTCTCTGTGTGTTGTATAAGGCGGACAATAAGGATTTAGCTGATGTCACTTTGTGACAGAAAAAGAGCAGGAATTCCAATGAGCCATATTAGGAGGCTGAGAAAAGTAGTGTCTGTAGGAGAGAGTTTTTCTTTGGACTTTGCAAAGTGGTCCTTAACACAGTAAAGGTAAGAGAAAAATAATAAAAACATAATAGGCCTCCTTTAACAAAAGAAACAACTTGTTCTTGTTAACTTTAATTAACTGAAGACAACAAAAAGACTTAAAAATATTTTAAAACAGGGAGCATCACACATTCAAAGTCAGTCTGTTTAAGGGAAAAGCCTAATCAGATCACGTGAGCAGTGTGGACTTGCTTTTTAGACGGTCAGTGTTTTTCTCTCTGAATATTCGACAGCATTGCTCCATCCTGTTAGCAAGGTGGTCCCTTTTCCCCCATCCTGACTGCCTCTGAGTCACATGTGTTACAGAATTGACTCTACAGCTTATACTGCGTGTGCGTTTCGGGGCTGTTCAGCTGAACTACATACTGGACATTCTCACTGATCAGAATAAGTTCTACAGACATTACATCAAGTCAGTCTCATGTCAGTTTTTCTGCAAGAATAAGAAGGAAAGTTATGTAAAAAGCATGTCTTTCTGTTTACCCTTGCCTAGTTTCTAGCTTGTGACTGAGCTTCTCAAGCCTAAATCCTCTGTGTAGCACAGAATGTTTAACTAGTTTCACATTTAATAACAGCCCTACACTATATAATTTATTAAATACAGCATGCAGTGTCCTGTCCATATACTCAAGACATAACATAAATATCATGGATCATGTGGTGCGGACACGGAGCGGACTGGTTTCTCTGATGTGTCGGTGAGAAAGCTTATATCTGTGCCTCTGCAATAAACTGGCAAGCTGACTAGAAATTTTAAAGTGAGAGCTTTTGCTCCACACACTATTAACATAACAGTATATGTAGTATAAAAGGTACTCACATATTTGCCAACGTTCAACATGCGGTACCTTCTTCTCTGTGGGTCACTAAAGCCTAAATCACTTGTTAGGTTACATCACTGATGATTCATTCATCTATTCAACACTGGAAATCAAACATGTTTGAAAATATCTGAAGGCCTTCAATAACTAGAGCTAGACTGAAAAAGATTGGCTTGTATTCTCTCTCACACTACCAGACCATCAGTCAATTATAATAAAGCTTAATAAAGCTTACAGCCTTTAAGTTCATTTTTCATCATTTGCTATATATGGTTAAACTCACATGACATGTTATGAAATGGTAATGTCATATGTCAGTGTTATGAAAAGGTAATGTTACATGATATGTTATGATATGGTAATGTTTGGGTCATTTGCACAATGCTTTCATGTTTCAAATGTGATGAAGCTTTAGGAAAACTGTATATGTTAAACATCTCAACCAAAGCACCAGAAATTGTTAAAGCACTTGGTTACTGCTCTTATAGGGGTGCCTTAAGGCTCACCACTGGGTCCTACCTCATTCTTCTCCAGACTACACTCAGACAGTGCCTTATCCCCCTGTTCCTGGAATGTGATGATGATCAAGGCCACAAAGATGTTGACAAAGAAGAAGGGGAAGACAACAAAGTAAACCACATAGAAAATGGACATCTCGATACGGTAGCCTGGGCTGGGACCTTGGTCTTCAAAGGTAGCATCCACAGAGTGTTTCAGAACCCTGAAAAAAGACCAACACTCAGTGCATGCTCAACGTTGGACTATAGACCTACCATATACATTAAGAAAATAGCCATTTTTAGCAATTGTTATTGACCACCTTAGTCTTAAAGTTGAAAATGTATGAGCTTGAGCCAATTTCTTACACTTTTAATTGCCATGAGATTAATTAATAACATTAATCTCATGCCTATTAACCTTATATCATCAGCAATTCTACCACAGTCATAAAAATACAGAACAAATTAAGAAAAGTTAGCCCCTCCCAGTGCTGAGGAACACACTGTATTTAATTAACTTTGTGCTTGACCTAAAAAAAAAACTAACCAGTTCATTATTTTTTTAAATCAGTGAATTATATAATGACCTATTTCATTTCAAATATTCATTTCAGAAAAGAGAGCAGAAAGGAAAGAGTACAGGGGAGAGACTCTTGAATGCACTGACCCATCAAGCCTCTGAACCTCACTTAAGTAAGACATAAATCACATGCAATTACACAGCTCGCATGGCACATTTTCAGAACAGAGCCTGCTCAGCCACTGGTCTGACGGGTGCATGAGGAGAATTGTGTTTAGCTACCAGTGCGAAGCCTCCAAAGGGCAACACTTCAAACTAACACACACCTTTGAACTGAGATCAGAGGAGGCCACAGTTAGGGCAGGGGGGCCAAAAGAGATGTTTAAAGAGGACAGAGGCTTTTATCGGCTTTTAATCCCTTCAGAAACACACGCAGTAAATAAATGTGCATAAACATAGAATGCTACAAATGAATAATTGCACTGAAGCATGAAAGGAGAAAAGGTTGATGGGGGAAAGGCTCTGTTGTATAAATCATAAATAATTGTAAATAAGGTGCACTGTGTGAATTTGCAATGTGTGTGAATACAGACTCACGTTGGCCAGCCTTCTCCTGTGGACACGGTGAAAAGGGTGAGGAAGGCCCACAGCACATTATCATAGTGGAAATCATACTTCTTCCACAACCTGGGCTGGGCTGACACCTCATCTTTGTCATAGTCCAGGAACTGCCCTCTGAGGGGGGAAAACATATAGAAACTATGAAATATGTATCTTTTATACATATAAGCAAGATTACTTATTTCAATCTTTGATAGTTTCAAACTTTCAAAAAGAAGTTTGGGCACTGTGCATTGACAACACATAGTATTACTCCCTTTGGCAAGTATTACAGCTTGTAAATGCTTTTGGTAGATAGCTAAGAGTTCTAAGATTTTCACCCATTGTTCCTTGCACAAGGCTTCCAGTTCTGTGAGACTTATGGACTTGCATGCACTGGTCTGATTTTAAAGTGTATTTAGAATCATTATCCTGTTATAGAAACCATCCTCTTTAAATCGTCAACCTTTATACAGATACTGTGATGCTTGCTTCCAGAATTTGGTATTTATTTCAATCCATTCTGTCCTCTACCAATGAAACATTCCATGTGCCAATGGCTGCAACACAAGCCTAAAGCATGATCGATCCACTCCGTGTGGGGGTTATTTCATAAAGCTCTACACCCCTTTTTCTCCATTCACACCTTTGATTACTGCTGCAGAGAAGTTCTTTTAATTTCTCCAGGCTACAAAATGTATTAGGCTAGCTGAGATGTTTCTTTGCAATCATCTGAGAACTTAAGTATGTGTGTAATAAAGTTTCTTGAAGGTCATATTTGTGCAGTAAAACAGTGTAGCACCTCTCCAGAGCTAAATCTTTAAAGGGGTTATGGTTAGCCTTTCTACCAACACTAACAAAGTGTTCTTGGTCATCAAGACCTCAACTTGACCTCCACCATTCCTGTTAACTGCAATTTCTTTATTACAAACTGAGGAAGCGGATACCTGAAAACGCTTTACTATCATCCTATAGCATCTCTGGCCTTGTGGATATCAATTATACTGTATTAAAAGTGGTGGGAGCCCTAGGCTGCTGATTGTTGGAACAAGGTCAGAAGAGTTTGCACCTGGCATTTCCTAACAATCAAATTAATTCAAACTAAAAAGCTAATTAATGCCTGAGATCAAGGTAAAAGCTATCTGAGAGTTAAAATCTCTTGGGGTGCTCAAACTTTTGTTTTTATTCCACTTACTTATACAAAATAATACACCAAGCCTGCTACAATTTTTTAAAGAATAGAGAGGTGGATATTGCTGCTTTCTGTATTTTTGGAAACAATGACTATATGCCCACAGGTGGAGCTAGAGATGTAAGCTAGGTGAGACCAACACAGCAGTGCTGCCTGTGGCATCTGTTTGTACCTGCAGTCTTTCTGCAGTCCTTTGGACTCGTCCGTGCAGTAGAAGAACTTGCCCTTGAAGAGCTGCACAGCGATGACAGCGAAGATGAACATGAAGAGGATGTAGACGATGAGGATGTTCAACACGTTCTTCAGGGAGTTCACCACACAGTCGAAGACAGCCTAAGGAGAACGCACGCATACAAGCACAGCGATGTCTGTAATCTGCTGTAATGCATGCTTTACTTTCTTGACAGCTGATTAAAACCCTAGAGCCAAACATTGACATACACAAAGCACACTTGGTAAACCAATTAAAGAGAGGACAGCAGTTTTCATACCTTCAGCTTTGGTAACCGTTTGATAGTCTTCAGTGGGCGTAGGACTCGCAACACTCTGAGGGATTTGATGGTGCTAATGTCTTTGCCTTTGGTCCCTCTATAGAAATGTAAGTGAAGAGCAAAGAGCTTAATTATTCACTGAGCATAGTGATTAAAGTTCACTATGGCAGCAAAGCCAGATTTCTAAAAAAATAATAATAATAATAAATAAAATAAACAGAGCTCCTTCAAGTACAGTGATAACCTGATAAGCTGAGGTGAAATACATCTGACTGGAACTCAACAGTCCAGATGTAATCAATACCTAGTCTCAACTGCACCATTTCTATATTGCTTATTCATCTGTATATTACACCCGACCAGGAATGAATTAGTAACACAAAAGCACAAAACCACACATCGCGTATCATGTAATCCTGTATTACATGAGCCAGAGGAGTTTATAAAGAATCCTCTGCATGCAAGCAAAGCAGTTATCAGGTAGTCTATTTCATAAATCCAAACTCCTAAAACCTCCAGGAAGTACGCAAACATGCAAACATAACAAATGTAGTAAATGAAAAAAGGCTGTGCATCAGATTTCTAAAGAATAAACTGCAACCAATGATAGAAAAGAAACTCCACCCGTAGGGAATTGTTTCTTTGAGGGGAACCAGTGCTGTTTCACAAAACAGGGCTTTCCTACAGAGCAGCCATCACGGCTCAGACGTCACTGACTTCACTCAGCGGCACTGTCTTAAAGGAGAAGTCCCTCCATTTCTGCATAATTCAACTGTGATGTACACAAATTCAGAGTGATTTGATGTAAAATGCTACAGTGTAGAGAAACGCACTAGATTGGAAGCCGGGGTGGACACTAACAATACAGTACAGGATATTTTTGATGATTGGCCATATTGTTCATCACAGCAGAAAAAATAATCCCAGTAAACTCCTCCTACACTGTCAGTCAATCCCAGTACACTCCCCTTAAACTGTCAGTCAATCCCAGTAAACTCCTCCTTAAACTGTCAGTCAATCCCAGTAAACTCTCCTTAAACTGTCAGTCAATCCCAGTAAACTCCTCCTACACTGTCAGTCAATCCCAGTAAACTCCCCTTAAACTGTCAGTCAATCCCAGTAAACTTCTCCTACACTGCCAGTCAATGCCAGTAAACTCCCCTTAAACTGTCAGTCAATCCCAATAAACTTCTCCTACACTGTCAGTCAATCCCAGTAAACTCCCCTTAAACTGTCAGTCAATCACAGTAAACTCCTCATACACTGTCAGTCAATCCCAGTAAACTCCTTCTACACTTTCAATCAATCCCAGTAAACTCCTCTTAAACTGTCAGTCAATCCCAGTAAACTCCTCATACACTGTCAGTCAATCCCAGTAAACTCCTCCTACAGTGTCAGTCAACCCCAGTAACAACCCCTCCTTCACCGTCAGTCAATCCCAGTAAACTCCTCCTACACTGTCAGTCAATCCCAGTAAACTCCTATTAAACTGTCAGTCAATCCCAGTAAACTCCTCCTATACTGTCAGTCAATCCTAGTAAACTCCCCTTAAACTGTCAGTCAATCCCAGTAAACTCTCCTTAAACTGTCAGTCAATCCCAGTAAACTCTCCTTAAACTGTCAGTCAATCCCAGTAAACTCCTCCTTAAACTGTCAGTCAATCCCAGTAAACTCTCCTACACTGTCAGTCAATGCCAGTAAACTCCCCTTAAACTGTCAGTCAATCCCAGTAAACTCTCCTTAAACTGTCAGTCAATCCCAGTAAACTCTCCTTAAACTGTCAGTCAATCCCAGTAAACTCCTCCTTAAACTGTCAGTCAATCCCAGTAAACTCTCCTACACTGTCAGACAATGCCAGTAAACTCCCCTTAAACTGTCAGTCAATCACAGTAAACTCTCCTTAAACTGTCAGTCAATCCCAATAAACTTCTCCTACACTGTCAGTCAATCCCAGTAAACTCCCCTTAAACTGTCAGTCAATCCCAGTAAACTCTCCTTAAACTGTCAGTCAATCACAGTAAACTCCTCATACACTGTCAGTCAATCCCAGTAAACTCCTTCTACACTTTCAATCAATCCCAGTAAACTCCTCTTAAACTGTCAGTCAATCCCAGTAAACTCCTCATACACTGTCAGTCAATCCCAGTAAACTCCTCCTACAGTGTCAGTCAACCCCAGTAACAACCCCTCCTTCACCGTCAGTCAATCCCAGTAAACTCCTCCTACACTGTCAGTCAATCCCAGTAAACTCCTATTAAACTGTCAGTCAATCCCAGTAAACTCCTCCTATACTGTCAGTCAATCCTAGTAAACTCCCCTTAAACTGTCAGTCAATCCCAGTAAACTCCCCTTAAACTGTCAGTCAATCCCAGTAAACTCTCCTTAAACTGTCAGTCAATCCCAGTAAACTCTCCTTAAACTGTCAGTCAATCCCAGTAAACTCCTATTAAACTGTCAGTCAATCCCAGTAAACTCCTCCTACACTGTCAGTCAATGCCAGTAAACTCCCCTTAAACTGTCAGTCAATCCCAGTAAACTCTCCTTAAACTGTCAGTCAATCCCAATAAACTTCTCCTACACTGTCAGTCAATCCCAGTAAACTCCCCTTAAATGGCCAGTCAATCTCAGTAAACTCCTCATACACTGTCAGTCAATCCCAGTAAACTCCTCCTGCACTATCAGTCAATCCCAGTAAACTCCTTCTACACTTTCAATCAATCCCAGTAAACTCCTCTTAAACTGTCAGTCAATCCCAGTAAACTCCTCATACACTGTCAGTCAATCCCAGTAAACTCCTCCTACACTGCCAGTCAACCCCAGTAACAACCCCTCCTTCACCGTCAGTCAATCCCAGTAAACTCCTCCTACACTGCCAGTCAACTCCAGTAAACTCCTCCTACACTGTCAGTCAATCCCAGTAAACTCCTCTCACACTGTCAGTCAATCCCAGTAAACTCCTCTTAAACTGTCAGTCAATCCCAGTAAACTCCTCTTAAACTGTCAGTCAATCCCACTAAACTCCTCCTACACTGTCAGTCAATCCCAGTAAACTCCTCCTACACTGTCAACCACTTCTACTAAACTCCTCCTACAATGCCAGTCATCCCAGTAAACTCCTCCTACACTGTCAGGCAAGTCCAGTAAACTCCCCTTAAACTGTCAGTCAATCCCAGTAAACTCCTCCTACACTGTCAGTCAATCCCAGTAAACTCTCCTTAAACTGTCAGTCAATCCCAGTAAACTCCTCCTACACTGTCAGTCAATCCCAGTAAACTCCTCTCACACTGTCAGTCAATCCCAGTAAACTCCTCTTAAACTGTCAGTCAATCCCAGTAAACTCCTCTTAAACTGTCAGTCAATCCCATTAAACTCCTCCTACACTGTCAGTCAATCCCACTAAACTCCTCCTACACTGTCAGTCAATCCCAGTAAACTCCTCCTACACTGTCAACCACTTCTACTAAACTCCTCCTACAATGCCAGTCATCCCAGTAAACTCCTCCTACACTGTCAGGCAAGTCCAGTAAACTCCCCTTAAACTGTCAGTCAATCCCAGTAAACTCCTCCTACACTGTCAGTCAATCCCAGTAAACTCTCCTTAAACTGTCAGTCAATCCCAGTAAACTCCTCCTACACTGTCAGTCAATCCCAGTAAACTTCCATTAAACTATCAGTTAATCCCAGTAAACTTCCCTTAAACTGTCAGTCAATCCCAGTAAACTCCTCCTACACTGTCAGTCAATCCCAGTAAACTTCCCTTAAACTGTCAGTCAGTCTCCTCCTACACTGTTCTGTAAATGCAACAGTACAACAACCCACAGACATTTAAAGAAAACATACTTTTGAATACTCAAGTATTGTTAAAAGCAAGAACTCAAATAAAAATTCCACTGAACAACCTAAATTGTATTGGAGTTAATATTTAACCAAGAGTATCTATACTTTCACTCAAGTAATGGAGTTTGACTGGAACTGATATGAACCAGGGGTCTACAGTGTGGCCATTTAGTTTACTATCAAAAATAATGCAATAATGTAAAAGTAATGCAGTAATTAATAGTAAATCTGAAAAAGAAAACACAGAAAATATTTGACCATCCATGTTTAACATTAGGCCTTTGGAAATCAGCTCATCTTTTACTTACTTGACTGGAAACAAATAAATACATAAAATATTTGATATTTTGGCCAAAATCATTTACATGTCCTCATATTAAAAACTTTTTGATGGAGCTTTTAGAGTCAGACATCTGGTTCTGATTAATACTGGTGACTCTCCTTGTTTCTCTAGAATAGTACATTTCACAGCAACCCACTCTGAACAATTTTATTGAACAAGTAAACTATGCACGAAATGTTTGAAAAATCATTCTCCTCTAAGCAAGTCGAACCAATCACCCAGAAGCCAAACAAACAAATCTATTTTTAATAGAAAAAAAGAACAGGATTGCAACACCAGATGCAGCACAACCTCAGTGTTGTATCTGCATAGAAGCCAAGCAGCACCTTCTGCAGAATTAAGCCATGCTCTGGCCTCAGGGCATCTGAAATAAAATTACAAGACTCTAACATCATTTCAGAGAGGTATTCAATGCACAAGCACAGCCTATGACTGAATGTTCAATGTTCAAAAAAACAAGCCTGGGCTCAGATATATGTGTCCTGTGTGCAACATGCAACAAGTGCAGCATAATCCTAAGTCCAAGCATAGTCCTAAATCCTTAAACCTGTTTCAATTCACAAGCACCTATTAAATGCTAGACATTCAGTACATAGGCTTCTATGGTGGGATTTCCAATAATATACTGTGATGAAAACTTCATACGTGATCATAACTAGCAAAATAACTAGTATTATTCTGGATCTGGCACAACCCGAGAGGTTTTCTTTCTTCACCTCACATCATCTTAATGATGCATAGCTTCAGGCCAAAGCTCAGAGCAGAATACTTTTGAGAGACTATTGGGCTGTGCAGGTACCGTTTGGGTCTTCCAATGCAGCAATGAAACAGAAAACAACAACACATCACATCTCATTTAACTGTCAATCAGCAAGTACAGGGGTGACAAATATGATCCTATGCATGGAAGATGCTGAGAAATGGATCAAATCAAAGCAACTTACTACAAAACATTACAGCTGTGATTACTGTAGGCCTAGTGAGGGCATCTACTGTCTTACACAGATTCTCACTCTATATTAGGGGACAAATAATATTTATAACTTATAATATAACATATACTTTATTACCTGTCATCACAGACATTTATCTCGTACCACAAGCTTCAACAACCATCACAGAAAACGCTTACAACACTTACAATCTCAGCATAATTTAGGAGTATATAAATTAGGAGAATGTGCTCATGTTAATCTGTTAAAGTTTCATTTTCAGTTCATCTATCTAATACTGAAATATGTACAGGTCTAGTATTTGAGACTTTTGAAAACTACAGTCATCTAACAAGAGTAGCAGAGAAGCTGTGCTTCATATCCTGCTGGAAAAACCAACATCAACCAGCATGTCTGGTCACCAGCAATACCAACATAGATTATATTTCCGATGCTGGCACGCTGGTCAGCAGTAATCAAACTTATTATATACTGGTCGCCAGTAAAACCAGCACATGTGGTGCTTTGAATTTGTTGTGCTTGTCAGCGAAACCAGCACCAGACCAGCACTACTCCAGTCAGCAAAGGCCAGCTTAACCCAGCATGATGACTTCTGCTGCTGGCAGTGCCTAGACCTAATGCTGACCACAAACTAATATGTTAGCACTGAGCTACTGCCACACATTACAACAATCTGATGATACAGTACAATGCATTGTAACATTTGTTACCTTACAAAATGATCTAAGCTATACCTTGTACTGTTAAAAGCATTGGTGGTACAGTAACAAAAAACATATTACAGTATTGTAAGTTCAGTGTTCAGTATAATAATATTCATTTCATGAGACAAATTTGAAACCATTTCAACATAGCACTGCCTCTACTTGTCTTTGAGTCAGCAAACAGCTAAATCAGTAATCCTGCTAACCTAAAACCAGACTAGCCAGACTGGATTTCTTCTCTCTATGATTTTAAATAGCATAAGTCATTCCTAAGAATTAAAATAGTTGGTCTTATTCTTATTCAAAGGTACACATAATAACAGGCCATTTAAATGATAAATAATAAATAAAAGAATGTTCTGAATAAAGAGAGTCTTTTACTGTGCTTTTCAGTTAGTACAGATTTGTAGGTTTTTTTTAAATGACATTAAGAATAAGCAGTAAAATTACTACTAGAGGTTTTCCAGCAGCTAAATAATCATTATAATCTGTGAGAGGTAAATAGTAATCACTAAAATATTGAGTAACTACACTAGCAGTGTACACAACTAATCCTTACATTAAGTGTTGTTGAGATTACAATAACAATAAAACAATTGCACCTAAGACTTTAAAGTTTGCCATCAGCACTTGACCATCCTTCTACAAAACACTCAAAGATTCACAATTACAGCACTGTGTCCACTCCACCATGTGAACTGTCCTCACTATAGTCCCCTCTGAGCAGCACTGATATAGCAATCTACCCATGATCTATTGCTCTCCCTGGAGACCGTCCCCAAAACAGGCACTAGAATTAACAGCACGGCCGCGCACATCATGGCGGGGTTACTCGCCTGGTCCAGTTCTCTATACCGGCATGCACTTTTCCCATGCTCTCTGATGCACATTAGTCCAGCATGCTTTCAACTGAGATGTCCGGGGCTCAACTCTAAACCACGACACAAAACTCACAAACTCACAGGTAGTATTTCGCCACACTCGTCTTTCTGATAGCTTTCTCAGAACTCTCTCTGCTTTCAGCATCTGTGTTCATTCACTTAACATGGGCCCTAGAGTTTCTGTTGAAGGCTAGCAGAATGACCAGTGCAGAGGCCCCTCCTATTACACAGAATTCACTACACAGAGTCGTTTAAGGGATGCTGTCCCTTAACTCCAGAAAGAGTTAGAGTTAGAAGGGTTTGGAAGCAAGAAAAAAGGAGCAATGTAGGGGGTTTCCCACCTGTTTACACTTTGATGCGATCTAATGAATGAACAAAACACATAAATCAAAACATTATGAATGCTCATAACATATCATCCAGATGGCTAAACTAAGAGATAGAATACATATCAGCTTTGAAGTGCACTGGACTATAAAAAACATTTGTATTTGAACATGTAGGCAAAGACATTTTCGTACAGATGCTGTATTGTTGGGTACAGTCAGTCTTGAGAGTATTTCATTTTCCTTTATTTTTTTATTTTCTTCCCCCACAATGTTGTTCGTTTAAATCACATATAGTTAACCAAACAAAACATATCTTATGTCTGGCATTTGCTTGTTTAGGTTTTTACTAGAGCTACGAGGCTAATGTTGTAGAAGTCTATGTCCATTGTAGTTGCAGTTTCTTCCAGTTTCATTTTATGACCAATTCCTTGAGCTTTAGTCAATGATGCGAGACTTCTTTAAAAGTTCCAACTCATAACTAAACCAAAATGTTAAGATTATAAGAATAACATTGGAAAAATCAAGGTTCCTTCTATCTATAGAGGAGATCTATACGGTTTAGTTCCATGAAGTCACGGTTTAAGACTGTTGCAGTCTGCCTCTCTACATTACTACATTAGTGATGTCATACATAAGTTAGTATAATTAAGTGAGATTAACAATTAACAATTACAATTAATTAATTACAAATACAATTAATTACAAATACAATTAATTAATAAATTACAATTAACATTATTAAATAAACAAGAGTCAATACTATCAAATATTCAAACAAACATTAGACATTAAAACATTTTTATTATAATTAATTTATTTCAATAATGGCTCTAACATCCATTGCTGCAGTCACATGTTGGCAGTAAACAGATGACAGCAAACTGGAAAATAAATTGGGAGCTATGTATGTAAACCATTGCTGGATTCTAGAAACCCAGTATTATATGAAGAAAATAGAACACTGTGCATCCTTCTATATTTTCCACCTCTTTAAAAACAATCTACATGCCTAAAGCTCTGATAAACGTTTTCAGTGGTACCACTGTTATCATGCCAGTGTTCGCCTGGCTTCATGCCTTCATCGATTGTGCACCGTTATGAGGCGCAAAACGAGGAAACATGCAAACATGTGAAAGCAGCATATGTTTGGATAACACATAGCAGCGTCAGCCAGATATAAACTTGCTTGGTTGCACTCAGGCTACCAAGCCAATGAATCCTGTGTGTAGAAACACATTTAATATATATACATTGTATTTACAAATAACAAGCATGCTTTGGTAAACCAGCCAAATGGAAAATATCTATAAAAACTTTACACTAAAAAGAATTTTACTATTTTTATTGCATTTACTATTGTGGTGACTGGTGATTGTGGTGACCATTGTTGGCCATGCTAAGCCCCGATATCTAACAATCTTCATCATTATGTACTGCAATGATAGCATCTAGGTATAATACCAACTTGTTTTTTACACTTCATTTATTAGTTTATCTTGTAAACCACTTATCCTTTTGGGTCGTTGCTGGAGCCTATCCCAGCGCTTCTCCTTTTTGGAGAGTATCTATAACAACAGGCAGCTTGGAAGCAGGTACCACCACGATCATCACACCACAAATTAAAAATCAAGTCCAGAGGCAACTCGGGCCACAGTGTCGTACACTTCTGGAAGAACTAATTATTGCCTGTTAGCAACATTAGCCTCACATCTCCAGTGCAAAAACTACAGAGGCAAAGACAAAATTGTGTATGTTTGATTTTTCAGGGAATCCCTTCTTTAAGTTACATCCCACTGGACTAACAGTACGGGGCATAATCACTTTGATGGCTGGAATACTTAAGGAAAATGACAGAAGGTATGGGGGAGTGTTTTAAGGCAACGTTCCAAAGACTGTCAGAAAAATAGCCATGTACGGCTGTTGGAACACTTCTAAAGTGATGTCTGTTTCTGTTCACCAGGTTTAAACAGTGAAAATGTCTAGTGGTTGTGTTCGTACAACTGGGACTGAAAGGGAGAAGCTGACAGTATAAAGGCATCTGAAGACTTATTCCTTTCTAAAGGAACCTTAAAAACGTGGTCGGAAGAAGAGAAACACTCTAAAACACACTGTAGCTGTTCACTGAAAAATCCAATTCATACAATCTCGTCTGTTTCTTTGAGTACGGAGGCTGATGCCAACGAGGCACATCCTCAGATTCCAGCTGCATAATTACTGCGGTAAATGGTCCCAACCTCAGGGGGCTCGATGAGCTTGCCTGAAAACAAATTACCATGTTTCTGTCTAATTAACCCAAAGCAAAAGTTGCTGACGATTCCGACTCAGAGTAACATGAGTCATATGAAATGGATTTTTGCTTTCTTGGCATAACTGCAGACACAGAAGTTGGCAGCTTCAATGGAACTGATCACATGACCCTATACGGCAGTAGAGAACATTTCCTCAGTGAACCGCATGGTGACATGCAATAATGTTTAGGCCGAGATATTCTCATTAGTTCTCATGCCTGCAGATGCTGGAGATGGAAGAAGGCTAATGAGGAAGACCGAGGAATGACAGTATGAACGGTGGCAAGGAGAGCCAGAGTGGCGCTTATTATACAACATGATTTATCAGATCAAATTCAGTTTGACAGTCACATGCAGTGATATGAACAACATATGACCACTGGGACTCCTCCTTTGGGTGTTCCGGCTGACGATTAGGCTGATGTTTAGTTTGCTATTAGACTGTATTAGAGAGGCAAGGCAAAGAGATTGGTTATGTCTTTTGGAATGCTGTGAATTTAACCCTTAGAAGAAGCTGACAGTAAAAGCATGGTGTAATGCAATATGCATTGTTTTCTACATGTGACTCACTGAAACAAGCAGACCATATTTTGTTTGCAATCAAAAGAAAAGCTATTATTGTTATTATTTTATTTTTTTATTATTATTTGAAGGTAAAGAAAAGTTATTGTTGAGTATTTTAACTTTTAAAATACTAAAAAAACCTATTATGTAATAAATGCAGAACCAAGTTGAGGCTTTACTGTGTTCCTATAATGAAACACCACTCTACTCTAACTAACCTCTTTTAGGTGCACAGTGAGAGAATAGAAACGACAGCAGTTGGCAAAACAATTACTTGGCTTGAATGTGGCAGTTGTTGAGCATAGAAAGAAAGTGAAGCCTCAGACCTATTGATACTGCATACATTGTTATGTGATTAAGTGTGTCATGATGCGACAGCACGGCAAAACCAAAGCAGTAACTCTCAACCTCTAAGGGTTAAACAATAAAAGAGAAGTCAGGCCAGCAAACAGATGGAAGAGATTCAGTATGGCAATGGAATGAAGAGACTTGCAGGGAAAACAAAAAATCCCCTGCTACATCTCCGATATATGAACATGGAACAGAGCCATCAGACTTACACAGAGACAGGCAAGAGGACAGACAGGGACAGGAAGAGACAGAAAGCGAGAGAGAGAGAAGGAGAGAGAGAGTTAAGGCATTACCCCATGAAGCTCCTTCACATGGTTCCAGTGGGAGAGAAAGAGAGGGAGAGCGGAGAGTGAGGGAGAGAAGAAAAGGGCACTCACGCTGTGCACACCACGTCTCTGACAGGACATCACAGCAATAATACATAGAGAGAGACAGGAAGTGGGTGAGACTACACACAGTTCTTGCAGGTTGTCAGCTCAGAGGCTGTTAATGCGTGTCTACAGTACAGACTACAGTGTACAATCTAATACAGTTCTTTAGAAAAAGATATGATTTATTTAATCACAGATTTGATTATAATTGCCTTAAGAACAAAGTAATTAACCTCTGAAATTAGTCATTAGACAGTCATTCTGTAGTAGGTTTTATGCCCTTCCAAGCTGGTTTTCTTTATGAGAAATAATGATGATGTTTTTAAAAGAATCATTACTATCACACGCTGCAAAGGTAATACATTGTCCTGTAGAGAGTCCAAACATCTCCTGGTCCTTTAAACAATGAGTCTGTTAGAGCAGCATTGCACTGAGCATTGGTATTTTTGCTCCCCATATATTTGTAGAGTGTAATTCACTTTTACACCACTGTTCATACACGTGCATTGGAGCAATATTACAGAATTTGATTACTGAAGGATACAAACTTTCAAGGCTTATTTGGTGTGAGCTTGACAAAGACTGACCAAACTTTCTGGTGCAAGATGAATTAATTTTTTGCAGGCTAAGCTAAAGGGGTTAAATGGCAAAACTCAGTGAGATAGGGGTGACGCAGATTGCAATCTTTCAAAAATAACATTGGCAGGGACGTGCACTCTGCTGCCGGATTTTCATTGTTTTTTCATTAACCGTGAGACTGTGCATCCTTTTCATTGCTTTTACTTGTAGCCAACGAATAAAAGCCAGAAACTTACTCTTGTCTGGTCTCTTACCCAATCAATATAATCAGCAAAATAATTTTAAACCTGTTATTTTAAGGTAAAATAATTACATAAGATTACTTTAAAGAGCAATGACTGGCAACCTTGCCAAATATCCTGTAAAACCAGCAAGCTATGGTACAGTTGCTTCTGCAGTAGTAGCTAACAGTTTGAGTAGCTGGCTTTGTTATATAATAGTGTTCAAGTTCAGCAGAAGGCTTGCTTTCATACAGCGTCATTCCCATGTGTAAAAGTGTTATGTTGACTGAATTTTGGCCTCTAAACGCTCTCGTCGGATCCATTTAGGATCTTCAGGAGATAAAACATATCAGGTTTGCAACATTTTAGTATACTACAGGACGCCACAGCAGCAATGTTCAAAAATGGCTTTAATTTTTCTCAGAGAAAATCAGCTTAGACCCAGAATGACACACGGCTTCAGAGGTTTACATCATGGCCAAGCATGGGAAGCACCCAGCCGATAGCTAAGAAAGAGTTCCCCAAATCATAGCCAAAGTACCAAAGAACTGTTTCAAACACTTCAACAGAAAACAGCATTTAAAACAAAACAACACCTTTTTGGTCAAAATGATGCAAACGACTCAATCACCACCTCGCTTGTTCTGAGACCTCTCTCTGACTGTGACTGGTCCACCGCATAGAGCAAGGTGCTAACTGAGAGACACTTTATGTGCAAGTTGTACACTAGTTTAATTTTATTTAGTTCTTTAGCATATCACCAGCATTAGAAAACACTATTTACACAGTAGTTAAACACAAGCAATATAATTAATATATTTTTATAATTTAAAATGGCCTATATATTTATAATTTTATTTGATTTTATTTGATTCTGACATTCTAAAATTAATGTAGGTAATAGATGCATTCCTTTTTAGACACCCATTTTCACATTTCTGAATCTTTTTTAATGTTACCTATAATTTAAACACAAATTAGCAAGTTTGCGTGTTTAGGAAATGCTCTATGCATTACTACATGATAGTAGAGTTAAAGCTGAAAATTACTTTTTAAATTCATCCTAAATCCAACACTTAACACGCACACACACGCTAATGAAGAACCAAGGGGAGACTAAACTGTGTTCTTGTAATCAAACGAGTGCAATTGACCTCCGAGAGGCGGATAGTGAGAGAAGCTGAACAGCAGGAGTTGGCGAAACTCTTACTCCGTGCTTTTCTGCTGCGCTCGGCAGCCTGCTTGATGAATGGGAGGAATTTAGCCCACATCAAGCATCCGACTGGGGAAACGGTAAACGGTAAACAAAGAGACACTCGTCAGGCTGCAAGAAATTATGCGTACTGCCTTAAAGCTCTATCTGCGAGGCGAGAGGAGAGTCTCTCTGTGAAAATGCAACCTATTCAAATCCTTTCTGACGTTTAAATTTCAGTGCTGAGAACCTATGAACATCTTTGAGGAGACTAAAGAAGAGCAAATCCACATTGATTTTACTTACGAGAACGCAAACGCCACCAGAGCTCCACTGACCACAATGAAGTCCAGAATATTCCACAGGTCTCTGAAGTAGGAGCCCGGGTGCAACAGCAAGCCCAAATCCACCATCTTGGGAAGAAAGAAAAAAGAAGGAGCTCAAAGCACGTTAAAATGTTACAACACTGAATTTTAAACGAGCCTCATTTGCCCTTTCTGAAATATGAATAATACTCTCTGGGCTTTCACCAGTAATTAATTCATGAATCTGGGTGAAGGAGAAGGATAGCAACCTAAAAATGTCACTGCTGAGGGGAAAGTGACATCAGACAGTCATATCAGTGTCAAGCAAATGTAGCACAGCACATTTAAGGAATGACAGTCTCCTGCGAGATTACGCTAATAACCTTCTGTCTCTGACGCTGCCTGAAAACTGTAAGCAAACCAGAACTCACCTTAATCACCATTTCAAATGTGAACACACCAGTGAAGACGTAGTCCAAATACTTCAGCACCTTTAAAAAAAACAACATTATTTTAAACATCCATTCATGTTTCATGAGAAGAAAAAAAGCTTTGCAGACAAAATGCATAAAAAAGTGCTCAACAACCTCACAGGTTTCAAAACATGGAGCTGTAATAACTAAAAAAGCTGTAATTGACAATAAAATGAATTGAATAAATAAATATATTACAGCTACATATATTGAAGTTTAAAACATTTCATATTAAGATGAACAAAATGTGAAGAAATCACAGTTTTGGCAAAAGTTCTGTCGAAGACTTGGAAGATGTATCACGTTCCAGAGATATGTACTGAAGGCAGCATTGCTAACCCACTAGCCCTGTCTCATAATACCTCAATGCTTTGTACCTCAATGCCCTGATGGTGTACTCTAACATGTTTGTCAAAACCTGTTTAAGGTGCTGTTCCTGGTTACAACATTTAAGCACAAACAGAAATACAGAAATTAGGCTCATTTCTTTAACGCCATTGATCGGCTCTTGGGATCGGCTAAACTAGAGACATATCGGCCAATTGGCGATCACATATTTTGATTAAAAATCGGCCGATACCGATACATAGCCAATCGATCCCTCCATCTTTAATTATAACCACCACTTCCCACTCTGGTCAAGAAACCACATTCAGCAGCAAACAAAAGAAGTACTATAAATAGAAGTAAAACAAGAGGTTGTTCAATTGGTGTTTCTTTCCATCACTGGAGAAGCTCTTGGCGAGTAAAGGACTTTGCATTTACTGGTAACATGTTGCCACCTATTTGGAGTGTGAATTCAACAGGTTGTGCCATCTTACAAATTGCCACTTTATTTAAAAACATCAAACACTTTGTGTTGTTCCTAAAATATTTGGAAGGCTCAACATATCTAATAAAACCTTTTGTTGTCTAGTTAATGATCTTTAAATCTACACTGTAGTTACTATTGAATAAAATAGCAATTATTAGGATTCAGATTAGTGATTCCAAACTTTTGATCGGAAGTGTAAATAATTACATTTATGCAAAAAGGTAGCGATGTGAAATGAGCCAGTGATCACCAACCATTTTCCTGCAGTCTTCTGAAGAGGTGTTTGGAACAAGATTTCGAAAAAAGACAGATCTATACATTGGGGGCTTCATATTATTGGAAGCATTAACGGAGACCATAAATGTAGATGAACTCACATTGTTGCGAGGGGCGTTGGCGTGGACTGGGTCTTCTGCAGCCAAAGCAATGCTGCTCATGGCTATTACCACCAGAATACACATCTCAAAGTAGCGCAGACTGACTATGTAGTGACATAGACGCCTCACCCTAGATACACACACACACAAATACAGAGAGAGAAACTGGAGCAGCACTTAAAATATCATTAGCACAAGATATTGTATTGAGCAGATTCAAGATTACAAAGTCTGCTTGAACAAAATCTACTTTTAAAGCCTTGCAAATATCATTTCCATGGGTTCAGAATCCTGGCTAAACAAACACACATGCACATCTCCTTAAGATAGAGAATGGAGAGATTCACACACATAACCCGTAACTAAAACTCATCACTCAAACCGTAACCTCTGCAGTGACAGGCAGGCAGGGCTTTATGGATGCTGTATTTGTTTGCTTGTCTGTTTTCAGTTTTATGGGTATTTATGTGCGAGAGCCAGCAGACAGTGAACAGAACATAGACTTTAATCAAAGAGTTTCAAAGAGAAGACATCAGAAATAAGATGATGAACTTGCAAAATAAATGTTAGGAATTTACGGAAAAAAAGAAAAAAAGTTTCATATTACAGCTTATTTTCTGGACCACTTGCTCTGTGACCACTTCGGTCTGTCGGTTTGATCAAATCTTTAACGCTGTTGTCATGCCCTTTTTTTAGGTGCTCTTAAAATTGGTAGTCTGGGGTTCATTTGCAGTGAGAATGCATTATGCCTTGTATGTGGAAGTTTTTTCCACTGCTGGTGCCGCTTGTTTGTGAATGATTGGTGGTTTATTTTGTGACGTGACATAATGATAATATTATTAATAATAATAATAATAATCATCATCATCATCTTTATTTATAGAGTTCCTTTTATACCAGTGGCAGCTCAAAGTGCTTTACAGACAGTCAACTTCTTTGACTTGTCGAGCTACTTCCCTTTACAAGTTTCATGATGGCAGCAAGAGGATTGCTATAGACAAATAATGCTGTTTATTGATTGTTTGTATCCAAGAAAAAAGCAGCAAAGGATGAAGCTAGTGCCTATGATTTCATAAACCTGCAAAATAACATAAAAAAGTCACATATGGAATCCATACAGCTTGTATGGACTTATTGTGGGTGAAAGCAAATATGGACTCAAGTATTTAGGGCAAATGTGAAAAAGCCCATAGAGAACAGCGACCCCATGCAAACCGGGGACCAAACATTCTCTCAACATCAAATTCATCTTCAGGAGGGAAAGGAAATTGAGCTCCACCCTTGAATTTGAAAAAAGAAAATGTTTTTACAACTCTTTCTGTCCATCTTTCTTCTGTAAGAAGACAACTCAACACAATGGGTCTGAAATGACGTGTAGAACTTAACTGACACTAGTACATTACTAACATTGTTGTTTGGGATCACTTGGATGGAGAGAAAAAGCAACCAACTTATACATAGTTCAAGAGTGTGTTTCTTAAAACAGTAAATGACCCTTAAAGAATAAAGAATGAAAGCTTTATTATTTATAAAGGCAAGGAATAGATAAACTGTATACTAAAAAGGTATATATATATATATATATATATATATATATATATATATATATATACATATATATATTTGGTTGCACTTTTTAATAAATATATTGTATGACCTGTTACTCCTGGACTGCCTCCGAGACGTAATGAGAGTAATGGCCAAGCAAGCGGGCATGTGCTAAAGTTCTACTACTACCTAAAACAGGACTACTTATGTTGTTTACTGCTGTCAATGTCACTGTTTGTTAGTTAAAGGTATGTATTTATTGTGTTATTCTGTGCCAGGGTTTGTTTTTTTTTGGTGGCGGGGGTGGATTGATCACAAACAAAACATTGCAGCTTTACAGTCTTGCTCAGCTACGATCCTGAAGGACAAAGCTGTAAACTATACGTGCATAAACATTTTGGTACACTGCCGGTGGCTAGCTTAGAGCAAGAGTGCACGACTGGAGAAGCCTAAGTCTGGTTCACAAGCATCCATATACTCACGGGTTAGTCTGGCTGAAGATGAACATGGAGCTGTAGGGCAGGATAGGGCGGGGGCCGCTCAGGTTTACCTCCTCCAGGTTCTTCTCCGTCATGGGCACAGTCTCACTGTCAATACTGTTCACTGAGACAGACAGACGTTGCATTGGAGAGACCTAGACTGCACCATAGATCTGTATGAAAACACTCTGGCTGCATTATTTAGTGAGGTTATTATGATCAGTGCTTACTGGGTATGAGAGTGGTCTCCCCTGGTGGAGACGTAATGGTGACTGGTATGTGGACTCCCAGGCCCCCTGTGCGGCTGACGTTACGCTGGTTGTCTGAATCCTCTGGTTTCTCCAGACCCCACCTGTTCCCTACAGCAGACTGCTGAGGTGTGGCTGCTGGAGAGTCTCCGCACATTTCTGTATGCCTTCAGAAGCAAATTAAAGTTTTGTCATACTGTGTGGGGTTCATTGTGGGTAACAGTGTTCTGGTTTCTATCATCACCACTGTGAACAATTCTGAAATATCTCTGTATATACAAATTGCTGTGGTTAGTCTATCCGCACATAAAGAATGAAAATGGAGAAAGGGCCCGTAATGATGGTACATTAACAACAGTGTGTCACCTGTGTCCTGGAGACTTGCCCTCCTCCATCTCCCCATTCTCTTTCTGTTCTTCACCATCCAGTGTGGACTGGGCCCTCACAGCTCTCTGCCGATGCCTCCTCCTTCCCCCATTTGTTCCGTCCTCCCCGCGCCTCTCTCCATCTCGCACCCCTGAGCGGGACCCGTCTCTGTGATGGGAGCGCCTCTCGCTCCTACTGCCACTGCTCAGGACGCCATTACCCTCTCGACTAGTTCTGTGCGAGTGGTGATGTCTGTGTTCCCTCTCTCCACCCCTGCCATCCTCCGTCGACCCCTGCTGGTGGTGGTGCCTGCGTGCCCCATCTCGGCTGCGGCTGCGCTCCCCTTTGCCCTCTTTGCAGCGAGTGCCCTCGGGCTCTTTGCTGCTGCGGCTGTGGTGGACGTGACGCCGGCCTTCTCTTGAGTTTCCTGTCATCTCGCCGTTCTCCTGCGTGTCATCAGACTGCCGCTCCCGCCGCCGATGGTGCTTCCGGGGAGGGTGCGACTGCGGAGGCTCAATCATAGGGTCGTCAGGGGCATCCTGGGGTGTCCCAGTCTGACCATGCAAGTTCCTGGACTCGTTCCAGCAACGAGGCTCCACCACCAGCGGACGGTCCAGGTGGGTGGTGAGGTCAGGGCGCAGGTGCTGGCTGGAGCCTAACCTGGGGTTTAGCTCCTCAGAGTAAAGCGCCTCGCTGCTGGCCCGCATGTGCTTACGGATCTGAGAGGTGCGTTGCTCCCACACGGACATCATCTTCAGAGAGCGCCGCTGCTCTATACTGGAAAGGAAAAGGCAATTCAAGGAAGAAAGCATTAGCATTTAAATAGTGATGTCCATAAAGACAAGATTTGTGAAAGAACAGGGATATTTATCAATCAAACACATTCTGGGGGGAGGAAATTGTCTTCCGGGGCACAGTTTTTCTCCATCCATGTCAAGACTACCTTTTACTCTCCTGGGCTCCCCAATAAAAAGCTTTGTTGGACTTCTGTCAGAAGTGTGGATTTCAATCCATAGCAAATACAAGAGGGATTCCATTTTAATAATTATGTGATGTGTATCAAATGAGCGGCTTAATGGTAATTCTAAGACTAGACTTCTAAGTGAATATGCAATATGATTTCCCCCTAATTAAAAGTCCTTTCCTGCTGTATGTAACTTATTGCATTATGTTTCATCTACGCCTTAATCTACAATTAGCACAATGACAGAGCCATGCTTTGTTGTGTTATAACGAACCAAAGTCATGTACTTCCTTCAGGGCTATTGTGTTTGTAGGTTAGAGAGAGAGGAGATGGAGAGAAAAGAGGGTCTTTATGGATGTCAAATTACAAAAGTCAGTCAACCATGACTGGACATGCTGCATCCGGTCTGCCAAATGCTTGTGAATTATGGCTAATCAAGGTTGGACCATGCATCCCAAACACAATATCAGATGTCTATGGATCATGACCTTTAAGGAGAGGGTACACACGATTAAGCCTTTGATGAAACCCTGGAATTGTATCTTAAATCACCTTCCAAGTATTTGATTGACTGCAAATTTCTCCATTGCAGGTTTTCAATAATCCCACTTCTGTTGCCATTCATAGCAGTGACAAGACTTGAGTCCTAATCCAGTCAGAACCAGAGTAAGATGTGTGCTGTTGGAGTGGTGGAACTTTGACACCTTTAGGAGATGCTGTTCATGCTGGTGTGAGCTCTAAGTCGATAAGTTTTATAATTGGCCCAATTTTATAATGTTCTTTTTTCATATACAGCACTGACTTAATTTAGAAATGCATTTTGTTTAATCTTATTTAAATTCATTTACCTGTAATCAAAACCTATAGACATATTAGGAACACCTCTGAAGAAAGTGGTTATTTTGGTCTCCCGTGAACAGCAAGGGGTTCAAGTCTTAACTAACTCCAACCTAAACTTAAATTGAAGGTATTGAGAGAAAACTGTTTGAAAGAATGATTTTTAAAACTTGATAACAGACAAAAGAGGGGATTGAGGGGATGAAAGATGGGTGAAATAATTCAACTCCAGTATGCACCAATACACCAGACACGATGTAGAGTACAATGCTGATACATATGGCTTATAGATACACAATACATATTTGAGAAGGTAAGTAAGTCTCTGGTCCTGCACGGTACCATTACCTCAAGTAGTGATGGGCAGGGGAGCAGACATAACTCCTAAAACACATACAGGGGCACACAGTCAAATACATACAGACACACACAGCAGGAGTTCCCACATCAGCAGAGAAAGACAGAAAAAGCCAAAGGGGACAATACAAAGCAGGACACAGAAAGACAGACAGGCAGACAGACAGACAGACAGGCAGACAGAGGACAAAAATAAAGCAACATAAAAGCTTAAAAAAACACAGAAATATTAAAGACATGAAACAAATTTAAAGCAGACATATCTCAGTTGTTGAAAACATAAAATCAATCATCTTTTCTTGCTCTGCAGAGTCATGTAAGATCAAGCAGTCTATAATGAATGGCAGATCATTTTCCACTGAACATCAGTCCAGTTCAAGTTTTATGGTTTATGATACCTGCTTAAAATCGGTAACAGCGGGCCTCAATGATACTCGAGGGGGCTCTTCTATGTCGATGGTAACACTTGTGGCTGAAGCCAATGACAATTTAATGAATTATGTGCTGTTTCAGGTGAGGATAAAGTCACCAAGCATTACCACATCACAAATACATGAATCAGAATGTAAATCCAAATGATATGCTGATGAATCCATTGTTATTTTTAGAATTACTCCTTTATAAGAGTTTACAAGCACATCACTATTCAAGCTTATTGTAATGGTTTCCAGCTGGTTCTCTCAAGCAGATGGTGATAAAACAAGAACCAGTTCTGTTTAATCTCATTATTTAAAGAATGTAGTTTCACTAAATCTATAGCTGACCAATAAATCTAATCCCACCACCGAGTTAGCATAGCTGAAAGAATGACCGTGTGTTTCTCTGAGTGTTTGTGTGCGTGTGCACGTGTGTGTTCACAGATGGTGGGCGCTCCAGGGTTTGGCTGGCAGAAGTGCTGACTCACTGGGCATGAGCAGCAGTAGGAGCAACAGCAGCAGCAGCACTAGTAGTGACACTCATTTACATACAGACAGCTGGCTCTGAGAACACAGGACACGGCCAGTTACAGCGCCAGGCTAACAGCTAACAATCAACACACAGCCCTCCCAGCTAACCAAAACTGCTAATCTAGAGCAGCAAAGAAAAAACAGCTAACCCTCCCTGCTAACACAACCGCTAACAGCCCTACACACACACACTGCTTCATTTCTTAGCCCTAGTGCAGACAATCAGCCAAGGTCCGTCTGGTGTCGGCTAACGTAGGTAACAAGTAACATAAGACCTACTAATCAGCAGTGTGTAAAGCATCATATATTTGTCCCAAACTTGTTAAGGAGTCTAAAATAATGAGTGTGAAGCACAGTCCCAAATAGACCATGTTTACAGCTGGTTATTTCATGTGTGTTGAGTATTAGGATTATATCAGGAAAAGGCCAAGTCACAGAAAAATGCTATTGTTAATGAACTGAAGGCGCATTTAAAAAAGAAGCAAATCTGATTACTCAAATCACTTCAGGAGGTGGTCTCAGGTGCATTTCAGCCACATGTTACAGCAGTGCAAGCATTTATCTCTCAATGACACAGGTGACCATGTGTAAACATGTATATTGTTTTATTTATCACCATCATAGTCGTAGTTAGTTTTGTATTGGCTTTTTTATCATGGAAAGCAACAGCAAAGGTGAAACACAAACCAAGTTAGGTGCAGTCTTTGCTGAGCTGCACAGAGTGGGGCGGAGGGCTGAAGAGCTTTTGAAAAACATGTTTACTGTTTTATTTATCACCATCATAGTATTAGTTAGGTTTTTTTTTTTATTTACTGTATTGGCTTTTTATCACGGAAAGCAACAGCAAAGGTGAAACACAAGCCAAGTTAGGTGCAGTCTTATATGAGAATATGAGAATTACCACCCCAAAGGAGCTGAAGCAGGAACCCTGCTCTATCTATCCATCCATCCATCCATCCATCCATCCCTCTCTCTCTCTCTCTCTCTCTCTCTCTCTATCTATCTATCTAAGGGGTTGTTATGAAACTATGATCACGTATCACGTCCACTCCAAAGGATGTGGCTCTCTGTGAACTTCACCTCTAGACTGACCATTATGTCAGGAATGCTTGTATTTGTATTTTCCATATATAGGCTTGCAAAAAAAGACTTCAGAATATTACATCAAACACCAACATAAATACTTAATAAATTTTTAAAAAAGAATCAAGCCAGTTCTAAATCACACTAAATCATACGAATAAAATATCATTTTAACAATTCTGTCACCACAGGATGGACATGCATATGGGTTTGAATATGCTGGGCTATACTGTAATATACAGATTCATAATGAAGCACATTCAAAGTTCTGATTTGGTATACATTTACATTTAAAGTGAGTGGAGATGAAGCGACATGGTGTGGTGGGTGTGCGTGAAATAAAGGAGGACAGGAAGTGAAGGAGCAGGCTGTAGCAGAGTAAAGAAACTCACGGTGAATCAGAGCCGGAGAGGGAGGAGCTGTGTGACAGTGCACCTCCATTTGGCCTTATAAAACTGCATAAACCAAAACCAAAAAAAAAAAAAAAGATGGGAGGGGAAAGAAACAGGAGGCGGGGCTTGAGACAGTGGAGCTCTTAATCACACTGGCTCTAGCCACACCCCACAGAGGTCAACTCAATGGGAGTAACAGTCTATGTCATGCCAGATTTCAACAGAAAGGTTTACATATTATTTACAAAAACATTTATCCTTCAGGTATGTCCAGCTTAATTACAGTCCGAGAGCTGACCATTTCAAATGGTCTCCATGAGAAGGATTAATGTCTTGTAAATGAACAGATAATTCAGAACAGAGTTCCAAACTTATACCAAATCAAGCAAAGAAAGCTCAAAATGTAAATGCCATTGACATATTTTAAACCAAAAACAATATTTAATCAAAATAAAGATGAACTAGTCATAATAGCAAGACATTTTTATTTTCAGTTCAACAATCAGAATTAGATTCAACTACTGAAACTATTAGATCAATGATCAGTTTAGCGCAATGAAAACGATATATTGCAGTTCACTGGGTTAACTGATATTCTATGTCAAGGACAGATGCATTACTGTGTTACTGCAAATAGAAGAACACAATGGCAGCTATTAACCAAGCAGCTCATATTACTGTATGATAAGAAATGAACTTGAATGTCCCATATAAAGAACTAACTACTTGTCTAATGCGCTCCTCAATCTGGTTTTCCCTTTGTATTAGGCTCTTCTGTCATGGCCTATCTGTCAAACACATCAGTCAGGCTCTACACACCCTGCACTGCCTAAACTGCACAGTCTGATCTATTCGTCAGTTAAAATATGCAGCGGGGACAGAAATATTCACAAAAATTACTCAAACACGCAGATGAGCGTACGTGTGCAGACACCCACACAAACACAGTTCAGTCCACACATACATACGGTATTAAAGAATTCAGCACAGATGGAATTACACACATACATAAAACATACACACATAAAAACAACATAAACATGAACATCACTGAGGGAAAGAAAAGAAAGCAAGGTTGTAACTGGTCTAATTCAGTTGTGCTGGGGTTTAATTGCCCCCTTACTTACGCCGTGAGAGAGATGTTAGCGGCTGACATAGGGCTGACTTCCTTCACCTCTTTAGCCTTCTGCAGGGCCAGCTTCTTACTGATAGCCTCTTCCTGTTCCTCCTCATCCTGAGGGAAACAAAGATAAAGCATGAATGTGTTCGAACCATCATCCACAAATATAATGTCATGAAGCTGTGAGGTCCTAAATAATTACTAACAAGGCATCAGTATAGGATAAGAAGACAAGCCACAAAACTCCACTTCATCATGAAGACTAAACAGACACAAACTACTTCATCGCCCACCATAATAAAGCACAATAAATACATAGATCTCGCTGCATGGCCTCGTCTTTAACCAGTGGTGGGAAGCCACTTCAAAAGTCAGCCATCCCAGCGACCTCAGTGGAGCGACTGAATGCTGTGTCCCCCTCCCCAGGTGAGGCAGAACTCAACATGTGCACTGGAGCCCTGACTACCATGGACTGATGGCTGGTTGTAAACACAGTCATCTGCCGTCCAGGCATCTTCACTGCCATCCTCCAGCCAGTTGAGTTTCCAGGCTTTTGCCACATTTGGCCAAGATCAGCCTTCTTCAACGTCTACCTTTGAGTTCACCGAAGCACAGGGCTGCTTGGGGTGTGGCTCTATCCCACTTCTGATACCAGTGTGGTGTGGGTGTAGAAGAAGATGAGTAAACGTTAAAGGCAGATGCTCTTTTATTAAACAGTGGCAAGGAAGAATTAAGGGCAGTGCAGCAAGTGGTGAGTTAGCCAAAATGTGAACAATATACCACACTCTGTCAGTTAAAACACAAACACACAACATGTCAACCTTGAGCCCCACATTGGATTTTTCTTCTGCCAAGAACATGGAGATTGGAAAATATCATCTGGTCTGATGAATTTCATTTAGATATTTAGAATTTGGCATAAAAGGCAGAATTCATGGGCCCGACCCTGTTCAATATGGTGGTGGTGTAATGGTGTGGGAAATGTTTTCTTGGCACACATGGGGCACATAATACTATTCAGACACTGTGTAAATGCCAGTCTATCTGTCCAAAACATCCATAACGTTGTCTCAATTATGTCTCTTAATGTTTAAATCCAACATGATGAATGCACCTTGTCATAAGCACAAGCAATTTTAAAATAAGTCAATGGGGATGTGGGTGAACCTGAGATTTGTAGCATAAATGTCCAGCTGCTGAAAGTGTGGCAATTACCTACATACCAATGGAGCAAAGGATGGTCCTATCCAGTATTACTAAGTGTAATACTGGAATACAGTGTAACTAACAAAGTGACTGGAAGCTGTATATATGTAACTGATGCACCTCTGCCTTTTCTTCTTCTGTTACTTTGTGTTAGAGTAAAGCCTCAAATCCTGCTAGCAGTGCGGAGCCCTATTACCTTGAGTTACTGAGTGAGACAAGCATCAGTCAATGGTGAACAGCGCTTTCGGACAGTGTTACAGACCCAATAAAGGGCGGCAGAGTACGGCAAGGCATGGAGATAGGATCGTTCCCTCTTTAACCCAACAAACAAAGCACCCAAGCAGGTGATTCATGGTGTGAGTGTGCAGTGACAAATGGCTGGTACAGTGTGGAAGAATGTCAGAGGATGTGTATGTGCATGTGTGTGAACTACCTTAGTGAGTTCCTGTGCATTGGCGAGGTTGTCAACAGCAATGGCCAGGAAGACATTGAGGAGAGTGTCTGATCATGACGTGTTAAAGCAATAAGACGAAGACACATTTAGCACTCAGTTTAACAAAGATGTTATTCAGTACTATTTTTCTAGAGTAATCTGAGAGTAGGATACAGTTTCCGAACAGAGTGAGGACAATGAAGTAGACAGAAGAGAACATTCCGCGCTTCACCCCTCCCTGAGATTCAATTCCATGATACATCACGGCGTTCCAGTCTTCTCCTGTCAGAATCTGTAACAAAAAGTGAGGTAGTTGTGCATCTACAGGCCACACCAGACCAAGAGTGCCAACAAGAAGCCATACAGAACCAACTGTACCTGGAATACTGTCAGAATGGCGGCCGGAAATGTATCGAAGTTTGTAGTTGGGGTCTCTTCTTCAAAATTAAATCTACAAAACAGAGCCAAAAACAATTTATAAGGTATGACAACAGACATCTGGATTAACCTTTAGAAGTCAAGAGTAATTACTGCACTTTTGTTATATTATTTAACAATATTTTAAAGATTAGAATAAAGTATTGCCCAATTGCTTTCTTGGATGTGTACATTTTTGAGCTACCAGCACGAGAATCCAATTTAGAGCTAGAGGACACTGACCTGCCTAAGAGTCAACCTCGTTCTTTTCAGTCTGCAACAGAATGCTAATGTTTTCAACAAGTAGGCAAGGTGTAGCTAACGTAAGCTAACAGACAAGTAGCAGCCTATAGCCTGTTAGCTATGTGCCATATGCAGTCATTCTGCTGTGTCTGATCCACTCATACCAGTGCAACACACACTGACCTACCACCATCATGTCAGTGTCACTGCAGTACTGAGAATGATCCACCTCCCAAATAACACCAGCTTTCCTGCAAGGGCTTGTCCACTGAAGCACAGGATAAAATTGGATTGCTAGTGTTTGGTAAATATCACTGTCGTTCATGGTGTCAGTAGCAGCGAGATCTTGCTACTGAGTGATATCACTGACCGAAGGAGGTGCACCACAGGTGGGGCTGATGGTCACACTACCTGGCTAGCGGACAGCATTGCGAGCCAAAGACTAAATGAAGACTGATATTACATTGCGAGTCCAGCAGTTGCTTCCTCTCCCTCAATAACAATCTGGACTTAGAAAAATTAACTGAGACTGTAAGTTACTACACAGCGGCAGATGAGTGATTACTGAAAGAAGCCTGGCTTACATGTTTAGGGGCGGTGCTCTTAAACATTCCAACAAAATATCACCATTACAGATTCTTCCATGAGCATTTATACTGTCTCTTATTATTTCACAATGCCAGTGTATTGTTTTATCTACTGGGGCAGGTCAGAAACTGCTTTGTGGTGTCAGTCATAGGTATCAGTATCCTCATCATCAGTACACATAGCATGTTTAAGTGCCAGTATTAGTAATCCTGCAACATCTAAAACAAAGATATCCATACATCTTTTTTTTCTGTCTGCTCTTTATTCCCGTATGTATTTTTAAACACAAATGAGCATTGTCTTCTGCATCTGTAATTGCTCCCGGAACAAACATGCAAAAATCCTCATACCACAATCCAATCTAACTCCCACCACCCTGTAGTTCTGCATCCCCTCTATAGGGACCTAATTATAAAGCTATAGAAAGAACTGAACAGGAATGAAGAGATTTTTATCTGGAAGTGAGCCTACCTTTTCCAAGTGATGGAGGAAGCAAATGAATGTTAGATTTTATTCGTAAAGAGGTCTGAGGTCTCCATTAAATATGTTGATTATTACATAAACATGTTAAATTTGAATTAATTTACCGTTCATTCAGTAGGTTCCGTGTTTTTATATTTATTAATGATTATTATTAAAATCATAACTCATGAAGCAGTACATGTAGCATGCACCTGTGTGCTGGGAAAAGCTTTGGAAAAGATAGTTATCTAGACCAGAGAATTTTTACTACATTAGGTGCACTTACACTTACTGTACCTACGGTTAATGGCCTTTTTATCAGAAACATCAACCATCTCTCACATGTTCTGTAGTCAGGCTCTATTAAAGGGGAGCTGACTTTTGCTTCGGTGTGGTTAGATGTGAAATGCGAAAAGAGTTTACTGCTGTAACATCCTTTCTCCGTTTTTATCTGTGTTTAGTTACATGCTTCCATTTTTGTTTTCCTGCTCATCCCTGCCGACGCCCTTTTGTTTAGCACCTCACCTGATTTGTGCCCTGCAATCATTAGCCCCAAATGTTTCTTGTACTATTTGGCCTATTTCTACCCACCTCATGTCTGGCTTGTCCTTGCTGGGCACTGAGAGTTATAGTTTGGTGTATTTCCTGGATGGTTTCTTGTTTTTTCTATTTATCTTATTTATTTTCTTAGTCTGTTTCATCAGTTTTTCCGTCTCTGCATTCTGTCTGTGCATTTGCTAAGCCATGTGTAATCATGCTCTAATCTAGACTTTAGTAAGAGAAACTCGCACTTACATCCTGCTTTCATGACTCCTAAGTTAAAGAATGCGCAGCCAGACACAAAGGATGCAGAGAGTTTGACTGCTGAACTGCAGGCCAGGCTGCAAGACCTGAAAGCCATCCTACCAAGTGCCAAGTAGGTGTCCACCTACCGCTCAATGCAGGCGATCACGCTGCCTTCCCTGCACCAGAACTTGCTAGGATTGATCCAGCTGAACCAGACAGCAGCCTACAGCTAAGACGGTGCACAGCATGCAGCATTTGCAGCATGCTTTCATCTCCGAGAGGGGAACAGTCTTTTGATGTTTTTTGGGAAGTGTGTCTGTCTCTAGCCTCAGTGATGTCTGTCACCTCCTTCTCTGAGTATGACACAGCAGGGGAGGAGCAGCCTTTTCACTGTGTTTTTAACCTGCTGTCACTTTGGACTCACAGCCAGGATGTTGACATGGTAGTGCCAGTGTCAGAGGACATCAGTGCGGTCCATGTGTCTGCTTCTGGTACAGCTTGCCCTGACCCCTGTGAGCCACAGAGTTCTCTGACCTACAAGCTGAATCCCCGGACTCCAGTCTCTCTGTGTACTGTTCCCATGCTAGCTTACCCTCTATATTGCATTTGTGTTGTAGACATGCAACCTCTGGTATCTATCTACTGGTGAAATCTCTGTCTACCTTCTCCCTCATTCATTAATGTAAGAGGGCCACCATAAGACTGCCGCTGAGCAGATTTGGACTATTTGGCTTGGAGGCATCCACAGTGATACCAGCCTGGTAGCAGGACTGTACTGTGTTTTGCAGTGTTACGAGTATATCACACACAACAGCACTGCTGAGGTTTTTATGCACTGTGTAGAGTATATTAATTACATAGATCATGACATTTTGGACATGTACTATATACCATAAGCATCTCAACTAAATGCTTAGAGGACGGATTCAATACATTTATTCACCTCAGCTTAGCTCAGCCGTGCTCAAAATTCAGTCTCACTAAGCTCTGTATTGGAATTCCAGTGAAATCTCCTGCTTTTCCCACTAGTGCAGGGAAAATTGAGTGTCCTCAGGCTTCAGCCCGTGTCTCTCTCTGCCACATTTCCAAAAACATTTGCGCAAAGTATTTGTTTATGCAACTCAGCGATCGTTACGCCGGATCGTATGACTGGATGTTTACGTGTTTAAACTGATATTTACCTTGTGGCGAGAGTGCATGCAGCCAATTCCTCCGTTACACGGGCCTATCAATAATTCACGGCACGGAGAAATGAAAACCTCGGCTCTTGCGTTCCAGCGCTGGCGTGTTTGTTAACGTGAAGCGCGGGGAAAATGAAATGGCAGGCCCTGGAGGAGTCAATGTTTCTTCTGATGAGAGTGACTTCAGTAGGACGGGACTTTCTTTCCCTTGTCAAGGGACGACAATACTAGTTTGTCGTCTTAAAGGGGAGTTTTACAGTTTTTCTTTTTTCTTTTCCATTTCTGCATAAATAAATGGATAAGATAAAAACACTGAGAGTGGTTTGATGGGAAACGCACTATTTTAGAAGAAGAGGTGGTGATGGAAGCCAGACATCTGACGACTGTAATGCCTCCCAGAGCTGCATTACAGAGCGTTATTACTCTAAATGGTTTTTAAAATCTATGCAGAGTGAGGAGGTCAGTCCAGGACATTAAAAGACAAAACAGGACTCAAACAGAACTTTACCACCATTTCACTATTAATATTAATATTAATATTATATATAACAACTCAGAAGACACGTGAAGTTTCAATGGTCATTGTGGATAGTAATATATGATGCAAATATTGCAACCCCTCTGGGCCGACAAATCAAAATTTGAAATGGTTTTTGAAAGTCAGGGACGCCAAGTCCACCAAGCTAAGAAACAGAGAGACTATTGGCTTGTTATTAGCGTGCTGTTTAAAAGCCAGCGTCCGTGATGGTATGTGGGGGGCCACAGTGGACATCTGTGAAGCCACCAGTCTGAAGGCCTTGCTTATTTCAGTAAGACGATGTCAAATCATGTTCTGTACTAAACTGGCTTGTCTGCAGTCTAAATTGGTCAACCACTAAAAACATCTGGCGCATTATCAACAGAGAGGTACGACAAAGAAGACCCCAAACTGTTGAGCAGCTGAAATACTACATCGAGCAAGAATGTGAAAACATTTTACTTGCAAAACTGCAGTAGTCAGTCTCCTCAGTTCCTACATGCTTACAGAGTGTTGTTAAAGGAAGAGGTGATGCAACAGAGTTGTAAACATGAACCTGTGCCAACGTGTTGCTGGCATCAAATAAAATATGGACATATATTTTTTAAAAACTATGAAATGCTGTCTTTGTAAAATTGGTTTAAATATTTCACATCTGCATCATATCCCAACTGTTTTGGAAATGGGATTGGACAAAAAAAACCTTACTCATTCTTTAAGTATGCATGCACGACCCAAGAGATAATATTACAAACAATCTGCAAACAGAAAAAAGAAAACTCACTGTCCCCCAAAGAGCTGCATCCCCAGCAGAGCAAACACCACGATGAAGAGAAAAAGGAGGAAAAGCAGGCTAATGATGGACTTCATAGAGTTGAGCAGAGAGACCACCAGGTTCCGTAAAGAGTTCCAATACCTGCACGCAGATACACACACACGTAAACCACACTCAGAAGGCTTTCAGTCAATCAATACAGCACTGTGAATAACTTTGTTTAGGAAAGGAAATATGTCTGGAAAGAGTCTTAGAATGCGAAATAAATCATCAGTGCATTAAAATATGAACAGAGAACACTTTGAACAGTTTGAGAAAAGTTGGGCTGGTGAAAACAAGAAATAAATCTTCTACAGTTTTACTTTTTATTTTGAACATATTAGAAAACAATAAATCATACAAATGAGCTAAACATCTGATGTCTAAAGCTCTGCATGTTCCCTGCAGAAGGTGTGTTAACTTATTTGAAATATAAAAAGCGTCCAAACATTTTGTTTGACCTCAAGTGCTCAATCTGTTTCATAAGACATTCAGTGTGAAACATGATGCAAACACTACAAGGGATATTTCACTTCTCTTACTTTGTGACCTTGAAGATCCTCAGCAGGCGCAGAGCTCGCAACACACTGATGCCAAAAGAGGCGCCAGGTTTAACCGCCGCCCATATCACCTCAAAAATGCTTCCCACAATCACCTGCACGAAATACACAATACACAGGACACAATAAACATATACGCTCATTCACTCTGAGGAGGCTGAGACTCATTACCATGCGTACTTCTGCAGGAGCTGGGAATTACCTACATTATAAATATTCTTTTTACACAGTGGGCAAAATACCCACTAGGAGGTCCCACGTTGGCTGGCCCACTAACTCACTCACCTTGGTGGTGCTTAGAATAACATGAATGTAAGTTTATTTTAAGGGACACAGAAGTTGAGACATTCAGGGGCTCCAAAAGATAAACTAAAGGACCCCTGTATCTCATATCTCGATTTTAGACCATTGAACTTCAGACTAATAATTCAGTTATTATTTTTATTCAGTTATTAGTATAAATATAGGACTATAGTGTGTATTGATCCTGATAGTACTCAGTCTAGGAGCTTCAGAGCAGTTAACGTACATGCTTTTAGAGTTTAAAATGTTAAGTACTAAGATGTTTCATTTAATACCTGATCAGGCAATAAAGACACTCACACCAACACCAGAACTGGGACCTCAATTCATATTTATCATGTTATAACAAAGTGTTTGCGGAAAGACACCCACCCCAAAGTCGAAGCAGTTGAAGGAGGAGTGGAAGTAGTTCCTAGGGCCAAGGCCGTACATCTTCAGACTCATTTCAGTCAAGAACAGGCCCAGAAACACAAACTCTGCCAAATCTGTAGCCATAAACACAGAATTCATTATAATAATAATGATAATGAAGATGACTTAATATATTTATCACTGTAAAAACATCAGTCACACAAATGGAGGGATGTAAAGACGTGAGAGAATACACAAGCAGAGATACAGAAATGGGCTGCAGAGAGCTTGGGTGCTAAAATCTATCACTTGCTAGTTCCAGTTTAAGCAACATTAACAAGAAAGGGGAGCCTTATGAAAAGGGCTTACATGGCCAAGCAGCTGCATACAAGACTGTTAAATAAGAACTGGGTGAGCACGCCAACACTGGAGGAGTGAATACTCTCTGAATACTCTCTGGGATTATTTATCATACTTTACTATCTGTCAATCTGATGGATGAATCTGGATTTAAATGCCAGGAGAGCACTACCTTTTAGAACGCAGAGTGCCAAAGTTTGGTTGAGGAGGGATAAAGGTCTGGGGCTTAGTTCCAGTAAATGGTGATGCTAATATAACAGCATACAAAGACATTTTAGACAATTACATGCTTCCAATTTT
Source organism: Megaleporinus macrocephalus (assembly GCA_021613375.1). NCBI lineage: Eukaryota > Metazoa > Chordata > Actinopteri > Characiformes > Anostomidae > Megaleporinus > Megaleporinus macrocephalus. Next base: position 17,585,040 of record CM038725.1, on the reverse strand, counting down.
GTGGCAACATTTGAGTGAAGACCCTTTTTCCTGTTACAGTATAACAGTGCCCTTTTGCAGGAAGTGAGCTCCAGGGGGGGCAACTCTGCAATTAATAAAATACATTCTGCATTTTGATGAAGCTCATATTACAGCTCCAACAAAATTCATTGCTTTTAAAACAATAATAAAAAATCATTAATGTTATATTTTAGAAAGAGCTGAACAGCTGCATGGAAAACAGAGCATAGGGTCTAAGATTGGAAATCACTGCTTGCTAAACTGCTATTGGGAATGATGAATGTAGGTGGTCTTCAGTGTACTCACAGAGAGCATAGGTGAGCCACTCGGGCTGCTCATAGTGCACAATGGCCACACACAGTGTGTTCAAGCCCACCAGGCACAGCACGGTCCAGTAGAAGCCCTGCGACTTCACCATGCGGCGGATGAAGAAGCGGATCCTCTTCTCTTTCCTCCGGAAGTACGAGGAACTCTCATTCTTGCTGCTCTTTACGCTAGCCCGGGCAAACGGAGAACCCTGGGGTGCTGTTATGGGTGGGGCACAGACATCAGGGAGAATAATGACACTGCATTAGAGCTGGAGGCGGGTGAGACATCCTCCAATATCACATACCGGCATTTCTGCCACGACAGCCAGCCTTTGTGAGTACATCACTGAATTTAATTTCAAATAATTCAGAAAATATGTGCATGTGTGTGTGTGTGCATTGTTTTCTACCATGTGATAGTGTAGCTATTGTTTTATGATAGTTTATTGTTTTACATATGCTTAATTGGGGTGGGGATCACAATATGGCCCATGATACCATGATATTATTATACTTAAGTCACTCCACAAAAAAAATGTATACAAATATTACAATCACAATATTACTGCGATAAAAAATACTGCAGCATGTTGAGTATAAGCTAACGTATTGTAAAATATACTGCAATTTATCTTCTTTTATCAACAGCAACTTTGGCAATTTTAGTTTAATCAAATGAGATCAAATGAGATTAAGTTTTCAGTATGTTCTTACTTTACATAACACAGTATCAACACTTGCCACATATGAATTGATATAATATCACCACACAGAATATTGTGATACTATACTGTATGGACTTTCTGCACACTGCTACCACTTAATAATTTGATAACTAAAGAAAATCTGATTTTCCCAATAATCCATTCAGCATGTTTACACTATAGTAATCAAACAAATACTCTGGGTCTACCTAGGTTATGGAGTGATTGGAATTCTGCTTTGCAACGGGAAAAAAAAGAATTAATTAAATGTAACGTTACACTCAAACTATAAGCTGCAGTTTTCTTACAACAACAAGCCACTTTAGCTGAAAATATTTACATACATAATTATAATATTCATATTTTATTCTTACATTTAATCTGCTATGTAGTTGGTTTCAGCATCACTTCAAAAGTTGCATGTTGCCATCTGGTTTTGCACATGAATAGTCAGATAACTGCAGGTCTCCAAGTGTGATTAGATTATTAAGTGCATGTAAACACTTAGAAGCCTATATACCAAAAAGATATTTTGAAACCCTTACAAAATAATAGAACCCCATATTAAATTGAAAACAGGTACTTCCAAAGAAAACATCAAACTAGAGGGACAATAAAACATAAAAAGACATTTGTGAGCAGAGCAAGGACAGGTCATTTGCAAGTGCATTCTGAACTTCACCCACCAGTGCACCACTATAATTATTCACCTGCTGAACCCCTGCGCCGCATAAATATACACTCAGAATCTGCAGATAGATCCTTTATCAATCATGCATTTTAATAAATGCTCCATGTGTTAACTGACAAAGCTGCACAGACGAAGCTGAGCTCACTTCCCAACTCAGCGTCTGCCTCCCAGCCTCTGTGCTATATTAAACCCCTTAGTAACTCAAATTAAACTCAAATGTCAAGACGGAGTGTGAAAAAAGGCAGAGGTGAAAAATCGGCCCATTAGCATCTCGTAACTCGCCCTGGGAGAGACGAGGAATAATCATTTCATGGGCTATTTTAATCTGGAAATTTGACACAAGTGAAGCCTCATAAACTGGCCGGCCCTTCATGTATTCCATCTCTCCACCCACTCTCTCCATCTTTCTCTCTCTCTTTCCCCAACTTCATCTACTGAAACTGAAACAAAACCCCTATAAATATCTTCAATTTTAGCAGCACGTCAGTGCGGGATCGGGGTCTGTATTAATCAATGTGTTCAATCAGCTGTGCAACAGTGCGAAGTTCAAAGTGACATTGAAAAAGGAGGTGAAATTTGGAAGAGCAATCCCTAAAGGTTATGATGCAATACTGTTATTAGGTCATCTCTCCGACCGTTCACTTCTGAAATTATCAGAGGCAATTGTACCTTAACGGATTTTTTTTTCCGTTCTGTGGCACGAGTGAAAAATACTGGATGATAGGTGGGGGTAGCAGGAGGAGGTCGTGAACGCGATATTATTGCCTAATATTATAAATATCCACCCATTGGTGCACTGTGATGTAACCAAAAAATCAGATGACATTTAGAAAACAAAATTCATTACATTTTAATCAGAAACAAACATTCTTATTTTGTAAATGACATGATGAGATGTGAAATGATGAATCATGCTTTATATTTTGACAGCAGGTTGACTTTTCATTACAGCTAAGCTTGCTTACCAACTGATGTTGGCTTTTTGAGCATAACGCTAAAATACAAGCAAGTAAAATACAAAGCAGGGCTCAGTGATGTACCAATTTTTAATACTGTAGTGATAAATTATGTCACATTACAATAAAAGATACTCTACTCGTCACACTGTGCATATTATCAACATTTATAAAAAGAGCAAAAATAGTCTACATTGAGTTCAACATAGTATATCAAATATAGAATATAAATCATTGTGTTTTGACACTACTATTAAAACATAGCACTAATTTTTTTTTTCTATTTCTCATTAGAAGTCTGAAAAATAGAAGTGTGTCCAAGTTCACAGCTCTGATAACACAAATGAATAAAAGCCTAACATAGTTAAAAAAAAAACCGTAACTTCTTATTTTAGTTTGTAGTTTCGCTATAAATTATGAGACACAAGGAGATGCAATGCGCCATATTTTAACAGTTTGATCGCCTGCTGTCAATAAATGTATCTCGTTTGCATAAAATAAGTATGTTTTATCGTCACATGTTTCACCCTGCAGCTGCCTGTCTCTGGGAGAAACGTTACAGATAGATTTTAAGAGGAACACTGTTAAGACTCGTCTGTCTTAAAATAGTGTATATGTCTGACTTTTTTTTAAAAAAAAGATGTACAAACCAAAAGGAGATGTTTTGTTTACTATTAAAAAAACATGACCAGTAAGATACCATTATTGCACTATGATGACACAAATAAGACAAATAAGAGTTTTTTTATGTTTAGCTTGCTGTTCTTACACAGTGGATAAGAGAGAGGGAGCAACCATAGAAGGATTTTGTCTGCTTTCTTTAAGTCAATTATTTTGCTTACTTTATACTTGGACCTTTTGGGGAAAACATTAAATTTTGATTCTTTTGATTAACATTGCAACTTTATTTTATTTTATTTATTACCTTTTCTGGCCTAAGGCTTTAACTCCAAGATGGCATTTTGGAGCAGGAACTATTTCTAGTCTTATATATATATATATATATATATATATATATATATATATATATATATATATATATATATATATATATATATATATATATATGTGTATATATGTATTTACGGCCTATTTATTAATTGTATGTTCTGCACTGTTGTATGTTTCACACTTTTATGTATGTGCATTCTGTAGTCCTGTATAAAGTGCTACTGTTGTGGGTTACACCAAGGAGCCTGAAGAACGTTAAGTTTGTGTATACAAATTATATATCATGGAATGACAAAACCAAAACGCTTGACTCACTAAGTTGTGGTCATGATGTTATAACACATAGAGGTTTGGTTACCTCTAACTGGTCATTACAGCTAAGCTATTTAAAAATTTTGATTATGACTTACCTTTCAGCACTAGTTTATTTAATCTATTTTAATAATATTAAAGTCATATCAGTCCATATCAATCCATATCAAGCTCGATGCTTACCGACTGATGAGATGTCAGTGAAATGGTCTTCCCCTTCTTCTGCGTTAATGAGGTCATTTTTGCTCTTCTTGGATCTTTTCAACACTGCAAACGAGAGACAGCCAAAGAGTCTGAACTTAATAAAAACCAGCTCATACGAAAACAAAGAAAGCTGGGCCGAGAAACAGAGACCAGCATGAGACCACTAACACACACACACACACACACACATAATGCAGGTGGCTGCACTCATACAGTAAGAGCTGAGTCATCAGTCTGAGAGCACTTCAGCGCACATCCACTACTAACCTGATAAACGCTGATTTCATAACACATTAAGCATATGATTTAAAATACACAATCATAGAACAAGACATCTAACAGCGAAGCCAATCACGGGCTCAAGCTATGGCAGTCGGGAAGCACTTGGGACTGTAATTAAATTATAGTGTTGCATAAACAACTGATTTATAGTTTGGAAGTGCCCTGCAGCTTTATAACTCTGTAAAACACCTCCAGGTCAAATGACATGTTTTTTTGATTTATGAAAATATTTTTGACACATCCTCTAAAAGGGAACACATATCTGCTCTGTTTAATGTACAATTTCTATTTACTTGCTGAGTTTAACACTTAAGGAAAAACAAGACATAAAATAGTTTTTCCACAGGCCACATTTAATGTTTTATTTTCTCTCTATATGTGGAATTCAACATTAAAACACTAATCACACATTAAAATGTGGTGCATATATAGAAACTATATAAGCTGCTTTAAAATCTGTATTTTTTTGTAATTTCACAAAAATACTGCATTCACATTCACTCACTGAGCACTGTGCAGTTCTACAATTACACTGTAGTCTATCTGTTTCACTGCACACCAGCTTTTACAGGACCAGAACAGAGCAGATATTATTTTATTATTTGGATGGTGAATCATTCTCAGCACTGCAGTCCACTACTATGTCCACTCACTGTCCACTCTATTAAACACCCCAGTTTTGTTGGTCTATCAACAAAGTAGATTCAAAGTTAAAGACAACAGCTCATCTGTTACTTCACAAGTTGACCTCTAGTCCTTTATCAGTGGTCTCAGGACACTGTTGGCTGGATAGTTTTGGTAGGTGGACTATTCTCAGTCCATCAGGGACACTGAGGCTTTTAAAAACTCCAGCAGCACTGCTGTGTCTGATCCAAGCATACAGTGTCACTGCAATGCTGAGAATGATCAACCACCCAAATGACACCTGCTCTATGTACAAAGAGTGTAAAAACAAGAACACCTAATAAAGATCTAAGTGAGTGTATATCTACTTATCTAGTCTATAGCAACTCAGGCCCTGAAGTTATAAGGAGCGTTTCAACAAGGTTTGATTTTGGAGAGCAGTCAACCAGAATTACATTTGCATATTGAATAGCACGCACTCTTAAAAGACACTGTAACCGTACAAAAATGGTCATGTGACTGGTCCACTGAAGGGGTTAAACTGAGTGGCATTTCTACAATATTCCAACCTGGGTTGTTGCACTTCCTCTTGTACCAGGCACCATCCAGGGGAGACTTCTCTTCTGCATTCTTATCCTCCTCAGCAAGCATGACTTCCTCTGAAGCACAGAAGACATTATTTAATGCAGAAGCCAGTACGTACACAGATAGGAGGTGCATGTGCGTTAACTCATTCTGTCCAGAGAATTTTTTTTCCAGATCAGTTGAGCAGATCAGTCACAAGCTCCTGAAAACTCCCAGTTACTCCAGACCACACACCCCGTTGTTTTAATCTGCAAATTGCAGCCATTTAAGTACAAGTGAAAGGACACGTTTGGCAGCGAGCCATTCTATAAGGAAAAGCCAAGCAAGCAAAATTGGAGACTACTCAGAAGGGATGAAAGATTTAGCTGATCCTACACGTCCTGGATTTGGAGCATTTCCAGTAACAAGTTATTGTCGTGTGTGCAGTCCTGTTTTTGCAACAAGCAAAACTATCTGCTTCATTTTGTGGCCCCTTTTTGTCGTTTCTAAACATTGAAAAAGGTAAAGAATAATGCATATGCATACATTTTATACTTAAATTTAGTTACATGTACATTTCTGCTTAATTCAGTCATGGTCTGGTGTATGCAAAGAGTGGTTTTATGTAAAATGCTTCGAACAACTGATGGTGACAGGAAAAAACGCTTAATGCCTAAAGCGCTTAATGCCTCTGAATTTGAAATGGTTACAATGCCCGAGTAATAGTTATATGGTAGGTCTAAAATAAGATTTTGCCCTAAACATCTATATTTTTTCAATACATGTAAATAGTACCAAAGTAAACGTATTTGTGCAGATCTTACAGTAGTTTACCATTATCAACATCGCAGAGCCTGTTTCCTATTACCGCCACTGTAAAGAACAATTTTACATCAAACCACTTTTAACAACTTTAATAACTTTAATTGCTCACACCTCAATATCTGTATTATATGCAAATGTTGATCAATAGAATTCAACTTCAAGAAAACTGTTAAGATAAATTGCTATTCTTTAAAAAAGTTCTATCAGGCCTTTTTCACCAATATCTTCCCAAGTTTTTCTTAAATTTGTTCTTGAGAAAAGAGACTACATTAGTCTACATAGTCTACATTAGACTCATGATGTGGTCATAAATCTCAGATTTGTTTGCACCTTTGTGCTATTGAGTGCTTACAGATTCTGTTCTTACCTATGAATGTTAGAAATTACTTTGGAAGAATGGATGAGTGTTCTTAGATATTGTTCAGAAATATTTTCTTAATGTTATGACAGCCTCACACAGTAGGAGCTGACAAAGCAAACCTCTAAAAGTGTAACTTCTAATAAGTACCATAAAAGTACTGTTGGTAAAATTATTATTATTTTTATGTTTTTTCTGCATTTTTCTAACTTAAAAAGAGAGGAAAAAATATATTGGTAGTTTGCAAGACAAGAAAGGACATAATTCAGTTTGGGTCAATAATAAATACTTACTTTTTAGAGAAATTACATTGACCTCCTTGCTTTTGTAATTTATTTGTTTGATTTTTGCTTATTTACATCTGTTCTGATGATATTTGATGTTCTTACTGGTGAAAATACACTTACTGCTATGATAAAGGGATTTAAACAATGGGCTTTGGTGCCTAAGACTTTGGCACAGTAGTGCATACCACAAGCAGCAAGCAGTTTACTGGGCCGTGAATTTACTTTTTAAAATCAGGGCACCGTCACCACAGCAAGGGGATACTGGACAGAACTGGTGGGCTGCTGAGAAACAATAAGCATGAGAAAGCTCCGTGCTGAGAAATGGCTAATTAACTCCTAGGCCGATAGTGAATAAAGCTGTTTATTGGTGTTTGCATGTGTGGCCTTTAGAACATATTGACATTAAACAAAGCTGCTTAATTTCCTAACCTAGAGGAGCTAAAAAGACTTGAATCAACATGAACTGCAGTTTATTACATTAAGAGTATGCTTAAAAGACAACAATACAGTGCAGTAAACAAAATAACAGTTAAACGAAATGGACAAATTTTCTATTTGCAAGCAGAAAAACTCTCCCAACTCCACTGGAATTTCTTATGCCATACATATAAATATACATATAACAGGTGTTATTTAATCTACCCAAACAAAACTAATCCTGTCCAAGTAGTACTTTTCTGCTCCTATATCTAAACCTGACCCACCCACAAGAAAGAGAGAAGACTCCTAATCAATCCATTGCTAACATGTGTACAGTATCAAGTACATAGCCATGCAATCTCCATACACAAGCACTGGCATTAGAATAGATCATACTGATCAGTGTGGCATTGTTAGAGGATGCCATCTTTCCAAAAACCAACAAGTAGCTCCACCAGATGTCTGCCCTACTAGTACTGCCCTGCTCTGCCTTTATGGTGAAGGGCAAGAATCCATGAGCAACAACAGCTCAGTGGACACTAAGGATGCATTGATGCCGATACTGGTATCAGGTGCAGCACATCCAATACCAGCTCATACCATGCGTGATACCATAAGTTGAGTTCACACAGCTGCACTAATGAACAGATGACTCTAGCTGGCAGCTTACATTAAAAATGTTTCGGATGGCATGGCAATTGGACCCGCCATGAATTCCCTGTGTAATTTTTAACAATAACACAGACAACTGCTTCCCAATAGGAAAGAAACTTGTGGGCTAATAAAACAGGGACAGAAAGTTTTTTCTCAGAAAAAGTCTTTTCTCAGAAAAAGTATTTTCTCTGAAACTAATAAATGCTAATTAAGCATAATCAATCTGATTTTTGAAGTGATCTCAGAAAAAGAGGCTGAAAGACTGTGTTGTCTGTGTAAGAAATAGTATGGCATAGGACTCAAAGAGTGCAAGATACCGTTGAGTACTAAAAAAGTATATACTGGAACTTGGTGTCTGAAAAACATGGTAACAAATCTCTAGTAGAAAGTCTTTCCAAAAGAGTAGTGGCAACCTATACAGAGTTTAGTATTTGTACTAAAGATTTGATACTATTTTGGAATTAGCCCACATGGATGTAACAGTTGGGTGTCCACATATTTTTGGCCACATTGTGCACAGTTGTCAATTGTTAGCACAATATTCACTATTACAGTGCTTGCAGAATATGCAAATGAGCAACAATCACACATTGCCACTCAGAACAACTTTAGAGATCGCAGATGCGTTTCTTTGGACATTTTCAAACAAGCCAATCACATGATTTAACCATAATAAATAATCTTTTATTTAAGTGTCTTTGCTACCCTGTAAAGCAGATAGCAATATTAACATATGGCGAGTTTTCCATTAGACTGGTAAATTAACATGTACAGTTAATAAAAAAAAAACCACCCAAGTACCTTAAAACTATGGGAGACCCTTCCCTGGACTACTGCCATTTAACAGAAGAAGAAGCTTCACTCAAGTTCAGGGAATCTGAACTTTGCTACTCTGTGTGTTGAAAGAGCTCCAGTGCTACAACTTTAAAAATGCATGTCCTTTGTTATAAAGGCTGCACAAGGCAAAATGTAGTGTAAATGTAGCCAAAAGCTAGCAAAGTAAGTAAAAGACACAGAAAGCTAGCCTAAATACATCGGGACTGTATACATCATCTACATATCTACATCGTCTACATATACTGTGTTTTAATATTTATTATTAATTATAATCATGTCCACCACTAAATATCCTAGCAGAAACTCCAGTAATATTCAAATATTGTATTATTTCCACACTCATCTGGCAGTTCTCGGAGAAGGCTGGGAGCAGCTTTCTGGAACCAGGTTTTAACCTTGCCAGCAGCACCAGTCCTATTCCTCTCAGCAAAGTGACTACAGCTGTAGTAAAAGGAGTCCAGGGCTGGAGAGAAACCACACCTCACGCTAAGGACACCAGGGGGGTGATTATCTAAAGACAAAACTTTGTGATGGTTTTTAATTATATACCATACTTTGTCCAATTTCATAAATAACAAAGTGCTATACGGTGTCACACAAATCCGTAGACATGTGTATCTGGGATTTCTAGACGACTAAATTTGAGCCAAGTGTGTGATAATTTAGACATGCAAGCTTCTAATTACTGGCCTCCAGTATCAAATACTGCACTGCGAAGTGCAGTACCGTCGGCTGCTCTCTGTGCGCAAGAGAAATATTTGCGCTGGAGTTTTCAGAGGGGGTGGCTTTGACAGTTTGGGGTCGGGACATGGGCTTCCATCGTGACTCAGCAAACTAGCTAGCGGTGGTAGTCTAGCGCTAGCTGGCTGTTTCTCCAGCTAGTGTTGCCACAGGGGGGCGGAAATTGTCATACAGTTAAGCCCGCCCACTTAGAGGGAAGATATGATTGGACAGTTACTGTCATTTGAAATTGATATGGAGCTGAATTATAACTGCCTGGCCCCCTGTAAATGAACAACGGGACCACTAATCACCAACATTTTGCGGAGGCAAACAGACACATTTGAATAATTTATTTTCCTATATTTTTGTCATTTCTGTAACATATATATATATATATATATATATATATGTATATATATATGTGTGTGTGTGTGTGTGTGTTGTGTGTGTGTGTTAAGAATATTTTAGGCCCTCTGAGAGGGCGTAGAGGGCCATGACGGTTCCCCACTGGTATATTTCAAAGGGAATCCAGTGAGAAATGGAAAGAAAGGAGCTTCTTACATCTGAATTTCTTTTTAAAAAGCTGGAAGGTAAAATGACAGCAGCTGTGGTGGTCGGACCAGAAATAGTGTACAAATGTGAGCTCAACCCAAATCTGTCAAAACAGTCGGTAACAAATAAATATATTCTATTTAATAATGCATTCATTTGGTAGTGTTTTGTACGAAAACCTGGTATTTGTCAGTTTTGTAAAGAAATCGGTGTATCTCTACAAAGGACGTTACAGTGGGCAAAGCGTGTGTGTGAGACGTACCTGCTTTACAGATCCACTCAAGGTATCCCGTGAGCTCTCTCTCAATCTGCTGCTGTCTGCGTAGCTTCAGGAACTCCTGTCTCTTCTCCACTCTCTCACGCTCCTTAGCAAACTCCCTGCACACACAGACACACACTCAATCAATACACTGTACAGGAGAAACAAGAGGATGATTGCACTGTGTGTGTGTGTGTGTGTGTGTGTGTGTGTGTGTGTGTATATGTATATATATATATATATATATATATATATATATATATATATATATATATATATATATATATATATATATATATATATGCATTACATATGCATTACAAGAAAATAACAAAGCAGTAAAGGGCTCACTGATTAATTAACAAACAGGAAAGCTCATGCACAAAAGGAAGTTGAAAAAACACGTTTTTGTCTGTTATTTCAGTCAAACTGTATTAACTATACCAACTGTGAGTGATTTCAGGTATGCTTTAAAATGTTGCTTTGGCTTTTGGTTTGGGATTTATACCTCTCTCCTCATTCAGAGAGAAAAGTATGATATCACTAGAGGCACTACGATGTATTATCACCATAACTTAGCCACGATAATTTTCTACAAATCACATAAGTAAGTAAGCATGACATCTTGCAACACATTGCCACCCTTTCCCATTTGATTCGCACTGTTTTTTCAACAATATTCTATAATGTTGTCTGATTTCAGTTTATTTTCAGATTCAAGAGTGCATTAATAATTTTAGACTAGTGGTTCTGCTGTGCATAAGTTCTAGTGTGAATTCAAAGCAAACACTGATGACTTGTACTGAGGAAAGAAACTTATGAGTTTGTACTCAAGGAGACAAAAGCCGCTAAAAATCGATCTTTTTAAAATCAATACAAAACAACACTATAAAAGTGGAGAGTTTATGGCACGTCTGTCTGAGGCACGCAGAGAAGAGTAGACTACACTAAAATGGTGGATTATAGAGCCATTGCACTGTGTTCTCCTGGGGTGGCTGGAGCTGCGGTATTAATCTCTTCCAGTCATAGCTCAAATCATACTGTACTGGCAGCTCCTTCTTGCTTGTATGCTACCAATGGAGCGGGTGTAAAAACAAGCAGTCTGACACGACGAATTCTTCAAACTCAAATCTTCATTAAAATATGTTTACTGACGAATGCATTCAAATACAATACAAAGAAGACATCAATAATCTAAGCTGAACATTTCTCTAATTATCGAAGTCTTAATTGGTTCATCGGTCTGAACTGTATCACTTCTACACGACCGCCTTACTCAAGATTGCACTTATCTTGTGATACATATATATATGTATATGTATACAGTGCTTAATTTGTAAAACATCAGGTAATGGAACACTAAAGGTAGGGTGATCCAGCAAGTGGGCAGTGATGGAAAATGTCCTGGAACACATAGACACAACATTGCTTCAAGTGTCCACATAACATAGTAGCATTCTATGCAATAAGATAGAACTAGCTTTAAAGTAAGGAGCTGCAACAATGAAATCTCAGGGATGCCACTGAAGGAATTAATTTTTGCTAGAACATGGTGTCCTACAAATAAACCAAACAAAAAAAACCCCAAACCATTTAAGGTTGCACTAAAACAACAATACATATATGAAGACTGCCTAACCTAATTATTCAAATTACTCCACAACACAGTCATTGCATCTACGGTCTCCACTCAATTTCGCGATTTGCTCTGCTTGTCTGTGGCAGTTCGGTGTCCTTTAACAAGATCGCACACGTGACACAGGGTTGAATTGTACTAGCGGTGGACCAACAAGCTTCATAAACAGAAGAGACGATAACGTGGGAGTGCGCATGGACGCACGCTGTGACTGGCAAATATATATATATATATATATATATATATATATATATATATATATATATATATATATATATATATATATAAAACTCAAATACATACACCCCTAGTGGTTAAACCCATGAACTTCACGATGATGAACTAACATTTCTTACTACATGAATTTACATAAGTATGGATCCCAAAATGTATTTAACAAACAATCATTTAAACACACATTTCTACATTTCTCAATATGGCTCTTACACCTGCTATTCATACTATTCCTCTCTCTCTCTCTCTCTCTCACACACACACACACACACACACACACACACACATGCAGGACACACATACACACAGGACACAGTTTTCTGTCAATAAAACCTTTAGTAATTAAGAAAAGCTAAAATATATGAACTCTTATGTTCTCATTCTAATTCGATTAAATTCTTAAATCTTAGTCATAGCCAATTCCAGCTGCTAGCTAGTTTTTTCCCTAATAGTCATGGTGTGACTGTCTGTGCTGCCCGGAAAACTGTGAGTTCAACCCACGGTGACACCACAGCCATCTGTGGCCGGAAGTCCAAGACAGCATAATTGGCCCCAATCTATCTAGGTGGGTGGGAAGGCCCTCCTCCCTCACTCCACCCCTCAGTGTGACCCCAGCTAACACAGACATATGTTGGTTAACATAAAAATGCCAGTTAGTGTTCTTCTAAGCACGTTGAACTGTCCAATGGGCTTGCTTTTTTCTCCCATGTCCCAACTTCATAGCTTTGTGTGCTCGAGTTGGACCTGACTTGCAAACGGAATTGGCCACAACTTTATTAGGGAATAAATTAGGTAAACATCCAAGAATCAGGTAGTCAAGTACACACATGGTCTCACAGGACCAAAGAAAACAAACTGCTAAAAGAATGGCACGTTTAGGGCAGCTGCACAGGAGCCTAGGGTCATCATCCCCAACATCAGCTAAAAAAAGCCCCCCAGGGTTGTGGAGCAGTGGAACTGCGTTCTCTGGATGCATTTCACAGTCTTTGTTAAGTAAGCAATTCAACTCATTTCCATGTGCTTCAGCTCTTTGTGCCCTTTATGTATGACTTAGTACTGAAAGAGTGGGAGAGGGAAAGAAAACCTCCTCCATTGCGACCACATGACCCGCCATCTGTTATCAAGCCAATTAAAGGAGGACGGGCTGCCACCGCTGCAGGGCAGGTGTGCACGGTGTGCAGGGAGGGTTCACGGGCCGTTAGAAAACAAAGGAAAAGAGGAGATGCTGAAGGAGGCAGTGCAGGCGGAGAGAGAATGGCTGTATACTCCCCTGATGGAGTTATTGAGCTAGAGAACATGATCTTATTTATCTTTCCCTCCACCCACAGAGCTTCCCTCAGTTTCCATTAGCTCTAACCAGCCATTTAGAGAGAGAGAGAGAGAGAGAGAGAGAGAGAGAGAAAGAGAGAGAGAGAGAGAGAGAGAGAGAGAGAGAGAGAGAGAGAGAGAGAGAGGTGGGAAAAAATAAAGAGAAAGAAGAAAGCAAGAGATACTAAGGTCCTTTTACCATGCCACAATATCCATGAGAGAAAAAGAAAGCCAAAGAAGGAAGGAAAGAGACAGATAGGATATTATAGATAGAAAAAAGATAGATAAAAGGTATAAACATAATCTCAAGTCCATGAATGCAAGGGAGAGACACGGAGAGGAAAAGGGAGAGGGGGGGGGGAAAGAGAGAGCAGACAGAAAGTAAAATGAAAATGGGCAGAAATCAGGAAAAACAGAATATACAGAAAAAGACAGTAAGAGAGAGAAGAATCCTTTGGAAAGTCAGTACAAGGGTTTCCCCCAGTCTGAGTGATCTGCCTCCACAGCTGTTGTGAGCTTTCCTCTGATTGGTGTTTCCATCACACAGCAACAACAGCACCCCCGTCTTTCTCGCCGCCCCCTCCCATTCCTGCAATGCAGTGGCAGTGGGGCTGTCACTGTGTGTGTGTGTGTGGGCTGCCAGAGAGGAATCCCTCACTACAGTGCTGTATTCACACAGCGACACACACACACAGCAGCGCTTATTCACACACACTGAAAGGCACACTGATGAACGCCCGAACTCTAAGCTGTGTAATCACTGAGCAGCACTCCTCAGTACCAAACAGGGATTCAGGGCAACATGAACATGAATTAGACTTCATTACATTTACTGTGTAGTACAATCACTCTTAAGTGAAAACAAGCACAGCACTTTGATATTTTCCAAAGGCAGTCAAAAACACCAACGTTACTATTAATGGAGGAGTTTGAAACCTAGTCGCCAGCATGTAGGGTTATGACATTACAACACTGTTTAATAACCACATACTATTTTAACCACAGTCTGTTTAAGAACGCTGGAGTCACAACAAAATGCTTACAGTCACAAGAACCTGGTGTAGCAAGCTTAACTCCTCTTCTTTGCAGAGTTGGTAAGTTCAGGTCCTGAAAAAAAATCCTTCACCGGGTTTGGTACTGACTGCCTGGCTTCTCTATTTCGCTCAAACCAATAGCAGACCTGTTCCAGGCAGTTGGAGCAAAATCCTGATGTGGACCTATCTTCAACAGATTTCCAGCATTTCAAAGATGGGATTGTCAGCACTGTGGCGATGCATGTGACAGGGCAGAGAAATACATAACAAATATATAACTTCTCATAATACATTATATAAATTACAATCCAAACCTTTTCTGGATTACAATATTAGCTAACACTTTTTGGAATATTATGTGTAATGATGTCGAACGTAAAACAATAGTACAGTGTGGGCTTTATGTCTAGTTCATCGGAGCAGCTGTCACTAAAAGATTTGTCTTGTTATATTTATGTGAACATGGTTTCCGGGAATCCTTAATTCTTTAAATTTGCCAACATTTATATTTTGTAACTAAAATGTATGTATTCTCTGAACATCTTAGAAAGATAATAAGATCACTTTTATGATATTGCTGCCTAAATACTCTATACCAGCAAGATCTGCCTAAGAAAGCAGAGTCTGGCCAAAAACCCAGTGTTTCTACAGTGCCACAAACCTGTTGTAGCAAGTTATTCGCACCACAAATCTCAACATCATTAGGAGTGTAAGCAAAACTAAAAAATATCAAAAGTTTCAATTTTATGTGTTGTGATACTCTCAATTGTCAAAAGCACACAGTATAGATTCTTCAATCAACAGTTTACAATCAAACATTAGTGCAGACAGTGTTTAAAATCTTGACCGCTAGATAGCCATATTATTAAACATTGGACTCTTCCCCGCCAACCCAAACAAATTCCTAAGGTTAGCATTAACTACACATATAGTGCTTTTTGTACAGTGACATTTTTTGGAAAATTAGATGAAAAACAATTAAATTACCCAACATGACACTTTCTTATAGAGACATATAAGCAGGATATCTAGTCCTACAGAGCCACAAGCAGGTTACAGTTGACTCCAGAGGCGTCACTCAGTGGAACTTGACCTGAACTGTTATACAAAATGTATATTTTTTATGGTTGATTTGTCTTGAATTTTTACACACCGAAACTTCATTTACTAAGTTGTACTTAGTGTGTGATGTTGTGCCAGGATGAGCTTCTAAATACTTCTAACTAACAGAAACCAATACATTCTAGATTATACCAGTGACTAACAAACCACTGCTCAGGTTAATACTTTGCTCATTCATGTTTAACTGCTGTAAAAAAAAAAAAAAAGAATAATAAACGTCTGCTGGTCTGGAACATGGGCTCATATGGATACTAATCATATGTGATACGAATCATATGCTCCAACATATGGACACTGCATATTGGTAAAACAGAGATGGTGGAGTCACGCTGTCCATAGAAACAGGTATGAGCTTTTTTCATCTCTCTGTCTCTCCCTCGCTAGCCCCCCCCCACCAATCACCACCACCTTTTCCCTCTGCATGTGGCCTTAGTCTGGCCTTTAGCTTTGAACACAGTACAGACAGCGGTGACTGCCCTGTGTCTGTGGCCATGTGCACACACACATACACACTTGCTGTGAGAGTAGAAAAAGAACAAAGAGCAGAAAAACAAACTGGAAAGCTCGGCACACTGAGGGCCTGACAAATCGCCTTGAACTCAGAAAATGTTAAAATAGTTTGACATGTATTCAAGTTAACTGAAAGGCTAGCTCTGTTTCAGTGTCCTGGGTCCGGTAGAAGCTATACATGAACCCAAATGGCTAAAGATCCACAGAGACTGGACAACACTAGGAACATGAGATGACTTTAGCATCAATGGCCAAGCTTGTCCAGACAGACAGCAAGCTCAGAGAACTCTTGTTGTTTTTGTTAAATATTTTGTTGCTGTCCAAAGAAAAAACATCTATCTTCATTTTCTTCCAATTGTAACGTTCAGCATGTAAAAAATTGCTGAAAAATGAATAGCTTGTACTTAACAAGCTACAAGGCTAACACATTCTATAACACCCATTTTCAATAAGCTTTATAACTCCACTTGCGAATCATACTGGTTGCACTAAACATGCCTTGGCTGCTTGACTACATTTGGCAAAATTCGATTTTTCAGTGAACCATTCTTTTAACATGCACAGCCTACGTCCTACCGAACCTCTGCTCTCCAGCAGAGCCACCAATTCAGCCTCCGCCAAACCTTTCATCAGTCTGACTCGCTCAAACACTGCCAGCGCCAGCCTGTAGATACACATTTCACACTTTGGAGAGACGAGGACAGAAAGAGGCTGCATTCGTGATGCTGCCCACCACAACTAGACTTCAGTACTGTACTGTAAGAGGCCATCCCCAGCCACACTGCTGCATATGCCTCACCTTATATAAGATGCAATAAAAAGAAACTAATAATTGTGATTGTACATTGTTCTGATTTATTTTCGTATTTGAGTGGCAGAAGAACTAATAAACATATATATTCATACAGAACGATGCGTTTTGCTTTGTTAATACATAGTGGCTACTGTAAATTTAGCAGTTCACAGACGCGTACATTTTAAAACACAGCTGAATAAAATCTTTTGGTCACAGCACAGCCACAGCTTAAAACTAGACTAAATATAAGGGATATTATTGTTTGTAGATAGTTGTAAGCCTATGAAAGGCTATTTAATTTGTATCTACACTTTTTTTTACTTCTTTTAAGTGATTTTAGTAAGTCAAGTTATCTCCGAGATTATTTTGCTTGCTGTGAGAAATATGCGTGTAGTGCTTGAAATATGGGCTTACATATGAGCAGAGGCCACTGGCGTGTGTTTAGCTCTTTGCTCACACTAGCATTAGCTGCTTTGCCTTTGCAAGCTTTTCCTAATTGCAAATATCAAACATGATGTTTTAAGCATCTTATTAATTTTTTTACTCACTGAGAGGAATAACACTGATGACCTGTTGTGTGTGTTTGTGGGAGAATGTGTCTGCGTTGCTATTGTGCAACATGAACCATCATCCAGTATGAGTGAAAGCCGATCATGGCTATGGATTAAGCTGAAAACTGGCAGATTCCAGTCACAGGCTAATCGATCAGTGCAACTTTATTTTGTTATTTTTAGTGGATAATAGTAGCTTGTGAAAGGTTCTAACTTACACCAGTTTTAGGTTAGTTAGACTTGTTAGTGATAAAGTCACATGCTCTCCCCAATCACATACTTGGTCCATGATAATATGTTCACATTAAGGTACTCCTTTATAATAGAATATACAAAATTTGCAAACACACAGTCGAGTCACATTATTATGATTACATTACAGCTAATATCCAGTGTTTGCAGCATGGACAACAGCTAGATGGGCGACTCAGTAAGGTCCATGTGGAAGGCACTCTCAACCAGTTTGGGTATGAACCTACTGCTCCACCGCTCTGGGCACGTGTGCTCACTGCCCCCTAGTGTGTGTTCACTAGTGTCTGTATATGTGGGTGTTTCACTGCACGGATGGGTAAATGCGGAGGTCAAATTCCACTGTGTACAAACACATGTGGCTAATTCTAGTTCTAAATTCTAAATTCTATCCTTGCAGATCACATACACCCATACATGCTGACTGCAGTGCATCCCACACTGCTGGAGGTTATGCGGGGAGTGATTCATAAGGCAAACACAGCAATCAAGGTGGTCTCACAGTCTCAAGTCAGGGTAGTACTTGGAAGTGTTGATCATGCTTGACCAGCATGTATGGGTGTACATGAGCTGCAAGGATGGGCTCATCCCATCCACATAGATAAGTGGGCCCAGAGAACACCACAAAACCATTCCCCAGAGCAATATCCTCTGCCGGTGTCTGAAGTAGTACGTATACCTAATAATGAGATTCGACTGTGGCAAAACCTCACCTGCCTAACACTCAAACGTTTCAACAAACTTTCAAAAGTGCTAAAGGCTGCGAGGGGGATTTAGTATGGGAGGAATGTACTGTATACACAAGACCTTGTGTTCCGAAAGAGTTCTCACACATAGAAACGGCTCAGTTTTTCACGCATAAATCTTTCTCTCACCACACACAGACAAGGCCCGCTTTCACACATGCCCTCGCTCTCACGCTATCTCTCTCTCTCCACACACATGCATGCTTTTGTGCCACTATTTGCGGGCCACTGTAACCAACACCTACGTGAGAAGCGTCTTATGAGACTCGGCCTCATCAGTGGTGCAACAGAAACTGTTGTTTTATGGAAAAGGTCTCTGTGGAACGGCCCGTCTTTGAGGGGCGCTCTTTCACCTTGAGCTCTGAAAGCAGCTCCAAACGAACAGATTTCACGGCGAGAGAGGAGGGGAGACAGCTAACTTGACTTGAAGGGCAATCAGAGAGAGAGGGAAAGTGAATTAAAAAGAGAGAAAGCGAGAGAGAGAACGAGAGACAGAGAGGTGTATGAGGGACTGATGGAGTGCACAGAGAAAAAGTGCATCTGCATTCTGCGCAGTCGTTAAGGTGGCACAGAGAGAGAGCTGTGAGGGCGTGTGTGTGTGCAGCAGAGAGAGGCAGACGCAGATGGAGCGTGAAGAGAAGAGAGAGAGAGCGATCTGTTCTCGAAGCCTCTGAGGACCTACTAACTCCACTCTACAACCACCAGCCTGGGAATAACAGACATTCACCACAGAGAGAGAGAGAGAGAGAGTACAATAGAGACAATGCAGGAGAGAGAAGGCGGTGCAATAAATGGGAAAGTTCTTTTCCCACCCAAACATTTTACAGGGTTCAACCTTTATCCTGCACGGAAATATAATTTGGGAAACAATAACACGGTCTAAGAGAGCATATTGCGGCTGCATCCCAGCACATTTGGTGTAGCATCTTCTTCCACACACACAAATTTGATCCTGAGAGATGAAAATTGAGTTGCTCTGTTGATAAATGTTCTCCAGCTTCTGCTTGCATTTAGAGGCCTATTATTGCGTCACATGAAGGCTTCGCATGCATTTTTGGCAGCTGGGTGAACTCCGCAGACAAAAACACTATGAGATAAAAAACTATGATTGGTCACAACAAAGAGGTGTGCTACGAAACGACTATTGACAATCTTGAGGATTGACTCTCAGAGCAGGTACTGACGTTATAATTTGCCTCTGAGAGATTAAAAAGACTGTTTAAAGTTGTGGAGAGAAATTTCCATTAGGAAATTTGGAAACATAACTTTTTTTTGGAGATATTTAAATATTGGCTGTCAAAAGTGAAAAAAAACTGGTGGTAACAATATCCTTTGATAATGCTTTGTCTAGCATTCCTTTATACACTTCCAAAACTCACATGTTGCCATAACTAGAACTGGAAGAACTGTAGTAGGCTGTATATCCTGTGTAACAGTGAGGCTGTATATCCTGTATAGCAGTGAGGCTGTATAGCAATGTGCTGCATAGCCTGTCTAACAGTGAGGCTATATAGCCTCTATAGCATTGAGGCTGTATATACTGAATAACAGTAAGGCTGTATAGACTGTAAAGCAGTGAGGCTGTATAGCCTGTATAGCAGTGAGGCTGTATAGCCTGAATAGCAGTGAGGCTGTATAGACTGTATAGCAGTGAGGCTGTATAGCCTGTATAGCAGTGAGGCTGTATAGACTGTATAGCAGTGAGGCTGTATATCCTGTATAGCAGTGAGGCTGTATATCTTGTGTAGCAGTGAGGCTGTATATCCTGCATAGCAGTGAGGCTGTATAGCAATGTGCTGCATAGCCTGTCTAACAGTGAGGCTATATAGCCTCTATAGCATTGAGGCTGTATATCCTGCATAGCAGTGAGGCTGTATAGCCTGTATAGCAGTGAGGCTGTATAGCCTGTATAGCAGTGAGGCTGTATACCCTGAATAACAGTGAGGCTGTATAGCCTGTATAGCAGTGAGGCTGTATAGCCTGTACAGCAGTGAGGCTGTATAGCCTGAATAGCAGTGAGGCTGTATAGCCTGTACAGCAGTGAGGCTGTATAGCCTGAATAGCAGTGAGGCTGTATAGCCTGTATAGCAGTGAGGATGTATAGCCTGAATAGCAGTGAGGCGGTATAGCCTGTATAGCAGTGAGGCTGTATAGCCTGAATAGCAGTAAGGCTGTATACCCTGAATAACAGTGAGGCTGTATAGCCTGTATAGCAGTGAGGGTGTATAGCCTGTACAGCAGTGAGGCTGTATAGCCTGAATAGCAGTGAGGCTGTATAGCCTGTATAGCAGTGAGGCTGTATAGCCTGAATAGCAGTGAGGCTGTATAGCCTGTATAGCAGTAAGGCTGTATAGCCTGTATAGCAATGAGGCTGTATAGCCTGTATAGCAGTGAGGCTGTATATCCTGTATAGCAGTGAGGCTGTATATCTTGTGTAGCAGTGAGGCTGTATATCCTGCATAGCAGTGAGGCTGTATAGGCTGTATAGCAGTGAGGCTGTATAGCAATGTGCTGCATAGCCTGTCTAACAGTGAGGCTATATAGCCTCTATAGCATTGAGGCTGTATATCCTGCATAGCAGTGAGGCTGTATAGCCCGTATAGCAGTGAGGCTGTATACCCTGAATAACAGTGAGGCTGTATAGCCTGTATAGCAGTGAGGCTGTATATCCTGTATAGCAGTGAGGCTGTATATCCTGCATAGCAGTGAGGCTGTATAGCCTGAATAGCAGTGAGGCTGTATAGCCTGAATAGCAGTGAGGCTGTATAGCAATGTGCTGCATAGCCTGTCTAACAGTGAGGCTATATAGCCTCTATAGCATTGAGGCTGTATATCCTGCATAGCAGTGAGGCTGTATAGCCTGTATAGCAGTGAGGCGGTATAGCCTGTATAGCAGTGAGGCTGTATACCCTGAATAACAGTGAGGTTGTATAGCCTGTATAGCAGTGAGGCTGTATAGCCTGTACAGCAGTGAGGCTGTATAGCCTGAATAGCAGTGAGGCTGTATAGCCTGTATAGCAGTGAGGCGGTATAGCCTGTATAGCAGTGAGGCTGTATACCCTGAATAACAGTGAGGTTGTATAGCCTGTATAGCAGTGAGGCTGTATAGCCTGTACAGCAGTGAGGCTGTATACCCTGAATAACAGTGAGGTTGTATAGCCTGTATAGCAGTGAGGCTGTATAGCCTGTACAGCAGTGAGGCTGTATAGCCTGAATAGCAGTGAGGCTGTATAGCCTGTATAGCAGTGAGGCGGTATAGCCTGTATAGCAGTGAGGCTGTATACCCTGAATAACAGTGAGGTTGTATAGCCTGTATAGCAGTGAGGCTGTATAGCCTGTACAGCAGTGAGGCTGTATAGCCTGAATAGCAGTGAGGCTGTATAGCCTGTATAGCAGTGAGGCTGTATAGCCTGAATAGCAGTGAGGCTGTATAGCCTGTATAGCAGTGAGGATGTATAGCCTGAATAGCAGTGAGGCTGTATAGCCTGTATAGCAGTGAGGCTGTATACCCTGAATAACAGTGAGGCTGTATAGCCTGTATAGCAGTGAGGCTGTATAGCCTGTATAGCAGTAAGGCTGTATAGCCTGTATAGCAGTGAGGCTGTATAGCCTGTGTAACAGTAAGACTGTATAGCCTCTATAGCAGTGAGGCTTGTTGAAAAGTATGTTTGTTCACACATCTTATACTGCAAAAAATGCTGTCTCATCAAATCAGGTTTATTGATCATAAATCTGATCAATATATTTAACATTTTTCATTTTAAGATTGTCCAAGTCTCAAAAACCAAGTCTCAAACTTGGGTACAATTTCTTTGTTCCATACCATTAAACATTTTTTTTTAAGTTATTCATATCATGCCATGCTGTATCGCCTGTGTCCTCCAGTGACCATAAGCCCCTATATTTAATGACCAGCCTAAGATAGTAATTGCAGATTGCTGAACACTTTTTATGAGATCATTTAACAAATTATATTGGCAGTTAATGTAGCTTGTTTTAAGAAATATGACTGATAAGATACAATAAAATACTGCCTAATGCACATTGTATTTAGCGAGTATACAAATGAGCATGCATAGTCTAGCTAAAGCTGTGTAGGCTGGGCAACCCTTGTGATTGGTGGTGGCACTGTTGTACACAAGCCTGCCCAGCATTATAGCCATCCAGTTTAATCTGGAGGAAATTTTGCATAAAATACTGGTCGGACACTGTATTATAAATAAATTATACATTTATTTAGCGGACACTGAAAAGGTATTCATAGGACATACTTTATATGTGTATATTTTGTGCCCATAAAAGGAAGATTAACCTAATCTGAAAAAAGAAAGAAAAAAAATACTAAAACAAAGAAGAAAAAGTGTAAAATGAATGCTTCTGAGGTAATATCAGAGAGAGAGAGAGAGAGGAAGAGCAGTACAGAGACTGAGAAAGAAAGGAAGAAAAAAGCAACATGTGAAAGAGAGAGGCGTTTATATCATAAAAGAGAAAAACCTGTGGTGCCAAACAGAGGGCTTTGAAGGCTCCCTGAAGGCTGAAGGCAGAGTAACAAATGCTTTGTGCCACACCGACACCAGAGGACGGAGCAGAGGAGCTGTTTGGTGAAAGAGCACTGAAAATTAGATTTGCTTTCCGAGAAGTCATAAATTCAGCTCCCCTAGTAGCTACAGAACCACAGAGCACTCATCCAGCGAGCCTCCATTAAACCAGGGTGTGTGTGCATAAAGCACAGTGAGAAAGAGAAACAAGAGAGGAAGGATAGACATGAGGATGAGAGAGAGAGAAATACAGAAAAAGAGAGATAGAGAGAGAAAGAGAGAGAAAGAGAAGGACAGAGAAAGAGAGAGTGTGAGAGAGAAAGAGAGATAGAGAGTGAGTGTATGGGTGTATTTCTGTGTGTTGTTCCTCCATGATGAACAGTCACATTACAGCTTATGGAGGACTAATCTAATTCTAACTGACGGTGCTATGTCATAACACAGCTGCCTTATCACATTCTCCATCCAGTCCATATAGCACTTAACACATTACTGCAGTGTCTATGCTTAACTACAGGTAAACGGATCTTTATACCTATATAATGCAACGACATTTCAATGCTCTAACAGAAGGCTCGCCACACATCAGACAAACTGTTATGTCTCTTTGGGCGTGTTCTCTAAATCTTTTATTTTTTTTTTTTTTTATTAAATTAATGTCATTTGTCCGGCTCCACAGTCAGTTCTATGCTGTATCCTAATGTCATGCAGCGGCTCCCAACCGTCTATAATTTAAATGTGTGACCAACCATGACCATATAAGGTTTCTGTAATAAACAGTGCCATATGCCCATTATTATATCACAAAAAGTTAAAAAGTTCATAAAAACTTCTGATGGGTGTCCTCATTCAGCAATCCATAGCTGTTTGGCAGCAATTACTCAATTACTCTTAAGAAACTAACTTTTTTGGCAGAGTAATAGTTTATTTATAAATTCTTAATAAACAGAAAATTGTGTAATTTGTCATATTTTATATTGCAAATAATATCATTTTACCCTTACCTGTGGTAAAATCACTGCAACACATGACCTATAATGGCTTATTACTCCATTATAACTGATTTTAGGACCAAACAATTTTCAAACTAAAATCTGATTGGGTGAGTCATGGTCAAAGCCACTGTAAAATACACAATATACACACCCAACCACCTCACAACTGTATTATTGTGCAACATCACCAAAAATCCTGGTGCTGTTAATAAAAGACTAATGCAGCTTATGTTGACCATACACTAGAAGACTTTTAAAAGACTCTGAAAAGACGTTTAATAGACTAAAGTCTGACACATTCTCACACCCTAGTCACAGACATTTAGTCACAGACTAATCACAGGCTATGATTTTGCAAAGGGGATCTTTCAGAGTCAAGACTGCAACTAGATTCCTTTTTCACATTTATATGACTGAAGCTAGCAGTATTCAGTTGAAGTGTACGGTTTGCTGGTAGGCTACTTGTAAACCCTGTAGCGCTGTTCGGCTGGGATTTCGAGGGCTTCATCAATTTCTGTCCACCTTTTATCTTTTCCACTCTGTCGTGATATAAATGTGGAGACACGTTAAAGAGGCACTCTTGCACGCTCCACAGCTCCACCTGTTTCTCCTCCTTTTGTACAACCCAAAAGAACCGCAGTGTCCGAACCTTCGCCGGACTTCCCCTATGTCTAACTTCTTTACCCAACAGACATTCCTGTACTTGAATGTAAAAGAGCTCTTCTATTGGTTGTCAACAATGTTCACGTCACTATTTGGGTGAGCCAAGACTTAAGACTTATGATTATATGAAACATGGTTGATTTTATCGGAATGCTCGGACGAGAACAAAACTGACTTAAACCTGCAGTCTAGACCACTTCACACCAAACGATCGAAATGACGTAAGCGCTACTCAACTCTAGCAAGATTCTCATGATTTTATTTCGACATTGGAAATTTGTCTGCAACAGTAAAATTGCTTGAAAGTGTTTGGTGTAAGGTCAGCATTACACAGACCACAGACTGTACTGATGAAGTAAGAACCAGGTCTTGTTTAAACTGCTGGGCTCATCAACTTACAACTTAAACAGTCTAAGGAATGTCTCTTAGATGGCTTCCACACTTTAAATGTTTCAGTCAGAAGTAATTTGGTGACCAAGAAGTAAATGTTTTTGCATTAAAAAGAGTTAAAGTTTTCTATGTTTATTATTATATGAAAAACAGGTAAGCTGGCAGCAATATGCCATGACCAAATATCTTTCTCCTCATTGAACAGCCCATGATTGCTTAGCCACAGTATTATACACGAAAGAAACTACATTCTACAAGTTACAACATAACTTTTATAATGTTTTAAAAAAGAACCCTATTACCCATCATAAAATCACCGCAATGCATGGCCTCTCATGACTTATTGCATAGTCAAAGGCATGTTCCTCTTATTTGAAAAGTATGTCGACAATAACTACAATAAATACTTTAACCTGGTTGCTTGTGTGTGTGTGCGTGTGTATGTGTGTAACAACTGTTAATTACACTAAAGTTGGCAAAGGAAAAACAGTGATATCATGTAAGTTGAGTCTTAATATTTCTGAATAAAAGCACATAAGACTCATATCAGTAAACACTGTAGCACTTCATTTAGTTTAGAATGATTCTGTCACTTGTGTTTGCACACAGTGAAATTTGACCTCTGTATTTAACCCATCCATGCAGTGAAACACCCACATATACACACACACTAGTGAACATACATACTAGGAGGCAGTGAGCACATGTACCTGAAGCGGTGGGCAGCCCTATCCACTGCGCCCAGGGAGCAGTTGGGGGTTAGGTGCCTTGCTCAAAAGCATTTCAGTCGTTTCCTGCTGGTCATGGGGATCGAACTGGCAACCTTCCGGTCACAAGACCAGGTCCCTAACCTTTAGGCCACGACTGGTCATTAAACTATGATTAATTTGCAAAGAACCAACAGAATTGCAAATGTCTAAACCTTATTCAAACCTAGCTCTTTACTTTTATCTATGAAACCAACTGAGGCTGTTTGAAACAACCAGTTCCACATTGCAAACAATGTTTTTACCTGTGCTTTTCCTGAAATACCAGTCATATATTCAGTCTGAAAGCTAAAGCGGGGTGAGGATGTCCTAAAATATACAACATACCATGGAGATGGCTTTTTGCACAGACATTAAATCTGTTGGCAGCACTGCCTGCGGTTTCAAACTAGCACAGTGGCAGCTCTAGAACAGTCAGTGTAAGTACAGTATTATAGCAGGATTAGGGTAACCCAACATTTCAAAGCTCTGTTCTGTTTACATGTAGAAATACAGTTATTCTGCTGCGGTTTACATAAAATAATTCAATACATGAGCAACAAATGAGTTTCTACCATCACTGTAGGTGTAACAGTGGTAACCAGTACCAGGCACAGGTCTAGTCATCTTAATTACTTACCAAAACAACCAAGTAAACAGCAATTGTTCTTGTTTTGACTGAATATTGAAATGAAAATATCAGAAACTGACCATTTGTGAAGGACTGGACGTTGGACCTGAAAGGTGGGTGTTCCTAATAAAATGGCCACATCCAGCACATTCAATGACACTCATTACCTATCAAGTCCTTCATAAGCGAAATCAGGTGCATCAGAGCACATAAAAAAAACATGCCACTGACCACAGAGACACCAGAATAATGAAATACAATTTGGCTAGTGGTACAGGGTGTTGCAGATCACGCTCACCCTGACAGCACTCCCAGAACCAAGTTGAGCATGAAGAAGGAGCCGATGATGATGAGGGGGATGAAGTACAGCCAGTTCCAGGTGTTTCCGGAGGCATCATTTGCCTGTGGGAGAGAGAAAATAAACATTAAGACGTACGATCACTTAGTGGCAATCAAATGTCTGCATTTCTCCCGCTTCAATGTTCACCATCGCTCAATAATAGTGATGATCTCTTTAGCGCTTCCTACGACAGCAGCTCTTTGCTTCAGCAGCAAGCGACCCCACTAATTGTTTCCCAGCGCAATGCTATGGCCTGTTTCAGATCAAACTGATGAGAGGGGAATGATGGCCATAACTCTAGGTGGATAATCTCCTCAGGCTTGCCAGAAACACTGATAAATGGCCTGTCTGTGTCTCTCCCTCTCTGTCTCTGCATGTCTCTCTCTTTCTCCAGCTTGTCTGCATATGTAGGAGTAAGCAGACCACTCCTCAATCTTCAGAGCATAGAGCACTCTTCTACCTACAACGAAACTGAGCCCTGAGCAAGGCAATCATTGTCTATACCTTAATGTCATCATCATTTGACTATAATACAATTCAAACTAATATTAATATTAAATTATCCGTGTGGCATACCATAACAGTCACCTGGGATACAATATCAACTGCCCCCAATACCCTAGCTAATATTCTCAGTTTCTTGAACTGCACAATCACATCACTAGTTTTATTATTACTTATTATTACGGGTGGATGGATGGGTGGATGGATGGATGGAAAGAACTGTATTTATCTTGAGGGAATATACACTGTTACAGCAACAAGAACATAAAAAACACAACATATATGAAGAATCCACCAGTCAGGGTGAACAGATCTCGACTATATACGAATGTACAATGACACAACCAAGACCCTTAAGGTATTAATTAAGAAGTAGTGCAGAGGCAAGTTCACTGAAATACGATGAGGTAGTTTCCAGTAAAGTAGCTTTGTAATAACAAAGTCTTTAGCCCCCCCTATTTACAGAAAGATTAAAGTGTGTTAATGATATATTAATGGCATTCATTAGCTTAAAACTTAAAATAAACTTGCTCCACTTGTATTTCCACACTCACCATATAAAAGACTCTATTTGCTTCTACACATGACTCTTTAACTGCAGACGTGATTGTGAGTGTGAGGACAGAAAAATGAAATTCATCTTAATTCATGTCACCACAACTGTTATTAAACTAGTGAGCCTTTAAAAAGCAAGGCTGAGAAAACCTAGAGGTGTAACTATTAGAGCTTGGCCTAATGGTTTTTATTCCTGAAACCCATATGGAATGCTATGATTCTTTTTAATCATGTATATAGCAGTTTCACAGGAACTGTTTCATGAAGGGATCCTTAGTTGTCCATTTTTAACAACTGACTGAAACACACTTGTCAGGCTACCTTTCGTACGGATCTAAATAGTACCAAGGAAACATTACCCACACAGTCTTCCACTGCTGTAGCCCATCTACCTCAAGATTTAATGTGTTGTGCATTCGGAGATGCTTTTCTGTTTACCACAGTTGTACAGCGTGGTTCTCCAGGTTACCATAACTTGCTTTTCAGCTTGAAGCAGTATGCCCATTCTCCATTGACCTCTCTCATCAGTAAGGTGATTGCATCTGCAGAACAGCTTTCACTAGCTGATTTTTGTATTGCACCATACTAAGGAAACTCTAGAGACTGTGGCGTGTGAAAATCCCAGAAGCTCAGCAGTTACAGAAACACACTAACCAGCCCATCTGGCACCAACAATCACATCACGGTTGAAATCACTGAGATCGCATTTTTTTGGCCATAATGATGGTTGGTATGAACATTACCTGAAGCTACTGGCCTATATCTGCATACCTATATGCACTCCTGCCACTTAACTGGTTGATTAGAATATTATATGAATGAGGTGTACAGGTGATCCTAATGATGTGTCTGATGAGTGTATATAAAGCATACACTACATACAATGTCTTGCCTATTCACATTGAAGTTATATTTTTAAACAAAGGCAGTAAATTGTATGCATAAGTTTAGGTACCTCTGGCTAGTTGGCACATTTTGTTGAACTGCATATCAGTTTTGGTTAGCATTAGAAAAATGTAGGGCCCTTTAAAGCACAGTAATGCCAAAAGAAAACAAAATGATTTACGCCTGGCAGTTTTTCACTGGCATTTGATTTTGTGGAGCATCGGCATTATGTGTAAAATTGCAAGGGGACTTTAGACGCTGCTGAATCAGCAGACATAAACATGTTACCACGCAGCATTTCTAACATCCTCCCCCCATGCCTCTCAACCCTCCTGTTGCTATAGTAACCAATCCACAGCAACCCCCCTCACTAAACGCTTACCATCATCACTTAATCTATACTCATGTGCATTTGTTCTTAAATTGCATTTGTGGCCTAAAAGAGCCAATGTAGACTGCTAGAACTCCCTAGCCTAACCCTTAATATGTCAACAGATTTTTATATAATTTATACGTATATTTTAATTATTTAATTACTTTTACATCTAATTCACTCGCCATTTCCTGCATCTGAATAAGAGGCGACAAGACATTCATACAATGTAGTGGACAACAAGAACATTTCTACACCAAACTCAAATCACAAGGTCTGAAAGCAAAGCAAATGTCTATGAAAGCAGTTCTGTGCCTGACTTTCACGAAGACCACTTGAATGAAACGAAGAGCGTGATCAATCAAAATTGAAAAAAAGGCTGCTGATGACCCACGACTTTTATTTTCACCTGTTCTCATCAAAATATTTCAATTTTATGTGACGAGCCAGAGCAAACCGTTTCCAATCTAATCCAACCATAGCAGGCGAAAAGTGACAAGGAAGCAAAATTCTGTGGCCACAAATACAGGAACGAGGTGAAATAGTGAAGCAATCAAAGCCAGCACAGCACATCCAGCACAGCAGAAGCAAAATATTTGAAAGCCTGCACCTCAACTTACAGATGTAATAGCTCTAATTAAAGGACAAGGATGTTTTTGCAGCATTGGCCCTTTGAGCATCAGGGCTCGATAACTGCTCTCTTGCAGGGGCTCTCATTGGACACTGAGCCCCTTGACTGCTTCTGATCTCACGGCATCATGGAGTTTGACAAAGTGCTGAGTGCAGACCCCAGCTCAAGCACTCCTGAGCCCAAGATTAGTCATCGACACAAGGAACTCTCTTCTGCTTCCACTGCGAGAGCGGGGCATTGAGTTTCTGTAGCCCTTAAACCCTAGGCTTGCTATTTAATTATTTATCGCAAAGGTCCAATCTCATGTAAAATCTCAGGATGCTTTTTTAAACAAAATGTAAACACTGTTAGTTTGAAAACCTACTGTTCCACTCTCTAGCCCAACAGAGTAATAAGCAAGCACTACAAGTACCAAGCTGTGAAAATAGTTTTTAATTTGTTGGATTCGTCATTCACCAATATCTTACATTTACATTCGCAGCATTTGGCAGAGTCTCTTATCCAGAACAACTTCTCCAGTTTGCATTTACACAAATAGCCGGAGGCAGTGTTAGGAGTCTTGCCCAATGGGTATAGTGTAGGATGGTAGCCCAGGTGGGAAGTCGAACCCCAGTCTACAGCATTTACAATAGCAATGTAACCCACTGTACTACAGAGAAAGGTCATAGGAACACATTTAAGCCAGATTCATGGCACGTTATTAACCCTTTGATTAGTTTGCTCCTTTGTGCTTTTGGAGGTGTAGATTCTATTCTTCCCCCCAAAAGAAAGATGCTGATGAATATCAGAATCTGCATCAAACCTGCATATTTAAGTTTTAAGAAGAAATTTCATCCTAAGAATGGTTGGCAGTGTAGCATTCTGATATAATATGACATATATTAGCCTGGACTACTTTTCATGGTGCCTAATATATTAGAAGAGACCTCATTTTTATATATCAACCTTAAAGGTACTGTAACAAAAACAGCTTACTTAATTCTGAGGGATAAATGGTTAATGCTGTTACTGGTATATAAACCCAAACAAATGTCATATGTTGACCATAATTTATCCCTATGTTTCAGTATAAACTGCCTTTTAAAGGAAACACAATGCAGGAAAGCCAATCGGAACATCGTCATTTACATATTGTTGCTGTCCAAAGTAATACTGTAGATAGCTACCATTAGCATTGTGTAAAAATCATGATGAAAGCACCAAAGTAAATGTTCCAAAATAGCTTGGAAAAAATTCTGGTTCCATTGACTTACATTAAAAAATTTTTTTTTTGTCCTCTCCTGATACTTGTGAGAGCGACAATATATTACTCTGAAAAAAAATAGGCTGGAATACGATTGTGTAAAAATAAATTATGACTGCTTTTAATATGTTAAAAGTGATAAAATGTAGGATCTGAGCTTTGAAAAAGAACTACAAGTTACTTAACAACTATGAAGCTTAAATGTAGCGTATTGATGGGAATGAGGACTAAAGTATTAGTGCAAGTATGGGACCTTGGGATTTAAAGTGTTTAAGGACAGAAGCCGAAGTTTAGCAACAAGATTCCTTAATCTTTGTCTTACTTAATGGAAAAGCAACCATAAAAACATAGTATCTTCACAAAATTGCAACACACATATAATCCACAATGTGACCATCAAAACTAGAACACGTATACATTTTCTTCTTAACCCTGATGCACATCTCTATCTCTGGGCACTTATATCAAGCTATGTAATATCTACGCCTGAGTACTGTGAGTCATTAAGGGAGGCACTTACAACATTACAGCATTATAACACCCACACACCCGTTAGAAGGTTAGAAACACACAGCTGAACTTCCCCCAACGACGAACCTCAGACGTACATGTCATACCAGCTGGAGACACTAGTGTGCCATTTCCAGGTTCATACTGTATGTACAACATCTCTCAGAATAAAACAGCTGGTTTGAGTTGTTTGCTTTGGTGTTATAAAGAATTGTAGAAAGATCAGAATTTACTTGACACATTAAAGACACAGAAACAAAAACGGCCCACTTAATTCTGAGTAATAAACAGAGGTTGGGATAAGGTCAAGTGAAATGAATTGTTTTTTTGGTACCTAATCCCACACAAACCTCACAAGTGGGCCTTGGAGGCAAAGAATAAAATGTGAATTAAATGTACGCCATGGTTACTTGGACATGTTTTCCAATTTTCAGAGTCAAGATCGCTGGTTTTAAGCAAATTGCACAGCTTTCCTTAATCTCAACCATTACCACAGTATGTCTGAGGTTCATCTCAGGACAGTATGAATGGGCAAAGCCACTGAAATAGTCACTGATTCAGTGTTAAAAGCTGGGAGTCTTGAAGGAATAGCACTGCTGTGATTGCTTACCTGTTCTCTGACCTCTAGTAGTACAGTTATATAAACAGTTCACCTGTGTTTGCTGTCTTCGTTCTGCATGGCAGGAATCTGAAACTTGAGTGAAGGCCATTTACAGAAACTCTCTCCAATTCTTTCTCTCCTTACCTATACTCTGTGTGTGTGTGTTTGTGTCTATGCTCACAAAAATCAATGAGCAAAGCCAGAAATAAAGCCGAGAAGAGAGACACTGAGATCAGCACTGAGCCTGTTTTCAAATAGTCATTGTGAGCTACTGCTTCTTCTACATGTCTCCAGATGATTGAGTCACTCCACTATCCAGACATAATTATAGATTTTATTTATTCTAAACGACAAGGTTTGCTGAACCTACAACCCAGGCTCTGAACAGAAATGCGAATAAAGCTAGTCATACTTGCTGAAAGTGGAAATCGGTTTGTTTTGCTATTAATATTTTAGTGCCAACTCTGGTCAGCATCTGCTTTCCATTTGTGCCAATTATCATCCATTAACATTGATTACTGAGACAACGTCTTTATTGTTTTATTAAGGTTGCTGACTATGTTTGAGATCTGAGAATCATCTAAAGGGGGGGGGCCTTTCTACCAAAAACCCCTGGTGTAAACATCATGGACAATGGCACTAAGCTCTAGCATTCTAGTGTCTTCTTTCCACCTTAAGTAAATAAAAGAGACCGATCAATACAGATGGGAGTCAATCCCAAACCTCAGTTCCAGGGATTTAAGAGAGCTGACTTCAAAGTGTGCATGTGTTAGATATTCTGCTGTTGCTGTGTGAAAGCAAATTAAAATGTAAAACTTGTAACAAAAACTGGCATACAATCCAGGGGCAAAATCCAGGGGTCTGGGGCCCTCTAATTAACAAATTAACTAATTAGTGGGCTCCCTGAAAAACGTACTTCATCCACCAGTTACAAGCTTCTGTATTAGAGATGCAGCACTGGTCTGCCTCAGCATAGTGCTGTAGCAAATTGGGTCGCCCTCTGGTCCTATCATGAGACCTCTGAAAAACTCTACAATACATTGTAACATATTTAAAAATCCAAATGCTTACAGACAGGATGGGCGACTAAAGTTGACTGGAGTAGTCAGTCAACATGGGACCCCCTGAACACCAAGGAAAACTCAAACCGTACACAAGGCTGGCTGACAGCAACAGATGCAGCAGCAAGGACAACATGTTTGGGTGCCTGCTTGCAGTAAATGAAATTTAAAAAAAAACGGCACCCAAAACTTGAGCTTCAGAAAAGCTAATCAACTTCTGTCTTGTTTTTTTAGCAAGCAATTGTTTTCTGCCTGTACAAGACCTAATATGACGAAGAACTCCTGTCATTATTACACGGCTTGTCTAGCCTTTATTGAATCCCTCGTCTCAAAAGTGCCATCTAAATGAGCGCAAAAGCACCTGGGTACCGTTGAAGCCAGCTGAAAGCTGCATCTCATCTGCTCCAGACAGCAGCGGTGAAAATGAGCACATAAAAAAAGGGAGTGGATGCTGCTCCTCATTTTTTCCATTGACCAAAAGTTCTAGTATACAGGCTAAGCGAATTATCTCTGGGAGGGCCAAGGTCTGGCTGGCATTCTGCAGGAGCATTCATCCTCTATTAGGCCTCCTCCCTGCTGCTGCACATCCTATTCTTCTTCATCAAGCTCCCC
The DNA here is from genome assembly GCA_021613375.1 of Megaleporinus macrocephalus. NCBI lineage: Eukaryota > Metazoa > Chordata > Actinopteri > Characiformes > Anostomidae > Megaleporinus > Megaleporinus macrocephalus. The sequence continues at coordinate 17,551,065 of CM038725.1, read as the reverse complement.
AGAGGCCTGTAGCACCAGCCTGTACTGCAACACTTACGGGAGAGGCCAATTCAGAGAAGGAGAGGGGAGGAAATGTGTTTGGGAGAAAAGCTATAGAGAAAGCTACAGAGCATAAAGCTGTACTCTCATTCCAAGACCCAGACATTAATGCTGCACTGATTTAATCTATTCTTTAAACCCCTAAAGATCTTGCATGATGGCCCAATTCAATCCCTCACTCTCACAACATTAGTTTCAAAGCAGTTACCAAATATTTTATAGGGATCGCATCCCTGGGGGGCTCTAGAAACTCTTGAGGTGTGGCCATGTTAATGCCCTAAAAAAGGATGTTGCTACTTTATGTCGTTGGTTGTCAGTTGACTGTCATGTCTGTGATTTGTGTGTACTGTGTTTTTTGTGAGGGGATGTGGATTTAGTCACCGTTAGGGTGAGGCATGTGGCTAACTGTGACCTTTCATGTCTTAAAACCTAGTGAGCTGCCTACATAGACAGCATTGTACGTCATAGTATGTGCTCCCAACTTGTAGGCTGTCCCAATTCTTAGATACCTTAAACATGCTGTCTACTGAGACACCTTATTTTGGCCCCATTTTAAAGAAGCATCAGATGCTTCCTCAGCCGCTAAGGCAATCCCATATTGCAACGCATGCAACTCTACGAGCAGTGAAGTCGTTTTAAAATGTAAGTTATTTTGATTCTCGCTGGTATTTTAATATGTTTCTTGTCATATAATCACACAAAACAGTATTTTATTATCAACTTTTCAACGAGTCATTGACCATTTTGCAGTTTTATTCTAGAGCCATTAGCATTAATGCTAGCGGATTTTTAAACCTCGGGCTATTGTTTTGGATGCGGGCTGGTAACTTAGCAACCAGCTAAACCACCGGTCGTGTGCTGTAGTGAGCGGGAACAAGCCGTGACGCAGTCTCTCTCTAACTAGATCGTCTCAATAGTCTGTCTTATGAGGAGAGATGTCAGACAGAACGCTGCTACTTAAACAGCTGCCTACCTAGTCAGTGCCTACTTAGACTGCTCACTAGGTTTTGAGACACACCCTTAGTTGTTCAGTGCTCTGTATGCACCTTTCCACCTGGTTATTAAGTAATTATAATTGTGGTACAATCAGGGCCTAGGCTGTGTGGGGAGTGCCAGAGCAGCAAAGGGATTGGTGAGCCAGCACTGCGGAGAGACACACTGCCGAGCTGTGGGTCAAATGCAACATGGACGACACACACCTCATTGCACTCGCTAGCCAATATCTCTACAGTCAGCAGGAATGTTCACAGGTACTAAGAGGGGCACATTAAATAGAAGGTTACCATCGTTCAGCAATGGCAAAAGTGGAAGGCAGCCAGTTGGGGTGCTATTGTTACCAATGCGTCCCACAACTGTGCTGTAGGGAGCTCTGCTGTGTCCAGAAGGAGCGGCAGCAGCAGGGGCAAGGCGCAATAGGACTCTGCACTCACCCAGGGACCTGGTTTAAACTGGTTGGTCAGTGGGGATTGACTGATCCTTGAAGGGGGCGCTGTGTCGCAACCCACTTCTGGCGGGAGCTTTAAAGAGTTCAATTATACTCAAACATCCTCCAACAGCAAAGAGATAGATGTCAGCCTTGTGATTGGTAAGGAGAATGCTTAGGAACGCCCAGTTCACATGGAGAGGTGAGGAATGTGTTGAAATTTATCAATCAAATATTGGTCATTGGAATATTATTCAGAAGCCCAGATTTACTGGTTGCCTGCGGAAACAAAAATGGGCTAATTAGAAAGAAAAACAGATTTAGGTTCTCAGATTTAGGTTGTCTTTGATACATTGCTTTCAGTCTGCGGACAAAACTAGAAATTGCTTGAGTGCATGTCTGCTCTGCAAAGCTATGCTTCCCACACCAGCCACTAGCAGGACTCAGCAATATCAATACAGGCATAACAGATATGCACAAGAATAAAGAATATTGATAGCAGCCCAGAATTCCCAGATTAGTGCATGCCTATGTAAGAGAGCTAACAAGTAACAAAAAAATTGGTGGCCTTGGTGGAGTTAAAGCCATTGCAAGCCAACTCCAAAACCCACATGCAACGTAAGTTACACATTTAAAATGATGCATTGTTCCACAATTACTGATTAAGTTTCCATGATCATTCAAAAAATGTTGTAAATCCCAAGACTATCAATTTGTGACTGCTGATCTGCATATTCAGGAGTCATTAGACTTCTTCAGTGACCCCAGTAAACGAGCGCTAACTCGATTCTAGCCCTGCTCCATTAGAAAGAAGAAAATGAAGAATTCAGGAGAAGCATATCATTCTCCACAGAGATCCTGCTGATGTGAAACAAATATTTCTGTTTTTCAGCTCAGACAGCACACCAAGGGGACCTAATTAGAGAGAGAGAGAGGCAAAGAGAAGGCAGCGCATGCACTCAGAATCTCTCCACAGGACTGCATGAGAGCCAGCATAATTGCTGCATTACAACACCCCTGATTTGGTCATGGTTTGGCGGCAGAGGCCATTTCCTGAAGATGATGCTCTTGTTCACAGCATCCTGTTTCCTTCTCGCTCTCTTTCTCCTGAGGTCAAACAGCTGCAAGAGAATTAGCTGAAGACTACGTTGGACGTTGTGTGTCCCTGTGTAAGGTCTGGCTGGGGAGATGAGATAGGAGAATACCATTAGAAAACTCCCCAGAGCCTTCCTTTATTCTATCAGTAAGCTTATAGGCCTCTGTACTCCGACAGAGCTGCTGGAACACTGTCTGTTCAAACATGTATTTACATCCACTCCACTGTATGCCTACTTGCTTGTACCTAAAGGGTGCATACAACCATGAACATTTCTCAAGAGATATTATAATGGAATATATATCTATTATTGATGGGCTCACCGAGTTCAACTGAGTTCAACTGAGATATTGATGATGAGAGCAAATGTAACATATAATTCTTTAATGTCTGAAAGTTAATGTGGTAATTAAGAGAAGATCGGTGGGACTCTGCTGTACAGCAGAATGGATCTGCCTGTAAAAATGAAAAATAAATGAAATAAAACAAAAAATGACCCAATCGATAATAAATAATGGATCATAAATAAAAGTATTTATTTTAATTGTGCATATTAATTTACAGCAGCAGATTTATTTATGCAATTCATTATTTGACAAAGTTGACAAACTTGTCAATTTATATATTTTTCCCTCTGTTGACTTGTTTTGAATATGTAGCCCTTTCTTTGTTTCTTTGTATGCATGATATTGAGAGGGCATGTCTCAGCACTTAAGACCAGGGATCACTTAAGTATGTGGACACCGATCTATTTATTGAGTTCAGGTGTTTCAGTTACACCTACAAATAACCGCAAACACAGACTGGCAGTGGACAGGACCGTACTGAGGAGTAGAGGTCTGCACAGGACTGATTTTTAAATGTGCTCTTTCTAGAATTTGTCCCGCCAAAAAAAACAGCAACATTTGTCTCGTTCCTACCCACAACACAGACAGCTCAGCTCACTTCCGTCCACAGCCCAGTACGAGGGTTAATGACAAACATATTTTACATTTTTCTGAAGTAATCATGACTGAAATTGACTGTCACATGTCAGATCTGTCTATAGTCAGTTTAACTGTGGTGCGTTGGGCTAAATTTAGTGCAACTTCCACATCTATGATCAGTGCTCCGCCATTTCTGAATTAGTTTATTCCTTAAATATTGATTATTTAGCTCTTTTCCCCTTATTTATTTTATGTACATTATATTTAAAGCTTTTATTTGCTCAGCAAAACAATTTTATTGTTATATTCAAATAGTATTAACACAGTGAGTAGTGGTTCTACATATGTCAGTGTGTTTATTTAACCCAGTATTATTTACAGTTAACATCGAATACCTGCTTTGACTACTTAGTACTTCATTAAGCTAAATCAAGATTGTCAGTGAAGGAACTTAATACGTTCATACAATGTCTGGAGCGTCCAGGAGAATTCTTCTTCAAACTGAAGCTCAAGATATTATACACGTCTTTCAAAATCGGACATTTATGCTTCTTTGTATTGTATTTACATCTTAATTTACATTTAATTTACATTTTAACGATATGTGAAAATACATGTATTGCTAAGATGAGGGTGTTTAAACAATGAGCTTAGGTGCTTTTGCAGAGTACTGTATATCTTGCTCCACTCCTTCATGCACTGGATGCATTAACCGCCTGCTCCTGTGCATGACATTGATATTTATTTTCGCGCCACAAGATGTTGTGGCAGGACCTGAAGGTCCCAAGGAGTCCCCTAAGAACCCAGACTTTTACTAAAGAGCTCAGTGTCTTTAAACGTGTCTGTTTCTGCCAAGTCTGTTTCTGCCATGCTGTATTCGTCTGAACAAGTTATAAGAGTTGTTTTTGTGAAATGGAAGCATTTAGGAGCAACAGCAACTCAAAGCAATAGGCCATCCAAACTCACATACAGGATGCTGAAGCATGTTCCTATCCTCATGTTCTGCCTGTGCATGTGTGTCCAGAGCTCCATGAAACAGGTTAAACATTACTATGCACAACAACAAGTGCTGACTATTACTACTAAAGGCCATGAACTCAATCCCACAGAATACCTTTGGGTTGAACTGGAAGGTGAACTGTGAGCCAAGCCTTTCAGTTTAATATATCAAATGCTCTTTTGACTGAATGAGCAGAAACAGCAGGATTATACCCTGTGCTCCCGTCTCAGAATTCCCTCATCACCAGTCTTCCTCTTCTTACAGTTTGGCTTGAGAGCAGAGCGATCATGACAGGACACCCAGAGAGAAGCTGGCAACAAATGCCCTTTATTGAAAGTGGACCACCCACATTTTCCCCTGGAGGAAATGTGTTGGGCTATTTTGGGGCCCATATACAACCACAAAGGTCAGATCAGAAATATATGCAAGTAAACAGCAAAGATTAAAATGCAGAGCGGAGGCAAGGAGATCAACAGCTAAAGTCAACATTCTTAAGCGGCTGTTTTCTTAAATTATATTGTGAAGAACCTTCCAAAAAACTAAAAAACCTTCAGGAACCTTCTACATGATGTATAAATCCAGAGTTTTTTTTCCCAAAACACATGCAAGCCAACAACAACCAGGTAGCTTGATGTATCTATATATATATATATATATATATATATATATATATATATATATATATATATATATATACAGGACAATCTCCTCCATTAGCCGCTTGGCATGGTGTCATGTTCCAGTAGCCCTGAAGAAAACAGCAGAACAGCCATCTCCTCCCTGCCATTAAGACAGCCGTGCGCACAACTCGAAGGACCAGATGTCTAGCAGAGATTAAACAAACAACTCAATCTATGTAATCTCAGAGCACTGGCCAGATTTGCCTGACCACTGCACCAAATTGCAAAATGAAGGGATGGTTTTAATACTAGACCAAGACACATCTTAAATGTTGTAGACTTTTCAAAGTAGAATTCTCATTTAGATTTGAGTTGCAGAATATAAATAAAATACAATTTGGATTTACATTATATTGTATCATAATGCATTTGTGAAATGTCCTGAAATAAATAAAAAAATAAAAACATACAGTACTACTCAAAAGTAAGTCACCACCCTTTGTTTAATGTCCAGTCAAAATGGCCATTAACTACAATTGTTAGTTTTTTAGAAATATTTCTAAGGACATAAAATACTTGATAATCCACTTGTATAAGGATGGGGAAAGTCAAAAACTGCATGTTTTAAAAGCTAAGAATGATTCAAATATATAGAAAAAACGACTCCAAACAAGACCTGACAGACCACCAAAACATCCGGACATGTTTCTGACCATCCTTTAACAGTAAAAAAAAGACAACTAAACCCTATGAGTGTTAGAGTGTTGGCCTATAGGAACCAGAAGTCAGGAGACCTTCAGCTTAGACTTGAGGGTTATTGACATACACCGGAATACGTGGGTACAGCTCAGTCGATGCCAACCGCGAAATCATGCAAAAGCATACCCGGGTACAGCTTACTTAGGTCATCGGTCTGTTGCCAATTCAGTCTCTTGAAGTCCAGCCCATCTCTGACTCAGTCAACCCTAAAACTCAATGGTTTTTAAGTAGGAGTCAGAAACAGGGTCAAATGGTAGGGGGGAGTTTTGGGTGTCAACATTAAGATGACGAAGAAGAGGAGGTTAAGGAGGGGTAAGCAGGGAGATGAAAATAAGACCAAATGGAGATAAAGAGTCGATGGGTGGGGTGATTGGTATCACCTTAAAGGCAGGGGCATTTCAATACAAAAAAAGGAGTGGAGCTGACCAACTCTCTGCTTGTATGAGATGGTCATATAAGTTAATTTTGTAAGTCTCCACAGATACAAGTTATTTCTCTCATGAGTCTTAAAGGGCGTGTAGCGATCAAGGTGCCCTCACTGAGAAAAGGAGACTACAGAAAGAAGAAACTGCTGGTGTTCTCAGAACAATGAGCTGACAACCCCAGAGCCCAGACCTCAATTTCACTGAAAGCATACTTATGTAATTTTACCCTAAAATAACTTCTATAGGCTTTAAAATTATTCTGATGCTGCAGTGACTTTTAATAGAAACATTGGCTTTCTATATTACTTGCACGTCGCGTGCCAACCAATATAGATCTTCTGCTAGCTATAAGAGGAAGCTAACTTGGCATTCCCGGTATGGACCTCCTGGCAGAGGCAGGGGAGGGGAAGTGGCCATTGTCAGAGGAAGAACAGAAAAACACAGAGTGACTGAGCAAAAGACCAGCAGAAATCCCGGACTAGTTTTTATTCATTGGCAATAATAAGAGAGATAAAAGGATGCAAGAAAGTCTCATGGCTAACAGGAAAGCAATGAAAATTCGATAACAGAGTGCACATCCTTGCCAACATCTCCCATCCCTGTCTCAGTTTGTCATCTAACCTCAGTCTCATTATAGGCTAGCATGGTCAGTCTTTATCTCTTTATTTCATGCCAAATATCTGTGATTTGCATCCATCAGTGTACATATTGTATCCACAAAGGGCAGTCAGATTCTTTATCCTTCAACTCATCAATATATGTACATGTACAGCTACATGAGGGGGGCTCAAGGGCTCAACATTTTTATGTACGTCAGTCGTGCAAAATTACAATTCAATCTGCGACTGTACAAGAACCCCCAACAGCAGAAATATCAAATTCTTACATAAGGCTCCTTTAAATAGACAAAGAAACCAACTTTCAGGACTGAACATCCTTGTAAATGTTTGTGAAAATAAAACTGAAAGTAAATCTTCCCTTTGTTCATGTTGCTGAACATAACACTTCTACCTAAATGCGGTATTGACTAGAAATTGAATAAATAAAGCTCTAGAGAACTTTGAGGCTGATTTGCTCCTCCCAACAATTAAAAACGGTCTCCTGATACAGGGGTGATCTTAAATGATGACTTTCCCAGATCCTGTCAGATGGGGTGTCTATAATCCAAACTTCACTCTTCTGATTTACTCCCAGTCCAGCTGGGAATCGCAAATATTGAACATGCTCAATATTTATTAGCCTGCAATGTGGGGTGGACACCGATTCTCTAACAACAGCCAAGCTGAACGGAACTTGTCAGTGTAAACAGAAGAAGTTGTGAACATGATGGCTAAATCGAGAACTTAGTGGATTAATTAACTTGTGGAAACAGCATGAATGCCTGTACAGTGTATGCTATAATAAAAGTAACAAAGAAAGCAGCTCTACAGTAATTGCACAGGAAGCACACACCAGCATAAAAAACCTTCCCGTCATCCTGCATGTTTATTTAAATCTATTCAAGATATTGCAGTTTGCGAGCCATTAGGCAGGACTGATCTGAAAGAGTGTTTAATTCAGGGTAGATCAGGTAGTGTGGGGACTTTAATGATTATTGATGATCAAGGACAAAAAAAATCAATAAAAATTTCATTATGTGTGGGGTCTCTTACTTTTTCAACACCAATTTTTACAATCAGTGGTGTGAGCTAGGCATTGGTCAGATTGATCTGCATTATTTTTTAACCACAAATATTTATGTATGTCAGCATGTGTGCACTCTGACTCATTCAAACACCCAAAGAACCCAACACAACAAAGCACTTAGTGACTGGTTGGAGGCTCTACCGCATATTGCAGACTTTTGCAGTACTGTGGAAGCTGACAATGCAGTTAATGCAGATATGCAAATGATATACTGTACAGCTCAAGTTTGACACTGAGACAAGACCTACAAGACAGTCCAGTGAGTCGAGGAAGAATTTGTGCTCTGGTTGAGTTTTACCATCAGCTAACGCTGGACGTAAGAGGACAGACCGTTTAATCACCAAGCATCAGACGGAGCATCACGTTACCATATGGGTGCCATGTAAACGATAACAGATAAGGCTTCCTGGCAGAGAGCATGCAGCTCCATCTCGAGCTCATCTTTCGCTCCATAACCCATCAGCAGCTGTTTCTTGGGAATGACGGATGGAAGGATGGATGAGAAGAAAGAAGGGGTTTTAATGACAGGAAATGAGACATGGGGGCTCATGTTGGCTCCACCCATCCCCCCGCCACATCCTTCCCCACATCTTTATTAAACCTATCGTGCATTAAACCTCTTGACAACTCCTCAAGCACTCCGTGCCCGATTACCTGACCATCAGACCTCCAGACGCACAAGCAGCATGATGGATTACAGAACGGTCATAGATGGTCCTCCCGCAGTGCGGGGCTAAATTTTGCAGTAATAACCTCCGATGACATTGTGATTAATCATGATATTTTTGGCACAGATGGGAGGAAGGAGCAGCTCTGCGTAATTAAGGCGGCAGAAACAGAGATTATTCATGATGGCGCAAGGTGGCCAAACCTGAACTCTCTGGAGTCGCTTACACACCTCAGATAGTACATTTTGCTGGTCTGAGATCAACAGAGGCCAGCTATTTAAAAATGACATGGTGGTGCTTTGTCGCCAAGAGCTTGTCCGTTCTGACCAATCAGAAGTGACCATTTGTGGAAAAGTCTGACAGGGCACCAGCCCAGACTCTGTCAGTGCTGTTCTCTGTTTGAGTAGACTGTTGAGACAGCCAGCTTGAGTTGTTTTTTAATGCAGAAGAATACAGTAGCCTTGCATCAGTAAATACAGTATCAGCTAGTTTTGGATGTTGAGCACAGTATTGGGCTTAATACCCATATCGATGTCAGTGCATCGTTTTGATGTTATTTAAACATCAAATTGTGCACCGATTTCACATATTTGGTGATCAGGCGAAAGGACGGGTCTAGCTGATTGTTAGTCAATTTAAAATAATGCGAGTCTTTGATTAGGAATGCTATAGTCTGGGATATTGAGCATATATTGTGCACTGTGCAAGGGGTTTCAGAGGCCTCTGCACTGTTCCTGGATCAGCAGAAAGAGGCAAGGAATTGTGTTTGATAGCTCTGGGTAAAAAGAAGCTTATCATAGCCCAGCAGCAGGATGCAGCAGATTGGCATATGTTGCTCCCCAGCATGTCTGCCTGCCAAGGAAGAGATAGAGCCTTCTGAGATACCAGGCCTAGAGCATCAAGCAAGTCTGCTTGTGGGAACATTTGCTTTATTGGCCACTTTGGCACAAAACATGACCTGCGGCAGCAACGACGACCGGGAACCTGCGCACATGTTCATCTTTCGTTTTGATTTTCACGTACAACTGCACTTTACCATTCAGGACAAAAAAACATGAACTTCCTTTCCTGCCCTGATAAAGGTAGTCGTTTCCGATCATGAAAAACTTTCAAAGCAATAAAGAAAGTAATCACTCACAGTGTTTCAACTGTAAAACACCACACACCACCTGGCAGACCACCACAAACAGGAACATGCTGAACAGAAGCAGGATTGATAATGCTATTGAACTCCCTATGGGTAAACAGTGATTCAGCTGCATTCTGAGAAAGTAAATATGAAGGCGTTGATACAGTACAGTACAGACGCGGCACATCACAGCATCTGTTTCTTTGCGTACCAGGTACAGGTGAAGTTCAGCACCCCAGAGAGAGAACTATATTACATCTGTGAAATACAGGCAAACTACTGAATGTAAATTACTGAACAATGTTAAGACATGACACAATGAGTTATTTCACTTAATACAATACGATTAAACTTGAAATGAAAATTAATGGAAAGACATGAATAGAAAGAACTCTGTTCACTCCACAGTGATGAATAAAGCAACGACCAAATCTAGCACTTTATTGACTTACATTGTAAAGGATATCCACCCAGCCCTCCATGGTGATGCACTGGAAGACAGTAAGTACAGCAAAGAGGATGTTGTCGAAGTTGGTGATGCCGAAATTGGGGCCTATCCAGTACTCCCTGCATATTGTGTTGTTCTCACACAGCCGCGCTGGTGGCTCAAAACCGCATGGAAACTCTGCTGCCTGCTCACCTGAAAGTAAGAAAGTGAGTACACCACAGGAAAAGTGAAGCTATACTACAAACACATTCCATTCTGCAGAACCTTAATTTACACCTATGTTGAAAAATTTTGAAATAAATGTGACAAAAAAAAAGTAAAAAAAGAATCTGAAGAAACAAAAAAGAATTTGGTTGAAGATCTGTCCCCATGGACGTTTTCGTGACCAGTTATACAAAAAAACACACTTGTGGAAAGGGCTGCATACCTGTGTCAGAATGAAAGCAGGTGCGGTGGAACTTGCCCATGTAGAAGTCCAGGCCGATAATGGCAAACATCAGGATGGCAAAGAAGAGCAGAAGGCCAATCTGCAGCAGAGGCACCATGGCTTTCATGATGGACTTTAGGACCACCTGAAGACCTGAGCATAGGAAGAGAAGCTCCTGAACACTTCTTCAAATGTAGGAATTTATCTTAGTCTACTGCACTAAAATCTTTGTTTTCGTTTCATTTTGATTACATGGTGCCATGATACATCAATGCAACATCTAACTTCATCAAAGTACATAAATAAGAAACACTTACTGGGAATTCCAGACACCAGCTTAAGTGGCCGCAAGACCCGCACTGCCCTGAGTGTCCTCAAGTCAAAGTCTGCCCCCACAGTGGTCAAAATCCTGCAGAGGAGGAGAACGAGGAGAACATACAGTGTAAGAAACAGACTTTACCAGCATCATTCTTATTAGCAATGTAGTAGAAAATGAATACATCATGAAATGTAGAGAGTGACTGTTGGATTTAGCAGCACTGCTACGAAAGACCACCAAGTTGAAATGTGCAGTACGGCTGAATGATGTGGATAAACAAATTCATTGTGGTTATAGTGCCAGAAAGTAATGAAGATACTGTCACAGTGGAAAACATTGGATGAGACATGGATAAAGACTGACCTGCGCTGCTTTGACCAAAATGACATGTACATTGGGGCAGCCTTAGTGACGTAGTTATATTTAAACTTTACTGCCAAAGTATTTGTGTTTGATGAATGACACGTATGCCTTGATTCACCAGGAAGTCTGAGATTGGGTCAACATGAAGTTTGCAAGTTAGGACTACACCTTTAACATCTGTGGATAGTATAAGGGAAGATTGAGTCAAGTAGAAGAACTCTGAGAACCTGAGCTCGTAACTGTGGTAGGACTACCATAGGATTAAGGAACTGGTTGGATAAGGGGTGGTGGTGGGGACTGCGAAATTGTAGTCATGAGAAATGTAGGGTATGGAGGGATGTGAATATATAGGGTGCTAGATGGGAAGAACAGTTGTACACCATTTGTTGATGCCATCCATCTTATCATGGAATAGCTATCTTTGTGGAGGGGTATGAATTAGGTTCACATCTAACTTTTCTCACTAGCAGCTCAGCACATAATTTTGCACACAGACAGCCAACAGTGTCCTAGTAAATCTAATCATCTCTAGTAAATCTGTCTACTATACTTGCCAATAGCTGCCAGTCTTGTGATAGCAATGTGTACTTGTGTGTATCGCATACACAGTAATATTTTTATTTCAACTACTTTATGTAAAAGATGGTGACATTCAGTGAAAAAGCAAGTGTAGTATTGGTTTTTGGACTCCCGAGACCACACAAAGAGGAGAAAACAATAAATAAATAATTTTTCCAAAATGGCTTAGACCCAGGGCTGCTAATTGTGTGATATATCATGATAAAACGTCAGCAGAAGTCATTAAATAGCATGGTAGTCTCTTCCATGTGCTTTAAGGTATTGTGTTACTCAGTACTGCCATCTTCTCTGTGCCAGAGTCTCCCAGTGCTGAGCAGTGCAAAAGGCTCTCCAGCCCTCTTGGGATTTGTCATGTAATAACTGCACTTCTGCCTGAAACAGGCTTGGTCCAGCCACACATACACACTCAGGCTAGTGAGCACAGATTGGTGTCTAGGATGGTAGAGAGAAGTAAGGTCAGGATGCATTAATAAATTTATCCCCAGTCCCATCACCCATTCCCTTTCATTCATTCCCCTTCATCTGAGTCCAGCGCAAGCCTTGCACGTCAGAGAGTCTGGCCTGGACGGCACAGGCCAGCAAGCTGATGAACATAGCTTCAGCTTAGAATGCAGTTGCAGGTAACAGAACAAGCCTGGGCAAGCTAAGGAGATGGGTGTCGGCTTTTTTAGCAACATGATGGAAAGAGACCAAAAACAAACAAACAATAAAGAATAAGGAAAGAGGTGAAGAGTAAGAGAGAGGGAAAAAAGAGAGAGAAATGAATGAATGTAGTGATAAATGGCTGTTTGGGGTTAAAGGGAAAAGAGACAAAAGAAAAATGCAAAAATAAAAAAAGATAAGGAAAAGAAAAAGAAAGAGAATATTATTATAGTGTTCTATGTAGTATTCTTGATATTCCAGTACAGGTAATAGTGACTGTGGACCATTTGTGTTCTCTTCAAATGGTGTGCTTTATAGAGCTTTTTTGAATTCTCAGTGTAGGGAACAGTAATTAGAGCACCAATTTTATTCCAAACATTAGAGCTTTTTACAGTGCTCTAGATTTTTCGGCACAGGGGATAGTGTTAAAAGGATTTCATGTCCCTATAGTAGAGCTCTATACAGTGCTCTTGAATTTCCAATGTTGGGAATAATGTTCAAGGAGAACTTTGTGTTGCCTTTAATAGTACTCTTGATATTCCATTGTAGGAAATTAGGAAATAGTGATTAGTGCACAGTGTACTTTACTTTTCAGCAGAGAGGCCAGGGATTAGGGGACCATTTCCGTTCCCTATAGGTGTGCTCTTTACTTTCCAATGTAGGAAACAGTGATTAGTGCACAGTCTACTTGACTTTTAGCGCAGAGGCTAGTAATTAGGGGGCCATTTCCATTCCCTATAGGAGTGCGCTTACTTTCCAAAGCAGGGAAAAGTGACCAGGGAAAACTTTGTGTTCCTAATAATAGTGCTCTTGATATTCTAGTGTGAGGAATATTGATTAGGGGACGAATTCTGTTCCCTACAGTAATACACTTGCTTTTCCAGTGTAGAAAAAAGTGTCTAGGGGACCATTTGGTTAATCATAAAGCTTTTCTATAGCATGCTCCTGATTAGGGGACCATTTAGCGGTGCTCCTGAATTTCCAAGGTTGGGAAGACTAAATAGGAACCATTTTGTGTTCCCTATAATAATGTTTGGAACACAGGAAACGATGGAGTTTGCAATAAAAGAGAATTTGCCAATAGGCTTTATGTTTTCCAGCTCTTCTTATATGCCAACACCATAACATTATCTCACAAACAGACCTCTGATTATCACCCAACAGGTCTTTGACCTGAACTTATATTAATGCATTCACTTTCTTTACTAAGTGTCAATCCACACATCCTCTAGCAGAAGTTTGCTTTCAATAACTTTGTAAAAGAACAGAGGGTTCAGACTCTCTGGTACAGCCTGGTGTCCTCCTACATCATTAGTGGAGTTTGGTAAGGCTGTGTTGTGGCTGAAGCAGCAGCAGCTGAGAGATTGGCCGTGCATTCTAGACGGCCACTGGGGATCTCCAGCAGCGTGAGGAACAGAATTCAGCTCAGAGCAGTCCACTGTAAGGTACAATGTCAAATGGGACATTTCAAGTGATTTGAGGTTAATGGAGGTTGATTAAATGGAGTGTAGTTCGAGATTACAGCATTTCATCCACAAAGAACATGGTGCTGGAAATGTTCTCAACTATGCCGATTCATTGTCTCATGTCTACATTGGAATACATGTTTTTTAGAATCATTATTACAAATGCTAGGGTCTTCGACATACTTCAGTAAACCATCAGCAATGCTTAGATTTGCCTGATATTTCAAATAATTATTTGATGACGTATGATGTAGCACCAAATCATTGTTATTTTTCTGACATAGCCTCTTAATTGTTACTGTCCCAACTTTTTTAGGAACATATTGCAGGTATCAATTTCAGAATGACTTTTAGAATCGAACTGGCATTTTATGTACTCTTTATCTACTACACAACACAGAACGCAGCGTTTTTAAGGCTGATTCCGATCGTCGATCACCTTTCAGCTCGATCGGCCGATAGCCGATACCGATCGAGGGCGGGGTATACGTCACGGCAGGGCTACATGTAGTTATTAGGGCAAGCAAGTCACGAAACATGGTCTAAACTGGTTTATTACCATTTTTAACAAGCTCATATGAAACAGCATAATATTTTTTACAAAATTAGCAGAAAATAAACAAAATAAATCAAACAAATATCCCCAATACTGCAATCATTACATTTAGACCCTTAATTTAAAACTAAAAAAGCTAATTAAATAAATGCAGTAAAAACTGCAGTCATTAAATGCAGACTTTGGTTATTTTAAACGACAATCTGCAATCATTAAATGTAGATCTTGAATTGTTGCTGCTGTTCTGATCTGGTCTGTATGGTGTTCTGGGTTATTTGTTTTGTGCTAGCTCTGCTGTTTACTGATACTCACTGTATTCAGCTGCGTGCAGTGTCGTATCAGATTAGTAGAATTAAATTTCTTCGTCTTGGTTCCTCAACGAGACACGCTGATTTTATTAATTTAAAAACGTCCTGGATGAGTCTGTCACATACAGTAAATACTGCCAGACGGACATGTTTACATTCAGCGCATTTTTTTTCTGCGGCGTCGCTGCTTCAGTCAGTCTGTGGAAAATAAAAGGGTATGTATTTCCACCTAGTGGTTTAGATAGGAGTTGTAGGGAGGGGGTTCTCCTCTTCCTGGATGAAACGCTAGCGGGAAATACAGAAATTAGGCTAATTTGTTTAACGCCATCGATCGGCTCTCGAGATCGGCTCTAAATTGGAGAAATATCGGCTGATCACCGATCGCATATTTTAATAAAAAATCGGCCAATACCGATACATAGCCGATCGATCCTTTCATTTCTAATATAAGCTTTTACTCAGATTTCCACTGTTTTAGTTCTTATTTATTTAGCATGTGCATCTTTGAGCACATACAGCTCTCATCACTAAATAAACATGTCAAAATTGCTAAGTTTAATGAGAGGATAAAAGTACTCACACTACTTGTCCCTCAAAGAACTCTGCTGACAAATCACACTACTGAGATGCTTCCATATAATTCAGAAACAGGTTTGAAGCTGCTATAAAGCATGAACGCTGCTCTCTCTCCCTAACCTAATCTCAGGGCCGAGATCACAGCCAGCACTTCTATTCCAGTTTCATTAATCCTCATGATCAAATTACATTACTGGATGTGACTACAAGCTACAGGCCAGCATGTCTTTAATGCTGGAGTCTAAATCTTCTACAGTGCCACCAACCCTGTACTCCCACTAGGCTTCATTTAGCACTGTGTTGTTCACGAGGCTAAGAGCTGCCACTAGGTCACACTGAGAACACAGCAGTGGGATTACAGAGAGCCTGCATGAGTGCTAGCATGCAACACTCTTAAAAGAATCAAACTTGCACGAGTTTCCCTTTACTAGAAACATGTTTGGTGTTTTAAGGGCACTTTTCTACAAGCCTAATATAATAGAAGTCTATGTGACCAAAAAGGATTGCAAATTCATATACCTGTTAATTTTATTAGCCTATTCAGCTTTAAACAAGTCATGGTTGATCAACTGTGTTTAAGGTTAAACTGTGTCAACGAATTTTTCAGTGAATGATTCTGTCAACTCATGAACTTCAGTAAGCACGGTGGCTATACACTACTGTGCAAAAGTCCTAAGCTCATTGTTTAAAGCCCTTTATCTTAGCAATAAATGTATATTCACCGATAAGAACGCTGAATATTATTATAACAGAAGCAAATAAGCATAAATACAATGCAAAGTAGCATAAATATCTTATTTTCTAAGGTTTCTAAAGAACGAAGTTCAGTTCCAAATTTCTCCTGGACGCCCCCGACATTGCATGTATTGATCTTGATTAATCTTAATGAAGTACTGAGCAGTCAAAGCAGGCTTTAGATGATAACTGTAAACATAATACTGGGTTGCCGCAAGGAAAGCTTGGAAAGGGTTAAATAAACACACTGACATATGTGAAACCACTACTTACTATATTAGTACTATTTAAATATTTTAAAAATAGTGTTAAGAACAACTTGAATGTTGCAATTGTTCTTTAATAAACTGCCATTCTAATTATGGTCCAGTTGCATTAACTGTTAAGGTCAATTATTATTTAATTCTTAATTATCAATTAATCATTTAAGGCATGAAGTGTATCCAACGCATTAAACAAGATATAATTTATGCTTTTTGAATGAAGCATAATATAAACCCTCAAAATGATTTTGAACAGCCCCAAAAAACTAATGTAAATGTTTCCAAGTCTCAGAACCATTTTTGTACTGCAGAGAATCCCTCACTCAAATTTAGGAAGAATAAAAGAGATTAACGTGCAGCACACAGTAAAAAAAGGAAGTTTATAGAACGCTGATCCAAAATAAAACATATAGCAAACTTTTAGCAAGGTTTCTTTCTCCATCTATCAATTACCCCCTTAAAATCAGGTTTGCTCTCTTAAGTAGATAATTTAAGCAGTCTTCTCCAGGAACATTTCTCCTATAATGTTTCCTAAACAGCTGGCCTGCGGGGGATGCTGAGCAGCACCCCTGCGAGGAACATCTGGACAAAGCATTGCAAAATCTACAGCCCCTACCACAGGCACGCACATGGAGATTAGCTACCTAATGGACCTGCAACGAACACAGTGCCGATAAACCGGCTCCATGCTCACCCAGTGGAGAGAGCATCATTGCTAAAAACATCAAGAAGCTATGAAAAGGAGTTTTTCTTAGGCTGTTTTGATCGACACTCTTTTACAAAGGACATATTCATTAGTATAGCTCAAAAGAAGATTTTGGTGGGAATAAAAAAAAAAAGGTTGAAGTGATTATGTATATTAATTGAATTAGACATTACACATTATATATATATATATATATATATATATATATATATATATAAATAAAACGTTTTACCATCTTTTGCTGTCGTCCACAGCCATGGAACAAACAGAATGTTTTCAGTTTTTCCAGACCTCCAGTTTTAACCAACAAAAATAAAAAAGAGTACAAAGCTTCCTCCTGCCTTTTTCGATCTATACTGCTAAATTTCTCCTCTGATAATTATCTATTCTGGCCGGAAATACTGTCACCATATCATGACGCTTGATTTTTTTTTCAACGCAAGCATTTGAAAGCAGCATAACAGTCAAGCTCTGCCCTCAATCAGTATCTTCATTGAAAACTCTAATCGGCGCATGTCTAATTTCTGACGTTTATTGTGCACAAGAACTAATCAGAACTAAATAATCTTTGTATTAACCTATGATGCATTCACACAGGTTTCTGAACTGGCATAAATTATGCAAAATGTTTTTACATGTCCAGACAATACAGGAGACTCGAGAATATTACAGGTGCTTCATGCTAACCCTAGCAGCTGTTAAGCCACGGGGCCTTCTTTGCATTATATTTTTTTTTATTACAAAAATGTGTGTGAAACCATTTATCTTATTAATCCACTTAATATAAACAAGCTAGAGGTCAGAGGTCAGAAACTTGAGTATGACAGGAACTTTTAGTTAATGCAAAGGCCTTATTATTATTTTCTTACTACTTTAGTGGAAACTCAGGATCAAAAAGATAGATGTGCTCTTTTCACAACAGGTAAAATGACAGTTTTACCTGTTTTACAGATACTGCCATTTGAAGATAAGAATAATTTAATAGGTTAAAGATATTGTAACAAAAATCTGGAATACCAGATCTGCTGAGAGGTCTTCAGGACCATGGAGAGCTGCCATTCCCAAGGCTTTAGCTCCAGACTAGGAGCACGCTAAAATTAAACAACTGAATAAAAAAGGAAATTGCAAAATTCCTGGGGTCCAAGCAACCACAGCCTGAGCAGCTCACCTGTAGTCCACAAGGCAGTGTACACGGAAGTTTTACACCAACAAGATACCACAACTGATGTTCACCTCTTTCCCTACACAGAGGCTCTGGCCCAAAACAATCAATAAGCTCCCGGGTAGATTACTTACATCACCTAAACATAAAGCACCTCAAACCCAGAGACGATCTGCATTCAGCACTGACATGCTTTACAAATACAGCAGGGCCAACGCCATTCAGAGGCCCAGGCCATGAGTGGCAGGTTATTAGGCGGGTCCGTATAAGCCTGCAATGCTGCTTCCCTGCTTCCTGAGCCCACCGCCTGCACAATCACGCACACACATCCATCAGAAACCTCCACCCTAAAGAACAGCCTCACTGAAGTAGAATACAGAGACAGAGACGGAGAGAGAGAGAGAGAGAGAGAGAGAGAGAGAGAGAGAGAGACAGAGAGAGACAGAGAGAGACAGAGAGAGAGAGAAGAGAGGGATGCAGAAGAGAGGGATAGAGAGAGGAGGGAAAGACACAGAAAGACACAGATAGAGAATGAGAAAAGAGAAACAGAAAGAGAGCTGGAGAGAGAGAAAAAGACCACTAAAGAGAGATAGAGAAAGAGAGAGAGAGAGGCGAGGGGAGAAAAAGATACACAGAGACAAAGTGCAGCGAGATGGAGATAGAAAAGAAGAGAGAGAAGGGGAGAGGTGACTATGAGCAGAAGGAAGGCAAGAGAGGAAAAGAAAGAAGACTAACAGAATTACAGAAGACTAAGAAAGACCGGAAGAAAGGATGGAGATAAGGGAGTGCAGATGCACATTTGGCCATTTAATCTAATGCCACTGATTTGTGAGTGGATGTTTGAGAACTGACACAGAGACTGCTTTATAATTCATCAGGTTTAAAGAGAATAGAATTATGTATTTTTTGTAGAGCTACCTCTGAGTGTTCTTCATAAACAGATTGTGAGCGTGAACATCACCATCAAGTACCAGTTTTCCTGTTCTGTACAAATTTCAGTAAAGTCAGTAAAGCGTTCATTAAACTGTGTTCTACATCATACTTCTCTACTCGCGTTTAATCACGTTCCAGTCGCAATGCTTACTCTTTATAATCACCTCTTCACAGTAGTGTGTATAATGTAAAGACCCGCAGCCTAAAAAACACAAGACATTCTTGTGATCTCACCAGAGCACATCTCCTGTTTTAATTAAATTGGAAGACTTGCTGTTCAGCTTAAGAGTGACACTCTCCATCTGGCCTGCAAATCTCACTCCAAAAGTGGCGTAAGTCTCCCTCTGTCTCAGTGACCTTGCTCTTCAAGGCACCATGACAGTGTAAAGTCACTGTGATCTCTGGAGTGAAGGAGATGGTGGGGGGGTGGATGCTGGAGAGAATGCAGATTTGCCTTGTCACCATCAGCCTCCACATCAATCACTCACTGCCACTCAAACCAGCAGAGCGTGGACACACCCATATATGGAGCATATCGCCACTGTCCAAAAAAACCAACACGCATCTCCATTTTAGCCAACTTTATACACAGCATCTCTCCTTTGCACTGTGAGAAAATTTCATGATGAAGGGATGAACAGAAATGCCCCAAATCAAAAAACACTTAATATCAACTTACAATAAAACATAACAATGTTTTTGCCTTCTTTTGTAAAGATACCATTTCTAGATAAATGTTTTTATTTGATTATGTATATGAATATAAATATGCCCAATATGTTTCCTCTGCTCTCTACACGTCATTAGGATAGTTTTCCTTAATTCTTACTAAACACATGTTTCTCAAGGGTTAATTAGTAAAGACAGTGATATAACAATAAGAACTTAATAGTATTAATAGTATAAAAATGATACATTACAAGGTTCTAATATTATTATATGTACAACAATCTTTTTGACATATAGAACACTTTCTTGGTTGTACAGTCCTAGGGAAGCTTAACATGTTGTAAACTGAGCTATAAATACATAAACAGACCTGTAGTGTGTACATGTAAGCTGGTTTGATGAAAAAATTTGGGCTGAATATTGTTTCACAATCGAATTTCTCAATTTCTAGAGTCATTTGTCTCATGCCAGTTCTGCTGCGTTTTCATCTGTGAGCATCAATAAATATCACTGTCATTCACACCACTATGCTAGCCAAAAGGCTATCATTACACAGAAAAGAGGCAGTTCCTTCTACAGCCCCATTAACAATATGGACTAACATTAACTGAAATAAGGGGCATGTTTTATTTTCACACTACTATAGGTGTGGATTTTACCATGAGCATTTTTACTGCTCCTTGTCATCACACACCAACATGTTGATAAGTTTGTAAAAAAATTGTTATTAGGGTGTCACCATAGGTACTGGTATCTACGGTACAGTATCGTACTAGAAACTACTATGTAAGTAAAGCAGGTGGGAGGGTAATGGATGAAAAGCATAGACCAGCGTACAAGCTCTCAGACTTTAAACCTGCACTATAAAGGATTTGGAGATTTGGAGACCTCTCTGGTGGAAATATGTAATTGCATGTGTAGTTGAACATTACGTAATGTCGGTTGTGCTTTGGACTCCCACAAGTGGATGAGCACAATAAAAAAGTAATCGAAGAGAACTTGGTGAAGAGCGTGTCTTCTGATTATGCAAGCGAATTCTCTACTACTGTCAATCTTCAGTATAGTAGAGTATAGTATTGATTATGTAACATTGAGTCAGATTTTTTTTTTTTGAGCCTGTGCATGTGATGTTAAAACATTAAAAATGGTGCCAAATCTGTCCGGGTTCCACTGACTCTTAAATGATTATTTCATACTTTACACAGTGACTCAGTGCAGACACACCATGTTTTAGTGTGCTCCCTTTTCTCCATACTCAGTAAAGCTACGTACTTCTATCAGTTGTGGCTTTAAGGGGTAAAAGGCAGATCATAACTACTGACACTGTAACAAAACTTCATAAATGAAATGCTAACTTTATAGGAACAAACGTTTTCCTAACATGTTCTTGACATTAATGATTGTTAATGTAAAGAAGTAAAGGCCTATGTATCACATTCAAAACAGCAAATGATGCAACAAATGTGGACAGATGATTCCCAATAGAAAAAGACAGAAATAAGAGGAGGGAGACACTGGGGGAAACCCGGTTACCCTGTAGAACATTCCCCACAGACACTAGGCACTCCTTTGTGTTAAACAAGATTGCCAAAATACCACAGCATGTGCACAATTTCTTCTAGCTGGAGTATATGCAAATGCTGTTAAAGCGTGCCACTCACAGTGCATTTAATTCACAGTTTGCCAAACATTTCGTTAAGCATGCGTGCAGCCCTGTTATTTGGGCCTGATGTGGGTTGTGTTTACACCGAAGCTGTGTTGCATGTCTCGTACATGTCTACAGCCATGCTACTCTTATTATTCTTACTCAGCAGCATCTTTCTACTCTAAACCACAAGCTGAGTTTCACTCTCTAGCCAGCAGAGAACTGTTTATCCAAACTAGTAAGTAGTGGTTTTACATATGTCAGTGTAGCAACCCAGCATTATTTGCAGTTGTCATCTAATAACTGCTTTGATTATTCAATACTTCATTAAGCTAAATCCAGATTGCCGGTGAAGGATTTGAATATATTCATGCAATGTCTGGGAAGACCAGGAGAAATCTGAAACTAAGCTTTGTTGTTCAAACTGGCGCACAAGATAATATCTACTTTTTTCAAAACAGATAAAAGATATTCATGTCACGTTGTATTGTATTCATGCTTATTTACATGTGCTCCAATAATATATGGTACAAATTAGTGTTGCACCAATATCTGGCACTTACACACAGTATCGGTATCAGCAATAGAGAGCGCCGATACCATTATTGACTAAACGGCTGCACACGTTTCTGTATTGTGGCAATTTAAATTTTTTCATAGCTCTGAAACTTTTTAATGTGCAGTTACTCATCCAGTAAATGGTGTTCTTTAAAGGTTATTATATCATATTATATATATATATATATATATATATATATATATATATATATATATATATATATATATATATATATATATATTATTCAGGATACGACATAAAAAAATACAACATATAAAAAGTTGAACACTATAAATATCAGGATTTATAGCCATATATCGAGCATTTAAGTAAGAGTTGGTATCGGTATTGGTACTCGGTATCGGCAGACACCTGAAAAGCTGGTATCGGTAATGATATCGGTAAGGAAAAAGTGGTATTGGTGCATCCCTAGTACAAATTATACATTTATTGCTAAGATTTTAAACAATTAGGTGGGCAAGGCATCTGCGCTGTTATATATATATTAAACAGGTCAGTTTTTAAAAATATTTGGTAAATTTATTAGGTGACTGGTTCTGAGGTTAACAGGTGTATGAAGCTGTTCATCTACTGTCAGGATCCCTCTCGATCAGCATGTGGGGTTCAGTCTACCAAACCCAGCATAACCCTCCCTGTCTGAGCTGAATTAATTACACCCAACTTCAGCTGACAAAAACATAACATACTGCATTACAGCAAACAGCACCATATAGGTACGTTACTGTGATGTAAAACACAAATACATCTTGTTTTCATATGTTCTTATCATACATGCTGATCTCAAAGGCTGTCTGACAAAGCAGTATTGACACAGCAGAGTGGAGTGGAGGGCTTTTCCAGCGTTGAGCCCTGGAAGGGAATGCTCACTCGAGAGAGCTAGACTCGTCTCCATAGCAACAGAGGTGGATCCGCCGATCTCACTGGAATACCACAGACAAATAAAGTGATACAGATTGAGAGGGGTGGAAAAAGACGAAATAACGAAAGAAAGAGATGCAGAGGTACAGAGAAAAATAAAATCAGAGCATGAGAAAGAGACAAGAGAGAGACAATGAGAGAGAGAGAGAGAGAGAGAGAGAGAGAGAGTGTGTAACCAGGAGAAACAGAAATAGAGAAATTGACAGAGAGAGAATGATAGATAGCAAAAGAAAGATGGAAGGAGCGAGAGAGAAATAGAATGAGAGAGAAAGAGAAAGAAAAAGCAACTGACAAAGCAGGAGACAGAGTAAATTAAAGTGGTATACAAAAAAGAGAAAGAAAAAGTCACATTACAGAGATAAATAATGGAGGAGAAATAAAGACCGTAAGAGAAAGAATAACAGAAAGAGAGTAAGAGAAAGAATAACAGAAAGAGAGTAAGAGAAAGAATAACAGAAAGAGAATGATAGACAGCAACAGAAAGAGAGAGAGAATGACAGAGAGGGAGAGACAGAGAAAGACAGAGAGATGCCTCACCACATCCCTGTTACTACACTCTAGAAAGAAAATAGAGAACATGCTATCCATTCTCACATGGGAATTAAGCTGTGTTATAGTATCAAGTTGTGGCGAGACAGTAAAACAGAGAGGTAATAAACGAGTGTAAAAGGGCTGTAAGTCACTGACACACATCAAAACATCTTTCCTTCTATTACCAATCACAATCACGCGCTGAGGAGGACTGACACCTCTTCTCTTCTGAAAAACATGCAGGTCAATAAAACCCAGCAAGTTCAGTTCTATCACACCTATTTCCCTACATTCACTTACTGAACTCACAGTGAAGAAGTGAGAGCACATACAGCATATTTACTAACAAAGTCAATATCACATCTCCATGGCAACTACAGCTTACGGTAAGAAAGAGGGCAGATTCTGGGAAATACCATCACCAACGCGAGCTCTAACCAGAGATCAGCATCTCTGTTACATAAGACCTGCTTTCATGCACTGCTCATCCAAACGTTTAGGTTTTAACTCTTTCTGCAGCTTTTAAACAAATGTGTTACAGTAAGATATCCAGCTGCCTCCCTGCTGAGAACAAACTGATGAAATCTTGACTGTAACATCAAATGAACATCAGTGTTAAAGAACAGAACACGTTTTGTTGTGTTGTTCAGCTTTTAAAGATCCCATTTCCTACTTTTCTACACAATTTTTGGTTCCATGTAACAAAACTTTTTTACAGCCTGAGCCCAACAAATCTCAGCATCGTCCTGAAACACACCCATCAGTGATGAAAAAAAAATTCTATTGATGGGACAACCTAGTCATTGGTGGTCACTTTTAACATTTTATTGCCACATAACGTTGCTGAGTTTTGACCAGACCAACTAAAGCCACCCAGATCATAACCCTGCATCCAGTGACTTGTACAGAGGGCACTATGCATGATGGGAACATCCCTTATTGTGCTTCCCCTCTCAAATAGGGAAACTCTACAAAGTACAGTGATCACAAAGTGTTTAAAACCTAAATGTCTGGGTTTCTCGTTTTTGTTAAAAGGCATGAATAAGCACTGACTGCCTAAATAATAGATTTCATCAGGGAGGACACGGAGACAATAACCGCTCCCACAACAAAAGCAACTCTCAGATTTGTCATTCAGCCACTTTGTGAAGAAACAAAAGACGGGCTGGAAGATAAGAAAGTACGGGTCCAGGCCTGTCACTGTTTATGTAACAAGCTTCGCTCAGCCCAGATATGAGGTAGGACAGATGAGATAAGGGGCTGTGATCCATGCTCTAGTATCTATTCACACACCATGATTAAAGAGCAGCAGAGCTACAGAGCTTCTTCAGGCCAAACTCTGTGGTAGCCACCAACCAAACACCTACATATTTCTTATTTAGGTTGCATTTACAAGAGGAAGCAAACACACTTATGCTACTGTAAAGCACAGAACTGTTTTACCGAGAAGCATTTTGGCTTCTATTTATCCTGCATGGTCATAGGTCTTCCAAAGCAATAAGCCAAGTGAGGCCATATGATTTACCATGATAGGGGGAACATGGATAACCAATTCTTTCACAAAGCAATAGCCTATGGTCAACCTATATTACGTTGGCTCATTTATAATCATTTTAATTGATATGTGTGCAGTGATGCCTTCCAAGGGATACTTATCCTAACCTGTATGAGTGACAAAAGGCAGAGGCAGAGAGATTCAAGGCCTGCCAAAACCAACAGAGGCAGCATGGAAAAGAGAGAGAGGACACTGCGCTGGGTGATACTGTAAGTCTGGGCAGGGAAACAGATGCCAACATGAAGGTTCAGCAGTACCCGAAGGCTGTGTGTTTGGTGCAGCATAGACAGGCAGCTTATTGTGCTCCCCGAAATCTCTACCGTGACCAGGTGTGCTGATAGGGACACATCATATGACTGGAAAGCAATCATCGTCCAGCTTGGGTCAGTCACCAGAGGAGGAGGCAGAGCCCTGCCACACACTAATTCATGTCAGTATGTTGGGGGTTGGTCACTAATGGTACGGTTAATGGTGAACTCCCATGTGACATTGTGCATGTGCGTGCGCTTTTCTGCCTGTTGTCAACAAAACAAAATAGAGCATTTCCTCTACTAGAATCATGTCTATCCTCCTCCGCCCATTTGTTACTCTATGCCGACGCTACAATAGCAATACTTAACACAGCCAAAATAACACCTATAAAATAATGTGCAGTTATTTTATTATTTTCCATAAACGCAGGTCGCTGATTGGCTAAATCAGATGTATTTAAGTTAAATAAGGGGTGTGGTTAGTCAACGTCACTCCATCAGATCTGAATCATAATCATTTTAAATTGAGTCCCGCATGTCCCATGGTCAGCAAAGCTTTTATCATACTCGCGAAGCTAATGTCATCTAGCTCCATAAGCAACTCTAAACTTGTTTGACAACTCCCCCCGAAACCCTCCCCTTATCCCCTCCCCTTATCCCCAACCCTGATCCCCTCCCCTTATCCCCAACCCTGATCACGCCCCCTTATCCCGTCCCCTAATCCCCACCCCTGATCCCCTCCCCTGATCCCGTCCCCTGATCCCAACCCCGAACACCTCCCCTGATCCTTACCTCACACCCCTCCCCTTATCCCCAACCCTGATCCCCTCCCCTTATCCCCAACCCTGATCCCCTCCCCTTATCCCCAACCCTGATCCCGTCCCCTTATAACATCCCCTAATCCCCACCCCTGATCCCCTCCCCTGATCCCGTCCCCTGATCCCCACCCCGAACACCTCCCCTGATCCTTACCTCACACCCCTTCCCTGATCCGAACCCCGAACCCCTCCCCTGATCCCCACCCCGAACACCTCCCCTGATCCCCACCTAAAACCCCTCCCCTGATCCCTACCCCAAACCCCTCCACCGATACCATCCTGACCCCAACCTCAGAGATTCATTATTAACTGTGACTCTCAGACTCTGTTTTTCCTTAACATTCAAGCAGTTCTCTACATATGACTCCTCTGCACCTCAGCAGGAACCACTTTTTCAGCATGCTTTTTAAAAGTTAATGAAGTGAGCACCATGAGAAATGACATAGCATAAAAAATGAAATATGCAGTATATAACATCATAAGGAAACAAGCTTCAGTAGACTTGTAGTATCACAGAGCTCATTCCGGTTAATAGGATGAGTCTCAGTGAGATATCCATTTCTTCATCTGATATTCATCCACAAACTGCCCCAATAGCTGCTCTCTCTACTGAGTCCATTGAGAAATAATCCACTCACAGGCTGCGAAGGTCATGAAATGAAATATGCAAAATAACATGGTGGACTGTCCATCTTACCGCCCACATTCAACTCACTACAACTTTATCTATGCACCAAAGCTCAGTTCTAGAGACATTTAGTGAGTCAGAATCATTTACATCCGTGGTGATAGGAACCAGTCTGAAGAGTTTAATGCCTCTAAAAGCTCACGCACACTGGCATAAAAGTGGTTTAGCAAACTAATACTAGATTACATCACTCAACCCAGTACAGTGAGCATCAGAAAACAGTAGAACCAACAAAAATGGTTGATGCTGGGTTCAAATATTGGCAGCATGGACAACGCAAACTGGTAAATATACAAACATGTGAATGCAACATAACACTACATAACACATATACACGACTGCTTAAAAGTTTAAGATCACTTTAGAATTTCATTTCATGCAATTTTCATGCAATTCACAAACAATATTGCCCATTTAACAACTAATTTAAGTGTATCAGATGATTTTTAAAGAATAAAAATGTTTGTCTATTTTTGTATAGAGGCTTATTTTGCATATAGTCCTATTATCAGCAATTCTCAGTCCTCTGTCTAAATCTGGTATGGCCGCCAATCCAAGCAAATTGGTTGTTAGGACACTCAATTGTGATGCACAGCTGAAACACATTCTACTAAAGAGTAAGTATAAAAGGAAGCACAACATTCTAGGTTAGTTTAGTATCTGAAGCATCAGCAGTTGATGTCTTGCTGACAGACTCAAAATAGCCAGAAAGAAACAACTTTCTTTAGAGACCCATCAGTCCATTGTTCAGTTAAGGAAGGAAAGCAACTCCATTGAAAACAAGAACATTTCACTGTGATCCCAAACTTTTGTGTGGTAGTGTATATATTAAATTTTATGAAAAAAACACAACATCAATAATGTATTTGTTAACATAAACAACTAAGGTACAACATTAATAAAGGTTAACTAATACTAAGTAAGAAAGTAAGAACTGCATTAGTTTTGATTGTTCTTGTCTTTAAATCATGTACCACAGTCATACATAACAGCTGAAAAGCAGTGTTAGGTAATAGCTGAATTAGCTGTAATGACACATAAGCAGTGGGAGCCATTAAGTTGTTTTATTTACTCACTTCCATTTCCTGATGTAATATTTTGTACCTGACTCTGTATTTTACATAATAAGACTTTTACTTCTGCTTACTGCTTTTTCCGCAGTTCCATTTCGATCATTACTGTTCAGTTACTGGCTGGGGTTTCACTGCATTTTGCTAAATTGGTTTGGCTCCTGTTTTGCTGCTCTGTTGCTTGTTTGTTTAATGTATGTAATGTAAACACTGTTGTGTACAACACCAATAATTAACAGAATTAATACATTTTACTTAACATTAGTTAATTATTGTTAATGCATTATTTCCTGTTTCTCAACATTTAATGCAGTGTTACCCAATTTTAAGTTTTTATGGAAGTTAACCTGTTAAAATGTATAATGTAATTAACTTTTATGTATTTTTATATTTGTTACATGAGTACATATACAATACATGAGTTCATACATTCAAAGACATTCAATTAAAACATCTTAACCATATTACTAACTCTGACTGCCTTCTATTCTCTCAGGTTCATTTACTACAAAACAAAAAAACTACAAAAGAAATGAAATTCATCCAGACGTTTCTGCTCTCCTCTCTAAAATATCATCCTGAGCAGCGATATCAGATCCTGTAGCACGCAAACTGGCAGACTGTGTAGAACTGCTTCTTTCCCAAAGCACAAATAGGTCTAAATTGTGAAATATATAACATAAAAAGATGAAGTTAAAAAGAACAAAATGAATCCATGTCTTCTGTCAGGTCTCAGGCTGAGTGGGTGATGAGTTAGCTTCTCGCTCTGGTCCACCTGCTAATGCTATTAATGCGACATGACTTCCTCTCTCGTCAGACCGACATCCTGTAAAAGCAGAACTGCAGTGCTGAATATTTTTTAAAGCCTATTTTTGGCATTCTTGGTCAAATTACATGTTTTGTTTATTAACGTATTCAAAATGGCACACGGTCATAATAAATGGTATATGTCTGCAAATGTTAATGAATAATTACTATGCATATGCTGAGTTTTAAAAAATAAATAAAAATATTTTATGTTTTATTTTGACATTCAGAAAAATACCCTTAACTCTCTATTAAACTGGCAGAAGTGTGTGTTAATGTACTCCCACTTAGAAATCAACAAAACAACACAGTTGGACCAGGGGTGCCCAACATTTTGCATACAACTGTAAAACAATCAGTAAGATCTGTCAACTGGTTTAAACATTCCAATATTAGCTAGTTAGTACTAAAATTAGTACTAGAATGTGTCAATGACATATATACTGTCACTGGTGAAAAGTGTCTACTAAAGTGGCAAAAATGAGGGAAAGTGCCCTAGTCTCTGGTCCTTAACATGGGGACAAAATGACAAAGTGCCTTCTAGAGCGCCCCTTCATGCAATAACATGTGATGATACACCCTCTAGAGCAAGGAAATTTGTGTCTGAATGAGTGCCCTTCTTGTGGAGATAACCTAATGCACTGCCCTATAAGATTTCCTTGACGTTCCCTACGGGCACATTTCCAATGGTGCCCTCTATGACGCATCTACATAACAGTGTCCCAAAGGGTGTCCTTTCCTGTACAGTAAAGGTGAAGCGGTGTAGTACACTGTACTCTTAAAGGTGAAAAAACAAGATTAAGTGCCCAATTAGGTGTCCCTCTTATGGAAAACTGCCCCTGCAGTAATATAAAAGGTGTCCCTACTTGCTATGCCACTGCACTGGTTAAAATGTAATGTGGTGCCATACAGGTGCCCTTACAATGGGATTGCCCTAATGGACACCCTTTTAAGTGAGAAAACATGAGGAAGTGCCCTTGCAACGTAGAGAGGAAAAACAGAGTCTCCTCATCAATGTGCCTTCTAGAGCAGGCTTTCCCAAAGTGAGAGCTGTGACGACAGTCTAGAGGTGCTGCCAAGAACTTTGAAAGATGGCTCCCCAATTTAAGACTGTAAGACCAGCTGACCATAATGAGGTCAATGACAAATACAAACACATGGGCAAAAGAAAAAGTCTGCTAAACACTGTCGCCCTTTATGACTAATAAGCTCACAAATCACAGATTTCTCATTAATGTCAGTGTGTGCATGTGTTTGTGAAGCAGTAGTTTCTCTCTGTGTTTTGGTTTGGAGGTGTTTGTGAAGTAAACACTGTAAAGGTTAATAGTTCCCTGTGTGGTTTTATCAGAGAGCTGAGGTTAAATTAATATTAAATTCATCTGGATCGCCTACGGCTGTGCTGACGTGCCAAAGTGGGATTCAAACTTGCAAGGTTCCAGGGTTTGTGGTCATAATGATCGGTGGACACTGACTTTCATCACTTGTACAAGTTGTGCAACCCTTAAAAAAGACTATTTCATCATACATGACTCAAAATTTGCTGTGGTATGCAATGCCATTGAATAGGTACCCTTTAAATTTTTTCTCCACTGTCCTTCAACCAGCCCATCACTGCGTATCATGTTGATCTACTGAAGCTTCAAGCTGTCCTGTCTCGCAATACCACTTTGTACCTCAAGAAGTGACAAGTGAGTCTCTGTAGCATCAAGTCAAATCAGTTCAACATGAGAGGATGAAAATGTTACACTGGTGTATTGCAATATCTTGTCAGTCATGTGGAAGGTTCTGCTCTACGTTAGACTATTTAAAGATGGGTGGCCAATAAAAGTAAGAATAAATGCACCAATGGGTGAAGCTCTTGGCAAAGCAACCAAAACCATCTGCTCCAAGCAAGAAACCACATTCAGCAGCAAACAAAAGAAGTGATATAAATAGAAACAAAACACTGGAGATGCACCGATTACACAGTTTTTTCTTACACAGAAAACTGCCAGAACTGTTTGATGTCAGAAGTTAGCTTCTTTGTACTGGAACTGCAACCCACAACTGTACTAAAGCAAGAATATGTAGCTAATTAACAGTATCATGCAAACTGTTGCATACAATCACAAAAACTACATGTTCATGTTATTTCCTATTTTGGACAAAAGTACAGACAAACTAGAGGCTTCAATGTGGCCACTACTAACGTTTTAGCTATGCAAATAATTTTTTTACTGTTTTCATATAGTTTCTTTTTTGATTATTACTTTAATAAGACAAATAAGAAAAATGAGAAGGAGGAAAGAGAGGAAAAGGGAGCAAAATAGAGATTAGATTCAGAAATTGAGACAGATTTGAGACAAATAGAAAGAAGGAAAGAAAGTAAGCAAGACAGAAAGAAATAAGGACAAACAGCAATGAAGGAGAGCATAGAGAAAATGAAAGAGAAGAATGAAGCTCATCTCTCCCATCACATAAAGCACAGAGCTAAACAGCACTAACTGTTTATTTTCTGCTATTCATCAAAATACCCTCAACCATAACACAGCACTCACTGACACCTGGCCCTGCACTGCTGGAGGCAGAGCGCTTCAGTGTGCTATAGCTCATACTCCCACTCCCACACCTACTCGCAGGCTCTGTTTCACTGGCCTCTTATCACTTACTGCTATTCATCAGAATTCTCCATAACACAACACGCCATCAGCTGACACCTGGCCATTCAGCCGCTGGCAGCAGAATTATTCCTTACATATACACACACACACACACAACTCAGGAGTCACTTACAGTATTCACTAATAAATAAATAAATACATACATATAATGAGTGCATACATACATGCAATAATCACCAATGCAGGTTACATCCCACAATATAATTGTGGTTTTGTTGATTTTTCTAAGTGAAAATACATTTCTGTAAAACTTAATTGCTGGAAAACTCCTGCAAAATGGTGCAGCCTGTATAAAATTTCCACTAAAATTAGCATATAAATGCCATATTTAAGTTGTTCTCTGTACAGGATTCATTAATATGCTTTACTTTATTTGATTTATTAACTAAGAAGGACTTATTATGTACAAACGTTCTGAAAAAAGCCCAAAGCATACGCCACAGGGAAAACCTCTCTCCTACAGCAACCACTTTTTTCTCAGCTCTCTCAGAAATACCTTGTTGGGATTCTAGCTTTTCCTTTTGCTACAAGGTGACATCATCTCTAAACGCAAATCACTATTTCCTGCCAGAAACTGAGTGGGCAAGCTGGCCCGTCAGAGTCCACTGTTCGGGAGCTCTAACTAAGGGGGCATACAGATGTACAGTATGAGAATAATCAAAATACTGTGATAAAGATTGAAAGTGGGCATTATATGCCTCCTTATAATTACTACTATAATTAATAATTATTATATTATTTTAATATGTTCTGATATTTGTCTTTGCCACACTGTGTCAGTATCTAGAGGTCAAAATGAACCCGTTTTGTTATTCCAGGCACATTCTCGCGTATGCATTTCATACATAGCATGCTTTTCTAGTCAAAGCTTTCCTTTCAGCTTTCATGTTCATTTCTTAAAAGGAATGAAGCCAGTTTGGACCAGTATGACTAGATTGGAATAGATGATAGATACTAATGGGGAGTAAAATGTTTTTAAAGTAGTCACACAGGTTTAAATGGACCATGCTTTCAGTCACTTTATTAGCATTCACATTTTAATGGAAACTGCTCAGCACCTCAAGTGTGTATCTTGTAAAGTTATAAAAGTGACTGAAAGCATGTTTACAGTATAGTTATAGGTTTTATTATTTTGATCTTCCTCGATATCATAGTGGGACTGTTAGCTTAAACCTGTATATAATGCGTTACATGGGTCATTCTGGGCTGAGCTGTGGGGCTGTTAAGTTGGGTAGTGGTTCAGTGTTAATGCCTATCATCAGGCAGCGTTCTTTACAGCTGCATTATTCAATAAAGAACAGTAGTTAAACAGTGCCATGTACCCATGTCTACTTCTTTGCCAAGACATCACACTACAGTGAGTTATATGCATGACTTTATACCTATAACACTCGACACAATACAATTCAATACAGCAGGCAATAAAGTACAATAATGCTGAAAATGATCCACCACCTGAATAATACCAGTCCTGTGGAGGTTCTGTGGGGGTCCTGACTACTGATTAATGGGGTAAAGGGGGGCTAAGAAATTACTCAGAGAAACAGATATAACTGTAGAACTATAAAGTGCTGCTATATGGTAAATGAGGATAAAGATATGATATATGATAAAATGGATAAAGAGTTTTAAAAAAAGGTAGATGTATGTAATAAAGTGACCAACATTGTATAAATGCTTATTTTCTTTATGCTGTAACCGAAAGCAGCCCATTTTTTTATTGTTTCTTTTTCAAGGTGTTGGCATATGGCTGCGTACCGAAGAAGCAGTGTAAAAATGAAACTGAAAGAACAGCAGTGATGTATTCCCTTTACACACGTACCTTTTCAATGTGTAGATAAAAGGCAGTGTATTTAGATATGATACAAGTGATACAGTGGCCCACTTGTGTTATTTATTTGTACATAAGATTCATAAATGGTAAATGAACTGAAATGATAAAATGACAGCTGGAACACACAAGCAAGAACAATCAGTCCAGGCAGCATGTCTAAGAACTGAGATAACAGAAAACAATACAAAGACATCTTATTCTCACATATCTCATGAACAGAAGAGCACGATGATTCATCGATGTTCAGTCACAATGCACAAGCTGACAAAGGCCAAGACTGTTGATAGTTGAAAGGTCAGCTTTGCAGTTTTTCTCTCTATCTGGGCACATTCTTCTATGTGCATTCCATACATAGTTAGACGATTAAGTCACATTTTTTGCCCTGTAGCTTTCAGTTTCTCAGAAGCAAGCAAACCTGTTTGGATCATCTAGCGAGCTGAAAGAGAGACTATTCCGCTGTCTTTGAGCTTATGACTGTAGGAAAGCTGTAGGAGGACATGTTTTCAGTGATCTGCATTTGTTTTCTCAAGATACTGAGTTATTTAAGTGGTTATCATGACATAACAAACATTGTTTTCCAAAGTTAATGGGTAGTATTCTCAAGATAACGTTATAAATAGTTTGAGCAAATGCAAGATTTAGGCGAGTACACATTGCAATCTCAAAAAATGAGAAAATGTTTCCACATCCTTTGACTTATGTCTTGCTAGGGTGACATAAATAACTCGAGATCTCGTCAAGGCATAATAATTATAATAACTTCTATTATTTCTGTAAAGAGCACAAACTAACATGGTATAAAGTGAAAACCACATTTTCAACTTCTGGTTCTATAGTGACATCAACTATAACGTTTGACAGCTTTACCCTGTAGACTGTGTTTAAACCAGAAGAGTTAATTAACATAATTTCTGAATTGTGCGAATCATTTGGTAATATGGACTTGTTTTGAAGGGAGAGAAAGTAACACCAAAGAACAGCCACCACATAGCAAAGTTAGTTATAACTTGGTGTTACAGACCTCTAAAACGACCCCCAAAGTAATAAAAGACAGCAGTCCATTCCCTGACATATTGATTCAAAACAGCTCATTTTCTGCACCCTTAAAAAAGTAACTTCCCTGTATATGTTCACTAAATTGCCAAAAGTATTCGCTTATCTGGCTTCACACACAAACTTGAGTGAACTCCCATTTTTAATCCATAGGGTTTAATATAAAGTTGACCAACCCTTTCCCACTGTAACAGCTTCAACTTTTGAAAAACAACCCCACACTACAATCCCACCTCCACCAAACTTTACACTTGGCACAATGCAGTCAGTATCGATCTCCTTGTAACTGTCTAACTTGTAGCTATTCCTACCTACAGAGAACACGTCTCCACTGCTCTAGAGTCCAGCGGCGGCGTGTTTTACAACTTGGATGCAGCTGTTTGGCCATGGAAACCCGTTCCATGAAGCTCTCTACACTCTGTTCTTGAGCTAATCTGAACACCACATGAAGTTTGGAGGTCTGTAGCGATTGACTCTGCAGAAAGTTGCCAACCTCTCAGAATCCGCTGACCCTGCTCTGTCATTTTACGTGACTGTTAAATATTTAGTAGTGAGGATTTCATGACCAGACTTGTTGCACAGGTGACATTCTATCACGGTACTATAGTGGAATTCACTGAGCTCCTGAGAGCGACCCATTCTTTCACAAATGTTTGTAGAAGCAGTCAGCATGCCTAGTTGCTTGGCTTTATACACCTGTTGTCATGAAAGTGATTGAACACCTGAATTCAATGATTTGGATGGGTGAGTGAATACGTTCGGCAATACAGTGAATGTGGCAGTGAGAGCATGGTCTGGTGACGTCTGTGGGACATCAGCTGCTCTTGATGAGGCAACGGACTGATTGTTTGTGACGCTCACCCATGTATAATTGCCTCTCAGCCGACTAATAGGACCTTCTTTCCCTCAGTAGAGTTGAGAGAGCAGGGAAAGAGGGGCAATGAGACAGCAGAGGAAAGCCAAGCATGAAATATGACTATAAAGTCTTTATTTGTCTTGACGAGAGCTAGATGATCAAAGCTTATATACTTTTGTTTGTTGTAATAAAGTAAAGCTCTGCCACTCTACTTCTGAATCT
The DNA here is from genome assembly GCA_021613375.1 of Megaleporinus macrocephalus. Taxonomy (NCBI): domain Eukaryota; kingdom Metazoa; phylum Chordata; class Actinopteri; order Characiformes; family Anostomidae; genus Megaleporinus; species Megaleporinus macrocephalus. The sequence goes on along the minus strand of CM038725.1, from coordinate 17,515,654 downwards.
ACTGTACTCCTTCCCCATCCATGCTGCCAGGCAATTATAACATAAATACTGTTCTCTATATTTAAGTTGGTAAGCCCATTCTATTCAGCCTGCATTTGAATTTACTGTGTTTGCATTAACTTACCAAACATTTCGCAAAACGTTACTAGACTATGAATCTGTTATGAATACCACCACATATGGGGTAATCTGTAATTCTCCACTAGGTTTGGTTCTCAAAATTTACATTTTTGTTTGTAACAGGGATTATTTTGCTTACATATTTCAAACATATATGGGAACATGTGTTATACTCCTCCAGTGTTTTTCATTTGTTATTATAAATTCATTTATACACTGTTTTCACATTCGCCCAATCAGAGCACGGAAAGGGACTAATAAAAGTGAAAGAATAAAAGGTGCACTTCAGACGCATTCTCTCTCAGCATGCAGGTATGTCTCACATTCTTTTCAAACGTTTGCATGTGAAAGAAACCAAACCAATAGAACAAATTCAGAACAAGGTTATTTGTTAGAGGTTATAAGCTAAAAGCATTTACACTTGGATAAAGTGATAATTTAAAAAAATGATAGTTTAGCACAGTTTAGATAACTAGGAGTTGGTTTCATTAATAAGTACTGTACAAACCGGTCTGTCTGTAAGCCATTCATGCCCAGTAACTACACTTACTAAGGAAACCTGTTCTGTTTTAACTCTTTGAGACTGTCGGGTTAATGTTGTAAATTAAAAAAACCATATCTAGGGAATGTTAGATGTCAAAGTTTACCTAGAGGTGTAAAGTTGTTCCATTGGAAAGCCAGGCCTCTGACTGATCAATAGACTTGACCCAAGGTGTCAGTGGACAGGTGACATCAAGCTATTTACAACTACTGACATATACAGATAGATAAATAATCAAATAATACATTTAGTGTTAGATTTTTCATTATGGATTAATTTTATAACGTATCTGAAAAGACATGGCAGTTCAAGTGTGGATTCTTCTAAAGCTTCTGAAAGGGATATGATTGCAGCAAAGCCCTCACTGAAATGGCAAAACGCCACCCCTCTGAAGTTGCAGCATTCTCTAGATTTATCCTGTTACTTACAACACCGTACACCTAAAAGGGTTAAAGTGATAAAAATGAGACATACTGTACTTAAATTTTGGATCAGAATCTAATAGTACTTTTTAAATGTTACTGGTTGCATATCATTTTCATGTTTTCATTTGTTATTTTGTTTCTCATGTAACTAAAACACTGAAATTCATATGAGACATTTTGCATGACTGATTTTAAAAATGTCTTGAGAGCTGTGCTTAGAAAACAAAAGAAACAAGAACAAAAAAAGGAGAAAATTAATAAATACATTTTAAAAACTGACACAATCATGAAAAGGATAATGCTTTACATGTCCGGTTTTAAAGCACCCAATAAACAATCTGTGGCTTTTTAAAGCATCCCTTATGTTCTGTTTTGTATACTGTGATTCATCCAGGAAAAATAAAGTGTAATGTGAATAAATTGTTTAGAACTGTGGTCTACAGCAGAAGTATAATGTTGATTTCTGTAAATAATGGTAATTCTTCCTACACAATTGTGTCTTAGCTCAAACAGATGTTGTGTTTTGATCCTCAGATCGTGTAAAGAGAGCCTTTTACAAAATGGACCTGTTAGAGTTTGTGGCAGGCTTACTGACAAGCACGGACAACAAGGGCTGTAAGACCTACATCATGTTCCATGGCACGACTCTTCAAAATGCTCTCCAGATCATGATGTATGGCTTTGTTCCTTCCCGTAGTGGTATGCTAGGCCCTGGTGTCTATGTCAGCCGGAGTTTCCAAAAGGCCTCTGCCTACCCCAAATCTCTCGCACCTGGTGAACAACAAGCTATTCTGCAGCTCAGTGTGAATGTGGGTAGAGTGAAAAAGATTGACTATCAGGGTCATCCACTCCAGTACACTTGGCACCAGGCAGGATACGACACCGCTTGGGTTCCACCAAACTGTGGAATGGAACCTAGCGGTCTAGAGGAGGACTGCGTGTGGGACCCTAAGAACATTCAGGTTTTGGCCATACTGGATAAGAATGGCTGCCCTAAGAATATGTCCAGCTATGGGTCTCCGATGCAAGGGTTTCCATGTCCAGCACCTATGATGCCATACCCATATGGTATGCCTGGCCCACCTATGATGCCATTTCCAAATAGAATGCCTCCCCCATGTTTTTTTCCGTCTGCTATGCCTTCCCCATTTTATCCATGCCCACCTGCTATGCCTCCACCGTGGTGGTTTCTATAGTCCTTACATACTGCATATGTGAAAAAACAGTGGATTATGCACACGCTTTTAAAAGTAATGGCACCAAAAAGGGCTCTTTGGGATGATGCTATAAAAGAACCACGTTTGGTCCTTAAGGAGACTTAATGTGATGTTTCTTTAAACCTTCACCTGAATCTACTTACCTGAAAATATTCTTCATAGAATTCTATGCCATTGGCATGTTTACCTTTGGGAATGTATGGCACAGAATGAAATTTCCTCTTGCATGCAATCTCCCAATTTCTAATAGGAAAGCACTGATCCCTGGAAAAGGAGGTTCAAGCTTTACGTTGGAGGTTTAGAACCTAAGCAAAAATAAAAAGTATTCTTTTATAAATACACATTCCTAAATGGTTCTTGGCTTAATTAATAAGGTTCTAGAAGAAAAGTACATTCACATCACATCCATTAAAAAAACTTCTTCCATAAACTCAAATTAAAAGGTTATTTAGGGAAGCAAAGTGGTTCAAAGTGTTTCTTCCAAAATGAACCTTTATTTTTTGGCATGCTTAGATTTTTGTTATCTGCTGGAGAGGTTCATACTGACGGAACCAGTTTTCAGTATAACTTGTACTACTGGTTTCTTTTCTTGTAAATCATGAACTTTTTCACATAACTTTAATGCATTACCCATATGCGTAACGCAACCCGTTTTCAAAAAAAGCTGAAAGCAAAACAAATTTCTATAACAACATAAACCACATTACTAAAAATTTGTCACAAGAACGGAAGGGCAGGATGCGAATTCAGACATTATTCTGGAATTCAGACTAAAAGTAGGATGGGTTTCAGGCATACTTCTCATTCCAAACTTTCATTACTGAAACAACTACGATGATGTTTTGCATTGTGTTGCATTGCACATGTACTGCATTGCACATGTACTGCATTGCGTTGCATTGCACATGTATTGCATTTTATGCATTATTATCTTTTTTCACATTGACCTCATAGATAATTATCTAAGCAAAGGACTCAGAGCATTAAACATAATAAAATTTTACCCAAGCTAAAGATTAAATCTCCCAATATAATATCTCCCACCTCAATTTATTTATCCCTGAGATTACCTATGGGTTACAGTAAAAACAAACCTTGATTTCTCTAGTATTAGAGAAAGTCTCTATTATTATTTTTTTTTAAATTCTAGCCCATTTTATTATTTTATCTTACTTGTTTTGTTTCATTTGTTTAATAACTTTTATTGTCATTGTACTTATGTATTCTTGTTCTTTTAATTCTGTTTATAGCTTTTCTGGTTGACAGTCTGTCTCAATCTGTAAAGCACTTAACACAGCTATTTAAGCAGTGCTATATAACTGGAAGGACTGATTAACTTAATGATTGCCTGATTAATAATTAGGGTTCAACTCTGTAACTTCAATGGTTTTAGAAGGATCATTACATTAATGTAACATTAGAGTACCACCACAGTGACAGTGCCTGTGTTTAGGATGTCCAGTTCAGTTTCTTTTCTGAGAGTGTACAATAAACATAAGTGTATTAAACTCCACCTTAGTATGAGTGTGGCCACAAAAACTTCTTTAAAAACAGCTTGTAAACAATACAATTGCAAACACATAGCCTCTCCAATGGTAGAACAGTTAGCGGCATGCTTTCTGTGTTGCACTGAAAATGTATATGTTTTTTCATTGATTTTGTTCACCTACAACTTACACACCCCACATCTTTTGTGTTACCAAATGCTGCTCCTACACATCTTCGTCTTAACATACCTCATCCTGCTGGTTTTATTATTTCTTTTTTTTTGTTATCTTTATCTATTGGTGAATGGAGGAACAGCAAAGTAAGAATAATCATTGTACAGTAACTGTCTGTTCTGCTGTACATATGACAAAAAAATCTTGAATCAACACTATCCTGAGTGCATCCCCATACTCAACCCCCATGACTCCATCTGTTTCTTTTCAAAGAATTCCCAATAGGATCTTGTATCCAAGTCCAATCTCCTCAGCAAATGGGTTTTCACACTACGCCCATTGCGTTCCCATTCCAACTCCCATACCTCATGCTACCCCCACTCTTGTGTCCAGTTTGCACTCCCAAACCACAACCAAACTGCCACTTCATCCTTCCACTTTAGAGACTCAACATACCTTCTGAAGCATTGTCTACATCTATATGACAAGTTATTCCAAATAGGGCAGTCCAAATGATTCTAAATTAAATGGTAAATAATAAACCTGCTGAATATGTCCCTTCTTTAAAGAAATATTACTTACAGAATCACCAGTAATTAAGTGCCATGTGATTTGAAATGTGCAGTTCACTAACATCTGTACATTTCACAAATTTAGCTCACTTTGATTTGTTTGCCAGGATACTGTGAGAAAAGGGGTTTTATCTGTGATGAGACTTACAAACAGATCAGCCAAGTGGGTGCCAGCTAGGGCTGGGAGTCCATCCCAAAAAAAGTCGATTCTCCAATTCCAAGCAAATGGGAATCAAAGAATGAACTCCACACCACAACATTGAAGTCCGCTAGCATCCACATGCACACAGAGTGAGAGATATCCTGCTGTCCCTTTTTAGGCAGCTTGTCTGATAAGTGTGCAAGTGAGCATTATTCATATTCTGCTTATTACTGTGTCCTGCTTATAAATCTAATAAATGAGGAATACCAGATTTTGCCAGTACTTTGCTCATCACGTTTACATACACTTGGGAAAATAAGACAACGAGAAAATTCCAGGTCTAGACAAGTCAGGCGTATTTATGCTTTGCAACCAGTCAATGAAGTCACGCAGCACTTCTATTTTTAAACATTGAGTCACAAACAGAAAATATAAAAATACATAGAATATTTTAGAACATTCACATTCTTCAATTCATCAAGCATGTTACTGACGTCAGCAATGCTTCAGAAGTGTTTTGTTGCCTGTTGCACCAAAAACTCTAAAGTGTCTTTGTGTAAACAATGGGCCTGCAGTCAAAACATACGCATTTCACTTCCTTTGGAAATCTGCCACAGCATACTTAACATACCCGCAGTGCCAGAGAAGACACAGAACCTGTGACCAATCAGAAAACAGAACCGTGTAGGTAAAAGCGAAACACAGAAGGAGGCATATCTCATTCAGACTTCTGTTGTGCAGGTAAGTGTTCAAGTCTGTTGGTATCATTTGGTCAAACCTATACAAACTTAGCATATGTATACTTATTTATATAATCATATATAATCACGGATAATATGACGATGTCAGCTGCCAGTTGCATTGTGTGGATGGACCAACAGTTATGGTGCAACTTTGTTATGACAAAATTTCAAATAATTTGGTTCAAGTCCAGAGGTAAGTAAGCTCGAACAGGTGATAAAGGTCAAAATTACATAGACAATAACTCTTAATATTAGCACACTGAAAAATGTTGAAGAAACAATAAGCAATTAATTTAAGTTGAAATAACTTTGAACCAGTAAAATGTTATAACTAGAAGCAAGGCTAATCTTGACATAGGTAGGTCTAAAGCCACATTTAAGATAAAACTAGTCCTTGAGCTCAGAGCAAACATCGTAAAACAGAAAATGTTTTTTTACTGAAATTACAACCAGGAATAAAATTATCACTAACATGTACTGACTGATCAGAGAGACAGAGAGAGAGAACATGAGAGATGACATGGAACCATTAAAGAAGAACAATTAGTATACTGCTGATGAATGAAATAAAATTCCCCCCTTATAACAGGGGAAGAAAAAAGCTCAGCAGCGGAATCTGAAAGAAAACTGGACGTCCTAGCTCGTCAGGTACAGTTCCAGACAGAAGTGACAGTTAATTTCTAAATCGTGTAGATTTAGCAGTGAAAATCAAAGCGTTTTTTCATTCCTGGTAGGTGAAACATTTTGGACCACTGCTGTAGAATAAAACATGCATTAAAATACTTTGTAATTCACTTGTGCTTAAACTTTTTTGGTTTGCTCTTTCTAATGTAGCTTGTTGTCCTAGGAAATTACTCAATGTTCATATTTTAACTACAAATTTAAAATTAATAAATGAATATACTATGAATCCAATATATAAAACAAGTAAATAAAATTTAAAACAAGATAATTTACCTGAAATTTCCAGATAAGAATTTTAACATTGACAGGCACAGATCAATTTGCAGTACACAGATGTTATGAGGGTGGCCGATTTGCACAATGCATGCTGGGTAGTAAGATAAAATTCATGTAGGAGAAAAAAAAATGCAAAATGTCAAATTGATTAGGGTGAGAGCTACAATGCTCAACTACATAATACTGTATAACATGACACATGTATTAACGGCTAGTGTTGGGGCAGAGTGCACTTTGAAATAAAGTGTTGACTTTTAACATCAGTATAACAAATGACTTATCATAAATTTACTTTCACCCTGATCTAGGAACATCTCTAGGCACAACAGTGTAATGTGGCTAGTGAGAAGACATGGAGGAGCCGTTCTACATCATGTACCATGGCACTACCCTAGCCAAAGCCTTCAAGATCAAGCATGAGGGTTTCGTTCCCTCCTCTGGCGGCATGTTGGGACCTGGTGTCTACATGAGCCGGAAGTTCAAAAAAGCTTGTGCTTACCCAAAACACTTACGTTCGACTGAAGAACCTGTTATCCTGGAGCTAGGAGTGTGGGTGGGTAATGTCATTCAGATTAAATATCAGGGTCATCCTTTACAATACACCTGGCATGAAGCGGGTTACGACACGGCTTGGGTTCCACCCAAATGTGGAATGGTACCTAGTGGCCTGGAAGAGAACTGTGTGCGGGATCCTCGCAGGATTGAGGTTCTACAAATATTATTTAGAGATGGCAAGCCATGTCCCAATAGTGAAAATTTTTGTCGGTGTTGAAAAACAGTTTTGGAACTTCACAATTCGTTTGCATGGACATTACAGCCATTTATAGTACAATCAAGTGGACAAGTGTGAAAGAAATATAAAAGAGTGGCAGGTTCCATAAAGAAACAACATTCATCTTGATGTAAAAAGATCTGCTGTTTCTTTAGTTCCCCCCCCCCCCCCCCCAGTTTAGTCAAAGCTGAATCACACAATACTACCACACAGGGAGGCTGAAGCACATGCATCCTCCAAAACATGTGAGCCTGCAAACACAATATCACTGAAAAGCTTATGTATGGAAGAAAACTCAAATTCTCCAATTCCATTAGCTCAGCTAACAGGTTTGTTTGTTGGTTGAAAGAGGAACTAGCTGTACTCTCCTGGACTCCTAGTTGGAGAAGGTATCAATGAGGACTGAACTTGAATCTGAATAACTGTGCCATCCACCCCTTTTGTAAGACACAAGGAAATGCACGGCCCCTCCTCTTCACTCATTACCAGTCTAGAATAAACTTCATCCCTTTACACAGTGTTAACTATTGTTTTGCTTCTATTTATATCACCTTTTTGCTGCTGTGGCCATTATTATGGTCACTTGCCAAGAGCTTCAGTCATGGTTGAATTTACACTTCCTTTAATTTAGGCTGCCTGAGCTTAAAGGATGAAACCAGGAACTGGAACATGATTAGTTGTAGTTCGCCGTCAGGAAGATGATACTTCAACCTCATCTTTGGACTGATTTGACTCGACTCTACAGGGACACACTACTGTTTCTTGAGACACAAAGTGTTATTAGACAGGATGATAGCTGGTTAGCATGCTAACTTTAATAGTTATTAACACAATACGTACATGCCTTTGACATAACCATCACATTTTGTCAATAATTTGAGTTCAGCTTTAGGTTTGCATCTTTAAGAGATGATGGATGTGGGTCAATGCATTTTGTAGCATTTTTTTGGGGAAACAGAAAATAAAAAAACTAAAAAAAAGAGAGACAACACACGCCCTTATTGAATTCACCAACATATGAGAATATCTTATTACAGTGTTTCTTGATACATTGCATATTGTACTTTTTCCAATGGAAAGGTTTTGTACTAATGTTGATATTGTTCACAATAATAAAACCACCTCCTTATATCTACACTCATTGTCCATTTCATTAGCCCCTCTTACCATATAGGTGCACTGTGTAGCTCTACAATTACAGACTGAAGTTCATCTGTTTCTCTGCAATTTTTGTTAACCCCCTTTTACCCTGTTCTTCAATGATCAGGACCCCCATAAGACCACCACAGAGCAGGTATTATCTGGGTGGTGGAGTATTCACAGCACTGCAATGACACTGATGTGTTGGTGGTGTGTTAGTATGTGATGCGATAGAACGAGTGGATTAGACACAGCAGTGCTGCTGGAGATTTTAAAGACTCAGGCGACCCATAATTTTCATTAGGATTTCAAATTCATGTAAGAATGTATATGCTATTTACACAGTAGCTTCAAAAATATTTTGTGTCTGGGGAGTTAAAATGAGAGTGTAATTAATTTGTAGTATTTATTATAACTGATTCTAGAGTCCCTTACCTGTAATATAGAATAATGAGAAAATGCAGGCTAAATAGATCACCTTTGCATGGATAATGACTGACTATAGATAACAGATGGACAAGCATGTATCACTGAAATTTAGTATTATATACATGATATTACTTATTTATTATATTAATGATTACATTCTGAATACGTCTTTAGTATTTGTTAATAATATTGAATAGAAATGTTATATTCTAAATGGCAACTCTCTTTCTCTCTTCTTTAACAATGTCATCATGATGGCTATTTGCACTCATAACCATAATTTAGTCATCTATTAAAAAAATGGAAGAGATAACACAGTGCTGGTGCAACCGTTTTACTACTCAGTTACTGCCGCCTAATCACAGAACAGCCCATAAGCGCATGGACACTGTACACACACCACCGGACACACTGGACACTAGCACAGCAAACTGTAGAGAGTACAGTGGCATGGAAAACATGATTCATGGCCATATGCTCGTATCCCTGACCATTTCCCCATAGTGAGGTGCTGACTCACCCAGGTCATGTGATCCTAATGGCACTGCCAAAACAAACAGCAGCGTGGCATATTTCCAGTGTGGCTAACGGCTCACCTCTGAGACAATTAGTAGAGGTGTGCTCCTTTAGGGGGAAACTAAGATCAATGATAATGACTGTGATGAAAGTCACAAAAATCCACATTTATTTCATCTTATTACCTAAACAGCGAGTAACAAATAGGTGTACCATATCGTATCGTGCACAATAATATCGCCAACATTTTTGAATATCATCAACGATATTATACCCTGAAAATCACATCAGGGTACTACTTTTTTTTTTTTTTTTTTTTACTGTTTTTAGCAAAAGAAAAATTCACACTTTTCATTCACTTTACTTCAGTTCTGGATATATGGAGATATTTGGAGTGCATGTAATCAATGTTTTGTCATATCCCCAAGAGTATCATTTTGTAAAAATACTATGAAATATTGTGATATTATTGTAGGGCCATATCGCCCACCCCTAGTAACAAAAGTCTCTATTAGTTAGGTTTAGAATGATAAAGTGCATTTCCATTAATATCTCTTGTTCTCTTGAGAAAATAATATTTCAAGTCATCATCAACAAACACTTGGATAATATTTATGAATAAAATTAGTGTTTGAGCAATATACCATGAGAGGCTATGCATTACTGCTATTTTCTTACAATGTAAAGAAGGGCTAAATTACTGTAACGGCAGCCTGGAGTGGCTTAAAGCTTTTACAAAACAGCAAAAACATGATAAATTAATATATCACATTATCGTTGTGTGCAGTCATATGCATTGAGTAATTTACAATGGCTTGAACGTGTCAGTCAGTGCAAAACTGAACCACATGCCAAAAATGCATGCAGAGTATAGACAATGGGCCACTCGTTCCCTTAGAGGATCTTGGTTCCCTACGCACCAGGGCAGCTTTTTTTAAATAAAGAGGTTTAAATCGATATAAAAACACTGTAGACTCTCCACTGCATAAAGTATATGGAATCTATGCTACAAAAATAGCCTATATAAACAAATTATTGCTGGTTCAAGCCTGGAGGCTATCAATATTTCCACGTATATCCTCCATGTCATTCAAAACAAAACCATTAACCATTTCATGCAAGAAAAAGAGAAGGCTTACTAATTCAGAGGGGGCCTGAAGTAGTTATAATTTTCTGGACTGTTATCCTGAGATCACAAAGAAAAATAAGTTGTGATCTCAGGATAACAGTCCAGAATGCAGTTCAAATATAAGTCATGCTAAGTTTGGTAACTTTAACAATGTTTACATAGCACTCTGTTTTGTTGCTATTTTTCTTAACAAGAAAGCCAACACCTGGGAAAACTCAGGGAAAGACCACAGCTTAAAAAGCAGCCGTGTCACAAGACCCTAACAGCTCTGACAGTAAGTGGGGATTGTTTACATTTCTGTGGTCATCCAGTGGCATGCTTGTGCAGTTCAGACACATAGGTCTGGATTTGCGTGTTTGATGGGGTCACTACATCCATTCCCGGATAAATGAAAGCTTTTTGGCTGGCAGTTCTCCACTTACACTAGAATAGTGGATGTTAATATCACAAGTGCAGCCAGCAGAAACGCCAGGCCGTCTCGCACACACACCCCTATTTATATGCAAACGCTTACACACACACAGACTCACAACCAAATAAACACACTGAAACACACACAGAGGTGAGCTGAGGGCAGTAGTCTGGAAAAGCTTTCGAAAATAGCCTTCCTCCCACTTTACTCAGCTGCCCATCTAATGCAGGCCGGCCTGTAATACGACCTTCTCTGACCTCGCTAGGATCCTGTGGGCGGATGCTTCCGAAAGACTGAGACAGATCTCATTCGGCACTAACCTTCCTTTTACTTTAATCCTTCGAAGTCACAGCTATCGCTGCTGATAGCAAAAGCTCTGTGTCACTTAATATAAATCACACTCGTATTCTCACTCGTAGCTCATTGAAACAAACATGGATGTCAAACATGTTTTTTATTTTTTTATTCGGATTTGAGTTTGGTAAGAAGTTTTGTGTGTTTTGAGCACCCTCTTGCTTGGTCCAGTGTGTGCGGGAAAAGGACAATATATACATGTAGAAACATCTGACAACATAAAAAAGAGTCTATACAAAATTATTATAATGACACACTAATTAGTATGGATAATTAACATAGGAGGAAAACAGTTAAATAATCAATACCTAATAAATTGGTGGAGCCTTAAGACGGTCAGTCAGCCTGAGCCGTAAAAGTGCTCTAAAGAAAGGCCAATAGACAACAATTAAAGTCTGGCATATAGCAGTCACAAACAGTATTAAAACAGTCATTTATATTACATAAATAAACTCAAAAGATATATCATCGCTGTCAAATGAAAAACAAGTATCTCCAAAACTGCAACTTTACAGGAGAGACCAAAAACTTACTTTACTTTCAATGGGAGTCAACGGAACCAGAAATCTTTTAGAGCTATTTTGAAGCACCATTGGTCCATTCATCATGAAATTCAGAAACAATGTAAACGACTATTGGCATGTTTAAATAATGCAGAAAACTCAAAATCGACAAAAATGTAGATACGTGTTTTTCATTAGACAGCAACGATATCTAGGTTTATTGGCGGGTTTGGATAGTACAAAAAAAAAAAAGTTACATTTATGTCGCAGACATGGTGCCCTCTGCTTCCTATCACCATCACTGTGAGGTGATACAACAAACCACCTCACTTCAAACCACTCTGAATTTTCATTAAACAAAAGCTTACTTTCCATAGAATAACCAATTTTGTAAATAAGCATAAGGAATGTTTTTTAAACAACTTTGAAGTAAAGCAATACTATCCAGACCCAAGACCATTTAGGAACCTTTCATTTGAGGAGTTTTAGGTCTGACATCCTTTCACAAACGGGTTCCTTAATGCAGCTACATACAACATTCAGAAAGGAGTTAGAGTGGCGTTCGTAATCACTAAATATCAGCACCTGACCTCATTAATAGAGAGTCTACAAAGCTGTGGACAGTGACGCAGAAACCATGCAATAACAAGCGCTGCTTCCAGAAATGAACCTATGAACCAGTCAATCCCAGCTTACCTTAAAGCAGCATTATGTGAGAATTGGTGTTTTGGCATCACTGTCATTCATACAAAACACTTTTTTTTATTCCCCCATAGACATCTGTATGCGTGCATTTGTAGACGAGCTGAAAAACATAGAACTCCTCTTCGTATGCAAACACATGATGCAGCCATATGGGAGCTACAGCTTATGCTTGCAATTTCATTGTGGTGTGACATACTTACATAGCGCTACATCAGACGGTCCGGGCCTGGAGGAGCAATGACACAGACACATTACGAGTACCATGTGTGCTAGTACCATCAAAATGATTTTTGAAGTTGTTATTTTATGATCAAATTATTACATAGTAGTGTTGCACCGATACCGTATTGGTATCGGCGCCGATACTGGCACTTACACCCAGTATCGGTATCAGCAATAGAGAGTGCCGTTACCATAAAGCTTATTGACGCGCATGCGCACCACTAAATGACGCTTGACTGATGCCAACAGGATGTCCACGTTGTGGGAGTATTTCTCGGTTGAGACGAGCAGCAGCAAAATTTGTAACACCAGCATTTCGAAAGGGGTGGCACAGCGAAACCACGTCAAAGAACCAATGACTTCATCCAAGCAAGCACAAAGAAGCAAGCTAGCACAAAATACAACATAAAAAGTGGAACACTATAAATATCATAGCTAAATATTGAGCATTTAAAGCCAGAGCTGGTATCGGTACTCGGTATCGGCAAATACCTGAAAAGCTGGTATCGGTGTTGGTATCAGTAAGAAAAAAAGTGGTATCGGTGCATCCCTATTACATAGAGTTGCTTTAAATCACTTAATACTTTGTGTGAAGTTCAAGTAGCTGTCCTCATGGAAAGTGTCCACCTCCAGCTGTTACTGAGACGAAGTTTTGTAACAAATTCAAAAACAGATTTATTTTCGAAAGGCAGTCAGTAAAAAAAGCTTTATTTACTGGATGAAAATGTGCAGTGTTCCTTCTCCAGCACCACGGCCTGCATTTGATCACGCAATGCATCGTTAGTCATGATGTCAGGGACATTTTCATTAGGAAAACAGCCAAACGGGATCGCATTTATCAGTTGTCTTTAAAATGTTCTTCTCCTTGCTGGCTCTCAGTCAGGTAAACATTAATCTATAGCCGGCTGAGCAGAAAGCCGAAAGCACTACAGCTACTGCTACTACTGAGGGAAAAGCTGCGAGAGCTACAGAATGACACCTGCTTTAGGTGCTAGCGTCAGAAGAGCCACTTTAGTCTGAGTGAGAGTGAGTTAGAGAGCAGGACAGAGTGTGTGTGAGCAGGAGAGAGTGCATTAGAGCGTTTTAGAGAACGCATGAGGCCTTGGCCGCTTTGCAAAGCTTCACTAGAGTCAAATTTCACAATTAAACTATAGAGAGACTGCTGCTATTTGATCATTTACCATCATTCCCTTTAGCGGTGGGCGATACTTCAGAAAGACAACATCAAAATACTGAAAAATGTTTAATTATACACGAGATATTTACAATATCTAGCGTTTGAGTTATTGCAAACAAGTTGGAACAGAAACAAGATCACCAGTAATGCCACATTTTAAGAAGGCTTTTTTTATTCTAATTCTAAACATAAATCTATTCAACAAGTAACAGTGTGGAAATGTTAATTAACTAGTGAAATTGAATATTATGTCATCTTTAAAGTGTCACTGCTCTTCAGTAGAGTGAACTAGGGAGATGTGTTTTTTCTCCATGAAAATAAAGAAACTGTCCTAACATACAAGCTCAAGTTTGCGGTTTGTTTACTTCCTTGTTTACTTGTTTACCTACAGTGTTAATGTATTGAAAGCAAGCATATGTTTAATTGCTGCTTACACCAAATTGCAGTCACTTCATTTGTAGAGGACTTTATTATTATACATATATTGTGTGCATTGTATTTTCATTATGGTGGGATTTATATACATGTGGCTGCTGATTGGATAACAGCCTTGACAGTCTTATCAAATGAGAGAAAAAATACCTCAAACCCACTGCAAACTGTTTCACACCTTTTCAATAAAACATGTCATTCAACCTGAATATTCTGAATATTTGACAATTCAGATATTCCTTCATTGGGCAGATATTCGGTTTTCAATTTTAGAATTCAGGGTTTTTTTGGGTTTTTTTGTTTTTTTGTGGGGGGGGGGGGTTGGCTAAATGTGTGCTATCAATTAAAGCTGCAAAACACTGTAACATTAAGTTGGAGTTGAGTGGAAAAACCTGGACAATTCAGGGTTGTGGCCCATATCACAGCTGTATTTTTAAAATTTGCTTAAAACAGCACCAAATACATCTCCACTGCTAACAGGTAAAAACACAGCCCTCTGCTCTACTCTGGAAAGCCCACCACTCCACCCGTATTCAGACTCCTTAACAAATATGTCCTTATACAAAAGAAACTCTAAAAGGTCCAGTATAAACATCTCTCTTCTTTAAAAAATCTAAACTGCTTACAACGCGGCTGCATTTTATGCCCTTCATATCTCTAATCAGACCAGTTGTCCACTGGCCTTAGCAGGACTAGTACACGGAGTGAGCCAATGAAGTGAGTTCAGCAGCAGTCTGTAAGGAAAACAGCTAGGCCCTCACAGACGATAAAGCTGTGGTTGTGCTTTCATTTCTTGAGCTTGAAAAAGGCGCTATATAAATTAAACTTATTAATATATCAGTACTGCAAAGCTCAATATCATGATGATGATTAATAAACATGTTTTTCTAAAGTCCTGCTATCCACTCTCAAAGCAAATCTCCTGTCATACTTCTAGAAGATGCATCTGGCTGTAGAAAGAAACTCTGAGACAAATTCAACAACTAAGATTAAGCAAAGCACATACACAGCCGTCAATACACTCAGCTAAACTGCAGCTTATAGGTGTTTGAGTGTAATCCCACAGTGAAGTCACCTGAAGAGACAGCTGTGCGCTTATTTCAAAGAGTGTGTTTGTGTGCGTACGCGATAAAGCTGAATGTTTTGAGTGTGTGAGGATCTGAACTCCAGTACAGAACAGACAGAGCTGAGCTGTGAGGGAATTCCAGTCTACACACTCCAGCTGAACACAAAACTCACCAGCACTCATACACACTTCATTTTACTCCATCTGATTCCCTCACCATTAAACTCTCTCTCTCACACACACACACACACACACACACACACAGAGTACTATCTTTCTCAGAAGGTTTGAGCTTCTTCACACAGCATCCAAACATCTCTAACTTTAAATATGCAACAGTATTCTCTCAGCAGCTGCTGTGACATCATGTTTGCTTATTCTTAGTATTCTGTTGACGTCACACAATGTTGGTGCTGCCATTTTGGTATGCAACTCAACAGCACAGCCATACGAAAG
The DNA here is from genome assembly GCA_021613375.1 of Megaleporinus macrocephalus. Taxonomy (NCBI): domain Eukaryota; kingdom Metazoa; phylum Chordata; class Actinopteri; order Characiformes; family Anostomidae; genus Megaleporinus; species Megaleporinus macrocephalus. The sequence goes on along the minus strand of CM038725.1, from coordinate 17,499,960 downwards.
CATATGAAAGTTTAAATCAAAACGTCTAAGATTTACGACTGCCTTATTATTGCTCTGTCCCAAACCGCATACAAACACACACTAATAGTATGTGAAAAAAGGATTCAGATACCATTTAAAGTGCACTCGTTAGTGATGTGTGTGAAGTATGTGGTGAAGTATAAGAGACTCCCTGATTAAGAATCATTTAATGAGATAAAAAAAAATTATTAAGCTGATGTTAGCTTCTTCTATATTGGTTTTGGTTATTCATTACACTTTGAGGCATGATTTTGAAAGTCCATGTGGAAGGAAAATTTCAAAAAAGATATATACATATAATTTAAGAGATGTGCTGGTCCAAAGTCCAGGCAACCAATCTAGCTAACCTCATAGCGCTTACTGGAGACTGCACTTACAATGGTCACATATCTTTCTCTAACCCTAACCCTTACTATAACCCAATTCCTTAATCATCAAGGTCATGACAAGACAAAATACAAGTAGAATTTAATCAAAAGCACCTGCAAACAATTCTCATGCTCGTGTTGTTATCATTCGAAAGTGCAGTGATAGTCATATTATGCTGACATAACTGTCTGTGTGACCGTTTTGATCTGGTCTATTTGAGATTACTTGAAGAAATTGCAAAAATGTTTCATCCAGTACGACGCACACAAACGCACAAACTACATTACCGGACCTCGTCTGGTAAACTAATCCAACTTGAATTGGACTTGCACCTGATTAACCCACATGGAGCCTGGAGATTTGGCCATAAATGTGCTTAAACACACAAAATACAACATATTTACATATATCTGCTAATTAAGCTTCGCCCACTCACATTGAAAATGAGGCCCAACACAGGGAAATACCGTGTTTACAGATTTAAGCAGACACACAGCACGCCTCCACTGGCTTTTGCATCCTAACACAACACAGCAGCACTAGGAAAAGCTGAACTGCAGCTAAACCCTCCACCCGTCTCCTGCAGATGGTGTATAAAGCTCCAGCTTGTTCCCTAAGGCAGCAAGAGCAGCAGCAGGACACATTATGCCACCTGCAGTACCTCAGCCTTCATCAACGCAGCTTGTTCCTTTCGCTGAGTTCTTGCAGGAATCTGTCCAAGTCACATGACCCAGGCTCACAGCTTTACCATCCTTTGAATAAGACATCTAAATATCACCAGCTGCTTTTGCTCACTGGAACTTGCTTAATGGGTCATGTTACAGCAACTTTGTAAGACGATTCCAAGATCAGATGAAATGAAACTTCAGGTACAGGATACTGTACATTATATTTATCCTTCCCGTTCTTACTGGGTACAGATTCATTTCACACAGATACCTGAAAATGTGGATATGGAAGATATAGCTCCATGTAGGCTGGTAAAATAGAAGATCAAATAAAGCCTCAGTGAAGATTGAATAACACATGGGTCATCCTCTGCCACCTCTGATAAAGACAACTGACAAAACGCCTGAAACTGAGCCAAAGACATCATATTGCAATCAGCCTGTTCATGTACAAAAGACTGAAATATAGAGTGCATTATAATTATTACATAATCTAAACGTCCAAGTTCCTGTAAAGACCTTTGCCTCATTGTTAAGAGATTGCAATTTCAATCCCTTTCCAATGCCAGCTTCACTACTTTAAAAAGATTCAGTGGCGTTGACGTGCATCTCAGGAAGAGCATGCTAGCAGAAACATGGGAAAGCATTTTTTGCTCCAGATGCTGAAATTTTAAGCAGTACATATGAAATGTGTGGACAATATGATAATAGTTTATTGCAATCATGATAAAATTAAGGTACAATAAGCTTTTCTGCACATATTGTGGATATGATTAGTATTTAAAGGACACTAAGTATTTCTTTACAAAGTGAGCATAATTAGGCCTGCTAAATTGGGTTTAATGCAGTGCAATAAAACTATGAATAGATAAGAAATCATTGTAGTTGTAGGTTTATTATTATTATTATTATTATTATAGATTATTATATGCATGTTTAAAACCACAGGTTCTATTAGATCTGTTTCAGTTTATTAAACGACAGAAAAACAAATTCTACATAATGTGTATTGCAAAAATGTATTGATGTATCGTGATATTATATTTTGCCATATTGCCCACCATAATACATGTAGATGTGATGTTTTTAAATGTTTTTAAAACATCTAATAAAACATGTCATAATATGGTGGGAGATGACAATAGACATATAAGTGCACAAGTATAATAATGCACATCCCACTCACTGTCTTTCTGAACAAAACGCAAACGAACTGAGTAACATCCATTTAGATATATGATAAATTTAATACATTGTGCAACATTTATGCTCTGTAAAAATTGTAACTTGGCATGTGAAATTACCTTAAACGCTGGTGACATTTACTTAGGTGTTTTTGTAGATTCTTGGAACAGAGAAATAAAAAAAATAAGTCAATTCTAGCTTCATAGTTTTGATGCTGGTAATGGTTGCATTTTTGTATAAGCTTATTTAAGCTACCAGAACATCATACCTAGTCTCATGTAGGGATCTACCTGTAAGTAAGTTATATGGTAGGACATTTTGGTGCTGTGCCTGCACGCCTGTGTCTGGGTGACTGCTGCTAGCTTTGGTTTATGCTGGACAGTATATAATCTGAGTTTTTCAATCCTGTTTCATCCCTAGTTATAAGCCTATTATAAGACTACTGTCCGTGGCTAAAAGTATTTTTGTTACTGTTTAATTAGATTTAATTAGATTTAGTGTAGTGCAGTTTGTAAATCACTAAGTAAAATCATCGTGGTTGTTTGGTTTTATCATCATACTATTATTAATAGTAATAGTAGTTCTCATTTGTATTATTATAATGTTTTTTTTTATATTTGGCACCACAGGTAATATTTTGTCTGTTACAACTTATCATGATACAGGTCATGTATTGTAAAAATGCCTTCAAGTCATGTGACATAGTAATTTTACCATATTTCCCACCCCTGGTAAAAAATGCATGCAAAGCATCACATGGTTAGAACGAATCGTTTAGGTTCAATATTGATTACTCTAACATAAATACTAAACACCAGACAGATCAGATTAGAGATGTGCAAGTGACTAACAGCCAGTTGACCTACTGCAAAGAGACGCACTTCTATTATTCCTGAACAAGAAGCTACAGACATTGCTGGTTCAGGCGGATACATAAGCATATCATTAACATGTTCAACACAACATCTCTTACACAACATAGTGTCCATATGCCATGCCAGCATTGTAATCCTACACATCCCACAATATCTCTCTCTCAGCAGGAACAGAGAGTAACCAAAGACAGACTGTGTAATCATCCTCCAAAGAACAAAGCCAGCTCATTAAAACCAATCGATGGAGGAGGGGACACTCATGACCATTCTGCTCATCAGAACATCAACATCAGCATGAAACTGATGAAGCTTCATACCACACCCTCACCCAGATAGATAGATAGCTAGATAGATAGCTAGATAGATAGCTAGATAGATAGATAGATAGATAGATAGATAGATAGATAGATAGATAGATAGATAGATAGATAGATAGATAGATAGATAGATAGATAGATAGATAGATAAGAAGAAATAAATTATTGAATAGCGAGAGGGAGCAAGAGAGAGAGAGAGAGATGTAATGCTTGGGTGCACAGCCATAAAGAAAAGTGGTGTAGCAAATCCATTCTCTGCGTGTTTAGTTCAATAAGGTATTGATCAGGGTGTGAGCACAGGGAGACAGATATATTCTCTTATTAGTAAGACCGAACGTCTTATTGGAGGAGTGCTAAAACTGCGCAAACGGCTAGAGGAGGTACTTATTAGCTCGTTATTTCACTGCAAAAATGAACATCTAATAATAAATAAATTAATTAATTAAATAATTAAATAAAAATAAATGGTTATGATTGTAATAGGTAAAAGACGTATACAGGACAAAAGCAAAAACATTTATGTGTCTTGGGTCAAAGCGACATTAAGTAAACTGACTAATAATAGGGAGATCAGTGTCCCTCTCACTGCCACTCCAGACCTGGAACGCCTGCTGCATCGCTATGTAAGTTTGGAGGGGTGGGCACAAGACCTTTCATAAGAATGTTTTATGGAGTCTTCAACTAGCTGTAAGAGGATGATCATGGATGTCATGGCAGAAGCTGGAGAAGGTGTTGTTAGAGGAAGCAAGGACAAGAAAAAGAGAGTGACCGAGCAAGTGACCAGAGTAAATCTCGTCTTCTGGCTTTTACTTGTTGGCGAGAGCTAAAAGAGATAAAAGGATACAACACGGTCTCTTTGCTAACAGGAACACAGCGACAGTCCAACAGCAGTGTACATCCTGTTACCTTGAGTCATCCCTGTCTCACCCTATCTCATCCCAGTCTCAAAGAGTTTGGGAGTTTTTCTGGATGCCAGAAGTCATTTAATCTCAGTCAAGATAGGTTGAACCTCTGGTAATAAAATCCTGTTGCTTTATCTACAAAGCCAAAATAGTTTTTTCTGTTCTGATGCTGCCAGTGTTGCAACAAATTCTGATTCCACATTTAGACGCTACAGATTAAACTGGTGACTGAGTTTATTTACACACTGAAACAACCAAAAAAGCTTGAGTGTGAATGTACTATGTAGTATCCATTAGGCTGCGTCATGCACATGCGTGTGAAGAGGAGTTGGATTTTGTTTCCATCAGCTTGTCAACAAATGCACATGTACAGCTGTGCAAAAATACTATTCTCACATGATGCTGTTTTCAGTTAAGACTGGATTGACTGGTTGGGGTTACACTCTTTGGAAGCAACGCTTGTTATTGAATCTGTTTCAGTATCTATGGGTTTGTAGACTCCTGCTCACCCAGCATTCCTTCTATAATCCACTGCAGCAGTAAGAGCATCAATTCATCTGGGAACTCTTTCCACTGAATGTTGGAACATTGCTGAGAGAATATGACCACACCTGCCACAAGAGCATTGGTGAGGTCAGGTACTCGTCTTGGATGATTCGTTTTGGAACACAAACGCCACTCCTACTCAAGATAAAGGTATTTAATTTACCTGAATTCCTGTCAGCAAAGGTGGTGGTGATAGGAACCAGGAGTCCACAACACGAATATTACACTCAGCACGCAACTGTAGGGGGACCATTTGTCCAGTTGTCAAGAAATGTCCACTCAATAGACTGCAGCAGCTCATGTGTAGGTTTTGAATAGTTTAGCATAATAATAAGCAAAGAAATAAAACACACCTATAAGGGTACATTATCATCTACACTAGTATATAATAACAGAGACTTAGTGTAATATTGCTTTTCAGTTTTAGCGACATTTACAAAAGATAATATATTTATATTTATGATATAACTCATTTTATATTCAGATAAATAGCAGAGCAAGTGGCTTGTTTTTTGTGCCTGATGGTATTGAGGACCTGTCAGTGAACTAAAATGTTTTAGATTATTTCCAACAACAAAATTTTAGGACGAAAAACAAACAAAAGTTTTCAGCAAAAGTCACTGTGCTTGACTGGCTGATACTAAATGTGTGTATATCTTCTATCAAGACACCGTTTCCATTATCAAGCCCTAACAGACTAAAGCTAGCAGATGTTCATGACCCAACTATATATCAGCCACCCACTGACTATTAGACAAACCTATCATGCTGTCATACGTTCATGATCCATTCCTGTCCCATCCCAGCCTTCAGGAAACAACACTACAGAATTCCCAATGCTCCTATCGACAAGCCATCAACAGCACAATTATCACAGTGATGGAGCCATCATCCACCCAGAAGGAAGTGTACAGAAAACAAGTCAGCGTTTTACGCCACGTGTGTTCCCCCCCACCCCTCGATCGTCCAACAGTCATCAGGATCTTGCCAGCATGGCTAAATCACTGCCTGTAGTGGGTGACTGATAACAGGAGTGGACAGTTTGTAATGGACCTCCACTGTAGCCCCCACTGCAGTTATCACATCAGGCTGCCTCGATTGAATCAAGCAGGCTCACAACCACCCAGCCACCATGCCGCCCAGTATCAGGCAAAGCAGGCTGACAGCCCACCGCAAAACGTCTGACAAGCTGTCAATAAGGCTGACCTCGCCCAAACAGCAGGCCTGAATCACCCAGGAGAGACAAAGTTGCTGTGACTGTCCACCCCAAGCCATTACTACACTGTATGTAGAATGTACTCATTTTAGTAATATTCAGATGTGATTACTAATGAGATACGCATTTCGTAGGCTTATAACAATTAAAGAAATACACATAGAGGTTTGATATGAAATGGTCATGTCATAACTGATTTTTTAAAAAATAAAATTAGGAAACACCTTTAATAGTGCTTTTTGTTAATATCTCAGTTTAATATAGCGGATTTATTAAACAACAAAAAGCACAACCTTTGTGTTTAATCCATTCAGACTGCTTTCATAGTGGCATAGAAAGACTAAAAGAGGAAACATATGGCTATGGTGGCCATCAGGTGATATCCTTAGTACATTTCTGATAATTATCCATTATTACTGACCAATAATACTGAATAAATACTCAATAAACTACTTTAAAAATGTACATTTTATTGTTATTTTTTAATCAATTTGAACTGAAAATTGCTATATCAATTAAGTGAACAGTTATACTGAATAAACTAAATAATTTTATAATAGTTGTTTTTGGAACATGTTTTTTAACATTGTTATGTGCTCTAATTATATACTACACAAAAAATACATTAACATTTTTTATGTCAAAACAAAAGACCTGCCAAATCATTTAGAGTGATTTTATAAAAAAAAAATCAATTTCTGCTATTGCAGAAGCCCCTCCCCTTCCTTGCCTATATTACTGACAGGACACACCCACTTCCACCTCCAATGACACAGGCTATTTGTGTTACTTTCCATTTAAAATGGATAATTATCAAATAATCTCTGTTCTGATTGGCAGGTCTGTATTGTGCCTTGTCCAAAAAGCAAGCTGATGTGCTCTTCATAACTTTAGTGTAAATGGGCGGGGCAGAACTGCTATAGGCTGAATAGATATATGGATATATGGAAGTTAGCTCGTTTTCATGACATCACAGAAACAATAAATTCAAAAAGGCTGTTTTTACAGCTCAGTTTCTCTATATGGACTATATGAGATCGGGCATGAATGGTACGTTGTAAAACTTTAACAGAGCTTCATTTAAGTCTTTAATTCAAGACAAAAAGGGAAGAAATTTGTTTCTCTATGATATGTGCCTTTTAAGTCATATATTACCATGACATTCAAGTTTTGAGTCTGCTTTTCATGTTTGTTTTGATGCCAATGGTGACAAAAAAAAACAAGAACACTAGAAATAATTAATATGATCTTTTTCCATATTTTTATTTCTTCTAAGGTTTGAATAAAATCCATGCATGCATATTTGAAAAAAATCTTTTTTAATTTATTTTGGCCTTTGCCATCCTCCACTCTACATCTTGGACTCTTTCCGTCTTGCACTGCAACTGCTGCTACATAATACATTACTCTGGCTTCGCTTTACTGGCAGAGGCTGCAGAGGGAAAAGGCTCTGTGTCCTGCAGCTCCGCGTGCGGGCCTTTTCCGCTGCAGGAAGAGAACTGCTTCCCCTAAATCTGTTTATTGCAATGAGGTGGCGGGCTGACGTAAGCCCCGGTGGATGGGTAAAGTAAATCTCCCAGCCATTAGTGAAAGTGAGCCAGGACCCTCCCCAGTGGAGGCAGTAACCATACAGGGAGCTGCTCCGACGCAACAGCACCCCCGTCACTGCTCCGTCCCCCAGGACACCTCCACCTCCCACGGGCTGTGTCAGTTAGCAGAACAGCTCACACAACCAGCAGCACTGGCCTGTGTGTACAAATACAGACTGCTCCATTACTCGTCCTCCAACAACAAACCACCACGGCTGTGCGAAACCCTCACACCCCAAAAACGATAACTTCACTGGAGAACCGCTTTTCTATTTCAGCTGTTCCCATCCTAACTCAGCTCCAACTTCATATACACAGTGATTCCTCCTCTCTCTCTCTCTCTCTCTCTTCTTCCTTCATTCACTGTCTCTTCCTTCCTATTCCCGCCCTTTGTTCCTACTGTCCTACCATCTCTCGCTTTCTGTCTCTCATTTTCTCACTCTATCTCTCTATTTCTCTTTTCTTGCTTTTATTCAGCCTCTTTTTTCTATTTTCTGGCCCTCTCTCTCACTTTCTCATTCTCTCTCCTATTATTCTATCTCTTCTCCACACTCACCACTTTCCTACCATTCTGTCTTACCTCATCTTTCTTTCTTTGCCTCTCTCTCCATCTTCCCATTCAGTTGTCTAACCCTTTATTCTCTCTCTCTTGTCTCTGTGTTTCTCACTACTTCTTTAAAAAAAATTCTATGGGTCCATTTGCCACTAATTGTGTTTTCAAAGGATGTAAAACAAATTAGGCTAGACGTAAAAATGGCATTACAAGGCTTTCATATGACGGCGACAGTACACTCATCCCCGAAGAACATTGGATGAGCGAGAACAGCATCAGCGTCTGAGATGATGATTTTAACCTCAATGATGTTTCTACAAACCTCCTCTCAAAGCTTTTTAGTTAGTGTTTGCAGAAGAGCGAGCACAGGAATTCAGCATGTGTACTGTGTGGAATAAGATTTATATTCAGTCTTTCGAAGACTGTAATGAAGCCCAGACATGCACAGGCGCAGTGTTCCAACACATCCAGCAACCTCCCTTTATCCACAATTCAAAGTGATCATCTGGTGAAAATGAGCACAGTGCCGTGTGGAAACATTATCTATAATCTGCAGACTCACCCCGTCAACACGACGACGAAATCCATTACATTCCACCCATTACGGAGGTAGGAGCCTTTATGAAAAGCGAAACCAAGAGCGATGATCTTAATTCCGGCTTCGAAGCAAAAGATGCCAATGAAGTAGGGTTCTGTGTCATCCTGCGGGAAAAGATATGCGTTACAATCATTTACAGCCATTTTCCAAACTCTTTTCATCATTCATAATTAAACAGTCTGGTTTTGTTAACCCTTTAAGACTGACCTCTGTTCTGATTGGCTATGCTATATTGTGCCTTATTTTAAAAGAGTGGGCTAAGACACCTTATTACTTAAACGTGAATGGGCGGAGCTAAACATCTGTTATTGCAGATAGCTAGACTGGCTATTTTTCAGCTTGCATTCCATATATGGGCCGTATGGTATGTGAAGTGAAGGGTAAAACCCTGGCTTTGTTAACGTACTACAGACGTTTTGTTTTTTTTAAGTGGACCAAAAATTAGTTTTTCCATGATAAAGGAACTTTAATAATTTTCTGAACTGAAACTGGATTGTTTTGACAGATATGCCATGAGATTCCACCCAGAAAGACAAAAGTTAAATTTAATATCCTCTCACTTATTTGATGCGTCAATGTGTCAAGCACAGCACACGGCTAGCTGAGTGAGTGGATCAATTCGAGAAGGCAGCTGGGAGGCTCATGAACTGAATGAGTGACATCTCATTTTATGCAGCCTCTTCCATTTGGCGCCTCGGACCCCAGCACGAGCAAACATGGCCCTGCGTGTTTATCCTTGTAATGAAACCATGTAGCCACAGAGTTCAAAAGGCAAATCTGAAGACACGGTTTTAAATACAATGGATGGAGTGGTGGGTGGATAAGAGTGGCACAGTGTGATGCTGGTTGGTTCACAAAGGAGGAATTAGGAAATCCCAGCTACCCACCTCTCGCTGCCTCCCCCACCTGCTGAGTTGCTTCTAATAAAAGGGGATCCTACAACTCAGCCTGAGAACTGTATTGTGCTTCTCCTTTCAAATCAACTGAACTGACTATGCTCTGCCAAACTTTTTCATAAAACTGAATGAATTGGATTAAAATACCTACATTTAGATGTTTTAAAACTGCAATAGGAATGAGTTGCATGTTTTACATTCCTCATTCTGCTGATTAGGATTCTTGAAGTGGAGAACCCTCAGGGCCTTCTAGGCCTTCAGGGAAGCCCTAAAGACTTAAAATAATTTGTGTCTGTAATTTGTAACAGTAGCACTCTTATTTGGTTGTTCAATTTCAGTGGAAAACAAAACTCAGGGTTCAAATCTCAGGGCGCCCAACTGAAAATTATCCAATCAGGGTTTTCAACGAAATAAGCTGCCCCATTGGTTATGACTCCAGGAGCCAAACTGAAGATCTAATGTGTCAGATTAACGACTAACATCATCAGAACAGGACAGTAGAGGCAACCAATCATACTTCTATTTTCAATAGTCTGCCAGAAAAAACAGCAAACTAGGTCAGGGGTGGCAAACTGTGGTCCTGGAGGGCCAGTGTCTTCTGAAGGTCCTAGATTCTAGAGATTGACTACAAGCAATAACCTTACCAATGCGTTTCTGTCAGATGTTAAATATAAAATATAAAACAGTAGCAGCTTTACGTTAGAGCTTTTTAGTCATTGTAGAAGTACTAAGGAAAAAACATGTTAATTTATATTACAAGCTTCAAATCTGACACATCTTTCATAAACTTCAAATGTCCAAGTTTATTCTAGAACCACCAAAAAAATTAATGAGCTAACATACTATTAGAATCACTAGCATAAATGAGCTTTGCTGAAGGCCTCGCTTTAATAGTCATGATTTACCGCTGGATTTTTGCCACAGTTCTGTAAGCCTTTACATCAAATACTCTAGAAAATGGGCTTCAAACAAGTAGTGTCAGCAAATAAATGTAGCAGGTTTACATATGCACAAGAGCATGACATTGTAATTGCGGTCAGACACATTGTTCAGTAAAGTGCTTACCAGCCGCTGTGACATTGGAGTCGTGTCGCCTGCAGGTAAATGCTGCTCCAAGGCCAGGACAATGCAGTTCGCTATGATGGTGGTGAGGATCATATACTCAAATAGAGTGAGAGAGTCAAGGCAAGAATAAACAATAACGAAAACATCTTTTAAAACAAAGGTGCCAAAAAGGGAGTGATCCCTGCACAGCAATCTATAACATACATTTGTTTTTAGAAAACATTCAGAAACATTTACTATATTATGTAATATCTGCAAGATTACAGATGAAGGAAAGAACTGTGCTAATGATAATGTATATTAAGGTAATCACTAGGCCTCGCACAACTACATAATTACCTGCAGTTCCCAAAGTTGTTCACTTTTATAGGTCTTGCGCGTTTACATTGTATATATAACTATTACAATTGTAGGTTTTATTTTATATATATATATATATATAAAATGAAATAAAACCTAAAAAAAACTAAACAAATAGTAACACCGTTTTGATATGACAGCACCGATTTTAAAAAATGACACAGTCCACCAGCAACACAGTTCTATTCAGAAGTCTAGAGACACTAAGAGGCTTATAATGAACATTACTGCTGTTATGAATCACTGTTATAGTTATTATGATGAACCTGAGCTGTGGACGCCCACTGCATGTGTAAAGATATGCCAGACCGACCTGCTAAGCTTTCAAACATCACTCAAGCCTGATGGCGTCCTTGCCATGATCACAGAGGCACTAAAAGCATGTGGCCATGATATAGCCTTAATTGTCCTGTTTGCAGAGGTAGTAAAACTGGGCTGTACGATGGTTGTACTGCATTTAAGGCAAATCCTCACCCAGGCCAGACGAGCTCAAAGTGGTGCCTAAACTGCGTCAGCATTTTGCTTATTTACTGTGACAATAATCAGGACATGTACGTCAAATCAGTTCGAAAGAGTTCAACACAGCAGAGCCATGTGGCTGTAAAAGCCAATTAAAAAATCAATATGCTCCTGTAAATATCTGCTTAAGTCTTATATTGAGTCTTATATCTCTTGTTTTATATGAAAAAGTGTTAAAAAGGCAGTTAAAGAACTAACTATTTCCAGAATTATCCATACACCCACTTCTAATTAGTTCATTCAGTTATATTAGGATCCACCCATTAATGCAGCTTGTATATTCTCCATAGAAAAGTAATGGCAATAGAATGACAATGAGCACTGGGTCTGGGTTCTCTTGAGAGATAAAGCTCCATCTTAAACTTATCGGCTGAACAATCCAGAATTGATCATCCAACACCTATACAGAGCCTCACTAATGTTCCTGTTGCTGAATACAATCAAATGTCACAGCCATGTTTCAGCATCTAGTGTAACACATATCTTGATGATTAAGTCCCTATTAAAAATTCATTTAAGAAGAAATGCTGGATGGGTAGGTGTCTACAAACTTTTGGACATCTTATCATCATTTTATATGTTAGCATTTTATAAAATGCTTTAAAGGCATGTTCACCTAATTTCTACATTTTCTCTTTACTTACTTTTGGCAATAAATGTGTTGATGTGCATGTATTCTATGCACGTGAAAATTATGCACACATTAGAGTCATGTAAAGTCAATGCATCACTTTTTTTTCCAGTGCAGACTAATAGGTGGTAATTACATTCTGATTGAGTTTCTTGAGCGTGAGCGAGAGCACTACAGGAATCAACCTGCTCGCGCTCGTGTTGAGAGCCACCCACGCGCCAAAGACTGCCATGTTTGGTTTACTGGGCAATCCCCACTTCCTCGCTGCTTTTGCCACCGCGCGCCTGTAGCGAGTTTAATGCGTGTGGGTGGCTTCAGCACCTTGGAGAGCGCGCGGATCTTACTGCTGCTGCACTGGAAACCGATTCAAAAAGATTATATAAGGCATGATTATGAATAATCTTTTGTTGTTTTTTGTATATGTATAAGTAAAATCAATCAAAGGAATATACAGAACAGCAGCACAGACGTGAATGCACTTAGACTTTGATCCTCAATCGCAAGCCTACTTCACCGTGTAGAAAATCTTACACACTGCCGAGCGCTCCCTGAATGTCTTTTACAGCTATGAAAAGTAGTAGCAATATCTTCATACACTGAACAGCTGTGTTTTAGGCGCTTATTACTGCTATTCCCACGGGCGAGTCTGCACACTAATTTGGGCGGCCTAATGCAAGAAGTGTTTTGGTTGCTAGGAGCGACTTGGAGGCTCGGCTGATTCCACAGGATCAATACTGCATTGGCTTTGGAGTGGAAAAGAGCCCAGAAAGCACAAGCCCAGTGTAGCAGTGTGAGAGGAGACGGAGCCTACACAGTGCCAAAGCCTGTTACACTAAAGCGCTCATGAGTATGAATATGCACTACAGGCAGCGTTCAATATCCGAGATTTGTGTTTTGTCCAAGGAACCATTCTGCTACCTCCTTCTGTTACTCTGCTCAGCCAAATCCATTGTACTACCTCCTTAACCTGAATCTACCTCCTTATACTATACTTATTTTGCTCCTCAATTTCTGCTACCCAGTTTTAGCCGTACTAGCCGTAATTCCACTCTCCACTCTTCTACTCGTTCCTACTACCCCCGTCCTACTGCCTCCACACCACTCCCCTTTATTCTTCTACCTCAAACATGCCACATCTTTATTCTACTGCTCCAGATCTTTTTATTCATTTACCCTCATGTTATAGCCTCTTTTCTATTACTCTCATCATTCTACTACCCCATTTCAGCTTTCTACCACCTTCTTTTTACTACCTCCTCCTCTGTCTAACTACTTTAATTTTATTCCCCATAATCTACTATCATTACTCTACTACCGCAGGTTTACTGCCCCTGTTCAAGCAGGGCTACCCTTCTGCTTCCCAGGTTCTACCACTCCTCATCTACTCCTTATCCTAAAACCATTATTCTGTTGCATTATAGTATCACCTCAAGTGTACTGCCCATTTTCTACTATCTATTTTTCACTAACCCTATTCTACTACCCCAAGGGTACTGGCTCATTCTACTACCTGCTTTCCCCTCATTCTTAAGCCCTGATTTTCTATTCCTAAAATTTTACTACCCTGTTTTTATTGCCCCTTTTAACTACCTCTATTTTACTCACCTCTAGCCCAACTCTACTACCCACCTTCGTGTATCACAGTTCCGTTCCCCTCAATCTAACACCAACGAATATTTTATTTACCCCACCATTTACCCCTACCTCTTATTGTCAAACCTTATCTCTCCTTCCCCTTATTCTCCTTTACCAGATCTACTAGACCAATCCAACTAGCTGATGTTTATAATTCCTTTATACCACCACCCTCTAATACTCCTATTTGACTACCCCTTTAATTCTACTGTCTACATTCTGGGCTACTATCTTAACCTTGCTGCCCCAGTCAGTTCCATTCCCATCAATCTGATGCCCAAACTCTGTTCTACTCATACCCCTTATTCTCTTACTCCCCAATTCTCTAACTGCTACTCTCCTTACCCCTATTCTATTATGCCAATTCTACTCCCCTCATCCCAACTAGACAAGACTATCACTCCATTATAGTCCTTTATACTACCACCCTCATCCTATTTGACTAACGCTTCTATCTTTAATTCTACTGCCCACATTCTAGGCTACTGCCCCATCTGCACTGCTCCATTCTACTGCCCACTTTCTTCTTAGTTCCATCCCTTTCAATCTAATGGCCAACCCCTATTCTACTCCCCTCATTCTACCACTTCCCCTTCATTCTTCTTCCCTCATCCTACTACCCCCCTGCTCTGCTCGCGCCTTCTGTTGCTGTTTGTTTAGAGCGCGTGAGCCAACACCCCAGTCGGACCCTGTGGGCTTCCCGAACGCTGCTTACGTGTGTATGTTCGCATCCTGACTCTAAACTAACTCTCCGACCACCAAACACCCCATGTTCATCATGAATCCACTCCAGCCTCCTGAAGCACACATCTAAACACAAGCTCGCATCAGCTGGACAGTCCGGCACCCTTTCCACACACACAATGTGCTTTGTCATACAGAGATCACCTGTATACGTGCTGGCCGAGGAACGGCGCGCGAGTGAAGGATATGGCCACTCGGTTATTTTCTTTGCATACTTCCGAATCACGTTATCCTCGCTGAAGATGAAGAGAGAGCGGTTAACGGTGAGGCAGTTCTGTTTGACTGGGATGGGGTTGTAAATGGCCATTGTGCGGGCTCTCTGGGCCATTGTCTGTTTGTACATCCGCTGGGTGCCCGGGGGGCCTGGCTGCCGGCTCGCGCCTCTCCCCGGACCCGAAGACGGGGAGCCTGTCCCTCCATAGCGGGCCGGCAGGTCGTCTTCAAAGCGGGCCATTCTGGAAACGCACGGATTTGAGCTCGGAAATCAGGCTGGGCAGGAGACAGGACAGGGAGAAGAAGCATCACAACGCGCGAGGTGCTCCCGGCCACGAGGCTTCATCCATACGGAGCGCGCATCCCATACAGCAGCACGAGCACGCGAGAGGAGAGAGAGAGTGAAAGAGCTTTTTCTTTTTTACAGCAAATCTTCAACAATTCCGGTCAGAACGGGAACTAAACGCGTGTTTTCAGCCGCCTCCATTCAAGCAGTGTCTGAAGTTTACCTGCCCATGTTACACAACCCGCTCCACGACGCGGCGTTCATCTCCCGTATCGCAGCAATACGAAGTGGCCAGAAACGATGCCTCAGAATGGTGTTGCAGGGGAGTCAAGTTTCCCCCCTTTAAGATCCCGTTGCAGATGCTTTAGGTGGTTGTGGTGGTAAGGGGTGCGGGGAGGGGGGGATTTCTTCACCTCCAAATCCTCCGTCTCCTATCTTCTCTCTGAAAGACAAAGCCGTCCCATCTCTGCAGCCCGCACGAGCTGAATGGTTCAGAAAAGGAGAGGAGAATAACACAGGCGCGGCGGGCACTTGTGCAGGCAGTCCGCTGGCGACTGGAGAGCGCGAGCCCGTTTCCTGCAGCAGCAGCCGCTGCTCCTTCTGAACTGGCCCACGTCACGCGTCACGTGACGCAGAGGCCCCACCTGCCCCGTCCCAGTATCCATGGCACGAGGGGGCAAGAGGGAGTACATCAGCATCGGCTCCTGCTGATGCGCGAGCCTGGTGACGGACCGCGCCGTGTGTGCCACAGTGACCGCTGGCGCATTCAAATGAAGCCCAGGTAGGCTGCGCGCGAGTTTACCTGCAGTGCTCCGATGGAGCTTCTGAAATATTCATCAGAGTCAGTGTTTAAAAAACTTGGAAGCAAGCACAATCAGGATTTATCACTAGGACCCTTTTACCCTGCCCCCCAGTGGTTATAGGGCCCACACAGGACCACCATAGTAGGTATTATTTGGGTGGGGGATCATTCTCAGCACTACAGTGACACCGACGTGGCGTGTTTGTTGTGCTTATACAAGAGGGCATCATCCTGTGATCAGTGATGAAGGACCAGAGGATGACCCACACAAACTATGCAGCGACAGATGAGCTGTGGTCTCCGACTTAACATCTACAAGGTGGTCCCACAAGGTAGGAGCGTTGACAGCGAGTGGACACAGTGTTTAAAACTCCAGCAGTACTGCCGTGTCTGATCCACTCATACCAGCACAACACACACTAACACATCACCACCACAACAGTGTTACTGCAGTGCTGAGAATGATATACCATCCAAATAAAACCTGCTCTGTGGGGGTCCTGACCATCGAAGAACAGAAAGACTACAGTGTATAATTATAGAACTACAAAGTGCTCCTACATGGTTTGTGGAGCTGAGAGCTGATAAAATAGATAAGGAGTGTAGACATTAGATTATTTGTACTTACTGACCATTTTGACTGGAAATGAAGTTTAAGTGCATATCGTCGCTGTGATGGCCCACTAAGGTCCCCACACGTAACAGCAACAACATGGGTATTGGAGTGTGCTGGGGAGGTCATAGTTTGATGTAGTTTTATTGTGCTCAACGTAAGGATAAAAATGTACTGTTATTTACACTATAAAGCTCTTTGGTATTCTAACTTTGCTCATCTTGTGCTAATGGTCAGTAATTTAACATCTTTTAAAAGGTACACTTTTCTATGCTAGGAGTGCACACTAGCAAGAAGAGTCACACCATAGGTTGAGACAGTTTTACCATTTTATTAAGCTCACCGAATGTGTTTTACCGCCTTCTTTGTTCCCTAGGAGCCATGTCTGCAGCTTGGGTCAGTGGGTGGTGCTTAAGAGGGAGTGTGGGCTTATGGAGCATGTTTTAAATAGTGTGGGACATTACTGTTTTTATATCTGACTTTGAAATTTTATCCTGTGTGTTGAGAATGTGCTGTGAGATATAAGACTGGATGTAACTGTTTGCCACTGTTGGGGGGGGGGGTGTCCCCTATGAACAGTTTATGGCGTCACCCATGGTCTTAAAAAGGGGCCTTGTTGCTGTGGTTGGGGAGGTTGGGTTTTGCCTGGGCAGAATTTTTTTTGTAATAAATTTTTTAATTGAAACCTTACTGTCTTCCTGGCTTCGTTTTTGGTCACACCCTGACAGTCGCTGTCCAATGAAAAACCTGTATCTCTATTTTTGGAGATTTTGAGTTTTCTACATCATTTGAACACGCCAGTGGTCGTTTACATTCTGTGAAAATTTCATGACGAATGGACCAATAGAAGTGCTCCAAAATAGCTTGGAAATAATTCTGGCTCCATTGATTTCCATTGAAAGTAAAGTAAGTTTTTGGTCTCTTTTTGGTAAATTTGCACTTTTAGAGATACTTGTTTTTCATTGGACAGTGACGATATTCAAGAACCACTTTCAAAAAATTGCATTCTATGATAGACATTGTTGGGAGTTTTCATTGGTATACTGTGATTAATGCCACCTTTTGGGAGAAATAAAAATGTTTTCTGTTGCACATCAGCTGTCATTCTTTTATTCTGATGGTCAACCATAGATGATCTACCAGTTACTGACTAACATTCTGGTGATGCTCAGTTGATTATCAACACCATCATGGTGAAGGTCTAAAATGAGGGTTGGGTTTAGAGTTAGAAATGGTGTTAAAATAGCATAGAATCTCTCACATTCAACTTCGAGTTCAGTTCCATTTTAACAGACGTTTAGCTGAATGTTAAGAATGAAACCTTTCATATATAGAAGACAATACATTAATAAAATATACTCAGCCTCATTGTTTGGTGTAGTCAGTACCTTGGACTATCTATAGTGTACAAAGTATACAGTCCAAAGTGTTCATAAATTATACAACTTCATCCATGATACGCTACAGAGCAGCCAGTCAGACACTTACAGTGAGTTAATTTCTTGTAAAGGAAGTCAAAAACTGAAAAGAAGCGATATATTCATCTTAAAGACACAATAACAAAACCTGTTAAAAAGAGAGGTTGGAAAATAGACATTGGTACATTATAGCCATTATATAAAAAAAATAAAAAAGATTTAGAATATGGGCTTTTTAGCCCCTTAAAATCTTATTGTTCAGTAACCACAACTTCAGCAGTGGGCCCTGGCCATTCAAGTGTTATTCAAGTGCCTTGTCTGCACCTGGACCAGAGAGGGGGTTTCTAGAGCCCCTTTAACGACTCATGGTCATCTTTTTGAACAATCCAAAAACTGCTTCTTATATCACGGAGGATAAAAGTACAGTACAAAATTACAAGCTACAGAGAATCATCAGCTCACCCGTGAAACCTTTTGCAGGAAGAGTTGCTACTCTGGGCCCTTGATTTAGGACACTATCAAGGGCTCTAATGATGCTCTAACTGGGACACTTATCTTCATTGATCATGTGGCTTCTCACAGCAGCGCAGTATGAATGCGGACGTACAATAGAAAACCAGTAAAGCTCAGGTTTTAAGATGTTCTGAATCTCAGTGCTTTAACTGCAGCAGTGATGAAAAACCCATAATAATGTTACTGTTACAGCCAACACTATCACGCAATCACAGAAATGTGTATTGTTCTGTTATGTGCATTAAGGGAAGGTAAGGTTTAGTTATTTAAATGTTTTATTAGTGATGTGCTATTGGTCTTCATTGTTTCTTTTTTGTTCTTTTTTGGAAGCAGTACAATAGAAGGCTTAAAGCAGTCGGGGGCAGTGCACTGGGCCAAGCATTGATTGAAAACGTCTAAACACAGCAGCATCAAGTTTTAATGTGTGGGGAACATTAAGTCAGAGCCAGCAGTTACCTTTTGTGAAGCTCTTGTTTCCTGAGGAGAAATGGTGAGATGGGTCTGGTGCAACTTCAAGCCTCTTCTCAGAATCTTCTGGGGCACTACAGCAAGAAGTACACATACCATTCTACTGCAGCAGCAAAACACCTGAAAAGAGATGCACATATACACATAGCAAAACCGGAATTTCACAGTAGAAGGAAAAAAATACTTTACTTTTAATATTAAGTCTATGTAACCCAACTTATTTCCAAGTAGTTTGGGTCATTCCTGCCGTAAAGGGAAATAGAAATTTTCAAACTTGTTTTTTTTTTTTTTCATTTATTTATTTTTACATATGTACATTGCATATTGGCTTCAGTCCAATATCAGTGCCTCCCTGCATCTTTTAAGCATTTTTTTTGTTTAGAGAATAAAAAGAAAAGAACAAGAGAAGAAAAGTAGAAGAACAAGAGAAGAAAAATGATGCAAATAAATCCTTAACAATATAGCAATAACTCCTTTGTGTAGTTAATTACGCTTGAAGTAAGGGTTCTGTCCATTTAGTAGTTGGAATGGAAGACTGTACACTTATACTGGAATAGCTGAATAAGGTACATAGAACCGACATAGTGAATCTCAAACACTGTTGTATCTCCACATTTCAAAAAGATTTCCAAAATACTAAACTCTTATATTTAACTCACAAACATTTAAACCTTCAAAAATGTACATTCGACAACAAAGCAATCGCAGTGGCAGACTATGTGAAGAAATCTACTGTTTCAAAAAGTGATGGGGATGTCGGCACTTTTCATACACTGTCCAACAAATCAAACTGTCAGCAGACATGGTTGATATTTATCTTTAAACAAGACTAAAGTTCCCTGACTTCCTAATTGCATGTGCCCAGAGGTGGGAGGTAACTAGTTACATTCATTCAAGTACACTTCAATAAAAACGGATTAATTTGTATTTTGCTGAGTATTCTAATAGTAATACTTTTACTTCTACTCAAGTCTACTTGATTTTAACTATAACTCTCATCTGAACTATAACCACAAAATCACAAAACAAGCTGGAAATCAAGTAGGTAATGTTAGCTACTAGCAAGCATCAAGTAACTGACAGTAACATAACAAACATAGTCTGTACAGGCTGTAGGATTTAAGAACAAAATGATTAAGAAGCTGGCGAATAGTAAACCAGCATCATTTAAAGATAAACAACAAAAATGGGTGACAACCTAGTTTATTACAAGAATTTTTTTACTTCAGCATGTCTCACTGTAAACACAGCAAATCAGAGTAGAGTTCATCTAATTATTCATGAGATACTAAAACAGTGGAACATGGTCGGTTTCATTTTAGGGCGAAATTATAGTGTGTACATGGGTGTGTAAAAACACATCTGGGCATTTTTCACCCCGATCAAAGTCACATACAACACTGAACATATCAACATATCACAGATGATTAAATACAGCTTCTAGTTGTCAGCGTTGTCTACACCTAATAAGAACAGTGGCTGTAATTTGATGAATTGTTTTGGAATGAACTGTGAGTTTTCCAGCTTTGCTGTTGCTTATTTTAGTTTGCTTCTCATTTTTTTTTATCCAGAGTCTCCTGTTCCTTAGAGTCATAGCAAAAGCATGTGAGCACTTTGGCTTTATGTTGTAACCATGTTTGGTTTAAAGGTTTGGAATTTGGAAAATGTGGTAAGGATAGACTATATGATGATATTTTGATATTGTGATACATTACATCATAAAACAGTTTTCTGAGCATATTATAGATATTGTCAGAACACTGACTAACTACATGGTTCATAACAAAGTGAGTATAAGTAGTCCTGGTTCATGGGCAAACATTAAATAAAGACAACTGTACCTATAGTTTTTGTCAGTCCCAACTTATCAAACTTCAGAAAAAACGAAATACTGTGATACATATTGTGTGAAAATGCCTCAAATGATGTGACTTTATGATGTGCCAATGTAAGTAACAACTTTGACACCATCTATACATCTTCACTTCCAGTGAAAAACATGCATCTCAATTTTTGTCAATTTTCATTTTTCTATATCATTTAAATACGACAGCTGCTCTTTATATCTCATAAGAGTTTTATGATGAATGGACCAACAAAATACCTCCAATTCAAAGAAAATCTGCACTCTGCTATCTGGAGAGATAAAGGCATTACCCATCTTAAACACATACTCCACAATAACACTGCAGTATCACTCTCGTATCTAACCCAGAATTTTGTCATTGGGAGGAATCATTTCCTTGAATTCCACCAGCTAAAATCAAAGACCAAAAACACATTAGATCTACCTTCTGCAATCTCTGATTTTATTAACATATAATTTCCAAAAAATATACAAATTAATACCAAAATCAGACCCTAAGTTAACACTCCCAACCAGACAGTGGAAAGAAGACTTGTCCCTTACTCCCAGTACTGATTTCTGGATACAGATATGCCATAATAAGCTCCAAACCATCACAAGCACTAATCTACAGCTGATACAATACAAAGTCATCCACAGAAATCCTCAAAAATCGCTTCAAAATATCATTAAAAGTAAAGCATGTTTTTGGCCTCTGCTGTTACTACTTTAGAGATACTTGTTTTTTCTTGGACAGCGACGACATGCTAAACATTTTTCTATGCTGTGGCCGAAAGTGCCTCCCTCAGTAGCGATGCGGTTAACCAGGGCACATATTCTGAATGCTCATTTGCTAAGATGTGGAAAAAACCCTAAACATGATCAGACAGTAGGCATGTACCTGCTGCTTTAAGCAGCTCTAAGATAAAGGAGTTAAATATGAATGTGCTATGTATGAATAATGAATCCAGGCTGCTCTGCTCTTGAGGATGACAGGGGTGCTGAAATGGAAACTTCACTCCCAATAACAAAATTGACAGAGAATAAGTGAAAACACAGCAACTGAACCACAGAAAGAAATATACAGAAAAACTTTATTCCTAACATGATCATCTTTACTGCCAGCAGCACAGAGAGACATGATGAAAATGAGAAGACTGGAAAATCTATATTTGTACTAAAGCCAGTTTGTGATCTTATTTTAACTGAAAGTTCTATTTGATCATGCTTTAAAATGTTTCTACTGTTGTAAAGCACAATAATTGAATGTGTGTATCTGTATACAATGTCCTTCAATAAACAGTATGTTGACTGTATAAATGACTGTAAAGAAACATGATCATCCAGTGGCTCACTACATTGTTGATGAATACGGTTTAATGTAGTTGTACTCGACTCAGACCTCAGGATGGGTTACTGCTCCAGCAGTGCTGGCTGAGTGTATGTGCTCAGTACTGGCTACCTGAGCTGAGGACTGGATAGTGGGTGTTTGGGCTGAGCTGTTCACATGGCTGCAGCCCAAGACGGTCCCTGAATGCCTCCACTTCAAAGACCCACACTGATAGCTGAAATATTTCCTTTTCATCTGATCTCCATAGTCAAGCCTGGGAAAAACTACTGAACTGGGATTAGGATTTTGCAATGTAACCTGATTAACCTGATTAAAAGTGTTATTCTATGTTAACCTTTATGTAGTTACAGGTTACAAAGTTCAGTCCCTTTATCCAGCATTCTGTATTCAGTTGTTTGGCTAATTAGATCAACACAAATCAACTGTTGATATTTTGACCAACAGCCAACAAAATTCTCTCTCAGATTTTTTAAAGTTTTGGTTTATCTGATACTAACGACTCTGTAATTCTCAAATATGTACATAATTTAATAAAATAAGTTAACCCACCCTCAACAGGAAACAAACGTAAACATGACATTCTACTGCAATTTTTAACATACTGGAAAATGTGAACCATAAAAAAATTTAATGAACAAATTAAAATAATAATAAAAAGTCTAGTTTTATTTAAATCTATTTCCTTTTATATTTTTTTTGCTAAAGGTCTTAACCCGAGCTCATCTTCAGTCTATATGGCTTTGCTGGAGAAGAGAGCAATATGTGGGAAACGTGGGTCCTGGTGCTTGGTAACACTCGCACAGGAAACAGATTGGGTTCACACAGGTGGTTCATAAATCTGCTGACATTGCTGTAGAACTGGGCATCGAAGCAGTAGATCTCACCGACCTGCAAAGCACAGATTAAAATCATTAAGTCCAGGGAAGAAAAAAAAACAACAATGGAGAGGTATTTTTGCAGTTGATTACCTACAGCACACCCTGCTGGCCAGAGATATTCCCAAAGGTTCAGTGTTTGACTTGCAGTGTTTAAAATGAGCAAGATATGAGCAAGATAGTCTGAGAAAAAGATCTTTTTGTTCTATACTGAACCTCACGTAAGTCGTTCTCCATCTGAAATGATCTCACCAGCAAATCTGCACACGCTGCAAAGCCACTGAGTAAATGTGTCTGACAGAAACAGCATGGAATTTATTATGGATGAATAATTAATAATAGCCATTATGGTTCCCTTTGCCTGCTACATTTCATGTTCAATTAAAATCTCGCTTCTGAAGAGGCTATGGAAGTTACCATCTACAGGGTTAGACATGCAAAATCCTTGCTTTATGTTATATCTGGTAAATAATCAAACAGCATCTGAATATTTCCCGTCTACACATCTTATTGTCTTGTACTCATTAATACAATGACAAATCAAAACTAGTGCTTGTTATTAGAGATGGAAGGATTGATCGGCTATGTATCGGTATTGGCCGATTTCTAATTGAAGTATGCAATCGGCAATCAGCCGATATTTCTCCAATTTAACCAATCCTGAGAGCCGATCAAGGTTGTTAAACAAATGAGCCTAATTTCTTTTTCCAGCTAGCGTTTCATCCAGGAAGAAGAGCCCTCTGTGAAACTCCCTCTGGCCAGCTCCCTGCAATTCCTATCTGAACCACTAGGTGGAAAAACATACCGTTTAATTTTCAGTTTATGGTGTTCACTGCATGTGCTGATAGAAAACATCGTCCGCCTGGCAGTGTTTTACCGTATGTGACACAGACTCATCCAGGGTGTTCTGTAACTTCTGTAACTTCTGTACAATCAACGTATCTTATGAGGAAACCAAGACAAAGACATTTAACACTACTAATCTGATACAACACTCATCAGTACACCAAGCGGCTGAATACAGTGAGTATCAGCAAACAGCTAGAACAAAACACTAAAGGAATCACAGCCAATATGATTGAGTCTATATAACCACGTTTCAACCATGTTTCATGACTTGCTTGCGCTAATAATTGCATATAGCCCCGCCCTCGATCGGTAACGGCTAAGGTGATCGGTGATATGAACCGGCCTCAAAAACACTGATCGGTCCATTTCTACTTGTAATAACTGCAGTCCTTATGCTTGAGAAATGTAATTACATTAATGAATGTGAATAGATGGCCATACCCACTTGTGAAGGTTCCTTTAGAAAATATCCTGAAGATGCTAAGTTCTCACACACTAGTGCCTCCTGGTAGGCCGGAAGAATTGCAGACGTACCTTATTGAGACAAAAGCCCTTAAAAGAATTCAACAGAATTTATTTAATTTATTCTTTTGTAATATCAAACTATTAAAATGCACTCAGAACATTCACATGCCTATCTTTATATACCTAATAGCCACCGCTGGGCGATGACTCATTGAAAAGCTGTGGATCTGAGAGGTGAGTGGAAGTGGAAAGCATTATAACCGCAGTCAGTTCTGGCATGTTCTCCAGTGCGAGAAGACATGGTTACACTCAAACAGGATGGGTGGATCTACTTTACAGAAATCCCACTATAGGCTCCTCTTCTGAACACAACAGAAAGAAAAATAAGGGTTATAAGAAGTACAAGAAGTAAAGATAAGAAGGATGAGCATTTCCAATCATGACAATAACTTTCTGGGATTGGGATGAATACCCAGTCATTCACTCAGTGACCAGCTGAGCAGTCAACATCAATTATATGAGCAATTGAGTAATTTACTAATTAATTTTAAGGATGCACAGTAGTATCTTATCTAAGTATTTTAGTCTGTCCACTAGGATAGCATGGTGTCAAATGCTGCACTAAAATCAAGCAATACCAGTAAAGATAGACAACTTTGTTGAAGGATAACAACTAGTAATCTAGTAATTTAGTAATCTGTAAAGGAGCCTTGCTCCTGGGCTATCTCTGTCTTTTAAAGCACCAGTCACCTTCTTGCTGGTGTTTAGAACTTTTCACACCTTGGAAATTGAAACGACAGCAGTCCAGATATATCTCGTATTTCAGACCTACAGCTCGCCTCTCTTAGCCGGGCGGAGAACTTTTAACTAGTTTTACCTTGAAAGTGAAGTGCATGATTAATTGATCAAATAGTTGAAATAAATATTTCTGGGCTACCTTTACACTAAGGTGTGGGACGTTTCTTAATGATATATAGTAGACCTGCAAGCTTACTTTCAAACCTCCAGTGCTTTCAGGACAGACACTTCGAGTTGACCTTTGAGATGAAATAAACACTCAAAAGACTCTCAGTAACATAACATCAACATGTACATAATGTAGCAGCAGTGAAGCATCAGAATTCATTCAGCAGATTTTCTTTTAAAGGTGCCTCAGAGTAGAATACTTTGTTCAGAACATAGACCTGACATACTGTGAACCTTAAACAATGCTGTCTCCTGCTTCACATCTAATACTGTGTTAGTCTAAGGGGGTAAAATCAAATGTTTCATTTTAAACATTTTCATGCAACTGCTTTTACAAGCGCCAACAGACTGCACAGAAATGTACTTTCCAGGCTGCGAAGAGTCATGTTTAGGATTAGGGCCCGGGTGAGGTTGGGTGAGGATCGGCTTTGTTTAATGAAAGTAAAATATTAACGCTACTTCATGTAACGTATCAACAACACATCTACATCATGCAAGTGATGAATCACCAGTACTTCTACAAAATGTTTGCTTTAGTGTGTTCAGATGCTTCATCACTGCTACTTCACTCACATACAAAAGACTAGTCAAAATGAAAATGTTATTATTTAAGGTGTCAAAAGTATTCTAAAGGTGTTAAAAGTATTCACATTTATTACTCAGGTAGAAGTATAAATACTAGGGTTTAAAAATACTATCAACTCAAGCTTTTTACTCCAGTAAAAGTGTAAAAGTACTGCTTTCAAAACTACTTTAAGTATAAAAGTAAAAGTAATGTAAGGGGAAAAACCTTGTTATTAAAGAATGTTATTAATAACCTTTACTGGAATGTAAATGTACATTAATGAAAACAAGCCGTAAATGAAATAGCAGACCTGCCAACCTGGGATTTTTTTTCTTTGAGTAGCATCTTCTTGTGGTGGGGTGGCGCAGTTCATCACGGCATGGCGCGGCGCCGCACAAGGTCAGGTACATTTGCTGATCAGTATTGATTTGAGTTCACATGTTCGCTCATCTCAACTTAATACTAAGCACATAGTATCCACTTACTTCACCACCATTTCTAATTATTCAACAACAACTCTTTTAATGAAAAGCAATATATTTCAGTTTCCGTGCTTTCATACACTTCAAATTTCAAACATACGTTAACATGATAACTAAAAATCCCTAAACATATGTCCCTTAAACAGAACTTAAACTTAAACATACTTGACAATTGTATTGGCCTGTGGCATATTATGTGTCTTAAATACATTAGACATTATAAATAACAATAAAGCTCGACTTTCTGAATGATATTGACTGTTCTTTCAGGACAGTACAATAATATCACTCTCAATTACAAAACATTGCAGCATAAATAATCCTGATACCTAATCACAGAGGAAATGTACATTATTTGAATAGAATAATTTGAAATGAAATAATATTTCATTGCTATATTTCAATCTAGTTATGCCCAGTCACTCTGGAACATTCTGACAGACTTTCAAAAACAGTACTTGTTGCAGTAACCATTGGCAACAAATAAATTAAACAGTTTGTTATAAATATTAAATTTAAGCATTGCCTGAATAAACCCTGGACTGATATCTGTTATTATTAGGAACATTTAATGCCATTTAATGTGTTAAATTACAATTATAACTAAAATACACCTAAACATGGTGGTGATATTGGATGCCATTTACTTAAAAACAGTTCAGTAGAATCACTTCATAATTTATATGTACATAGTACTATAGACTGAACTAAGATCTGTTGACTTTATGGATTACTATTAGAAATTGCTATTTTTTAAAGCTGTGAATTTTACTTGAGGACTAAAGGCTTTTTCTCAGGTCTGCATGTGCAATGACTCTTACCAACAAGTGTATAGCAGCCGCGCACCCACAGTTCACGTGCGGCTAGTTTAACTGCGTTTTGGTGATAGGCTGCGGCTTAACCGCAGTTTAAAGTTGACGGTGGAACAGACTATTGGGCAACGGGAATCAGTGAATGCATACACTTAAAAAAACAAAACCATCCCCAATCCAACACCCGAGCACAACAAATTCACTCGAGCACAGAAAGCAGTGGAAGGTGATTCACATGGCGCGCGAGGACAGCTATCGAATCGATAATGAAAAAGACGGTTTGAGCGCGATATGATGATAAACACGCACGCAAACTTTTTCTGTGCTCTTGTGTTTCACATTCACGCTTTCGGGAGGGATATTTACACACGAAAATTGTTAAAACTTGCAAGCTTATATTTGGCATCTTGTGTTCTTGGGTCCCCTAGATTTGACATTCACAATTCCCATACCCTGCCAGTTACCTCTGAAACTGTGTCTAGCCCCGTCCTCCCTGTAAAACCAGTCACAGTATGAAGATGGACTGAGAGAGATAAAACCCATTTTCGATACTTTCGTTTTGACGGCTCACCCGGCTCTCCACTTATCGCCTGTTTGAAGAGTTTAAAGTAGCGCTGTGATTGGTAGATATCTTCTTTTCCCGCAGGTTGCTGCCAATTGCCTAGTGTGTGAATGCACAGACAGTTGAACTCAAAGTCATCAATGGCTTTAGTTGTCTTTTGAAGTTTTGAAGCTTCAAATTAACTTCCATTCACTAATTAGAAGTAAAGACAGTTTTTGTTCTCTCCTGTAAAGTTGCAATTTTGGAGATACTTGGATTTCATTGGACAGTGACAATATACAGGAATAATTCAAGCAAATCTAATCCAATAGTTTGTAGATATGTAAACAAAAAATATCAGTTCTGATATTATCTGACAATTCTAATTGGTACCCCTTAGAACTAAAACCTGATCTTTTAATATTAACATGTTAGTTTATCAACATTAATAAAATATTTTATTGTAATTATTTTCTGGTGAATGTGTATTTTATTTCATTTTGTAAACAAATTGGTAGATATCTTCTTTTCCCACAGGTTGCTGCCAATTGCCTAGTGTGTGAATTCACAGACAGTTGAACTCAAAGTCATCAATGGCTTTAGTCGTGTTTTGAAGTGAGAAATCGTAGCAGCGTAGTTTAATATCTAAATGCGTATCTGCTACGCAAAATGCATAAAGGCTGGCAGATCTTAAATAAGAGTAACAAGCCTATTTCTAAAATATAAGGAGTAGAAAGTACTGATAATGGCAAAATTTATACTTAAGTAAGGTAATGAAGTATTTGTACTTTGTTACTTGATACACTTAAGCTATTTGTGAGCTGTTAAAAAAAATTTAAAGAGCAAAGTTAATAGCTCACCTGTGAACCTGAAGTCAAGTCTCTTTTGTCTCCAGACAAAGCAGCTGTGGTTATAGCAGACATGGCTGTAGCAGGGTCAGCTTTGGGGATGGTGACCTCTTTAGCCTGGTTGCCTCCTCCCCACAGTGAGGGCAGAAAAGCTGACCGCGGATCACTGAGGCACAGCTCTGGTGGAACAGGTGAGAGATGTGGCCATCTGGCTGGCACTCCCTGTAAAAGAGTCAAATGTTTTGTTTTTCCTGATAAAGTCTGATTTGGGCTCAGACATTTGGCTTTTAGTTGCTAATATATAAACATTCAGTAAAAAGCTAAATCAGTGCTCCAACTCCAATTATGTATTCATCAGCTGACGGCGCTGACTCAAGCCTTGTTATTCAGATCTCAAGAGTCAAGTTTTATTAAAACATCAACAAGGTCTTTGACAGTAAAAAAAAAAAAAACAACAACAACATATCCAAGTCAATATCATCAAGTATTCGCATGGATCATTTATTTATGGGGAATGAAAGTGTTTCCAAACCTTCCCCCCTGTATTCACAGTCCAGCAGCTCTTGTGATTGACCAGCCCAGCCTGAACAGCACTAGCAAGGGCATCTGGAGAGATGTCATACTATCTCCTGCTTCTGAATTGCCCTCTGCCCCAAACTCAGCCTTGGATGGGAAAAGTGTGGCTCCATATCATCGCTGTCCAAAGACAAACATGCTATCTCAATTTTTGTTAATTTTATTCTTTTTTAACATCATTTGAACACGACAGCTGCTGTTTACATTGTTTGAAAACTTCATATGAATAGAAATAGAATCGATAGAAAAGCTTCAAATTAACTTCCATTCACTTACATTAGAAGTAAAGACAGTTTTTGTTCTCTCCTGTAAAGTTGCGATTTTGGAGATACTTGGATTTCATTGGACAGTGACAATATACAGGAATAATTCAAGCAAATCTAATTCAATAGTTTGTAGATATGTAAACAAAAAATATCAGTTCTGATATTATCTGACAATTCTAATTAGTACCCCTTAGAACTAAAACCTGATCTTTTAATATTAACTTGTTAGTTTATCATCATTAATAAAATATTTTATTGTAATTATTTTCTTTATTTCATTTTGTAAACAAATATAGTCAGATGATTAGATTTACATACAAATTAGGCACAGAATTTTTCACAGTACTACTTAACCCTTTAATGCACTGGACTGGATTCTGATGAAGTTTAAGGCACCTAGCAACCCTGCCACTTACTAGTAGTGAGGAGTGCAGGTGGAGCATCATGTCTCAGCTTCCAAAAGAAAAATCAGGCATCCAAAAACTGAAAGGTATAACACAATACAGGAGAGTGAAAAGATTATCATTAAAATCACAATAAACTGTAAAAGAGATCCACCCAAACCTGCAAATATCTTTTAACTCTCAAGATAAACTAAAACAATTATGGATTTTGTCCTACAGTTAATAAAGTGCTCAATTGCATGCTCGCTCTTAGACACAATATTATGGAAGGATTTATAAAAGTAAAAAAAACTATTTTACAATGACCATATCAAGTACTTTTAAATCACATACAAATCCTCTCTTCAAAAAGTTATTAAAATGTTGATATAGTTATGAGAAAGACGTACTTTACAAACAACATGCCATCAAACATGGCTTGGTTACAAACTAGAGTATACTGTAAAGCACAATGGGAAGTGGACACAATTACCTAATATGAATCTGGAAGACAAGCCAGTCAGACCATGATCATCCAAGATTCAAGACTCTTCATTTCTCACTACATTACTTGTTGTGTTGCAGGAATCTACACTCTCTGTTTCTCTGAGAGACCCTTCATTGACTGAGGCGATATCGGAAGAGGAGCTTGCCTTTGATGTGGTTTGTCCAGAAGGTAAATGATGGTCAAGTTCTTTGCCTTTTTGTCCATTAGCAGCCAGCTGTGTCCACCCACCTCTGAGCCTAAACCCAGAAGACTAATCTAATAGTCATGTAAAAGTACTGGTACTTCTGTTAAATAATAACTTCAGTACAAAGAACATTTTTAAAAACAACTTCAGGAGAACAAGGTATTAGAAGTACCAGGTCCAAAAATGACTAAGGTGTTGAGTAACTTGCAAGTGAAAATCTACCGCTTACTATCTTGTAACATGACTTCTTTTCAAAATGCAAAACTTAGTGTTTCAGAACCAATTCCCAGTTTATACAGTTTATATATATGGAACCCAAGCTGCAAGAACAGCCTATTCTAAATTTGCTGTATTTACATACAACAGCTACACCCAAGATATAGTGTTTAATAGTGTTTTTTAAATACAGGACACTCAGTCAGAACAGAGAATATACACTTACCGCCATCTTTATTAGTAACACAACCCTAATACTCGATAAAGCCTCCCTTTGCTCCCACTGGCCTTAATTCTTCATGGCATGGCTTAAACAAGATGCGGAAAACATTTCATTGAGATTTTGGTCTATGTTGCAGATTTTTCAGGTTCACTTCCATGCTGTTTTACCACGTCCCAAAGGCACTCTATTGGAATTGGATCCGGTGACTGGGAAGATCACTGACGAACAATGAACTCATTTTCATGTTCATGAACCTACTTTGAGATGGCTTTTGCTTTGCGACATGGTGCATTATCATGTTAGAAGTAGTCATTAAAAGATGGTAAATTGTGACCATGAAGGGATGCATATGGTCACCAGTAACACTCAAGCGAAGACTGACTGGTATAAAGAGCCCAAAGCGTGCCAAGAAAACACTGACTACACTATTACACCACATCCAACAGCCTGGACCTAGAGCACAAGGGTCTATGGATTCATGCTGCAGATGTCAACAGACTGTTGCAGGTGGTGTAGTAGTGTGTTCAGTGTTTTCTTGGCACACTTTGGTCTTCTACTGTCCAGTTTTGGTGAGGCTGTGACGACACCTGCCCCAGCTTTTTCGTTCCTGGGTGGAAATCAACTTGGTCTTTTGCCCTCATAGCCTCAAGGCTACACGTGTTGTGCATTCTGAGATGCTTTTCTTCAAAAGTTTTTCAACATGGTTACTGTAGTCTTTCTATCAGCCATTCTCTATTCTACACCATTCTAAAAAAGCTCTAGACGCTGCTGTGCCTAAAAGACTCAGGAGATCTGATGGGTAATGTGAATGTTACCAGAAGCTGTTGGCCGATATCCACATGAATTTGTGATACAGATAACTGTAAGAATGAGTAGATCAATAAATGAAACACTCAGTAAAAGTATAAATATAGCACATCGTTCCTCCTCTTTCTGTTGGTTACAGAAAAGTACTTTATTTCCTATTTACAGAATTTACCAGAATTTTTCCAGTGCACACAGAACAGAGAGCTAGTGGACTGTGACGGAATATTCGTTGAAGTTGGCAAAAAGTTTACTTTAAACATACTTTCACATTGGTTGGAAGAGCTGACCAACACTTCCTGTTACTTCTCTGGCCCCCTAATTCCAACCTCAACTCCGAGTTACTCCCAGGCCATCTAGCTGCTGCCCACATTAATAATTATTTAATTAGTATAAAATATTAAATAATTAATATAAAAAAATGAATATAAAAGTTAAATATGAATGTGTTAAATAAGATCGATGTATCCAGCTTTTGCACTTGCCGTTGAAAATGGAAACTGCAGTCCCAATAAAAACAACATTTCAGCAGAATAATAAAAAATATATAAAAAACAAATCTTTATTCCTGAAATGATCATTATTGCCAACATGATAAAATTGGGTTGATTGGAAAAACATTTAAAAAACCTCCTTAAAATCCATGAAAATCAACAGCTTATTCCTAAACTTACTATGTTAAGGCAAACAGCTGAACATCTGTCTGAGTCTCAGCTGCTCAAACACATCAATGATTTAATGTAGTAGATAGCATGCTAGAAATAACATCTCTACTTCTTTTCATCAAGTGTTTCTTTCCAACCTCATAAAAACAATTTTGACATCAATACATCCATTTCATTTTAAATTGAAATTTGTGTATTTAATACGATATAAAATAAGATTTAAAACGTTTTCTACTGCTTTGAAGTGCAATGACGTGTGCATTTGTATAAAGTATCCAATTCATTGAGTTAAAAACAGTATGTTGACAGGATGGAGTACTGTAATAATACATGATCATCTAGTAAAACATGAAACAGTTACTGTAAAGTCTTTGTACTTGACTCAGACCTCAGGACTGGGTAACTGCTCTGGCAGTGCTGGCTGAGTGAATGCGCTCAGTACTGGCTACCTGAGCTGAGGACTGGACAGTGGGTGTTTGGGCCCTGCTGTTCACATGGCTGCGGCCCAAGACGGTCCCCGAGTGCCTGCACTTCAGAGAACCACACTGACAGCTGAAATACTTCCTCTTTATCTCCCAGTACTGATCTCCATAGTCAAACCTGGGAAGTAATAATTAACTTGTATTAAAAACATTACAAAAAAAATTAACAATATTTTCTACAAACAGGAATTAAAAAAAATATTAATAATGATTTAGTCAAGGCAAAGTTATTAGACCATGTTGATCTACAAGGAGGGCAAATATTCTTCATTTCAGACTTTGAAGTGGGGCAAGATTAATTTAGTTGTTGTATTGTTTTCTTCTCTCCACATGCCAAGTCCACAGTGGACTTGGACTGTTGTACGAACTGTGA
This sequence comes from Megaleporinus macrocephalus, assembly GCA_021613375.1. NCBI lineage: Eukaryota > Metazoa > Chordata > Actinopteri > Characiformes > Anostomidae > Megaleporinus > Megaleporinus macrocephalus. Next base: position 17,466,678 of record CM038725.1, on the reverse strand, counting down.
AGTTTAATATCGGGCGTTATAATATTATAGGACCCAGGTGGTTTCAGTTCTCAGAGCCAGACATGCAGTTGCTTACCATCTGGCTGTGCAAGTTAAAAGAAGCGTAAATTATTCTACTCCTCATTGGCTAGAAGTTTTGGCAACAACCATGTAGACATGTAGCTTGAGGGAATGTCAGTCGCGTTGTGTGGATTTAGGGGATGGAACGGTCCTTCAGGAATGTCCTGATCTTCCAATCACATTAGTTTCCCTAAGCTCCAGCCCATGGTTACAACAGACTTACAACTGTTATGAAATTCAAAGATATAAGTTATCCCTGCAGCCATCCAGTTTGGCGGCTGTTTTGCGGACCACCTTCCCGTCTATATGACTACTCTTGTTGACCCTCAAGTAAGCTCTGTGTTTCTGGATTGTACTGCAGCCTTCCAGAGCTTCAACTGCAGCCCACATCACCCTGAAAATGTCTTCACTAGACAAGCCATGGGCATTTGTGGCTGGAGCGGTTTGAGACTTGCTCAAGAAAGAGTGTGCAGGTCACTTGCTTTCTGTGCGGTCAGGAGAAACCCAGTGCACAGCCCAGCAGGCAACCCTGCATGCAGGCCAGCAGCTTCTACCACAAAATGACTGTCTGTGTAAAGCATCCTATCCTTCTGTTGGTTGGTCAAACTACTGAGCAACACGGACAACATCTCAGGATGTTTGGTAGACACTTTGTAAGGTAGCAGTTACAGGACTTGTGTCAAAGATAGCTGTTACTTGCAACCCCAACTAAATCGTTGACCGAGTGGTGCTGGAATAGTTTATCACTTGTCTGCCAGAGAAGATAAAAGAGCAGGTCCAGCGCCACCAATTAGTAAGGCCTGAGTAAGGCATCCAACTGGAATAGGACTAGCTCATGGTGTAGCTCACATTCCTCTCATTATTGCTCTTTAGAAATAGAAAACACTTCCTAGATTGTACTTGTGCTCTTATCCCGCTGTACTCTGGATAGTGTGATAAACAGATGAAAAAAAATCTAATGGACTGATGAGTGGCCAGATATGAGGGATGAACTCACTGACTGATCTTTTTTTTTCCATTTTTTCCTCCCTGAAAAAGAGCCTTACCCGAGCTCATCTCCAGCCTGTATGGCTTTGCTGGAGAAGAGAGCAATACGTGGGAAACGTAGGTCCTGGTGCTTGGTGAACACTCGCACAGGAAACAGATTGGGTTCACACAGGTGGTTCAAAAACCTGCTGACATTGCCGTAGAACTGGGCATCGATGCAGTAGATCTCACCGACCTGCAAAGCACAGATTAAAATCATTCAGGCCAGAAGAACAAAGGTACTTCACTGCAGTGGTTAAGTACTACAGCACTCCCTGCTGGTCAGATGTATTCCTACAGGTTTAATGGTTACATCACTACAGGACAAAATTGAAAAAGTGAAAACGACCTTATTCTCCAGGTTAAACATGTATGAGTCGTTCTCCCTGGCGTTCGCTTCTCCATCTGAAATGATCTCACCAGCAAACCTGCACAGGCAATAAATCCACTGCATTAATAAATTTGACACAAACAGCATGACACTGTTAATAACTTAAAGATTACTAACGATTCCTGTTCATTCCACCTGTTATATTATATTTTTTCAATAAATTCTTTTTTATGAGATTTATAATTATTATATAAAGAGTATTTCCACCGACATACCTGCTTAATAAACTGTTAAGATGTGAACAATTCAGAATGGGTTGATGTAAAACTCCATTCAAGAGAAATGTACACAGTCAAAACATTGTACAGTAGGGTTGATAGGAGGTAGTCATAGGGAACATTTACCATCTTTAAAAGCTCCCTTAAAAAAAACGTTAGCAACTGGTAATGCCGGAGACGTTGTCTAAGCAAACTTTTGCATAGTCTATACTTGTGTAGCCCACATGGGAAGCACTGGTTATAATCATTGTACAGAAATCTATGACCAAGTGACTCTATAATTTACCATTTCACACTAAATCATTTTGAATAACACTTTTTACAGATCAACATCTGAAAAATATGGAAATTTCTAAACAAACTGCTAAATTGACTTTTTTAAGGTGTCAGACATGCACAATGTTCAGTACGTTTGTTAAAAACAATCAAGCAGTGCCTATTAACAGGTTCGGATTGTTAAAAAATAGATATAATTGCTTTTAAGGGAAGTGAACAGAAGGCCATACTCGCATATGAAGGTTCCTTCAGGAATGTCCTGCAGAGCTTTCACACCCCAGCCCATTCTGGCAGTCCGAAAGACCTGTAGCCGTGCTCTAGACACAAAAGCACCAAAAAAAAAGTTCTATTTTATGTATCTACTGTAAATCAGATCTAATAAAATGCACTCTATCCAACATATCAACATTCTAAATAACAACATCTCACTGACACTTAAAAGCATTCTTACCGGAGTCGGTTCTGTACCACTCGGTTCCGGCACGTTCTCCAGCATGAGCAGGCATGGTTACATTCAAACAGGAAAGGCGGATCTTCTCTACAGAACTCCTGCAAGAGACGCCCCTCCTAAACACAGCAGAAAGAATGATGAGTGGAAAGAAGGATAAGCACTTTCACTGAGGTGAGCACGTCAATGGCTTGCTGGGTTTACGGAATAGCATGTACAGAATTAAAAGTGTTAACTATTTATTCATTCCCTCATTCAACAATCCATTCAACTATTTGAATAATGACAAATTATGAATTATTTACAGATTTAACAATTAATTACCAATAATAATTGTGTACACACTGGTAAAGAAAAATGGACTAAACTGGACTTACACTGACCGACAAAGATGAGCATCTTTTAAAGACTATAAAATTCTTTAACACAATTCTAAAAAAACTGGAATAGTACTTCAAATGTAAATAAAAACAGAAAGCAGTGCTTTGTAATCTGTCTTTTGAAAGTATTTAATGTAAAACAGCATAAAGAAGTAATGTTACCTTACCAACTTCCTAGAAGAAGTGTACGCTAATTCTAAATTTCATGCCTGCAACACAATCCAAACAAAGTTGGGACTGGAGATTTGTAAAACTGAATGATCAAATTCTGCTGTTCCAGAACTTTCCACATGTAAACTTATAAATAGGTAACAGATGATACTCTCACAGCTGGGTATATGTTGTGTAAGTAAACAATCCAATGACTTTATAGCAACATTTCTTCACACCTGATCACAAATAATTTAGTGATTTCACCATCTATAGTCCATAACACTACTAGAAAATTCAGGGACTCCTGATAATTCTCTGTGCATAAATACTTAATGTTTGTGACCTTCACTACATTAAAGGCCGACACGTTTCTGTATTGAATATAACCACACAGGCTCAAGTATGCTTCGGAAACCTCTGTCAGTCACTGCGTCTACAAATGCAAGTTATGATTAACACGCAAATTACAAGTCCTATATTAACAACAGCCAGATACGTCTGCTACTTCTTTGGGCTAAAACTGATCTGAGATGGACTGACATAGTGGAAACACCTGTTGAGTCCACATTTTTATATGTTTTTGGAAACGCAAAGAGGAAATTGATTATCCTGCCTGTTATTAACACAAGTTAAAAAGCCAGCATCTATCATGGTATGGGGCGTGTTAATACCAATGGAACTGAAATAACATTTTTTTTAGAGACTGCTTGTTTCAGCAAGACAACTTCCATCCACATTCTGCATGTTTTATAGTTACAAGTAAAATTACACTGTCACAACAATAACTGGTGTCCTCAGTTCCCAAATGTTTAGTGAATGCTGTTTAAAGGAAATATAACATAATATATAACATAACATAATAGTAAACGTGTTCCCTGTTCCCACTTTTTGGAACATGTTGCAGCCATTAAATTTAGAATAAACACATGCAAAAAAAGAAAGTTTGTCAGTAGCAACATAAATTATATTGTCTTTTCCATGAAATACAGGTAAAAACTCCTAGTTTAGGATGTTTCCCAAAACTAGTAAGCCTAGTTTATGCTGAATTAGGGCTGGGCGATATGGGAAAAAAAATTATCACGATAATTTTCATATCTGTCGATATCGATATATATCACGATATAAATCAAATCACTATTTCCTTTTTACTTTAAGTGAGATATGAAGGTATCAAAATTATTTTTTTTTCTTAAATTGTTTTTTATTTTCAGACAAATAGATAAATGTACTATAGAACATTACACAACTGTATTAACCACACACACACGCACACAATATATGTGTGTGTGTTTGTTCATGTGTGTGTTTAATACAGTTGTGTAATGTTGTGTATATGGGGCAGTATTAGTATGAACAGTATTCACACACAGACACTGTGGTAAGCAGGCTGTTGCTGGCCCTTTAAGTTCGGGCTGAGAAAATGACTCGTAGCCGTAAGACGACTCTCTGTTGGTTCTAATAGGGAGTTGGTTTAGCGATTCTGTTTTCGGTAGAAAATAAAGTTTCCCTGCTCGGGTTTTTGGATTATAAAGACAACTTTGCCTCAGCGTTCTCACTTGAACTCCTAAAGTATACATGTTTATGTTTATCGATTACGAAATTACGTCGATTAGCATAACGTGCGTTGATGCGTTGCAAAGGTGGCCGCGCCCACTGAAAGCATGGATTTATCCGGAGCACAAGCTGCAGCTACAATCACTCGTGTGCATCTAAAGTTGTGGGAGTGTTTCACACAGAAACACAACAGTGTGGTGCTCTGTCAGCTCTGCACAACACAACAGTACAGCTGATACACACCAGCACTTGAAGCTCAAACATCCCGTAGCGCTTTATCAACACAGCAGCAAGACAGCACCTGTTTACTAGTTGTTCTTATCTTAGCAGATTATTTTGAGATTACTGACACATGTAACATGTTTCTTTCAGTAGTAGTTACGTTTTCTGTCTGCATTTTTTCTTATTTTGTTCTCACTGCTCGGTTGTGATGCCTGCAGTAACCACGTTACTAGCACGCGAGTTAAGATGCTGCTACGTATACACTCTGTGCTGTGTGCTTCAACCAAACACGAAATGACTGGAACTCTAGTTCAACCACCTGATTGGTTGGGGGCGGCGCTATTCTCATTCTCATTGGCTGTTCGTGTTGTCTCTCAAAACACGGACAGAACTTCACGGACAGAAATTCTATCGACTTCTATCGACTACGGCTTATAGCTCTATCGAGGAAACGTTATTTCGCGATAATTATCGTTATCGTTTTATCACCCAGCCCTATGCTGAATATGCATATAAATTAGTGCTTTCATCAGATTCTATTTTTATTTTATCAAAATAGTCTTACCCTGTCATACCAACAGCGCATGCTGAGCTGGCCACATATACAGTTGCTGGAGGAGCAGTCATCTTTGCATGTGCAGTGCTTTAACAATGAGAAAAACATATACAAGGAGTCAGGTAAAAATCTAGCTCCAATGATCTTAATTACAATACTTCTGCAATACGTTCTCACCTGTAAGTGTGTGATATTTTCATCAATGTTCACCTGGGTGGTGAAACAGTTCTCAGGGACGTACTTGAAGTCATTTGGGCAGGGCTCTTGGTCCACTCCATTTACACAGGCCACAGGGACCTCCTCATAGCCACGTGACAGATCTCTGTGCAAAAATATATTATATAAACACCAGAACGCTTAAAAGACAATATAAACATTACTTTACAAACTGAAAAACAGAAACATCAAGAATATATTGTTTCCAATATGTCTAGAAATGTGTAACTTCCAAGCACAACAGTGTATGATACTGAATTGTCATGTCAAGTATCAGGAATGACACACTACTGTGCAATAGATCCCTAAGCTCATTGTTTAAAAGCCTTTATCTTAGCAATAAATGTATTTTAACCAGTAAGAGCAACAGATAGCACTGGAAGTGATGTAAATAATCATAAATATGGTATTCTGAAAGAAGTAGATATATCTTTTGCACCAGTTTGAAAAACAAAGTGTAGTTCCAGATTTCTCCTGGAAGCCCCAAATATTGTATGAATGTATTAAATTCCTTAAGCAGCAATCTTGATTTAGCTTAATGAAGTACTGAGTAGTCAAAGCAGGTACTGATGATAACTGCAAATAATACTGGTTGCCACAAGAAGAAGCATGGAATAGATTAAATAGATACACTGATATTAGGGCTGTAAGAAAATATTGAAAATATAGAATATCGGGATATTATGTTTGGTGATACTGTATCGATTCTCAAAACACAGTATTGATACACAGATTCCTGGCAGACAGTGAATCAGTGTGTTGTGCAACAGTGTTGTAATCCATTATTAGCTCCACTACAACATTAACAAGCAGCACAAGGGCGCAATGCTATTGTCAGCATTGAAAAGCCGGTTCTGGTGTGTTTTAATAGTAGGATTTGAAAAATTGCAATATATCACTTAGCTTGCAGTATCACAGTATATGATGATATATTGAATCGTGAGCGCTGCATCACGATACGTATCATATCGTCAGGTTCTTGCCAATACACAGCCCTAAATGATATATGTAAAACTGTTACTTACTGTATTAATACTATTTAATATATATATATTAATATATATGCAGAGCAAATAAAAACGTCCTGTTTGGAAAAACAGTATTTCCCCAAGTGCCTAAAACTTTTGCACAGTACTGTAATTATCTTACTGTCTTACAATGCAGTAATAATGTAATAATATATAATAAATAATAATGCAAAATAAGGTAAAAACTATGCAGCCTTTAAAGCGTTAGGATAGAAAGAGACTGAAATACTCCAGAAACCTGCAGAGGAGCTTCTCTCCCTGGCTATCTCTGCCTTTGCGGGCATCAGTCAGCTTCTTGCTTGTGTTCAGGACGGTCCACACCTTGGAGTTGACATTACAGCAGTTCAGAGGAGTCTCCTCGTCCTTGTTCTTCATGTTCACGTCTGCTCCTCGTGACAGAAAGAGCCTGTATACCAAGCAGCAAATTAAAACCTTTTAAACCTGCAGACTTAGCTGTGTTATAGGGAGTTACACTCTGATCCTAGCAGATGGAGAACACTTCTAGCATTTCACACATATTGTATATGGGTCTACAGCAGAGCTTCTAAGGGTCAGACTTTTTTTTAGTAAAAATTTCAATTGATTAAAATAAATTGTCATATTAGATGGAAATATTTGTATAAAATCAAATGTTTTATTCTTTAGTGCACAAAACTGTGCTGGGCATGCATTTCGTCTCATTTTGTGTTATTATAAAAGGCAACTAGGGCAGTTAAATCTGTAAGCATCCAAGTCTATAAGCACCAAACTCACATGACACAGTCCAGCTGGTTCTGTCTGACCGCGATGTGCAAAGGCGAGTCTCCATGGATGTTCACGGCATGCAGGTCTGACCTGTTCTCCAGCAGCAGCTGAGCGATGTCATCACAGCCTGCAAAGGCGGCCCAGTGCAGACAGATATTCTCCTCCTAGATAAGAGTTGTCATAACAAATGGCAACAAAAAACTTTTATGAGATTACACTTAAATAAATAAATAAATAAATAAAGTACTCCTAGAGGCCATTTACACTTGTCACTTAAAACATCTGATATCTGGCTTATTTTACATTCCATATGCAAATAAAAAAGCCAATTTGCATAATTACATAGAAAACCAAGGAATCTTTTGGAACCTCCACAGATGCTGCAAGGCATTACATCAATTGTGTTATGCATTTCTACATGCAAAAAAACTGGAACCAGTCTGTACAAAATCTGTCATATGCAGCTTTTGTTTTGTCACTTGTGATTAATTTCACAAATTGAAAAGATCAGTTAAAAATATTTACAAAATTCTGTTGCAGAGGAGCAAAGAATAGTTGTGCAGCTTGAAGAAAAAGCTCTGCGTATGAAGCAGTCCAAATAATTAGGTGACAATCTCCAGTGCTTGCTGCATTCGCACTTGGCTTTTTTACAATCAGATAGAACCCAGAGTAGCCCAAGATACGAAGTGTACATAAACTCTTGAACCAAACATAACATTCAGCAAAGATTCTTCTCTTAAGGTCCTCTTTGATTTTGGGATAAATGAAACAATATCCAAACATTAATGATAAATAAAAAAATGAAACCTCATTTTAAATCATGATTTTGCTGTATAATAACTCAGATAACCCATAACCCCATGGATTCTATCTACCTACCTTGTCCCTAATGTGGATGTCAGCTCCTTTGGCGATAAGCAGCTTGACCTGCTCTTTGTGCATGTTTTCAGTCGCCCAGGTAATAGGAGTCCACCCTCCATCATCCTGACAGCGATCAGTACACACAGAATCATTTTTAATCTGGCTGCACTGTTAAACACTCTTCATGCCATCAAATAAATGTGGTTCTTGAGGTATGAACATTAAAACTGAACCTAAATCACTCTTTTCCACAATACAGGTAACATACAGACTGACCCTAAACGTAGGCATCAAAGTAGACAGTATCACTGTTACCTTACAGTTCACATCTATAAAGGAAGTAGACAGAAGATGCTGCATAGTGCCAGTGTGACCTCCTCGAGCCACCATGTGAAGACAAGTAGATCCTCTTATATCCTGTGAGAAAGGAATATATAACAGGGACATGTTTAATAAACCAATAGATCTGAAATGTTTAGATGTCCACTGTTCAAAAGTCCAAGACCACCCTTTAAGCATTTTATCTGTGGTTAATTCATTTTTTACCTCAGTTTTAAAAATTAAAAAAAAAACATTTATTTGACAGAAAATCACGTAGAAGGCTCACAGACTAAAGAGGACTAAATTTCAACATTTAGTATCCAACCTTTGCTTTTATTAAAGATTCTGTTTTTGCCAAAAGACTCTCTTTTGACTGCTTTTCTCCACATCTGCAAAGTACATCTTGCATTTTATTATGATCCAAGAAATTCTAGTTACAAATGTAGACTAATTTTACTTAAAGTCCACATCTCTCCACAGACATCCAGTTTCAATAGTGAAAACTCTTTTCTGTCTATTTCCTATTCTCAGTGACAACTTCTTGACAACTGCACTTGACTTGTCTTTTCACAGTGAAAGAACAACAGAAACGTCTGGATGTTTCAGATGTGAAGCACGAATGGAGCTTGCCTTGCACAGCTGTTAAGAGTCCCACTTTCTTTTCATTTTTAAACTCCAGTTCTTGTTTTATTTTCCTTGTTATTTCAGTTTTATACAAAGATGGATTACCTTAAATCTAAAATTTTACAACAAATCTCAAAGACAGTTAAGCCGTGTTTGGGCGGTTACGCATGTCAGTGTCTCTTTGAAGAAGAATACAGTTTTGGACTGACAAATGTCAAATTTACTAATTTACATGACTGTCCACCACAGTACCAACAATTACCCAAGAATAAATTTTGTTTGCTAATCAATACATTGATGAGTAGATTTAACTGATGCATACTAAGTGATTTAAACTGCAAGGTAAAGCTTTTCGAGAAAAGACGTCACATCTTTACATCTGATGAAAGATTCAGCCTGTCCTCTGATGTCCTAACACTGACTTGTGTGGTGTAGTACAACTAAATTACGCTCGTTTGGTACAGAATGATTCACACCTTATGGGATGTGGAGGCACCAGCTTTCAACAGGTACTCCACTGTCTCCAAGTGGTTATTCTCACAGGCGTCCATCAAAGGAGTCCGCTGTTGATCGTCACACATGTCCAGGTTTGCACCAGCCTCCAAGAAAATAAAGACAAAGACCTTGTAAATATGGGCTCATTGCAAAGACAGCTTACTCAAAGACAGCCCCAAGCGTGAATCAGACAAAGCCACACATGGCACTTGTCAATGGCCACTGGTCAAAAAGGGGAAGGTGGCAGTGCACTGAGTATAAATGTTTAAGATTCAAACCGCATCAGTAAACAAATCAAAACTGTGATTGTAATATGACTTATTTCTGTAGTTGTTTTTAGGGACGAGTAATGATTCATGTGAACGTAAGTAGCCTCATCAGGCCTTGAAATACCTGAACCAGAATATGGCAGATTTCTTTGTGGCCTTCGGCAGCAGCCGCATGGAGAGGAGTACGCCTCCTCTCACTCTCCATCTGCAGGTTTGGGTCCACCCCTTCTACTGATTCCAACAACACAATCCAGAGAACAAGGCATTCATTTCAAATTTTGATCTGACGTTGATTCTACACAGATAATTCATGAATGCCACCTTACCAAGCATATGCATGACTCGCTGAAGCTCGCCTTTCTTGGCTGAGAAGTAGAGCTGCTTTGGGGGAAGCTTTGACCTCTTATACCTTAGAAAAAAATATCAGTCAAATAAATTATTTGATAAATTGATCAAAGGACTGAAATAAATATTTCAGGACTACATTTGCACTGCTTTGTGTGAAGCTTCTTAATAAATACAAAGCTTAGAAAGCTTACTTTCCATCCTCCAGTGCTTCCAGTACAGTCTCCAGTGACTCTACCGCAGGTTCTGCAGGTTTTCTGCAACAAATAGGGCAAACATTATGAAACATTAAGATACAGATCCTTTAGGTATACAAAATATATACCTAAAAATATATATAAAAAAAAAAATAATAATAATAATAATAAAAAATAAATAAATAAATATATATATATATATATATACCAAAAAATATACCAGCATATATAAAAATAAAGTTACCAATTCAAAATGCATTACATGTATTTACGTATATACATATGATGTATAAAGTAGGTAGGCATGAACCAAACAGATTATAATTAATTTTAGTTAAATTAATAAAAGTTTAAACAGTTTAGTTAAATTAATAAGGCAGTAAATATAAAAATATAAATATATAGGTTAATATATTTATTATCCATAGTATAGTGGAAATAGTTGGCCCAGTAACATTTATGCATTCAAGACATTTAAAAAATAATTCTGAATCTGTTAAACAATATAATTAACTAATTTTTATGAAACCTGATGCTCATAATTCACTAATAATTGAATAAAGTGATGCGTAAAGATTTACTGTCACTTCTGTTGTGAACAGTATCAAGAAATCATACATACACTGCAAGCTTTTAACAAGGAAATTAGGAATGTGATGAGCACGGGAAAGTCATCTGTGAACTTACTCTGTTGAAGCTGAGTCTCTTTTGTCTCCAGGCAAAGCAGCTGTGGTGATTGTAGGCATGGCTGTAACGAGGTCAGCTTTGGGGATGGTGACCTCTTTAGCTTGGCTCGCTTCCTCCCCACAGTGAGGGCAGAAAAGCTGACCACGGATCACAGAGGCACAGCTCCGGTGGAAACGGTGAGAGATGTGGCCATCTGGCTGGCACTCCATGAAGGTTCCCTGTAAAATGCATTGTTTGTTCTCAGACTCTTAACACTTGTTGGAAAACATGCATATAAACAGTCTCAGACGAAACGCAGTGACTTTTTTAGATAAAGGCTGTAGGGTTTAATATCCTGTTGCATATGAATGTCCAGCAGAGAGTTCATGGTCACTCTATTTTTGCATGGTCGATTTATTTATGCATGATAAAGGTTTCCCCAGAGTTCCCAAACCCCCCTCTCTGTACTTACAGCCCGGCAGAAGAAGCCACAGCCTGGGCAACTCTGGTGCTTTACCATGCCTGCCCGGTGGTCCTCACAGAGCACCAGCAAGGGGATCCGCAGAGACGGCCGCATCATCTCTTGCTTATGTATTGGCCTCCGGCATAAACTTAGCTTGGGATGGACAGAAAAACAACAATGAAAAACAAGGATCTAAAACTTGAATCCTAAAACTGTAGGTTTATTATTCCACAATTAACCAAAACACATACTATGAAGTAGTACTGTGAAGCATTCTGTAACTTATGTATAAATTATTGTGTAACTACTATAAAACTAATATGTAGAATATGCAGGCATGATAGTGAGAAACTAAGTTAGGCAATTAGAATAGAACATCTGCACAGCGGGGTAAACAAAAAAGAAAGCAGAAAAGTGGATACGAGAAACAGGGTGAAAATGAAAGAAAAACTAAAAAGAAGAATAAACAGGAGAAAGGAGAAACATACCTTTCCATCTACACTCTCCACAGCCATGCACTTCCCCTCCGCCAGAGTTACCACATCCTGGTTTCTAGGTGTCTCCATGCGGCAGCTGCAGAGAGGTGGCTCCAGCATCTCATCTGCCTCCATGTTCTCCTTATCTTCAGGCAAACCTGTAAAACAGTCAGGCTCAAGTTTATTCCAGCTGTTAGGAATCTAAATACTTTAGCCAACTTTTAAAAGAAACAATTGGACACTAGAATATGTGATGACACAAGGCAGTTCAAATTTATGCAAATAGATGCTGAGCTCTGGAAGGCAAAAATAGATATGTAAATGGGTAGTTCACTCTACAACTTCTTTCCACTACAGGGCTGAATGGGCACCAATCATGAAACGAGTAATCAATCAAATGCCATTTTCACCTGAACATGGTTTGGTATGGAACATTACAATCATTGACAAAATATTGACAACAACTGATACAGGTGACAATCCGACTGGTATATAGCCCTTTGGGTTTTCTTCACCTCTTCTTATAGTGTATGTTGTCAGCTTTGGGAGCTGACGTAAGCATATTTTAGACATATTCATATAGACAAGATTTAGCAACAGATGGAAAAATAAACTGTAACTGCTAACAATGTGGTAGGCATACAGCCCCAGAGTGGAAAACTGGCCTACACTAACACTAACTACCTGTGCGTATAGCTGTGAGCATGCTCTCCTGAGCCAGAGAGTACAGAGGAAGCTCTGTGTACTCTTCACAGACATTTTGAGGAGCTTTCACGGTTTCGCTGTTGTTCTGCGATTCAGCAGCACCTCCTCCAGCTGCCCTAATGGTCTGTTTCTCTTGGCCATCAAGTTTGGGTCTGGGTTTAAATGCCTCCTCAAGTTGCAGCTGCACCCCTTTGGCCCCATGCAATCCTTCTTTCTGAGAACAGATAAATATTTGATGTATGCAGGAACAATGAGCAACAATATGAGGACTATGAAGACTAAGCATTTTGACTAATTATAAGAATCTCCAACACAGGATGAGTGGTGTAGAGTAGCAGCGGAGTGCAATTATGAACAGGTGACAAAGAGCTTTTTAGAAAGTCGGCACATCAACGTGATTACCATAGGACGACCAAGTTTCTAGTGGCTTGTATTTTCACTAAATTTATATTTTTGTCATGTGATCATTATTATGACAAAACTAAAAATTAATGATATTGTGCATATGTGAAAATAAAGCAATGCTTTAAAGCTGTCATTATAATAGGCTCTTACTCAGCCTACAAGAATCATGCTTTGCTAATAGACTTTCTTGTTCTCCTACTGCAAATTCTCTTCCAGTGTAAAGAGGATGGCTATTAGGAGCTGCCACACAGGCCACGTAAACCATCTAGACACTCCCCCAGCAGGACCGGTTTCATGATTTGAGAAGTGTTTAATATGGATTCTATAGATAATATGGATAATATGACTAAACACAGTAAGTAGCAGTTAAAAAAACAGCAAATGATTATTCCTACTCATTCAAATTAAATATTCCCACTCATACATATATTCACACGTGAGTAGAATTAAGAAATAAAGGCATAGCTTTACTTTTATTGACTGTGACATTAAAATTTCTGTGCTGATGACAGCATTATAAGAGGCAACACTATAAGATAACAAAAAGATGGCTCACCTGGCTGTTGGAAGTGGGTAACGTGAGATTCGTCCTAGCTGTCAATTTGGTTTTCTTCTTAGGAACAAAATTATACAAACCCATCTTCCTCTTCCTTCTCTTCGCTGTTGCATAATAAAAGTGAAAGAGTGTCAAATAATGCAGTAACTGACTGAAAAAGGCTAATCTTTGGGTACCCTCGGAGGGGTGTAATACTGACCTGCTTGTGGTTTTGTTGGACCTTTCTGTTTCTGAGGTAGCTTTAACTGAGGAGGTGGTGACGTGCTTTTTTCAGCATTCAAGATCTTTGAATGGTAACACAAAATAAAACAGTCAAATAACATTATGTGTTGACCCATAGTAATTAAAAGGGTCTGGCATATGCACCATACTCCGAAGGTCATTCTGGTTATTGGCCACTGTATCAGAAATGCCTATAAAACTGATACACTACAGTTACTGACTTAATACCTTTCTCTAGACCATGCATCAATAGAAGGGGGCCACTGTAGGACCACCACTGACCAGAAAATGGCTGTGGGAGTGACACCAAATTGGCAGCGGCATGTTAGTATATGTGGTAAGAACAAGTAAGAACAGAGTAAGTTACTGGTCTCTTTATTGCACTGCCTTAGTTTACAATTAGCAACTACAGATCACCTCTAGTTCTCTAGAAGTGGGCAGTTTAGGACCACAGGACCTTAAAGTGTCTCATTGTGTTTTTTTTTTTCAGGTGTGACTTTTAAGGTAAACAAGGAAGAAAGTGACTAGCAATAAGATGGATGGATACAATCAGAGGAATCGTGAACCTGCCATTCAGGAGTCTGAACAGAAAACAGAAGACAGGATATTCTGGAAAAACACTATTTATATTGTATCCAGGCATCTTAAACAACTTGACAGCAATTAGCAATAATAGCTATTGAGTTTGAAACTGACCGACTGTGGTGCTGCAAAAATTGAAACAGAAGTCGGACGTGTTCAGGTCTAACTAATAAGAGCTATAATGACATGGTGACTTTTTCCAATCTTTGAGCTTAAAGATCCAAACTCAAGCTGAAGCTGAGGAAAGGCTTGCTCCAGCACAAGTCAATTAGTTTGTTGTGTTTTTCTCTGTTATCCAGTTTTTGCTTCAAGAAATATGGCATTTTTGCCATTGCCACTGCTCAATGAATACATTTATATTTGTATAAATATGCTTATGTAGCATATACTGCTGTCCTACAGCAGAAAAGCATGCACCTAATAAAGATTTCTATTATCACACTTTCAACCAATAAAAATGTGAAAGAACTGAGCTGACATGCTGACAAATATGTGCAAATATGATGTTTAAAAAAAAAATTAAGTAATCAAGTATGCTTTGGCAATTTGGAGACGTCTCTGGTGGAAATGTGTTCACATGTAACGTGCAGTAGAACTTTTCGTAACACTGGCTGTGCTCCAGGCCCTTTCCCAGAGCAGACGAATTTGAGGAATGTTGGTGCAACAAAAGAGAATTTAAGGAGAACCCAGTGAAGGCTTGTTGAAGGACATCTTATGAAAATGTAGGTGAATTCATTATCTGCTACTGACATAATATTGACATCAGCATAATGCTGATATTGTCTTTAAGACCCCTCTGCCTCTGAAATGTTTAATTTGGGCTTTACTGGGCGGGTCATGGAAGCACACAAGACACTATATTTTAGGGTTTTTCCTCCTGACTGCTCAGTAATGCTGTTCTTCAGTTTTAATAAAAAATGTGGGCTTTTGCATTTGGTCTAATGACTATTAAAAAAACCACAGTAATACTTTTCTATTTGGGGCCCTAAATTTCTCTTTAGGGTTCTTGGTTTAAAAAGTATACACACTAGAGGATGACTGACACAAATTAACTCTAGTTGTACATCTATTGATAGATTGGGTAAAGAGGGGCTGGTAAATAGTATTGAAGGACTATGGTCAATAATAATGCACCTACATGGTGTGTGTTTCTGATAGAATGGCCAATGCACATAGATACAAGGTAGGTACCATGCACCAAAACTAAAGGATTAAATAACACAATCAATCTATTAAAATAAACATGGTAACAGGAATCAGTTACCAATGTAAGAACAGTGTAAAGAATCAGGGTGGAAGCAGTTACCTTAAGTGCATCTGGTGGAGAAGCTGGTCTAACCATGGTCTTCCAGGCCAGGCGTGACTGTACAGTGGCAGAACTCTTCCTCACTTCCTCAAAGCCCTTTAAAGCTGCCTCACCCACTCCAGCCTCCAGGGTCTTTGCTGCATCGCTCGTGGAGTTGCTGGAATTTAAGCTCTCAGTTTCTCTGAGAGATCCTTCACTGCCTGAGGTGATACTATGAGAGGAGGTTGTTTCTGACGCAGCATGTCCAGAATGAATGTCTAGTTCTTTGCCGTTCTGCTCCTTTCCTGGCTGTTGTCCACCCACCTCGGAGCCTCCACCACGGGGTTTGGACTTGCTTTTTCTCCCCCGCCTTGAGGGATCACCAACTTTATCCATACCTTAACCAATCACAACAAAGCAAGGTGAAATTATTTCAGTGCATTATATAAAAAACTGCATATAAAAAAGTGTTCTAATTTACTGGGTTTTATGGAAACCACTGTTAATGACAGACAGAGTTCAGAGTAGTGGGCAGACGATATAAATTATAGCAAAATTTTTCAAAGAGCTCCTGTGTCTTTAAGCCCTGCCTCTCCATAATGCCAGTGTGGTCCTACTAGTCAGCTTGCCCACTCTGCTCTGTTTGGTCAACTGCATCCTGCTACAAGTTGTGCCCACGGTGTTTATTTTTACAATGGCATTGGTTCTGCTGTAGCAATTTGAGCCAGAGTCTGAAAGTCAGGTGGAACAAGCTGGTTGACCCAATCCACATTTGCAAGCCAGATCGGAGCAGGACGTTTCAGTATAGTATGTTTCTACTTTTCTAGCTCTCTGTGTGATGTGTAAAAGTGTGTCAGACTTGTTGGTAGGTGGGCAATAAGGGCTGTTGGTAGATGGGCAGTAAGGATTGTACAGCTGTGGGACAAAGTTTCTCTCTCCAGCATGTATACTTTGGGCTTTATAACTTTACATGCACAAACAACTGCACACTAAAGGAAAGAAAAAAATCTACAAAAACATAATCAGTCCTATTTAATGCATAAAATACTGCAAAAATCATACTGAACCTGGAAAAATATGCATCTTTACCCCCCCTAATGAAGAAAACACTTAAAAACAATAAAGGCCAAAAAACAGTCCATTTAAATAACCCAATATTTCTATACGTTTATTGTCATACTCAACATGCAAAGCTTTAACTAAACTTACCAGCTCTTTTGGGTTTGGCACTCATAACTTGGACCTGGCGACCTCTCTCTGCTGCAAAAACCCCTGGGGAGGGACTGGACCGAGCTAGAAACAACAGAAAGTGAAATTAAACTCAGTAACTGGAAAACGTTACAGATGTTTTTACACTGTATACAGAAGTCACCACCGTGCTGAGCTCCAACCCACCGCCACACATTACTGTGACAGCTAAATGCCTCACAGCAACGTTACCAGATAAAGTACCATTTTCCAAAAAGCGTCTGCACTAGTAAATATATCAGCCACGCACTGTCAGAACTCACAAAATGTGCAAACAGCGTGAACATATGAGGAACTTTCTCTCTGCAACACCAAATCAACTCCGCACTCGGGTTAGCTGGCTAGCTGGCTAACTCCCCAGCGCTAGCACGCAAAACCAAACCATCAATCAAAACATTGCAGTCCAGGAGAAACAGCGCGTGGGTCCAACGGTCGAACAGGCGAGGGTCGTTATGTTGAGGCACGTACGCAGTTAGAAATCTGTACCTGTTAGCCGAGAAAGGGCTGCATTTTACTAACAAAAATAAAAACAAAGAAAGTTTACAGGCTGGCTTCCTCTCTTCATTTCCCTCCAGCCTGCAACATGCGCTCGGTGTGACGAGTCACGCGGCGCCCCCTGCTGGAGGTCAGTCCACCTACACTGAACAGCTGACCTGCTCTATGGTCCTAGTAGTGCTTAGCACATGTACTTCATAACTCCATTAGCAGGGGCATTCCACCCACTTTTCAAATTTTCTACATAACTAAATGTCCCGTCAAGCATTTCAGTGACACACCAAACACCTAGAAAGGGAAGACCACACTGACCACACACTTCTCATCAGATTAAAAAATAGTGGGTAATAATGGGTAATAATAAAGATACATTATTTCAACAGGTTAACATGTTCATAACCTCTCATGCAAAGGCTTGACTTGGGAAACGGCAGGGTAAAACTTAAAAAGAAGAGGGACAGCGTAAGGGGAGCAGGCATAGACTTGTTTAAAACAGATACTTTATGCAAATGACATGTAAAACAGACAATCTATATATACAAATTTAATCTGCTACAGTACAGATTAGTTCAGGCACATGACTAAACACAGTGTCACTGGAGAGAATCAGTCAACAAAGAAAGCGTCGCTCTTAATGAGGTGAGCAACAGTTGCTTGCAGTCAGGCCCAAAATCTTCCCAGAATCCCAGAATGATCACCTTTCACACAGTTTATAGGATATAGGGTAGGGATTTATTAATTTATTTTAAACAGTTATGCATGTTTTACCTGCAGTTTTCTGGTGCTCATGAGGATGTCAGGGGAAATAGTTAAGAAAATTCTACCTGCCAGTCACCTTGCTTTCTGCCAATACATGGGTGACTCATGTGTTCAAGGCTTGGCATCCTGGGGCTTTGGTTGGGGTGGAGCAGGGGAAGGTGGAAAGAGGGAGTAGAGGAGTGAGGCAGGGCAGTGAGGCTGAAGTCAGATTTGGGCTAAAGACATATTATTTTTCTTTGTTTTAGCGTGAGCTGTGGTCTTACAGTAGCTCAATAAAAACCCATCTTTTATTCCAAGCCTTGTTTCTTTGTGTGAATGCCACAATATGTTAGATATGTATAAGCAAACAACCTTGTTTGGTAGGATAGATAGGAGGCATGTGTTTCTCAAGGGACATGTCATGACTGCATAGAGACACAAAAGCCAAAGTACAGGATACAATGGAAAACAAATATCTATAAAATTGCAGCTTTACAGGAGATGGCAGAAACCTACTTTACCTCAATGTAAGTCAATGGAACCACAGAGTTTTTAGATTTTTTGGAGTGTCCGTTGTTCAACTTCATCATGAAAATTTCACACAATGTAAATGGCAGCTGGTGTGTTCCAAGGATGTAGAAAAAAAAATAATAACACAAATGGAGATACATGTCTTCCTTTGCCTGATACATAGTTCTGAGATGATGTTTTGGCCTAAACCATGTTTTTAGAATGTGGTTCTACACGCTACAGTCCTTTTAACTTTTTTCCATCATCAGTATTACACATAAAATGTGCAGGAACACTGGTGGTTTTGGATAGTGAATAAAAGGCTATAGTATTGTAAAGAGTGTGACCCCTGGTTTCTGTCACTATCATTGTAAAGGAATTTCAATTGATTTCACATCAAACTACTGTGAATGACTTCTTTTACCACTCAAATATCCATTTTCTTTTGTAAAATTGGTGGAGTGGCTCTTACAGTACTTGTATTATTAAGTATTATTTCTTTCACTTTCACTCAGCTACGTTTCACAGTTAATTAGCACATGTTTTGTTTCACTCCTTTCTGAAAAATACTGTGAAGAAAATGATCTGTAATGTCAAGAGTGTGAATGGACATCCTGCAAATTAATATGTTAAAGGGTGGGAGGGTGTATATTATAAAGAACGACATTTTACTCAGTTTAAAAAACTGAGACACAATAACGTCATTAGCTCTTCGTTTTGTTTATAAAAACTAAGCAGAAAAATGATCTGTCTCACAAAAAAACAATGTATTTACATACATCAGCCTTCAACCCAGTACATAATATATAATAAAGGTGTCTAGCACAGAAGACAAAGTGAGAAATCTGATCTGTCTTCCAAAACAGGTTTATTAAAACTTAATCAAATACAATGAAAATGAAAATACAATATTCACTTTTAACAAACATATCAAGTAGAAAAACAGACAATATATTAAAGTAAATGAAGTTAAATATTTCCTTTTAAAATATCGCCCTTTAATGGTCAATAGACATGTTCTAATAGACATAATAAGATTTCTGCTTTATCTTTCATGGCATTTTGCAATATTATTACAGGGTTTTATTTTAAAATTGCTGCATGTATGAGACACATGCATGTGGGTATCTGAATGATATTTTTAAATAGCAGTATTGTGGAGGTGGTCATACATTGTCAAGACTTCCTTTTCTATGAGACTTTGTATAATGGCACAGTAAGATACAGAATCCTGTTTTTGTCTATTGTTGATTGACAGCACGTCGTTGGTGAATTTGCAGCTTATTACAGCAACTGACTTCCATGATGACATAATGAATATTGCTGTAAACCTTATTGCTGGATATTGGTGCATGTCTAAATTTGGCGACACATTTATAAGACAGGTTCAAAAATCTTAACCAGTGAAACAAACAAACAAAACCAACCAGAAACGTGAACAGAGAGGTTTTAGTGACTAGGGCTCATTATTAAAAGTGTGGAAAAACGCCCAATGGTTGATTAGCATATGTTATATAATATAATAACATGTTGTTTGTTAGTGTCTTGAATTATCCACGGTAATAATAATAACTTCAATAATTCAAAACTATTTTTTTTTTCTAACGGGCTGTCTAAGTATCAGAAAATACAATGACTTCCGATTAAAAACTCACAAAGAACAACACATTTAAACTAGTGGCATCACAGATGACACTCCACACTTGAGGGACAAAACAAAATACATAGTCTTTTTGCTCTAACCACCAATCAGAGTGTTGTTCCTTGGTTCAGACTGCTTAAATACTTTAGGTGTTGGAGCAGCTGTCTTCATAAGATGGTGGAGGCTCTGAAAAAGAAATCATTTGTTATTAGTATCATTAAAACGAATAAAACTAAGAGCTTGAATGACTTCCTTTAATACTGTAAAACATATAGTAATGACCAATTATGCCACTAGGGTGTGCTACACAGCAATGAGAACAGCATTTCCAGATGCAGGAGAGGGTTTTATCTTTAGATTCTCAGATAAGATTGTTCTAATGAGGTTGAGGAAGTGCTAGGCTCATTATTTGCTCATAACATGCATAAAAAGGACATCTATAGGTTCACTGGTGGTTCTGGATTGCAAAAAGGTACATCTGTGTAGAAATCTGAGGCCGTACGTTTCTCTACAATGAACCATTTCACATTAAAACACTCCCAATGACTCTGTTTACACCCTAATAACTGAATTATGCAAATAAGATATTTTCCTATATGAGATTAAATGCAACACTGGATAGTTTTTAACCTAATGTATGTCTGCTGCATCTATAGAGTTGATTATCACTGACAGTCTCCCTGCTTTGAGAAAAGAAGAGAACAATTGATCACTCAGAATGTCATGTTTAGAATTTTTTCTGTTTGTGCAGAAATTAACCGGTAATCAACAACATGCTGCACACACAGGTTGAGAAGTTTAGTTTTTCTTTAAAAGCCACTATTCTAAGGTTTACAACTAATTTCATTTTATTTTATTTAAATATGCTACTCACCTCTGAACACCAATTAACAATACTTAAGTGGATACAAACAGAAGAACTGAGCCTAAGCAAAAGCCAATGCCTGTAGTGCTAGGACCACCACTCATTAATCTGGGACACCTCAGTCATCATATAAATGTACATCTTTTTTACATATTTTATTTTACAGAGCTTAATTTTGTATTCACCCACTTTATTAGATACACTTACCTTGTGTTTTTACTAATTTTATCAGGTCCACTTTAGTTTACTCATTTCTTTTCATAATTTGTCATTCCCTCGTTCCCCTGTTTATGAATGGTGAGAACCCCAGGACCACCACAGAGCAGGTATTATCTGGGTGATGGATCATTCTCAGCACTGCAGTGACACTGACATGGTCCAATCTCCATACCTTTAGACACACCTGCAAGCCGATCCACCTTGTGGATATAAGATTAGTATTGGTCATCATCTTATCCTTCATCAGTAGTCAGTTTCTGGACACAGAAAACTGTTGGCTGGATATTTTCAGTTGGTGGACTATTCTCAGTCACTGAAACTTATCTATTTAAACGCTTCAGGAACACTGCTCCATCTGAGAACGGGGTGTATGTCAGGGTGTCACTGAAGTGCTGAGAATGATTTAGTGCCAGCACATGCATGCAATATTGAAATATTGAATATCGGGATATTATGTTTTGTGATACTGTATCGATTCTCAGATTCTTGGCAGAAAGGGAATCATTGTGTGCATGTTTAAACCTCTAAATACTAGATGGCAGTGTTGTAATTCATTTTAAGCTCCACTCCAACATTAACAAGCAGCACAAGGGCGCAATGCTATGCATATAGTGATGTGTTTTAATAGTAAGATTTGAAAAAACGCAATATATTGAATCGTGACTGCTGTATCACAATACGTATTGTATCTCCAGGTTCTTACCAAAACACAGCACTAACATATACATATGTGTGTGTATGTGAATGTGAATACTGCTCGTATATGATTGGATGACAATAATGTGTGACCATAAAAACGATATGAGATATGTGATTTTGTTTTGACAGTGAGGGTATGCAAAAAAAGCCTATAGGTCATAGGGCATTACCGTGTGGGTATGACGAACTCCTGTAGTCCGGTGGGAGGACAAGGGGGCAGGAGGTTGGGACGGGTGGGGCATTTCCCTCTGTGAAGAAAGGGATGGTGGCTCCAGTGGAGATGCAGAACTGAGGTGCTGAAGGATTGCTGCTGTTGCTGCGCTGGTTCTGTGGGAAAGTGAGGCCTGGAGCGTAACTAAAAGCGTTTGGGGACACGGGAGCCTCAGAGCCGCTGGCCTGCTGCTGAGAGTGGATCTTGGTGGGGATCTCTTCACTGTGATGAGAGCCTGCGTCCAGCATGTCTGGCTCTGGTGGAGGGGCGCTGGGGGTGACGCAGGTGCTGCGGGGGCGTGGGCGGGGGGGAAGCCTGGGGGCCGATTGAGGTGTCGAGCTAGTGGAAGCAGATTGAGATGTGGCTGTGGTTGCAGGAGTGGTAGAAGTAGAAGAAGGGGTTGCACGTGGTCTTGGGAGGGGGGGCACTGATCTGGATGGAGTGTGGAGGCTAGGATCAACTGCAACATTTCCAATGTAGATGGGTAGGGTCAGTAATATTTCCGGGTACTTCAGAGAAACCTGCCACATAAGAGACAGTTTGATGAGTGATTTAAAAGAGACAAACAAAGAGACAAGAAAGTGATATGCAGTTGGCTCAAAAACCATTGGGCACTTTAGCCATTTCTAACTTCAATATAAACCGTTTAGCACGATTAACATCAACACTAATTAGCAACACTGTGAAAAGCCTGGGGTTGTTTTTTTTCTACAGTAGTGTCGGTAAGCTTGTCTTCACTAATAGTAACTGGAAGAGGTATGATTAGCTGATTGCCAGCAGTAAATGCTTTATGTAATTTGCCTGAGCTCCTGTAGGAGTGAATGCGGTGGACAGGAACTGACATATTTCAGTTGACCTCATTCTTACAGAACAGATTGCATTGTACTGTATCTGGGTTATAGTATTGCATGTGACATGCACTATATTTAACTCTTGGATGTTTCCATTATAACAAGCAATAACAAACACATGGTATAATTTAATATTAAATATTACTAGCCTATTCTTTATCATTATTTTATGATGTGTGAATTCTAAACCTTTAAATAATAGCTTTGTGGTTGTGAGTAGAAGAATGTTATTGTCACAAAAGCAAAAAAAAAGCTTGTCAGACTCAAGTGGGATGCACCGATTGTTTTTTTAATTGTTCTGATTTTTTTTTTACCTGAATGAATTAAATGAACACATGAAACAACTGGTATATACATAATTTGCTGTTTAATGCACCAAAAAATTTAAAGTCAATGAACAATTAGCTATCTATTTATATATAAAAAAAAATTTACAATCAAATACAATGCTACATTACATGTGTGAGTCAAAATGTAAACTGTCCAAAATAAATATAATCAACTGGCTGACTATGGACTGTATTCTTTGAGCTAAAATATTTCATTTCTTACATTTAAATACTATAATAATTATTCTTGCCTTCTAAGAGTTTGGCAGTACTTGGTACAGTAGGTGCAGCAAAGCTGATAAAAAGCCTGACAGCGTATTATGAAAACAGCACAGAATGCTGTTGGCACATCTTCACAGCACTTACTGTGTGAAGAGAAGGTTAGTTCGCACATGCACAAACACTGCTGAACTCAGACCTTCTCTAAGTCTGATAACTGATTTACTGCAGTGAAGCATGGACAGCATGTGTTTTCTATTTCAAGCACTGATTATGTACAGTATTTACACCAGCCACACATCATTCAGGACTTGAAAGCACCATTACTAACTGCACCCTGACGTTACTTGTGTTTTTGTACTATATGGCTGATTTTTTATATTTATAATTTTATTCTTTTTTTCTGGAAATAAAATGCACCATTTGAGGTTCACAAAATGACAATGTGCTGGAATAGACAGTGATAGACATTAAGCAAAAAAACTGGAGCATATACAATACTGAGGGTGGGTTAATATTAGGAAATTGTAAACAGTGAGGAAGATATTTTCCTTATTCATAGTTCACCAATCGACAACTACAGCCAGCAATAGCATAAAACTCACCTGAATAAAATAGTGGATCTTGATGAGATTACAGCCAGCCAGAGAAGACTGAGGTAAAGGAGGCACAATGATCTGCTCTTTCCACTCAGCCTGCTTTCCCCCCTTCACTCCAGCCCCCTCCACTTCTGCTATTGCTCTCAAGTCGTGCGTTGGCTTCTTTGTATTATAAGTCACTTTCTGATAAAGCACATAGCAGTTAGTACGAATGCACTTTCATGGGATATCGATATTGACAATTTTTGGTATGTGCTAATTCCAAAACAAACACATACTAAATGCAGAAAATGGGGAACACATGTA
Source organism: Megaleporinus macrocephalus (assembly GCA_021613375.1). Classification (NCBI taxonomy): domain Eukaryota; kingdom Metazoa; phylum Chordata; class Actinopteri; order Characiformes; family Anostomidae; genus Megaleporinus; species Megaleporinus macrocephalus. Next base: position 17,442,003 of record CM038725.1, on the reverse strand, counting down.
GCCGGATTAGCATTATGGACAAATATAACATTTATTACTGAATGGCTATAAATGCAGAACAACTTTGATTGAGAATTAGCCCTAAATTGTTTGAAATATTGTTAACATCTAAACATCTGTCTAAAGCCATGCAAAGCTATCTTTTTGTCTGCTAATATATAACATGATTGTGGTATTTATATTGTTACCTGCATTAGACTTGCCACCACATGGCCTGTGGACTTCCCTGAGCGGTTGTCAATCTCCGCAGACACTTTGATGATCTGTCCTGGAGCGTAGCCTCGCAGGTCACTGTTAGCTGTCAGCAAAACTGTCCCATTTTTCACCAGGTTGTACGAGAAATTCTTAGTCACAGATGATGAGCTTAGTTCCTGTTAAAGACAAGGTGTTAAGAGAGCTATTTCAGTTTCTTAGTTTAAAAAATGTACTTTAAAAATAGTCCTTTATGCAATACAAAACTGTATTCCTTGTGGATGTTTAAATGTCCACAAGGACATTTTTTGTACATTTTTAAATGAAGTTGCCTAGATTATCCATTTTCAAGCTTCTGAAAACATTTTAAAGGTTATGCATGGTCTGTTGTTGTTAAGTTACATTTTTATTCTTTTTGTATTGTTACACAATTCATTATCAGTATACTTATTGGGCTACTTGGTTACCAATATTAACACTAAAGACAGCTCTGTGTGTTAGTAGACAAGCACTATTGATATGACTACAGCAGACTAACATTTATGTCTGGAAACTCATTGAGGTTAACGTTGTTCAGCATATAGAAGGGCTTCTCTGTCCGGTAGTCCTTTGTGAAGCGGGGAGTGTCGATGAAGGCTCTAATTCTGTACATAATCCTTCCATAAGGGCCTTCATATGATGTTGGAGCTGTGGCTGGAAAACAGAGAAACAGATATATATCTTCACAAACTACATTTCTTGACTTTAAACATGAAAACAATCTAAGATTTTCCAAAGGAATATAAAAAAATGACCAATACATTTGAGTATGGTACGGTGTATAGATTAAACAGTATTCATATTAATTAATCTGTAAGGTTTTTTGGTTTTGTTCCCAGCTCTGCTCCATGTTCTCTATTCTCATCAAGATTCTTTGATTTTTTTTTTTGTTTCTGTTCCTGAACCTCTGCGCATGATGATTTCCATCTATTTGTTTTTAGTCACTGGTGTTCTTTGTTTTTCCTTAAATTTTCGCTGCTGGTTTCATTACAGATCCTATTTTAATGAATTCCAATAAACACTTGCAAATATACCCTGTTTCACTGACTCTATTACACAATGGTTTATTCTGTGTTGTGTTTAAACCCTGACCACTACATAGCAGTGTTGTAATCTATCCTCAGGCATTAAACCCTTTCACTCCAACCAAGTAGCATAAACCTATGTACATAGTGGTGTGTTTTCTAAAGACAGTATTCTTAAAAGTAGATGAATAGATCACCTTTCTTACAGTATCACAGTAAATCACAATATATTGAATTGCAATCTCTGTATAATGATACATACAGTAATGTCAGGTTCTTGCCAAAACACAGCCCTAATGTTCTTTACAAGTACTAAATTAGTATTTGCTTCAGCAATAAAGACAAAATCAGGCACTGCTTTATCATGTTCAGTTATGTTTCTGTTATAGAAGGGGTTTGTTCTTGTCCATTGCCCTCTTATCTTCGAGAAGAAACAGCCAAGAGGAAGAATTGGTGAAAGTTGTAGGTGCCTCAGAAAACTGAGTCTGGTTCTGCTTTTGTATCATGCCAGGAAAGATGACAAAGCAATCTAACTGGATGAGAAGTGATGTTTTTTCCACAATAATTGTATCATCACTCTGGTCAACGGTTGCTGCATAATAGCTTGCTTTTAAACTGTCGCTAAATGTTGCAATGTACCTACACTTCAATAAACAGAAAGCAGAAAATTGATAACTGATAATAATTCTACAGCTAGTACTTGACCTGCAGCCTATTTGGTCAGATAGTCTAAGAAGCCACCACCCAACACTCTGACTATCAAATTATTAATTCAGCAGCACTGTGTGATTTTAACAAATGCTTTATTTTGTAGAATTAACAGATTAACGTGTTAACCTATAAGTGAAGTACTTAGTTTTGCATCTGTGTTTTGCATAACTGATGACTTGAACTAACTCTACCACAACCACATCCTTAACCAGAACACACAAAAAAAAGGAACCATGGCGATAGTTTTCCAGAACTGCGTCTCCCACAGTAAACAAACACAGCTCCTGATTTGGATGTATCGGTGTGCGTGAGTGTGAGAGAATGCAGGGAATCAGGTGTGTATGTATGATGTCACCACTGTGCAGTCTCACCTGGTATTAGGAATTTGAAGAGAAACGTGTGTTCGCCTTGTTTCAAAGTGCCTAGTAAAAGTAAATACACACACACAGAAATCAGCTGTTAAGAAAACATGATATCACAGCAGGTACCACATCAAAAGCATTGCCTTTAAAGCAGAACAGCAATGCATAAACAAACCCACATACCTGTAGAAAAAGATTACTGCCTATATGAACATGCCATTTGCTCTTTAAGGAGAAAGCTACTGAGAATTGTCACCTATAGCCCACCATTCACACTATAAAAAAGCACAAAATAAAAAAAAAATGTCCAATACTCAACAGCTCTATGAAAAAAGCTCTATGCTCTATACATAAAATGGTGGGTAATCTGGATTATGATCTCTGATAGCAAAAATAAAGCGCTTGTAATGTGACCGGCGTAATTTTGAAATATTCATGTTGACTGTTTATGCAAGGATTTTTATTTCAGGCTGCTATTACAGAAGTATGAAATGAATAGTCTACTATGTCTACTATTACAGATGATAATAGTAATGTGTGGTTTTGAGAAAAAGGGCATTAACTGAGTTATTAATGCTGTGTTTTTATATGGTTCAAAGTTTGTGCGGAGGGGTGATTTAGCCTATGGTTGTATAGGAACAATGGCTTTAAAAAGTTCTAATAATTAATTACGATTATAAATTGTATTAAATCAACATGATTAATCACATTTGTCTTCTTTGTTCATTTGTCATTCTACCACTTGTGAAATGAGGGGGAAATGAGTGCAGTTGATATCGAAAGTCACAATTATTAAACAAAAGAAGGATCAGCTAAACCTAGATAAACCATTGGCAAAAGCCAAACTGGCCTATTTGCAGATACCCTAGATTCGGGCTGTGGGTTTTACAGGGTTAACCAACATCTCAAGCAGTTGTTTTGGAGACCTGTTCAAACAACAAGGGACACAGCACTGTGGTGTGTTGAATAGACGACAGCCTCTGACACTGCAGTACAAGCTTGGACCTGGACACCTTAAGCAGTCTGGAGCAGAAAGAATTTAGACCCTTTTAACCCCAATGGTACTCTTCCACAACTGCCTCTCTCTCTCTCTCTCTCTCTCTCATTCATACAGCTCTATACAGGAGGCTATCAAAGCTTTCCACTTCGGTATTGCTTTTGTTAGTTTGTTGCTTCTTGACGAAGGTACTAAAGTTATAGCTATATCAAAAAAACTTTAAAGCTTTATTTGAACAGACTACAAACACTGAGTCAATTATAGCAACAGTTTGAAACTAAAGCAGCCAGGCCTAGACTACTATGGAGGGTCATAGTGGGAGGTTCATAGTATCATATGAGAAAATGTGTTAACAACATAAAAAACATGGGATTAATCATTTATCATGTTTACATATTACATTTGACAGCAACGCAACAACTAATTTTAAACGTTCACATGGAAAAAAAATCTAAAGTAAATCAAAGTAAGCCAACAATAACTTGATTACAAGTTATTATTATTGGTTACATTTTCAGTCATTCTGAATTCAAAACTACTTCAGCCGACACCGCTAACCTGATATGCAGCAGAGACATGCATGCTGCCAAAGTGCATGCAGGCTGTTTTCTGTACAATAAATGCATCTTGTTACACAGAATGTACAATAGCAGGGAGATAGCTTGAGAAAGAATGTTGAATTGTGAGTACCTTTATCTGCCACTGAAAGAGAGCTGCTGAAGTACTGTTCTTCCTCTACCCAGGCTGTGTCGTTTGCTTTGTTGGTCACGCCACAGAAACCCTGACAGTTCACTTTGATCTCTGTAAGTCAGAACAATGCAAATGATACAAAAAAACAGATGGTGAATCTGACACACCATACAGAATTATCTAGTAGTAACACATTACTGAAGACAGTGTACATAAAGCCACACTGCACCTGCACCTACAGTAGCCGGTGACATAAACAATATAACTCTCATAAACCTAAAGGCTAATTCCAACAGAGTTGGAAAGATGTCAAAATGGACAAAAGCAACCTTTCTTACAACTGATGCTTATTGATAAAATCCTATATAACAGTTTATGTAGGTTTATGTGTTCAAGAAAGGCTTGCACAGGTGTTGTGTAGCCTTAATGGCTTTGACATTCTCATCTACTCATCTACATAATTTACCATCCCTAATAAACTGACATGCAACTGGCCATATCGCACTGTAGTGAAGTCTGCATCTGCTCAAATACTCTTTCACTTTCTCAGTTGTGGTCCAGCGAGTCAGAATGACTCAGTTTGCCACAAGGCATTGCTGGTGCAAAAAAAAAGAAAACAGTAAGCAGGATCATACGAACACACATCAAATATAACAATAAATGAAAACTTCACAAGATTACAGGAGCTGAGGGATATTAAAAAAAGGTTATATACTTTACGATTTTATCACAGTGCACAAAATGTTCCAGTATTGTTTTTTTTACATCTAGTAAGCTGGAACAGATAAAGTAGTGCTACATTTAAAAAATACTGTCAAAATACAATTATTTATATCTAACCTTTCCACTATACTGCGTTAAACCAACTGAACCATAGTAATTATTCTCTCTTTGCAATATAACAAGCAATTACAAAGTGTTTTAGGTACTGGCATTATCCACAATATGCCCAGAACATTGCCCAGTTCTACCTGTAGATCCCACTGATAATGCTATTTATGTTAAGGAGTGTTGTCTTCTGTTGCTTTCTTCAAGAACACAGAAGTGGAGATTTCCAAGAAAGAAGTTTATTGTGCACGCTCTTCTTCCAAAGTAATATAACCTTAGTTTACACATTGCTTATGTACAGAAAAACCACACCCCCTGAGGTGTTGCAGACACAATTATCCACAATTCCAGGAATACACAAATCTGTCTGCTGAGATAAACCACTTGGTAGATACATCAAACAGAGAAACCATGGCAAAAAACCCTGAAAAACAGGTCTAACACACTAGGTAAAAAGAACAAAAACAAAAAACTGTATAGCAACATAACCAAATGAAAAAATACCCAGCAGGGGCTTAAAATTCAGTAAGTGGCCATAAAACTCCTTACAAAAGTGTTGTCTGCTGGCATCATGTATAGTCATGTATAGTGGCATCATAGTGGCGGTACTCATCTAAAAAAACATTTCTCACAAGTACCAACACTGTGTCACAACAGGAACAAAATGACGCACACAATTTTACTAAACTGTTTTTAGAAATCGAGCCCCAGTTCGCTGGACAGCAGCAGTGCTTCCCAACAACAAGAAGGGTGATGTTATCATTGGAATTTCCACTTAACATGCACCCTGACTACATAAGCACTATATAAATAATTAGATAATTTATATAACACTTAGAAACTGCTTGTGGGTGTGCAAGTAATCAGACTGCCTAGCAGTGTGAAGCATAGGGGGAAACACTGTCCTCCACTCAATAGACTGGGCCTTTAATCTGTCTAAATCAGTTTGCCTCTGTAACATGATTAATGTGAAAGTTACTCTGGACCAAACATCATGATTGCAAAGTAGGCTCACAATGACTTGAAAAAAATATATATTTATATGTCAGCCTAATGCTGACTGAGTAAATAAATCTAAAAAAACAGCTTTTTAAGAAAACTCTAATTTATTCTTGTATTGTGTCGCCTTGATACTAAAAATAGTATGACTTCCTATACCAAATGCAAACGCATACAAACCTCTAACTTTAAAGCTCTGACATAACAACTACAAAGTGCTTAGCAGCAAGAATCATCAGCAAATTTACTGCACAGCCTAACAATGACCTTGATGACTATTCTGTTTCATTCTTGACCATTTTGCCAGGAATGTCAACTAACCAGTTCTGACAGTCAGAAACGCCCTTACAAAGGGAACGCAGGTTTTCTTTTCTAGTTTACTTTCAATTGAAGCTCCCCACAGCAATACAGAGCAGTCATAGGTGAGCTATATGTTTACACACAGTCAAGACTCTAAGCCTAATATAAAGACTAACATTTATACTTCATACACACCGGTTAGCCACACATTAAAACCATCTCATTATATCTATCTACACTGACCATTTCATCAGCTGCACTTTCCATATAAGTGCTCTCTGTAGTTCTACAGTTAAAGACTGTACATTTGTTTCTCTGCAAATTTTGTTACCCCCAAAAGGACCACCACAGAGCCAGTTGTATTTGGGTAGGGGATTATTCTCAGCCCCGCATGACACTGAGTGGATCGAGTTTTCAAACACTGTATCCACTCACTGTCCACTCTATTAGACTCTGCTACATTGTTGGTCAACCTTGCAGATGTAAAGTTAGAGATGATAGTTCTGATAGATCTGTTGTTGCACAGACTGTGTTAGCCATCCTCAACTGACGCTGCCCACAGTTACGCTGCCCACAGGACGCTGTTAGCTGTGTCTGATCCACTCCAGCACAAAACACACTAACAGACCAACTGACACGTAGGTATCGCTGCAGTACTGAGAATGATCCGCCACCCAAATAATTTCTGCTCTGTGGTGGTCCTATGAGGCTACTTACCACTGAAGAACAGGGTGAAGGTGGGATAACAAAATATGCAGAGAAACAGATGAATTCCAGGCTGTAATTGTAAAACTGCACCTGTATCGTACGTGGAGCTGATAACATGGACATACAAGATAGATACAGAGACGTTTTTAAGTTATGGCTGATATAAACTCTACAGTTCCAACGGGAAACGTTTAAGTGTCTAACCTGAATTTGCACGCAAACCAGTCAGACCACAAGTGAGAGCCAAATGCATTTTGCAAACATACTTTCTAATTTATTAAAGGAACAGTTCACCAAAATCAGAAATGTACACCATGTTATCCAAAAATCTGTTTTAGCTACAAAATCCTTGTAGCTCCAAAATAAAAATAACAATAATTGAAAAACTGAAAACTTTCTTTGAAGGGTATTTAAAATGTAGGGTGACATAGGCCTCCATTGCTTGTAATGTCTTGTAGCTATGGTGCAAAACTAAAAAATCAAACAAACCTTGTCCAATTTATCTGTGGTGAGGAGAAAATCGTGTAAATCCATGTTTTCTTCAGTTAACAATTCCTTTAACTATCAGGACATTGCTTTGAATAATTTTTTTTCCCTACAACAAAAGAAGCATTTTATACTCTCAACCCAAATAATGGTCAAGCGACAGGTGCAACAATGGCAGCATTATGAGCCCTGAGACTGCAAAAGGCCAGCTGGGGGGGCTTCTCATACCTTACTGGAACAGACGGCACAGGTGGTGCAACAGCTGTATCTTTGTTACAGGTCTATCCAACCTTGGTGCTTTGTTTTCTAACCAATAATGGCATGTTAAAATACAAGGAAAGCCTAAATAGCTGAAGCAGATTTCTATACAGTAAATAAACAATTTATTTTACATATTATTTTTCACGTTATAAATGTTGCCATGTTACTGGAACTAGTTCTATAACTATTGGTGAATATGCCTGACATTGAGAGGTTCCACCTGCCTCCTCTATTCAAAGTCTATCCATCTAATTCAGAGGAATCTTACAGGAGCTGCATTTTCACTGTAACTTGACAAGGTGAACTGGTAGAAGGCACAATAGCTTGTCTTGCCACCTGTCTCTCCAGGACCACACGATCTGGTTTACATAGTATTCAAGAGTAACAACACCACTACAAACAACATCTACACGAACAATGGCCTCATACAGCCATACAGCACAGACAACAAAAAATTCAAGTGTGCCGTTAAAACAGGTGGTTGGTGTTATGTTGTATTTTAGGGCTGAAAAACTTCTTGTCCTTACATTAAAAAAATCAATCTTAAAGAGTTTTAAATATACATAATTTTAATTATTATTTCATTAACAATATTGCCTTAAAAAGTTATAAAAGTAGGAACATTTTATCTAATAACATTGAGTCTGATTCATCAACATCTTCCTACGTTTGTTCTTAAGAAAGGTCCATATAAGACAACAAATCCCAAAGATTGGTGAATGTCAGAAGTGGGTTTTAAGAAGAAATGTATTCTTAAGAATGATTGGTGAATGAGGCCTTTTTAGCCAATGAACTGTATGTAGATGAGTTAGAGCAGTTCTTCTTAAACCTAGTCCTGGACACCTACTGCTAACCAACAGTCCATTTTTGAGTTAAAGCAGTACACTGCACAGGGCAGTGAGCCTTTAGTACCAGGTTTGAGAAACACTGAGTTAGACCAGTCAGAAAAAGAACCTAACAGCTAACTGGCCCAGTCTCAAGCCAGACTCTTCACCTTAAGAATGTGTTTAAAAAGGACTGGACCCAAATAACTTAAAATAATTACAATTTAAATCACAATACTTGTTGAGACAAAACAGAAAAAAAACATTTCTAAAAGGTGCATTTCCATACCAAATCTAACTCTGTCATTAAAAAATATTTTTTTATGTGATATATGACCTTAAAACACAAAGGATAGGAGTTAGTATCCCAGTGTGGATTCATTTCTACCACTAGCATGCATATGTGAGATGTGGGCCAGGATTTAAAAGTAGACTCTCAGGGCCAGTGGGCAGATACTGTAAGGTATAGTGTGAATCATTAACCGTCCAGACCGGTTTCTGATGGCTTGAGGGCTGAATACACATGAGCCAATTGGAAAAAAACATAACAGCAAATGCTTAAATGCTGATTCACAAACTTGCAGGCCAAGTTTTTCCTACATCTGTTAGGGGGTTCTCATAAAAGACCTCATTTATAGCAACTGGTAAATGCTTATATGAGAATTAAATATCATTTCCTCATACATTATGGAAACACTGTGTCAGGAATAAGCCTTTCACCCGTAGGCTGTATGACACAGACACTATGATCTACACAGTGAAAGTCTGTTGTTTACTTCTGTGGTCTAAAGAGGCTTAAGTTGTAAGATGTGTGTTATAACGTTATTAGAAGGTAGCTGAAGTTAGCACTTCTTATAGATATACAATTATTCGTTCCACCTTAAATGGTTCGTAACTACTGATCAACTTAAGGTGGAATGTATTCGATTAGGACGCCAACATCATCCTCGCGTGATCTAGAAACGCTATAACGTTGGTTTCGATTGTAGTACATGATAATAACTAAGCTAACAGTTACGTTACAGAGAGATACAAACACATAAAAGGGGAGGGGTGAATCTATAAGCCTTTATATGTATCATTGTTTTAACTGCTGTTGTTTTTTTCTGTTTCTTCATTAAAAGCACAACAACACGGCTAGTTTCGTTAGCTAACCTAGCTAACTAGCTACCCAACATACCTAGTTAGCTAGCTGATCAGAAGCCGCACTACGTTGAAATGTGTCAAGAAAAACCTTTACAAGGCGTGTTTATCTCTGAAATAATAGCCATAAATAATCAACCAATTAACTAAATACAAACGTAACCAAGGCCTGTGGTAAACACCTGCTTCCTGAATGTTGTTACAGGTTAAATTCAGTCTTACGTGTATTGACCAAAAGAAGAATGACCTCAGGTTTGTGGTAAACACCTCTTAGTTGAATGTTTTTAAGAATTAGAACAAGAGAAACATGTTTTGTTTTGCTTATAAGCTGTGAGAAACATAAGAACGAGATGTTTATCTCTTTCCGTCTGATCTAATTTGGTTGTAAACAATGTTCCTACCTTTACACTGTATAGGCTGGGCAGTAGTGATTGTCACGGTTCCGGAGATGGACTCGCCGGGACTGTAAACCACTTTGTTGTCTTTCAGAGTAATCTCAAACGCCTGAAGTTTCCCCATCTCTTGTTTTTGTGCTTCCAGCCACCGCGGACGGGCGGCTGATCTGCATAGGCTCTGGTCTGGGGTGGAAACTTTCCTACCTGAGTTTCTGTCCGTCATCATGACGTCACTGTGCTCACCTGGCGCGACAGGTGGAGCTGTAGCGCTAACACAGCCCTAAACACAGCTGGGATATATATATATATATATATATATATATATATATATATATATATATATATATATATATATAAGTAGCAGAATTGGTCCACTGCAAGGTCTCCTCAAACAGATTATTAATAAACAGCCTTTTATTTTTGAAAATAAAGAAATGAGTCGACAAAAATGTGGTGACTAAGCCTAATATAAAATGATAGAGTGTTGTTGTTGGTTGCTTGGTTACAACTGTAATATCTGTTTTGTTTATGATTTTGCAATGAAAATTATTTACTCTACTAAATGTTCATATATATATATATATATAGCCCGAATAGACTGATAATTGACCATTATAAGCTAGTTATTACTTTCAGGATTCTTTTAAGAAATGACTGAACTGAGTAGTGGACATTTTTAAGTGAAACAGAAACAAATGGACTCAAACAGACAGCGAGTGCAGATACAAGCATGTATACCTAACGAAGAGGCCGGTAGATGTATGTTTCTAGTTAATCTATGTCTTGAGCTTTTATATGTGATGTTGATTACTGTAAAAAAAAAATAGACAAAATAATTTAATAGTAACCCTGCATTTACTCCTCCATGATTAATGTGTTTTAAAGATACATTTAAATTAAAACCTTTATTCAAATCGTAATACTTAATTAATGACAATTTCATGTAACAGCTTTTAGATACACTACACTCTACAGATGTCTGCTCCCTAATGCTACTACTTTAAACAATCCAGATTTTCTCTACAGTGGACCAAATCACACCAAACCACTTTAAATGAATTTAAAGTAACACTAGGCATTTAAAGTCGTGTCTGGTGGAAATATGTTATTCCACCCAATGGGCAGAGTGACATTTTGTAACATTGGTTGTTCTTTAGACTCCTAAAGGTGGATGAATCTGATGTTTGCAAATGTGTTGAAGGAGTATGCGATAAGAACTCAGTCAAAACTTGGTAAGCTACATGTCTGATGAGAATATAAGTGAATAATCTACTAGTCATCATATTTTTTTCTGTATAATACTGATTGAGGTTTGAGACCTAAATATTGAGTCAGAGCTTTTTCCAAGCTGTGCGTGTGACAAGAAAAGACATATGATGTGGTCTGATAAACTCCTGTTATATCCATCCCAGTAGCTCTGACTTCAAATGATTATTTCAGACTGTACAAAGAGATGTGCCGTGTTTAGTTTTTTCTCCATACTCTTTTATATGTCTTTCAGTTTTAACAAAAATATTACATAGTGCTGCTTTAAAGCAATAAAACAAATGCAACCATAGAAAGATATTAGCAAGGTTAGCATTCATATTTCTCATTAGTCATTTTATCTAACTTATAAGTATATATATAACTATACTGTATACTGTATACTGTTATATAACTATACTGTAAATGAGTTGTGAAAATTGTTGTGACATGTTTTAGTTTTAAGAATCTAAAGTTATTCATTGAATATAGTAAAATACCCTAGAAACTACCAGCTATCCTAGAATTGAGAATTGTAACATTTTCTGGAATGCAAGCCAAGGACCATTTAGGACATTTATTTTTAAGACTATATACACTATACATTACATACCACAGACTATACACTACATACCACAGACTATACACTACATACCACAGACTATACACTACACACACTTAATGCATAATATTTAAAAAGAAACTGGAGGGAAATGCAAAGTTTATAAACAAGTGTGCAGGCCACAACTTTTTTGTTGCCTCACACATTTTGCAGAGCTAGTGCACCCATGTTGCTGGTTGATGTTCACACCTCTATAGTTCACACATGTGAGTTGTTATTTTACAGGAAATATGCTTATGGTTAGAAAGAATTAGGTCATATCATTCATTGATATTTGGAAGATGTTTTAATTGTTTGGAGGTTATAAAATAATTACTAGATAAGTCAGTGAAAGATTCATCAAATGATCAACCAGTTTTACATTCAAATTGAGAATTTTTGTTGTTGGAAAGTGTTTGAGGATAAAAAACACTGTCAGATTCATAGATAACAGGGGGGGATGTGTAGGCAGCAATTTCTCACATTAAAAAAAAAACTTGAAGTGGCCACCAAGCCTAAAAAAAGACATTTGAAACCAATGACTAAACACACTCATCACTGTCTAATTAAAGTTTTTCTTTGTTTTTTTTCAGTGGTTCAGTGATGTGCTACAGGCTTAATAACATAAAAGGAAAAAAGAGTTCACAAATTGATTGTAAAAACCCCACATCCCACAAATAAGAAACAAATGATGCTGACCAGAGTAAAATAACTAAAACACCTATCAAAAGCATGAAAGGTCATTTAGGTAGATACTGTATAAACACCGCTTCTTTTTGCAGAATAGCTTACTGTGTCTGATTCACTTCTGTTGTCTCTTTGTTGTTCCTGAACAGTTATCTTTCTCAGAGATTTTCTCAATGCTTTGCTGAAATTATGCGAACCAAAGAAGTAAATTAGAGGGTCCAAGCAACAGTTAATCCCCGCCAAGATGTAGGACGCATAATATGCTGTTTCCAGTCGTAGAAGAAGACGGCAGTGTGTGGGGTAGTACTTCTTAACAACGACCCCAGCAGTCCTCACAATATTGAGTGGAAGAAAACACAGTCCAAAGATGACCAGGCATATTCTTATCATCCTCTGGGACTTCATCTTGATCGCTTGGCCTTGAGGGGAGTCCACGTTCATGCGGGAAAGCGAGTTGGCCAGGCGGCTGTAGCAAATGGCAGATATGGTGAAAGGCACAATGAAGCCGAAGATAAAGAGCATAAAGTTGATGGTGAAGTACACGTCCGTAAGATCCTGCTGATGTATGGATAGGCATTTCTGGTGGCCTTGATCAGTTGTAACAGGCAGAAGAGCCCCATAGATGATTACCTTCACCACCAAAAAGCACCACACTCCAATGCACAGCTTCTTCACAAAGCTTTTCCTTTTTATCGGTGAAGCTCGCTTGATGTGGACCACCATCACATAGCGATGAATGCTGATGAGGGTAAGGAACACGATGCTGCCGTAGAAGTGAGTACTAAGGAGGGCTATCTTTACCTGGCACGCAAAACGTCCAAACTCCCAGTTGCTCCCTTTGGCAAAGTAGACGGCCATCAGGGGCATGGCTGGACTGGCGATGGCATCACTAATGGCCAGGTTGAACTGCAGGACCGTACCTGTCCTCCATTTGGTCATCTTGCAGGTAAAGACCCACAGGCTGAAGCCATTGAGAAAGAGCCCCACCAGATAGACCAGGCAGAGGAGAACAGTGAGAGACACATGCTGATTCTCTGGAGGACAGTGTGTCTCTGTGTTATTGCTGTTGTTCCCCAGGACAGCAGTCGTTGTAGGAACTGAGAAGTTCATTTTGAATGGAGACTGAGATGGTGGGTGCATTTTAAGGCCAATCAGTAAAGGGAGGAGGGAAAAAAAGAGGAAGAGGAAGTGGGTGATACATGGTAGGGCAGTACTTTATTCTTGTATGGATTTTGAGAATAAGACATAAACAGAAATGTCTTTGGTGAATCTTCAGTGACAATAACAATAAAATGTCCATGCAGGTGCTCTAAAATGCTCCAAACGCTGTAATTAAAAATAGCCGCACATAAAAAAAATGTGTCAGTCCGAAAAAATCTTTACCAGATAAAAAGGTCACGTGTTCGGAAAGTGCTGAAGTGTTCAAAATTGCACACAAATGTATTAATGGGACACACATTTCTTAGTAAGACAGATAGTGCACTTACCACACCATGTGAAACGAATAACATTTAGTTTTTCATATTGCCTTTCTTACAAGTGAAGCATTAAGCGGAAACAGAGACAGGGCTAGGTACCTTAGTAGTGAACATTATGACTCAGTGAAATTGGCATACATAGTACTTCCTTTTATCATGAGGTAAGTTCTCAAAGCATTGTAAGACTGTAAAAAGAGAAGGTAGTATTTCATAACAAGCATTTGATAATGTTTTAGAGGTACTACTTCTTGACCAGTTAGGTCATGGAAATCCATTACTAACATCAGACAGTAGTACTTCACAAAAGTCAGAGATCGGCCTTCATTCATGTCCAATCAAAACAGCCATTTTTGTACACCCTTTTTTTTTAGGCGGTATTTCTGGGGAGAATATAATTAACATAAAATAGGAAAATCAAAGAAATATACATAACAAAAAAAAGACTTTTTAAACTCTAAACTAAAACTAAAGCTAAGATCAATATCTTGCTAACTGAACAAAGGAAATAGAAAAAAAATCAAGTAGCTGCTGATACTCTCGCAACAATCCCTCCAACATCTTGAGAAAACAAGAAACCAACTTCTAAGACTAAACCTTGTAGGTCTGGAAAAATATCCCTGGAGATTTCTTTGAAAAACTGAAAGTAAGCCTCCTGAAAAGAACGGAAGCTGTAATAAAGGCAGTGTGTACAGAAACCCAGTACTACAGTTATACTGAAATACTAAATGTTGATGAACTTTTAGATTTACCTATAAACTGAGTGTGAAATACCCCCTGGTATTCACGGGCCCCATGTTGGCTGGCTACACCAGTGTTGGCTGGCTTCTAAGCCACCTGCCATAGGGTCCCTAATGTTAGTTTCAGTAGTAGGAACATTTTTGGTCCAACTTTTTATCTTCTGAAAATGCTTTTTCTGGTTTAGCATTGCATTCTTCCACACATTAACTAAGATCTTATGCATCTCTGGGTCTATCTTATGTTTGAGAAATGAGTAACAGTTCATTATTTACACCTGTCTCTTAGGAAATAAGGCAGATATGCATATTATAATGTTTTTTGGAGGCATCCGAGGCATAGTTATAATTGCTATGGTTATGAAGGGCTGACTGGGAGACCCAGTTTTTAACAGCTTCACCACAGCTTTTTCTGAATTTGTATTAGGATGATTATTTTACTTATTTTATTATATCTATTTGCCCTATTTAATATATCTATTTTAATGGCCAACAGTACTGTAGTGTAGTGGAACTGTGTAATAATAATAATAATAATAATAATAATAATAATAATAATAATAATAATAATGCTGCATTCTTATATAGCGCTTTTCAGGAACCCAATGATTTTACAAAACAACAGAGCAACAATACTACAAGTAGACATAACAGAAAATAGTGAAGAATAGTCAAACCTGAGGAAGATCGTATGCCAGCGAGAAGAGATACGTTTTAGGATTTGATTTAAATGTGAGGAGGGAATTTGAGTGTTTAACCAGTGGCGGTAGAGCATTCCAGAGGCGGGGAGTAAGTCTGGAGAATGCTCGATCACCCAAACCGTGGAAGTTAGACTGAGGAACTGTAAGTAGTCTAGCTGCAGAGGACCAAAAAAAAAAAAGAAGCTGCTTTTATTTTTAAAAGAAACATTGGACGAGCAGGCATCACAAACATTTGTACACAGAAGCAAACTTTTTAGTCCAGGTAAGGTCCATTCACAGTAGTCCGTTCCGATATCCACCAACATACATATGAATATAATCAAGAATTTAGTGAGCAACTGAATTATTTTCCCTATTAGTCACAGCAGAGTGAGTGACATGCATGTTTAAACTACTGTCATGCTCTTGGTCTTCATGAGGTTCTTGGATCCTGGCCCCAATTTTCCTCAGTGAACTGTGGACAGCTTTCATGAAGTTTTGTGAGGAAAAGCAGTAGATGAGTGGATCGAGGCAGCAGTTGGCTGAAGACAGGATCCATGATGCATAATAGGCATTTTCCATTTGTAAAAGAAGATCACAGTGGTCTTTAAAGAATTTATTGACCACTACAACCACAGTGCGAACCACATTCATAGGCAAGAAGCAGAGTCCAAATATGAACACACAAACAGCCACCATTTTGCGTGATTTACTCCTCATAAGCCTGCCCTTCTGGTGGCAGACGTTGATTCCAGACACAGACTTTGCCAGACGGATGTAGCAAAACAGAGATATTGCAAATGGAACAAGGAAGCCAGGAATGAGTAGAATGAAGTTGATGACAAAATACACAGTATTGTTCTTACTCTGGTGGATGCTGAGGCATAGTGTCCGTTTCCCCACTTGGCTTATGTCTAAAAGACAAATGCACACGACTGCTTTTACCAGCACGATAAACCAAACCCCTGCGCAAAGCTTCTTGACAAAGTTTTTTTGTTTCATGCAGGAGTCCTGACTGTGGTAGACCACCGATATGTAACGGTGGACACTTATGAGAGTAAGAAAGAAGATGCTACCATTAAAGTGAACAGTCAACAGGGCGATTTTGAGCCTGCACATGAGACTCCCAAAAGGCCAGTTTGTCTGAGCGAAGTAAACCATAATAAAAGGTGCAAGTGGACAGACGATGGCATCGCTAATGGCCAGGTGGAACTGGAGAATGGTTCCAGGCTTCCATGCCGGAATGCGACGTATAAAGACCCACATGCTGAAGATGTTGAGGAAGAGTCCAAGCAGGAGAACCAGGCAGAGGAGCACGCCGATGGAGATATGGGGTTCCCCTGAACATGGGACGGTGGTATTATCTTTGCTTGTGTTTGACAAAATGGAATTGAAGGTACGGTCTGTGCCACTCATCTATGGGACAAGGAGGAATCGTTAATAAAGCCCAGTTGTACACTGAAAAACACTGTATTATCATATATTTCCGGAATAATGAATGATAATTGTTTATTAATAATAAATAATGATGATTTATTACAAGACTGATATGTTGACATGACATATTTAATGGGATATATGAATGGGTTAATACTGAATAATAATAATTTTCATAAACACCTTAAAAATGGAAAGACAAATAAAAAGGGCCACAGTGACCTGCTGATTGTCAATAGTGAGCCTGATCTATACTGTTTAATCTTTAGGTATTTGTGGTTTCTTACTTATATACTTTGTTTTCTTCATCAGTTTTTCATATTCCTCAGATTTGACAGGCCACTGTTGGCCTTTTAATTTATGTGCTATGTACATACTGTCTGCACTTCAAACTTTCAAACACTATGTAGAGCCATATGAAGCCTTAAAAGAGAGGGATACAGTAGTAAAGAGAGGGATACAGTAGTAAAGAGAGGGATACAGTGGTAAAGACAGTGATAAAGAACAAAATGAACCAAAATGAACACTTACGCTTAAAGAATCTGGGGCACCTTGTAGTCTGACTGGGCGCTGAAGAGATGTGAAGCTACTTGTGGGCACAGCTTCCTGTCTGCTAAGGTTCCTTTTATGTTTGTGAAGACATCCGCAAGGCCTACGAATTCAAACCCTTCACAGAAAAGGTCAGAGATTGTGCTGATAGGTTCTGCACATAGGCTCAAATATGTCTCCTCTTCTATTTACAAACACAGGGTTTTTTGTACACTCACAGAGCATTTTATTAGGTGCAGCCACTATTTCTTTACACTCATTGTCTAAAGCACTTTAGCATGAATGAATGGAGCTAAACTGCTGTTGGCTAAATAGGTGGATTTATTTAAATGCATTGGTTTTCCTGACATCACAGAAACAATATATACGAAAAGGGATCTTCCATTGTTTGAGGCATGCTGTTTGTCAGTGTGTGCATATTGTACTGATGTACACCAAGTATTGATAATTTATTATGCAAATTGCAAATACTAATTAAACCTTTTGTTATTAGAATAATAAAATCTATCACTTTATTAGTTTATTATTTCGGTCAAAAATGCCAAAAAAGGCCATAAATGACACCAAATCGACAAAACACCCATTCTTTAAAATATGTAATATACAAGACATTAAGTGTGCTTTTCAAAGGTGCAGTGGTTTCTTCTATAACTCATTTCTCAGGCCTGATTTTGTGAATTCAATATTTTACCTTTAAGTTTGTGAAAGCTTAGCAATCTAGCAGCAGACCCAAAAAATGGCTCTGTGATGCCCCTTGATTTGCTACTGTGTGTTGAGAAGCTCTACTAAAACCAAAGTCTGAGCCGCCCTTAAACGAAGCAGAGAGGCAAGCAGCTAATGACGTGAGAAGGAAACAAGTATCCTCAGCTGACTGAATAATGAATAATCACTCATGTAAATGTTGAATGAAGGTCTAGCTGGAATATTTCTTGACCATTAAGACCAGTCAGTATGTTGTTACAAGGCTTCAGTCATAACTTTACTTTGCAGATTCCCTCACCACTAATATATATTCCAATATCTTTTAATATTCAACACAGAAGAAGTGTTCTCCTGTGGCTGTTCCTGGACTGAAGCCCAAGCCCAACAACTAGAACATTTCATTACAGTTTAAATCAATAATCACCAGTAATCACTACTTTTGCAAATCTTAGTTTGACATGCATCATGATCAGGAGCACAAAATTAGCCAGAGAATGATCCACCACACAAATGGTATCAGAGGCTTAATGGTGGTCCTGTGGTGGCCCCCTTCATAGAGAAGATAGAGGGGAGCTAATAAACTGTTCAGCAAATTCGAGCAGTCAGTAACTGTGAACCACCTACAAAATTAAAGAATTAGATCCTGCAAACCACAAAATAAAGACAATCTTTTAAAAAATTGTTGTTGTTGTTTTGAGCTTGTCCAAGAAAAATCTGATAACACAATAAGATTTATAGTAATAAGAAATCTATTATCTGTTGAATTCATAATGAACTATGAACTAGGGTATATATACTAGGGTATGTATTGTTCACACATAAACAATTACTTGATCATGGTTTTACAAAGTTATTAAGTTATTGCAGCCCCTGTTTTAAAGGGGTCTCACAGGGTCTGTCTGTAAACCTAGTTAGCTGTCTACATAAACAGAATTTTAATTCTTAGATACCTAGCATGCTGTCTACTGGTTGTTTTGGCCCGATTGACTGGAAGCATCGAACGGTTCCTCAGCCGCTAAAATGCAGGCAAAGCTACGAGCAGTAAAGTCATTTTAAAATCCGATTCTTTTTGGTGTTTTAATTTGTTTCTTGTCATACAACAACACAAAACAGCATGTTCTTTGCAGCTATGCAACGAATTGTTGACCATTTTGCAGTTTTATACTCGAGCCATTAGCATTTATGCTAGCGGATTTTTAAGCCACGGGCTAGTTTTGGGATAGCCTGCTGGTAGCTTAGCAACCATGACGCAGAGATGTCAGACAGAACGATGCCGCAACAGCTGCAAACCTAGTCAGTGCCTACTTAGACAGCTCACTAGGTTTTGAGACAGATCCACAGCGTCTTGTCCTATCTCCTCCCTTGTAGCCCCTGCTCATCATTAGTGTCTGCATTTCTTGTGTATTTGGTACTCCTCGTTCCCCAGGAGTAAGTAGGTGTAGTGATTCAGTTTGTTTGTTTATGTATGATACCAGTCAACTAATTCCCACATCTTTACTGGCAGGCTTGTCTTCTGTCACAAATTAAGGTGTGGAGGCAGAATGAATAGGAATGTTATTGAGATTGTGTATGGAATAATATCTCCTATTGTGGCATATAGAAATATTTATTGAGGTAATTATGGGCTTATATCTCTTCTTTCAGTGTCTTTTAGAAATTCCAGGTCATAGAAATGTTCACTGAGGTTGTTATTGTACTAATCTTGCAGTATAGTACACAGGAACATCAACTGAGGCTGTTTTGGAGCTAGTATATCATATTCTGAACATTGATTGGAGCAAATATCTCCAATTCTATAGGAGATATATAGGAGAGTCAATTGAGGTTGTTTATTGACCAATATATCGTAGTCTGGTATATAGGATAGTTAATCAAGGTTGTTTATATACTAAAATCTCATGTTCTAGTATATAGGGGAGTTAATTCAAGGTGTTTATAGATTAATATCTCCTGTTCTGGTATTTAGGCGAGTTAATTGAGGTTGTTTATGCTATAGGCTAATGTGTCCTATTCTGGCGTATAGGTGAATTAATTAAGGTTGTTTATATATTAATATTTCCTGTTCTAGTATTTAGGGGAGTTAATTGAGGTTGCTTATAGACTAATATATCCTGTTCTCTGGCATAGGAAAGTTTATTGAAGTTGATTATGGTCTAATATTTCTTATTTTAATGCACATGAGTGTTAACTAAGATTGGCTCTGGACAAATATGTCCTTTTGCAGTGTATACAAATGTTCATTAAATTAGTTTCTAGACTAATTAATTACCTCAGTCAACATGCTTAAGATTCTTTATGGTTGTATTCAAAATGTCTACTTGAAAAAAGAGTAGGGTAGCCTAAATCGTTCCATACTAAATAACTAAAGCCTAGTTTTAACCATTCTTTTTTACCAAAATCTTTTCAAACAATCAAAGTGTTTTTTTCTCTAATATCAAACATTTTTAATCTAACCATAGTACTGAGACAGCATAGGTTCGTGTTGTCAGTGACTTCAGGTTTAGCTTTGCTGCTGACACTGTGGTGGTTTGGTGGTTTCTATTCAGTGCAGTTTTTTATATTGTTGATCACATGATTCACCACCTATTAAATGGGTACTACACCTACATAATAATTTTGGTGTGGCTGTGAAATCAATAAAAAAAAAAACATGTCTTGTGAATTCCCACAAGGTTTCAGTTTTAAGTACGTGACCTCTAGGTGATGTGATAAAACAACGTAATATAAATTTCCCTAGTTAGGCTGATGACATGCAGTTCACAAAAACAAATGCACGATTTGATTCCTCGTGATTATTAAGACTCTATCAACAAACTAAAATACTTATTTTTGGTGGTAAAACCAAGAGAAATATGTTATATGAAAAGTTCTTTCGCTTTGCATATCGAGATTCTGAGTGATGTAGAGAAAGTACTTTATGTGTTTATTACAGGCAGAGTTGGACACTGTAATGTTCTTCTTACTGGGCTTCCTCAAAAAAAGAACAGTTCATCCCTTATGACTCATACAAAATGCGGAAGCACAGATCCTAACAGCAACAACTCAGAGAGCTCATATCACTCCTGTTTCAAAAGAACTGCATCAGATGTCTGTATATTAAGGATAGATTTTATAACTCTCTACTAGTTTTAGGCTCCAAATGACCTTAAAGCTCCTGCGTACATCACAGAATGTCAGTGTGTTTATGTTCCAACAAATGATCTTCGATCTGGAGATACTGACCTTCTGGCAATACTTTCCTGAAAATAACATGGAGATACTTTTTCAGTTATTGTGCTTCTAAACTGTGAAACTCAATTATACTTTTTATTAGACAGTCAGGTTCAGTGCCCACTTTTAAGAATCATTGGTATTTATTTAAGATAACAATATATTAAAATTATGTGTCATTTTAATTTGCTAAATGATTTTAAATGAATACTCAAAGTTCTATTCTCTATCCTAGAGTGAGGAATTTCATTGGCAAAATGTGTTTATGTAGCTTGTAATGACTGGAAAATCAAACAACATAAATGGTAATAACAAGATAAAACATATATCTAAAATGGCAACTGTACATGGCAGCACGGTGGTGTTGTGGGTAGCACTGTCACCTCACAGCAAAACAATCCAGGTTCGATTCCTGGTCTGGCATGGAATTTGTATGTTCTCCCTGAGCTTTAGTGGGTTTCCTCCCACAGTCCATAGACATGCATGTTGAGTTGATCAGTCACTCTAAATTGCCTGTGAGTGTGTGTTGGCAATGTGATAGACTGGTGACCCCGACTATGGGATAAGGTGGTAGATGATGGATGGTAATTGTACATAATAAGGACAAAAATGTTTCAGGAACATTTTAATTGGTCCATTCCTAAAGAAATGTTCATGCAGTGCCAAATGGTGTAAAAATGAATACATCCCCAAAACGTAAAAGTTGGTATGAAGGTCTTAATATGACAATATGTGCTTAAAACAAGCAAAAAAGCCACATATGGGTGAATTATAGTATAAACTGTGTTTGCTAATAATTTAATAATGTTTGGCTGGATTTAATAACGCTTGGCTGGATCTGCATGCTTGAAAATAAAACATGTACATGTAAACACAAAAAGCAGAAGTGCATTCAAATGAGCATAAGGAACAAAAACCTGAATGGCTTTGCTATTTAGGGTGCCAACACGTCACAGGCCAGCAGGGAGGCTGTAGAACAGGCAAACACATCAGACACCTTTTTAGAGCAATACAATGATCACACCACAAAGACCAATAATTGATCTGCAGTATGATTTTTGAAATATTTTCAGTGGTTCATTATTGCAGAAGTACTGTGGAGAGACAATATCTCAAGTGATGATCACATATACTCATATAAAAAATTACATCTGTCTGATCTGTCTTTACAAAGTAACAGCTGGATGTGCTGATTTCTTTAGTCTTTCAGTAACCTGAAACCTCTGAGATCAGTTCCGCTTAAGCAGTTCTCAATGTGTCAGCATTATCACATAAGCCACTCAAGCAATGTTTAATGATAGATTTCCTGTGGAAAAACTTACATCAAAGCCAAGAAGCATTTAGGAACCTTTATATTTAATGCTGAAATGCTCATTTCAAGTTCAAATTCATCTATTAGCTTTTATAGATTTTAAGTCATTAAACTTTAATAAGTATAATATAGTCGCTGTCCAAAATCTAAATTTTTGTCAAATTGTATTTTTATACATCATTTGAACACAACAGCTGCCAGTTATATTGAGTGGAAGTGTAATGCTAAATAAAATAGAAATAGAAGCGCCTCATAATTGCTTGTAAAAAATCTGGTTCTATTGACTTACATTGAAAGTAAAGCAAGGAAAGCTTTTGTCCTCTCCTGTAAAGTTGCCATTTTGGAGATACCTGTTTTTCTTTGGACAGCAATAATATAACCATACTGTACAGAGAGTACTGTCCAGTTAGACCAGTGCAACACACACTACCATATTGGCTCTGGCTAATTAATCATGTAGCAACAAATGCTCTACAGTCAGCACCTGTAAACCTACAAAGTCTAGCTATCAGACACTTGTGATAAAATGGACTCTGGGGTGGACAGTCTGTTGTTCTGAAACCAACAGCAGCTTCTTATTTTTTGTCTGTTTCCTTTTCCAGCTACACATCCTTTCAGACCCATTTAAGTTCTTTTCTTACTGTGGAAGGATAGTCACAAACACCTGGGGTTGTTTCTGGTTACGAATCAAGAGTGTAGCTTGATTTTCCTGCTTCCTTTCATTTTTTCATTATTATATATAATTATATTACATATTTATTCATTAAAGGGCCTTATGTTACTACAACAATTCTATTATCCCTAACTGATAAAGTAGTACCTTCTAATTTCTTAAACAGTCATGTGCGAAGACATATTCTGCAGTCTTGGAAAAGATGTTACGGTGTTTTAGAAAGATCAGATTATTGACCTGTATCAGGAAAACAACTAAGGAGACGGACTGATTGGGTTCAGAACTGTTTAGAGCATTATTAAAACCTGGAAACACAGTAGAGAACAAACAGCCACAAAAAAAAAATCTTAGAAGACTATGATTAGAGGTCACCTAAAGAATTGCGTATGAAGCCATTATGCAGATCCCACAGTACAAGCCTCTGAAGGTTGTCTTATGATTTGGGGCTGCTTTAGTTGGTCTAACCACCTGAAAGTGCTGAATGACCAGTTTATCTCATGGAAAATAAATGTGGTGACATTGCACAAAGCTGATGAAACACAGCGAATGTATGTCATAAACACAGCAAAAGGGGGTCCAACAAAATCTTGGACTGTAACTATTTTTAATTGGGCAATGTGTGTTCTGTGATAGTGCTGATATACTATATTAAACTCAACAACTAAAAACAAGGAAAATTACTCACCCTGTATGGGCCCTTTAAAGGAAATGTATCAGTCACAATAGTTTGGATCGCTGTGAAGTCTGCTGGAATAAACATGTTTTGAATACAGTGTGTGACTGGATTATGAATGAGAAATACAGAGCAAGTTCATTAACAGAATTCAAACAGTGTTCTCTAGATGTGCAACATAGAGTAAAAGGCTGTATAGGGACTGTCCAGCGTAATTCCCACTCTCACTGTGGTTTTCCACATTTGTGGCTCCTCACATGCATCTCAGTTTCTAAAGTTGCTTTTATGTTCCCATACAAGTTTTCATTTCCTATTTACATTGCCAGGGACAATACCAGAGGGAAGTACCTACCTCACACAGAGGAAACACCCTTTTGTTAAACATTAAACCCATACAGGTACACAGGGTGAGCCTTCATACAGAAAATACAGGTGAAATGTCGATTGGCCAGATAAAATAGGTTACCTAATGGAAAATGTGAATTTTACGATGTACTTGGAATTAATGACTCTTCACATGAACAAAGAAAAATCAAAAAGAGATCTCCTTAATGTCTCCATAATTTCTCATGGACAACAATAAGATGAGATGAAGAGACAAAGGAGACATTTAAGTCTTTGCTACTCCTGATATTTCTTTTTAGAAAAGGAGCCCAGTCATTCCACACATATCTCCTCTCTCAGTTTAAGATTTAGGAGTAGAAACTAGCAGTAGAAAATACTTTTATTAAAATGTGTATGCCTTAATTGACATCATATCCCTAATTTAACCTCATAGTAATCTGCTGTGTTATTAAATATATTTAATAACAATATAATTAATATATATAATTAATTAATATAATATATATAATTAATAATATTAATTTCACAGTAAAATAATGTATGCAGACATATACAGTGTTATATTTGTGTGTTAAATATTGATATATCTTGGCAATAAGTATTAGCACATAAATAAGTCTCCTGAGCCATAAATTTCAGCACATTTGAGCAATATAATTATCAAAATAAACAAAATGGATTTCATCTATCAAAATGTGAGACATGTTTTTAAACAGATTTCAATTTAAAACAATAAAATAAAAAAAGCATGAAGCCTATCTGTTCCACTTTACCTCACATCTCAGATTTTATGAGAAGTCTGAATACTGTACTCCTACTGCATACTTTGTGTCTACACTCGCAGGTATAGTTGCAGTTTGTAGAATAACCAAGTGCACTTACAGGGTAATTGGAGCTGATGAGCGGATCAAATAGACATGTGTAGATACAAGGTTTGTCTAATAAAGTGGCCTATGAAAGTAATATGATAATATTATCACATCACATTATGGGTGTGTCTCAAAACCTAGTGAGCTGCCTACATAGACAGCTTTTTACGTCATAGCATGCACGCTTCCGACATGTAGGCTGTCCCAATTCTTAAGGTGCCTCCAAAATCGTCTACTAGTCAGTAGGTACTAGATTAGAGTCAGTACGTACGGCTCGAGCGGCAGACTAGTAGGTAATTTCAGTAGACGGGTTTTAGTAGCCACGCAATCTCGAACGTACTACGTCCGCCATCTTGCCAGTGTTCTGTGACGCAAGATGTAAGACCACCACAGTAAAAGTCCTGCTATTCATTTAAAAGCTCTGTTTACTGACAGATTTAGATCCTTTTTGTGACACTGATCTTCGTTTTTGTCTGAATATGTACTCAGACAGTGTCGAGCTGTAGCTTGGAGAAGACGAAACAGGAGGAATGTAATCATTGTTTACCTCAGCAGTAGAGCTAACTTCTGTAGTGGCAGTTCACTAGCCGTAGCTACGTACACACAGCCGACGTTCAGCTTTTCACCGTTTTTTTCCTCCGCTTTGAATTCATCCGCGGCTCCAGGTAAATCATGGGATAGCACAGTGTGCTGTGTTCGCCTACATAAACATGGCTGCCGATTCAGTAGGTCATCCGGGTACCGTTCACCTACTATTCGATGCCTACTGAGTATTCAAACATACTAGCCGTGCTGGGTAGTAGACAAGTAGGGTTTCGGACGCACCCTTAGATATCTTAAACATGTCTACTGAGGATCCTTTTTTTTGGCCTCATTTTAAGGAAGCATCGAACGCTTCCTGAGCCGCTAAGGCAATCCCATGATGCAACGAATGCAAATCTACAAGCAGTGAAGTCATTTTAAAGGTTATTTAAGTTAAGTTAAAGTTATTTTAAAGTTATTTAAATTCTCTTTGGTGTTTTAATGTGGTTCTTGTCATATAATCACGGCATTTTATTTGCAACTTTGCATCGTTAACCATTTTGCAGTTTTATACTGAGCCATTAGCATTTATGCTAGCGTATTTTTAAGCCTGGGCTATTGTTTTGGATGTCGGCCGGTAGCTTAGCAACCGGCTAAACCACCGGTCGCGTGCAGCAGTGAACGGGAACAAGCCGTGGCGCAGTTGCTCTCTAACTAGAGTCTGTCTTATGAGGAGAGATGTCGGACAGAACGCTGCCTACTTAAACAGCGGCCTACCTAGACTGTGCCTACTTAGACTGCTCACTAGGTTTTGAGACACACTCTTTGTCACCAGACAAAATATACACAATCTAGATATAATTTATTTCTCAAGCCACTTCTCCTTCTGGGTTGCAGGGGATCCTGGAGCCTATCCCAGCACTCATTGGGCAGGAAACAATCTGGACAGGCAACCAGACCATTACTGGTGAGACATACACACATATACATTCACACACTCGCACCTACGAGCAATTTAGCATCTCCAATTCAACATGACAACATGTCTATAGGCTGTGGAAGACCTGCGGGAAATCCACACAGACACTACAAAACACACAATGATGGCCCCTACACCCCAGGTGGAATCAAAGCCAGGCCCTTCTTGCTGGGAGGCCACCCAATCTGCCACCATTTATTAAAGAATAGAGAAGTTATTAGCAAATAACTTGACATAAAGAACAATTGTGAAGAGAACATAATTAGTTGGATGTAGCACAGTATGTAAAACACTGAGTTGAAGTGAATGTACATCGTTTATGATTTTTTTTAAAAAACAGGTCTTGCTCACAAACGAAAATACAAAATATCCTGATGCAAAATGTGGATCAAAAATGTGTTGATGAATTGTAATATATTTTTACAACTCTCATACAGTATATAAACAAAATATAGGAATAGCAAAGCAAAAGAGCTCCAACATACTTTTCATAATATGCACTCTAAAGCAAAGGCTTTAGAACGAAGCCGACACTGGATTAAAGAGATTTGGGGTATTCCCTACAGGTCCCTGACTGCACATGCAGCTGCGCAGCTTTAGAGTGAATGAGACAGGGCATGGGGAGGACACAGCCTACAGCAAACCACTACTACTGAGACTGCCAGAGGAAGGGATGGGTCTGTGTAGCTCTGTGAGGATGGAAAGAATAGTTAAAAAAAAAAAAAGAAAGAAAAAAAAAGTAAAGGACACAGATGAGGCCTCTAACTGGGTCAGTCCAAAGACACTCCATCTGGGACCCAACTCAGTTTAAGGTGACTTTCACTGCCAAACAGTCTCCTAATAATGCAAACACCTTCTGTTATCAGGAGTAAGGCCAGATGGAGTGAATGACAGGTAGATGATGATGAATCCCTTAATATTATGCAGAATAAACTGCAGAAGATTCTTAGGAAGTCATGCATTTATTATGCTTTAATATCTAAGTTATATCCAAAAGATGGTATGAGTTTTACTTTTAAAATGTAAACTTTTTCAAAGTTTTCTACATTTTCAATAACATTAACATTATTCCACATTACTGCAATGTTCATTATCTTATTATAATATCCATTAAATCTTAAAGCAGTAATGGGAATACACATTACGAGTGCCCTTACAGCAACATATTAGCCTATATTGATTTATTTTAAAAAAAATAAAAAAATAAATAAATGAAGTAATCAAATCAGCAACTGGCACAAACATTGCTCATAACCAGCTTTACCTAAGAACAAGCGACAAAAGCATTTTCTAAATAAATTTATTTACAACTTTACCGGCTACAAACACAGGTTTGAATCTACATCTATCATACACAGACAATCACAGTAACAGTGCTGTACATAAGAAAGTATCTTTTTTTGAATCGTTACAACAATTAAACAAGACCACAATTTAATAAAATACTCATCCATACAAAAAAAATGCTGGCTCTCAAAAGCTGCCGATCTGAAGCAGACAAAGGTTTTTTAAATGACCTCTGAATAATGCAAGGAATAAAGAGACTCCAATGGACTTCTTGGAGGGGCGTGGCTTAAACAGATGCCATGTAGCGCTGCTTCTCGATTAATCTCTACATCACTGTAGTCCATATATCTAAAGTATTCCTGCTTGGATGCCTGCTGAATGTCTGCGGGGTCTCCTCAGATAGGAGTGGTGGGTGTGGAGGCCGTAGTGGGGACTGTAACAGGGTGGAGGCCTAAGTCTAGTCCGGGAGCTTCCTCAGGCTCAGGTGGACTCCGCTTAGAAGCCTCCAGCTTCTCTGACAGCTGTGTGTAAAGCTCCTTCACCTGCTCACTGCTCTGTGGGCACAAATGGAGCAGAAATAATAAATCATTATGTGCAGAATGTACTATAAAATGCAGCTGGTTCTCAAGGGAATGCTCGTTTTTTCGCTTTCTGACAATGTCAGTTACAAAAATAGCTTTATGAATACATGAATATATAAATAAATGTAATTGGCAATGCAAAAGAGAAACTTCCTGCAGGAAGGAAGTGACACCTAGTGGCTTTTGGCTTCATCACAAAATACAGCCATAAAGTTCTCTCACAATACAACGGTTTTAGTTAAATGTTAAAAGCAGTATTTTACTGATCTTGTTCACTTCATTTTATTTATACATTCATTTACGCTATGGCTCGTTATTGTGTCCTTAATAACAACAAAAAGAATAAACCATAAGCATACATTAACTAAAAACCCCACATAATTAAGCAACTAATGCTAACTGCTTTCCACTTACCTGTTTGGGTGGTTCAAGGGTTTTCATCAGGGTTTCCATTGAGGACTGGTTCACCTTCTGGTGGAGATGGTTTAGCAAGCGCAGAGAGTGTCTGTGCACATTTTCTTTGCTAATAAAAACATGACAAAGTCATGACAAGCGAAAGACAAGTTTTTTGTGTTGTTTTTAAATGCTGGTCATTTCAAAGGCCTTTAGTGAGAGCTGTAATAGAAGACTAATGGCTGTCATCGCTGAGAACCATGAACTGTATAGTTACACAGATCACAAATCATGAAGTAAACAAAAAAATGCTTCTTTTATTTAGTTTAGTAGGTTTCTGCTAGTGGCTAGGAGTTGGCAATACAACAATGATTCACAGACACCACGTACCAATATTTTTTTTCATATATTTGCAAATGCAAATAAAACTTTTGGTATTAAAATAATTAAAATAATTGCTGTGGCTAAAGCAGACAGGATTGCATTCATTTGTGTTATGTAGATGTCAAGGGTAGCTCAGTGTTATATAACTATAACAGAACATTTTTGTTTAGTTGAAAATGTAATAAATCATAAATGTACAGCAGTACAGCTTATTAGCATATCCATTTGATCATGTTCTATGTATTGTGATAGTATTGTATCATATGGCCTACTGTGATTCCCACCTCTATTGCTTAACAAAAGGAAGACATGCAGCCAGAAAAACACCCCACCTCAATTAGTCCCATCAATTTGCAATTTCAAAGATTAAAATTAAAAAATGTAATATAGTGCCATTAAGTGCATAGGATAATGTAGTGTCGGGTGTGACTAGCATTACTGACTGATATATTTTATAACTCCTATTTTATAATTTATAATTCCTACAATTTATCACTGAGTGACACTCTGGTGCGCTGATACATCAGTCGGACCCTAATGTAGAGCAATATGCGATAGATAGGGAGATATTAATGTTGGTGTTTTTCCAGTTTATTCCACTTTTTTGCTCATCTACTATTCAGCTAATTCTTCTTTCTGCTCAGTCCACAAAACAACATGATTGCTCTGCCATGTACCGGCTGCTGACACATCTCACAGCTGGAGGCTCTGTTCATAGTGGCACAGCTGAGTCACCACTGCATATTAAGCTCTTTGGCTAAAAAAAACCAAAACCTAGAGAAGAACTGTACAAGCGCAATGAATCACCAAATCATTCACAATCTATGATAATACTGACCTAGAGTAAGAGGTGAGGAGGAAATTGTCAAAGACAGCTGTGCAGAACTCCTCTGTGCCAAACTCATCAGAGAGAAGAGTCAGATGGCCTGTCAGGAGATGCAGGAAAATGTCCCCAAATGCCATGTCATTGTAGGTCTCCACTGCAAAAGATAGGAGGACTCAGATCAAACATACAGCCACTAGAGGGCACCACCGGTGTTAATATCTAAGGAGACTGGTTGAAGCTTTAATACTGATCTGAGGTCAGATTTACAATCTCACACACAACGGTTGAAGCAGTGCATTTATATTACAATGAATGGCTTACCCAGAGAAGGCAGTAGCCTCTGCAGAGCATTCTTATTCCTCTGCTTAGCAATATGAAGTACATAGTAAAGACCCATCTCACATGCTACTCTGTTGTCTTGTAGATATCTACGGAGAAAACAAAAAACAACCAAAAACACATCTGAATACATAAAACAAACAAACAAAAATCTTCATCAAACTGGGTAGCAGCACCAGCACACTTGGGAATAGACCATAACAGGATCTACAGTATTGTGCAAAAGTGAGATTTAAATTGATTAATTTATATTATTTTTCAGAACAAGTAGAAATTTATAAGGGGTATAAGTGAAATGCACACATTTCCAAAACTTTTTTTTTTAATGTAAAAATATTTAAAAATGAAATAACTTAAAAAATATTAAAAGATACAGAAAACAGTGGAGCTTCTGACAACCATGCATGACCTGGCAGACCAACCAAAACTGTCACTATTAGATACTTATAGACTAAGTTGTAAACCCTGAAATACCCCTGAAAACTGCAAGCAAGTCTACTGAAAAGAATGGAAGTAAATTATATATGGCAGGGGTATTTAATTAGAATTTTGTCCGGTCCGGACAGTCATCATTTCTAACTAGTGTTATGATTCAGTGCCATATCCTGTATACTGAAGTAGCCTAGTATCAGCATTTTATACCATCAGCAACTGAAAAAGCAAAAAATATAATTTTTAATATAAAATATTTACTGTTTAAATGCTGAACTGAATTAATTATTTGTAAAACTTCAATTTTTTTTCTCACTTCAAGTAAAAACAAAAGCTAAATAAAAAAGAAGTGCATCATAAAGTGCTTATTCATAGAGAACGTAAATATAATGTGCGTTTTCTTGTTAACTCAGTTTCACATAGCAGTATTCTCCAAAACCGGACGAGCATGTCTCCATCCATTCCTGGTTAAGCAGTCAGTTTTGCTGTAAACCTTTCTTTTTTTTAAGAGCACATTATTCTTTCTGACTCGCTTTATTCTCTGACTGCTGCTTCTCGCTTCGTACCTTGCCTGTATGTGCACACACGATTGGTCTGTGAGGTATACCAAAAAGACTAGAGACTTCCGCTGCTTAAAATAAACACAGCCTAAATCCTTCTCAATAGTTTATTGCTTTGGGTCCACATTTGACAACGTCTGGGTCCAGACCCAAACTAAGCTGGGTGTGTATTCCTGACTGAGTGGTCAGACTGACTGTGTATACTTGACAAAGATGTTTGGGTGAGTGTGTGTACCTTACAAACATGTCAGGTAGTATGTTACCTGGTAAAAGTCTCCGGTAGTGTGGTTGGATATGTGATGGAGCTCTTTTCTTCGCTGGGAAGTTTTTGTTCCACATTAAATGTATAGTCATCCACCACTATCGACATCATGGCTGGAAGAAAGCGAGTAACAACTTCCAATTCCTGACGGAAGCAGACAACACAAACATGGATTGGCAATTTGTTTAGAACTGCGATAACCATACAGGATATGATACAGGTCATTGCAAAAACCGAAATTACCAGTCGTGGCTCTTTGAACACCTGGCTGTCAATCATATCCCAGGCTCCCTGGCCAAGAGAGAGCATTCGGAGGAGCAGGAGCAGATCTGGACTGTCCTATTAATATGTACAAAATACTGAACTTAGACAGACTGCTAATGACACTGTACAAATATCAATTCACTAATATTATTACTATTGTTATTACACTTTGTCATCTTAATGTGTCATGTTTGTTCTTAACTGTGTAATTAAAACAAGAAAACATTTAAAATATTCTTAGTGATAAGTAAGTGCTGTGCTAGGCCCAGTTTTGGCTACCCTACTCTGAATACAAGTACACAGTACACAGACACGGGACCACATTGTTCTCCATGATGCTAGTTACACTCAGGAGCTCTTACTCTAGGCAAGGCGTCCTGGCTGAGCAGCTCTTGCAGGTTTCTCACTGTGCTCAGGACCAGTGTGTTACTGGCGAAGGGGTCACACAGGATCATAGAAAGGTCTCTGAGAGAGAAAAATGCAAGAATGGCATGACCACGGCACAGCAATAAAACCACTAGGTCCAGTAACAAATAGCCTGCCTCTGAATTTGTCATACCCAAGCACTTGCTCTTGTCCTTTCTTCACACCGTCCAAGAAGCCCTGCAACTCTCTGGCCCGTTTGGCATCCACAAACTTCTCCCTGATGCAGGCATCCAAGCACCAGGTGAACTGCAAGACAAAAGAGACAAAAAGTCATTAATAAATTATATGTAAATACCCATATCTTAGATATCTTCAGCCCTACTAAGATTCCTTACTGCATGTTTCCTTACAAAAACAGCATCAATTATTGTGTTTAACTGGATTTAGTGCATCTCTGTATGTAAAATTGTGAATAAATGCTTTAGATTCTATTCTGTGAGTAATTTCTATTACTCACAGCGGCTTGACATGCTGTGGCTTTAAACAAAGCCTCAGGTTAGTGTATCTACACTACTGCTTTAGCACAGTCTATGTTAGCGGGGTTTGCTACCTTGTGGCAGGGGTCGACCGAGCAGATCTCGCTGATATCCAGGTCATGGAGAGACATTAGAAGTTCAGCGCGCAGAGTGCAGTAGTGTACGTTTCGCGTGCGCAGAAACAGTGTCCTCAGAAACTGTAGAACCATGTCATAGAGCTTCACGTTCTTCCCAATCATCTGAGTGAGCTTCTGCACAACCTGATATACAGTGAAGTTAGCATTAATTGTTAACCCAAATATAAAAGGTTATCAACAGGTATGAATAAAAAAATATTTTGTTTTTTTTTGTCTACATTCCATCACATTGTGATTTGACCTAATTACAAATCATAGAATTTAGGATTTCATGGCGAGTTTCCTAAGGAGAAAGATTGTTTTGTGTGATGCTCGCTCTACAAATTAAGAGTTTTCCAGTGTAGTTTCTGTATATAGTTTGTATGGACTGGGAAGGAAATGCTACACTTTATTAATGTTTACATTTTACATCATATTATGTTATTTACAATATTTTTTTTCCATGATTTAAGCTAAATTAGTAAAGTAGTCATGCCAAAAAAGACAAAAGTGTTTTTAGGAGTATGAAGTGTAAACTATCAAGTTTTAGCTTCGACTTAGCTCACCTCTCCCTGCCGGCGGGTTTTTGGTGAAGGACTGAAAAAGTTGTGCAGGATGGAGAGATCACTGCTGAAGAGTGCAGCCTCCTTTTCCACAATGTACTGCTTGAGTAAAGGAGAGACTTCATCCCCAAACAGAGCTTGGTTATCCTGCCAAATCTGCCTCTTCACCTCCACTGCGCAAACTTTATACAGCTCCTTATCAGCCATCACCTGCTTCAGTTTCTTCTCTGGCACCTGCATGAAGGTAAAGAACAGAAAAGAGCTGAAATCAGATCAGCTAGCCATGCAAGTATTAACATGGACGTGTAGAAGGACACTGAGCTCATACCTTCGGTAAATGCTTCATAACTTGCATTACAACAGGCTGTATGGAGGGCATCTTGACGAGTGGGAAGCTCTTCTCTAGAAGTTCTTCCAGCTTGGTGTATCTAAGTTGGATTCATTAAATTAGTCGTTTGTTAGGAGTTGAGAAACAAGCAGGTATTCCACTGTCTTTCGCTCTTACCTATCCTCTTCCTTGCCTTCTGCAATAAAAGCAACCCGCTCCATCAGCTTCTCCCGAAGCTCGTCAAATACAGACTGGTGAAACTCCAGGCGAGGGGTACCGTGAAGATCCAAAAAAGGCAATGCAGACTGCAAGGTTGGCAACAATATGCCATTCTCCATCTATAAACAACAAAACACTACTGTAATAAACATTTAATAGACACTAATACACACACATATTGACACAGTCACAAATAACACATTTCACAATTATGAAAAAATGTCATAATAATTCGGAAGTCAGAACTATTATAATCATTAGAATGAAAAGATAAATCATAATTATATATTAAGTCATATTTATAAAAAAAGGGTGTCATAAAAAACAAGATACCTAGATTATAATCACCATTATTGAAATGCAAAGTCAAAACTGTGAGAAAGTAATTCATAGCTATTACAAATGAAGTCATAATTATGAGATACCAAGACATAATTGTTTTCATTATTATGTCTAAATGCTTATTTTTTACAGTGTCAGAAACGCACTTCAACAGAATTCGTTAATTAGAGGTGTGAATATGAATACACAATATGTGTGGACATGTAGTGTATATTTCAGTTGTTCAGTCACAAAAACCCTCTAAGAAAAACAGTGACATGAGGAGAAAAAGAGTGCAGTGAGGACAAAAAAAGAGTGCAGTAAGGAGAAAAAAGAGGGCAGTAAGGAGAAAAAAGAGGGCAGTAAGGAGAAACAAAGAGTGCAATGATGAGAAAAAGAGTGAAGTGAGGAGGGAAAAAAAGAGTGGAGTGATGAAAAAAAGAGTGGAGTAAGAAAAAAGATTGCAGTGAGGAAAAAAGAGTGAAGTGAGGAGAAAAAAAGAGTGCAGTGATGAGGAAAAGAGTGAAGTGATGAGGAAAAAGAGTGAAGTGATGAGAAAAAAGAGTGCAGTGAGGAGAAATAGAGTGAAGAGAGGAGGAGAAAAAGAGTGCAGTTAGGAGAAAAGGCTGCACCGTTTATCCTGAGGTAACTGATAGTAATAGGTTTGTTATCTGTAGGTCAGATTTCCAACTAGTTAAAAAAGCATCAAACAGCCTTTACAACTTGCAAGACTGACTGTCTGAGCGCAAAGCAGAACTTCTCGACCCAGACGAGCGATGTTTTCCACGCATCCAAACAGTATCTTGTATTGTAATTGTAAACAGTATCTGGTATTGTAAATATAAACTGTATCTTGTATTTTAACTGTAAACAGTATCTTGTATTGTAAATATAAACTGTATCTTGTATTTTAACTGTAAACAGTATCTTGTATTGTAATTGTAAACTGTATCTTGTATTTTAACTGTAAACTGTATCTGGTATTGTAACTGTAAACAGTATCTGGTATTGTAATTGTAAACAGTATCTGGTATTGTAATTGTAAACAGTATCTGGTATTGTAATTGTAAACCGTATCTGGTATTGTAAATATAAACTGTATCTTGTATTTTAATTGTAAAGAGTATCTTCTATTGTAATTGTAAACACTATCTTGTATTGTAATTGTAAACAGTATCCTGTATTGTAATTGTAAACTGTATCTGGTATTGTAAATATAAACTGTATCTTGTATTTTAACTGTAAACAGTATCTTGTATTGTAATTGTAAACTGTATCTGGTATTGTAACTGTAAACAGTATCTGGTATTGTAATTGTAAACAGTATCTGGTATTGTAATTGTAAACAGTATCTGGTATTGTAAATATAAACTGTATCTTGTATTTTAACTGTAAACAGTATCTTGTATTGTAATTGTAAACAGTATCTGGTATTGTAACTGTAAACAGTATCTGGTATTGTAATTGTAAACAGTATCTGGTATTGTAATTGTAAACAGTATCTGGTATTGTAATTGTAAACCGTATCTGGTATTGTAAATATAAACTGTATCTTGTATTTTAATTGTAAACACTATCTTGTATTTTAATTGTAAACACTATCTTGTATTGTAATTGTAAACACTATCTTGTATTGTAATTGTAAACAGTATCCTGTATTGTAATTGTAAACTGTATCTGGTATTGTAAATATAAACTGTATCTTGTATTTTAATTGTAAACAGTATCCTGTATTGTAATTGTAAACTGTATCTGGTATTGTAATTGTAAACAGTATCTTGTATTGTAAATGTAAACTGTATCTTGTATTGTAATTGTAAACAGTATCTTGTATTGTAAATATAAACAGTATCTTGTATTGTAATGGTAAACAGTATCTGGTATTGTAATTGTAAACAGTATCTTGTATTGTAATTGTAAACAGTATCCTGTATTGTAATTGTAAACTGAAATATGAATTAAATAAGTTTTCTCTGTACCTGAAACTGGTCGATGGCTTTTAGCGGTTCTGTACAGTTCGTCAGAGTTTCCTTCAGATCCTCGCCATTAGATATTCCCAACTCAGGCAGCCCCGCGAACATGCTGGCGGTGGAATGTGCTCCTGCAGCGCTGAGCTGAGCTGAGAAAAGTTTAATAAACACCTTAAATCCTAGTTTTAGTTTTCTCCTGACTGATCCGCATTCGCGCACTTCCCGAACGTGCAGCTAAATCGACCGGGTTTCACCGGCGCAGGGTTAAATGGTTCCTCCTTGACAAAAGTTCCTAGGCTCATAGAGACTTTACGCTCGGGGCGACAGAAAATACAAAAAAGGTGGAAATAGTAACGACTTTTAAACATAAGCTTATATTAAATGAATAAATGTAGAGAATCTCATCCACTCAGATTTATTTGAAGTTGTGGTGATGAGAACCATCGGTCGCTAAATCGTAAACGTTGGCATTTTATGTACTATCCAAAATTTAGTCTTAAAATGTCCTGCATGTATCATTAAAGACTTTCAGACCAAAGTCTTTTAAAAGCTATTGACTAAAGCAATGTGTCAAACATCATATATATATATATATATATATATATCGTTTATTTGTTCAACTTTGGAGGAATTACCCTTTGAGTGAAAGTGTGTGCAATGTAGCAAAATAAATAGTATAAATAGTATGCAAACACAGGCATAAGAACTAATTAAAATTAAAAATAATTAAAAAAAGCCAAATATTTTGCATTGGAAAGCCACAAACTCACATTACTGGGCTAAATCTATAATACATTTTACACATTTACACAATTACACATATTCCACACTTAAAATCTCACACTATTTTACTTAATATATTTATTTACTTAATATATTGGTTCAGACAACCTAATGTATTCCATTAAAGACACATCTAACTAGTACTATACTAACTAGTACTATAGGCCTTTTTCATATTCAGAAATTGTACTCAATGTTCACGAAAAATAGAAAAAAATAATGCACAGTCTTATGAAAGACAGTTTTTATTGATCACAAGTAAACTATGTCATTCATTTTCATCTTCATGATTTTCAGTGTATAAAACATATCATCCCTGAATTAAAAATGCTTCACATATACAAAATATCAAAAAGTTAACATCACTCTAAAAATAAGTCCTGTACACAAATTCTTGTGAAATGTGTATGTAACATAAACTACCTAAACTTTCTTCCTTCTAAACCTTTGTGCTGTGACAGACAATGAACATTCTGAATTAGTATTAGAACCAAGAAGTTAAACAATTATAAAAACATTTATTATCATTTATCTATCATCATTTATCTCTTATGTCTTTTCTCCTTTTAGGACCTCTGTCGCTATCTAATTTTATAAATGAAATAGAAACATTTATAGCCATTGTTTGTACCATATCAAAGTGTTAATTTCTATCTGATGTACCAAGTTTCTCTTCATACATGTAGACATTTTAATAAAACCACCTGTTCAGTGCATTAAAGAAGCTCTTGGAATCACAGTGCCACTATAAAACGCTATCACTTCCTTTCTTCTTGCGGAACAAGAGCAGGCAGATAGACACGATTGCTACAAGGAGTAGAATGGCGAAAAGGAAGATGAGTGTATTCCAGGCTCCTGGACGCAGAGCCTTCCTCAGGGCCACACTCTCAGATGGCAGGAGGCTGCTTAACTTCAGCATGTAACCCAGAGCCCAGCCAACTGAGGTTTCCCCTGCCTTCAAAACACAAACATTTCATAAGAATTAAGACAGATCTAAAAACTCTGCTTTTATAAAACATGGTTTCAATGAGACTTGTTTGATTTCCTCTGTAGCTCATGAGCAATACAGCATAATGGCTGCTACGGCTTGCACACACTGGCCATTGATATTTACAGTAGGGATGTGTGTTGGAAGAACCTGGTGTTGGAGAACCAGGCACAATAATACAGGGGTTACGATTTAATACACAGCAATACTACAAGTAAAGAGATATATTACACAGATCTTTGTATATGAACTAGTAATTAAAAATCAATATTATATATTTTTAGAATTGGTCCACAAAATAACATGTACAGATATTTTCTTATATCTCTTGAGTGGTGCATCAAGCAGGTTCTGCAGACTTCTTTTTTCAAGAGGCAAATCAATTATTGTATTAGGCTTAACAGTGATAAGTAGATGATAGGTTTCAATTGACTTTTCAATGCTATGCACACAATTTTAGCAATTGTTACCAGGTTAGACAAGCTTTACAGAACTGGTTTTGTAGTCACTACATGATGTTGAGTTTTCAGTTTAACTGCTAGGCTATGAGCTTAACTACGGCTGCAGTTTCCCAAAAGCAATGTAAATTCTTCTAATTTTCTTTTTCCCAATATTCTGTTGCGATATAAACAAAGTAATTTAGAGCGCTTCAATGTACTATAGCTTGTTGTGAAAAAAAAATGACAGACTCTGATTTCTTTACAGTGGTGATGACAGGAATCCAGGGGCTACCATGTCTACAACACAGATATAGCAATTTAATCTACTATTTAAAACCACCAGTGAACCTACACACGTCTACTAAGATTTTATCTGGAATGCTGATAATAAAACAGTAAAAATAGCTATTTTGTCTTTTCATGTCCTGCATGTTACCCTCCACCATGAATAGATTAAATAGGTTAATAAGACATTTTAAGCTACATCGTTTAGGTAATAACAAAACTACAGTTTCTTTAGCATCAGGCAGCATATTCATAAAATTATTAACACAAGTTTCTGTCAGGGAGCTTTTAGAGGTGGATGTCTGGTTCATATCACCAGCACTGTGAACAACTGTGACTTAAAACCTTTCACATGAAACCACTCTGAATGACTATGTTTATGACTCAGCTATTTAATGAGAGAGATATATAATTCTGATCACAATTATCTTATCATCATCCAGAGATTGGAGTTTTGTGTTCTACTGTTCACTGTGCTCAGGACTTACTTTCTGTAGGAAGGAGATATGGGGGAAAGAGAGCTGATCAAAGCCATAGCCTTGAAGCAGGAGCACTTGCATGAAGACTGTGGCTGCACAGTAGTCTTGCAGACGGCTTTGCTGATTTGGAACCTTCTCCAGCATCTTTAATTGAGAAACAGAAAGAGAGAACATCAAAAAGCTGCCAGTCATATCAATGTAGCCTAATATCGATTTCTTCCAGAAGCAATATCACATCTAAGATTTATAACAGAATGAAATCAGAATGCTCAATCTATGTGCATCTGTACTCTTACCGCCAGGCTCCACTCATAAAGAGATTTTAGACAAGGTCATCAAACGTACAGGCTCATGACTGAATTAATTTTTAAAGAATCTTAAAGGGCCCAAACCACAGGAAACTAAACATTGCTTGCTTTATGAAATAGACAGTTTGATGTGGTATGTTAGTCAATATTGAATTCATTGATTTTATATTGTCCCAAAAACCCCAAATGTTTACATATAGCCTTATTCAGACTTTAGCAGTTTAGCCGCTCCCATACAGGCTGAAGTTACAGAGGTGTTTTTTAATGGATCACAATACATACTGGCTAATCAGAACAAAGCTTACTACATATGCCAGTTCTCAACAAAAACAGAGGTTGAAATGGGCTTGGAAAAATAAATATTGGCTGTAGTTGGTACATATATATCAAAACAGGATCTTAAAAAATAAAACACATGTAAGACATGAGATCCTTAAATAGCACAGGGCCAGTTAGACAGTAAGCAGCCTAGAATCAATTTCAGCGTCTTCCTTCACGAATCCAAGATGAAGGTATTAGTGCTGTAATGCTGATATATAGAAACGCATATCTTAGAATAGCAGAGACAGAATTAGCTCTGCAGGGAAGGGTAGTACCTCCTGGAAGCTCATGTTGCAGACAGTCATGGCTGCCTCCTTCAGTAGCACGGGGGTAGTGACAGTGATGCCAGTGGCATGCTGCAGGAAACGGTGAATGTAGTAGAAGGCAGAAAATGCCTGCAACGAAGAAAAAAACTTATTTCTGATTATCAATGATAATAAACAGCTCTATGATCAATAAGCAACACATTGTTTTCTTTTTTTTCCTTCTGCAAGCACGAACATTCTGTGGATTGATCTGAAACTTCAGTTGTGGTTTTATGTACTTGGCACAGACTTCAATGACTCATTTTTAATAAAACAATTTCATGCCAATACCAGATCAAAGTACTTAATAATCAAACAGCAAAAATAAGCAATGAAAGCAAAAACACAACAAAATGAAGAAAAAAACAAGTGCTAAAAATTAAAATGAAAATAAACAGACTGGATTTAAAAAGATTGAAAATGTGTACTAAACTTAAAGCCTTAACTGTAGTTGACTTGCACTAAACTTAAAGCCTTAACTGTAGTTGACTTGCACTAAACTTAAAGCCTTAACTGTAGTTGACTTGCACTAAACTTAAAGCCTTAACTGTAGTTGACTTGCACTAAACTTAAAGCCTTAACTGTAGTTGACTTGCACTAAACATAAAGCCTTAACTGTAGTTGACTTGCACTAAACTTAAAGCCTTAACTGTAGTTGACTTGCACTAAACTTAAAGCCCTAACTGTAGTTGACTTGCACTAAACTTAAAGCCTTAACTGTAGTTGACTTGCACTAAACTTAAAGCCCTAACTGTAGTTGACTTGCACTAAACTTAAAGCCTTAACTGTAGTTGACTTGCACTAAACTTAAAGCCTTAACTGTAGTTGACTTGCACTAAACTTAAAGCCTTAACTGTAGTTGACTTGCACTAAACCTAAAGCCTTAACTGTAGTTGACTTGCACTAAACTTAAAGCCTTAACTGTAGTTGACTTGCACTAAACTTAAAGCCTTAACTGTAGTTGACTTGCACTAAACTTAAAGCCTTAACTGTAGTTGACTTGCACTAAACTTAAAGCCTTAACTGTAGTTGACTTGCACTAAACCTAAAGCCTTAACTGTAGTTGACTTGCAC
The DNA here is from genome assembly GCA_021613375.1 of Megaleporinus macrocephalus. Taxonomy (NCBI): domain Eukaryota; kingdom Metazoa; phylum Chordata; class Actinopteri; order Characiformes; family Anostomidae; genus Megaleporinus; species Megaleporinus macrocephalus. The sequence continues at coordinate 17,400,617 of CM038725.1, read as the reverse complement.
TAAACTTAAAGCCTTAACTGTAGTTGACTTGCACTAAACTTAAAGCCTTAACTGTAGTTGACTTGCACTAAACTTAAAGCCTTAACTGTAGTTGACTTGCACTAAACTTAAAGCCTTAACTGTAGTTGACTTGCACTAAACTTAAAGCCTTAACTGTAGTTGACTTGCACTAAACTTAAAGCCTTAACTGTAGTTGACTTGCACTAAACTTAAAGCCCTAACTGTAGTTGACTTGCACTAAACTTAAAGCCTTAACTGTAGTTGACTTGCACTAAACTTAAAGCCTTAACTGTAGTTGACTTGCACTAAACTTAAAGCCTTAACTGTAGTTGACTTGCACTAAACTTAAAGCCTTAACTGTAGTTGACTTGCACTAAACTTAAAGCACTAACTGCAGGTGACTTGCACAGGGAAGGTGTGCTCGCAGGTCCTGTAGGATTTGCTAAATCAGGATTCATGTAAAGGCACTGCAGTCATTATGGGGAAACAGCAAAACAGGTTACTGCCTTTGCAGACAGGGTGGTTTGCACTTGGACAATAACTGGCTGCTTGTAGAGGTGGACAGACCAGCAATAAACAAGCTGCCATGAAAAGCATATTAGTGACTGTCATAAGCTGCAAAGCACATGAATTTATTAAATTAAATTAAATTTACAAACACGCTGGAGACACTAAAATAATCTTTAAAGTTGTAAAACACAGCAGTTGCATGATATACACATAGTGTAAAGTTTATGTCCAGCATGAAACAGACATTGCTGTAGTATAGTGGGTTACATGGCTGCACACTACACTGTAGACTGGGGTTTGATTCCCCACACAGGGGATCACCCTACACTATATAAAAGAGTCCTTGGGTAGGACCTGCTGTGTAAAAGTAAATAGTGAGTCACTCTGGACTGCTGTAAATCAGGAAAACCTGAGGAGGACCCCTCACTCTTCCCAAGTGGAAGGAGGGGCAGCTGGAACTGAGGAACAAATGTGACAAGGAGTAGGTTGCTGTCCAAATCAAAACCTGATAAGGTTGTGAACTTGACATCTTCCTGATTTTCTGCCAACATTTTTGAACATCCACCTTCATTTGATGCTGATTCCATTTTTTTAACTTCTTCAGAAGATCAGATGACTTTTTTTAGCTTCACAACTCCGTAACATTAACTTCCTTTCATTCTGAGTATATATCAAGAATTTCTCATTCAGAGACTACTTGGTCCTGCTGGACTGGTGCCTCTCTTATTAGCACCCCTCTGGCAGAAATAGAAAATGCTCCAGACATACTGAATATTGAACTATGAAATAAAAACAATATTAATAAAATATTAAAAATAACAATATTTCTTATTCATTTTGCCTTGAGTTCTTGGACAGCGCTACCATGTTAGGACTAATAAGAGAGAGAAACACTCAGGCAGAGCTAGTAGTACAGGAAAGCGTGAAAACTACAAACAGACAGGTACCAAACGAGAAAAGAGGGCTGAAGAAAGAGGCAGAGAAGGATGGCCAAGTGGGGGAAAAGAGGGCTGAAAAAAAAAGAAAAGAAACAGGGACAGACAGACGCAAAACCAAAAAGCAAGATTGCATAATCACATAAGAACTATGATGACATATGCAGTGTGCCCAAAGGATCCCGCACGCTTAAACTTCAGAGCTGCTTTGAGCTAATACTGTTCCGCTTGTCAGCGCTGCTTAACATCAGCCACTGCTTCTGCATTCCCTCATACTTCAGCAGAAGTTAATATTGTTTTGAGCCTCGGACCGAAAAGACCAGCAGAGACGTTAGCACTTCCCGAGGCATGAGAGACGAAAACATTAGCGCTGTATTTTTCCAGTCGAAGGGACGTGATAGTAAAGGCTTGTCCTAGTCATTATACATAATGTTTCCAAAATCATAGCACTCCTACCATAAAATTGCCGCTGATGTTGGGCTGGAAGACTCCATTAAAGGAGCACTTGGAGTAAGAGCACGACTGGAAGGAGAAGATATTTGACAAGTTTCCCAAACAGTGATCGTAGTTCCCTGAGCCTTGTATGTGCAGCTTCTTTTCAGCAGAATAGGGCGAGGGTTTGTTGTCCGCTGTGCACGGGGAATCCAAAAAGTCATTCAGCGCTATGGACACATTGTGGTCTGCCGGATAGCAAGGGTGGACTATGGGGCCGTCGGCACCCTGAGTCTGAGAGATGTAGAAAGCAAAAAAAGAGAATAGTTAATGAGGTTTAACACGTTTATGTCAACACAATATATGGCAGGCTTACAATGAAACTTATATTAAACAGAGTGGATCTAAGTGGAAGGGATGTTCCCAACCCCAATCATAGTGCCTATATCCTACGTATATGATCATTCAGAGAGATAGCCCCCCAAACAAGCCCCCATAGCTTGGATAGTTAGCTTTACCTAAAAGATAGATTGTAAAATGTATGTTTTTAGATTCTTTTCATTTCCAATGTTTCTGTGGCTTTATCCACCACCTTTATTCACCAAATAGATCCTTTTAATGTTTTGTATTCAAAACTCAACAAGGAGCTGACTGTTGCTAGTGCCGGGAAGTTAGAAAGTCTGCACTATGCCAAATTAAAATAAAAGAAGATGATGCAATAGTGCACCTTGTCTTTTTTCAAAAGACCATGAACCTGTTATATGGATTGTAGAAAGTAGAAAGGTGGAGAGATTAAATAACCAAACATGGTTGTTTGTAACTCATACATGTCAAATGTACAACTACATACAGGGGAAACAAAGAAAATGACTTCTCTAGCTTTTTATCCCCAAAACAAAGATGTCACTGGCTTTAGAAATAAAGACAACAGTTCCTGTTTGAAATATAAAGCTATAATAGAAAGCTTGTAAGGTTCATAATATGGCATTTGTCTAAAGAGAAAGAATCACTGTTCAAGAAAAAACAACTGGCTGTGCGTAAGGGTTGGTGATATTGTGGCTCTAGTGGTAAAAACCCACCCCTCTGTAGGCAGATCTACGCAGGTGCAGTACCCAAAACAAACCATGAGCCTAAGCTAACATTTATGGAAGTTTTGAAATGGTAAACTGATCTTCAAGTTTGACTATTTTTGTCTCTCCCTTTCCAGAGAGATAGGATTTGGGTATTAATGGAAATAACTGCAAAGATGGCCAGTGAACAGACTTTTCTATAAGAACTTTGCCCTAAAGCTCTGCACCCTGAAGCTCTTCCTGTAGGGTGGGGAATGGAGTATTTTACTCCTGCTACAAGAATTTCCAACATTTGATAGTTATAAAAGAAAATACTGGATTGGCATCAATACTGGTTGATATCGAGTCCAAATGTCTTGCTCTTTAATCTTTTTGGATGGTAACATCCCTGACACTGCAACGTTTATGCTAGTTTTGACCTCTCAGCCATGAAACTGAATACTCCATGCAGGAGAAAATGTTGTTATATGTCTACACCATTTAACTGCTGATCTTGCTTCCTGTCCATTTTCATAGCTGGTTCACATATCTGTATGCAAACTGCCACTCTTCAGTTTTAATCTGAGGGGGGAGTGTTGGCCAATAGTGCTGGAAGGTGCAATGCAAATAAGTGGCTGAAACCAATGATGGCAACCCACAGCGCTGCAGCATCATGTGAAACAAACTTTTTTTATTTGCTTGGTTTGAGAATGTGAAACCCACAAGATTTACATAAAATGTAGATGGAAAACAGAAGTAAGCTTCACAGGTAAACTTGACAGCCAAGTTTACATCAAGTAGTCAAACAGCCATGACAAGTTTGTCATCCAAAGTTTGCTTCTTTAGTTTTGCACAAGTAATAAGTACTGCAAACTTATAGGCACATGTTAGCACGGTGCAAATGGCATGTCTAAATCATCTCACACTCTGTGGAAGTTGTTCAGCAAAACACATATTTGTGCAAACACATTAAAGTGACAGACAAGTCTCTGACAGTGTGTCACAAGTTCAGTTCTGATCGGAAGTTTATATACTCTTGTCATGAACAGGTCATGGCATTATTGACTTCTTTGTTCTTTTTTTGGCCAGAATGAGTAAACAGCATACATTCTCATTCGAAATAACCAAGAATTTGATGTTTTATTGGGGTATTATCAAATTATTCATTATAAAACATCTGCATATAACTGGTAATTGATTTAAGTGAAAGATAGCACCACTTGTGAGAGTGTGTAAAGATTTAGTTAGCACTACACGAGGAAGCCACCAATACTCGCAGGTACATTAACATTCCTGAAAGAAGCAACCTTCCAACATCAAACATGTCCTCCCTGATCAACTACATATGGGGGACAGAAACATTGTCCAAATTTGATTTCTGAACCATTGCTTTGATATCATGTACTCCAAATTTTAAATTTGTCTTCTATTCTTCAAGAGCAATTAACTCCGTTGCCTGTTATTTAATCTGTTTACAGGTGTCATTGACAGCTGTGGCATTCCCAGATCCCCTGTGTTTACCTTAACCAAGTGAGCCAGCAGCTGCCGTAACATCTGGTCCCTGCCATAGCATAAGAAGCTTTGAGTATAGATGCGGTAGTTTCGGCCATACAGCCGCAGCGTCATCAGGTTATTCTTATCCTCCACTATTTCCTCGGTCTCGAAGGTGATCTGAGTGGAGGCGCCGCCGAAATCTAGCGCACCAACCGTCTTTCTGCCAGGGGACAGCCAGCGGCCTACAAAACCGTACTAGTGAGAAAAGAGCAAAGTCAAAGAAGGAATAGACAACAAAGCAGTGCAACAGAATTCTAGGGCAGAATTCCCAAGCAATTCATAGTGTACACATAACACGATGACCAATAATGTATCTAGTTCAGTAAGGCAGTCTTCAAAGAAGAATATTTATAGGTCTTTTACTTTATTTGTGTTTCAGTTTATTTCCTCTAAGGTTCATTTAAGTTATAATAATTTATTATAATTATAAGTCAATTGATTAATTCACAATATTTTCTTGTCTCTTAAGACTTTTACAAACCAAACTAATGTTTTTTGTGTGATGTATTTAGATGATAGTAAATTAATTCAGGAACATTAATAACTGATGAAGCATTGGTTTATTTACCCTCTGTATCTTTTTAGCAAACATGCAGACAAAAACTTCATGACCAAAACTTTGTGACCAATCATGGTTGCCTGCTGTTGGCATGACGACAACCGAAATGACAGAACAGCTGTATTACAGCAAATAATGTTTTTTTTTAAATAAACGTTAAAAAGGTCAGAATTGGCAAGAGCAGCACAAACTGAACTACAAGCTACGTAATTAAATAGAAGAACTCATCAACTTCTGCTTTTAAATAAATTGATGAGGTTCTTTAAGCTACGCTCACTTTTACTAAAAGGACAGTAGCCCAGTTTCACCATTTGTCTGTTTTACAAGGAATCAGATCTTATTTACACTTATAGCCTGTTTGTTTTGTGCTTTATTTAGTTTTGAGCTCCAAAATCAACTCAAACTCTGAGATTTCAGCGGCGGGTTAAAGAATTCAGCTCTAAAAAGAGGAAAGTTTCATTCATAATGCCACAGTGATCATGTTTTTTGGGAGTTGTTTTAATTTTTTTCTTCATCAATTTTTAGAATTGCGTGTTTATGTTTTTTTTACTTAATAAGATAATTACAGAATTCAGTTTTCCTATTAAAAAATGAAATGAAAATGAAAAGATAAACACTTTACAATTCCCTCAGTTTAGATGAAACCTGTTCTCTGAAAGCTGTGAAAGTCTTCTTATTTGTTTGGCTTTTGAAATTATCTGCTTGCTTTACCTTGACAAAGTTTTCTAACAGGTAGTTGACAGTGACCCAGCCATATGCTCCTTCCTCTTGTCCAGTCAAGATAGTGGCCCCTTTGAAGTTAAATGGATATGCCTTCAGCTTGTCCCCTACTTCCTTTAAAATCTCCTCTGACACTTTGGGGTTGGAAATGCTACAAAATACACAGAACCAAACATCTTTAGCATATGGTCTGCATCATAAATTGATAACACTGTACAGAGATGGTGTTACAATGAGCTACTTTTGACTAGAAAACTTCAGAATTTTTTTTTAGAAAAATTATTATTAAAGAATTATTAAAGAAATCACAAAATATATTTCTGTTAACATTAGCCTATATGTGGCTACTGTTTTTATCATGTGGCCTACCTGACTTGATTTGTGTTTGTCGAAATTATTATAGAATTAGAATAGATTCATTTTTTTTCCCTCATATATCTGATCTAGCACTTTTGTCTGATATCTGCCTCATACCAACTGCAGTGGTCAGCTGCCCTGGTACCGAAAATCCACCTTGCTGTGAAGTCTAGCACCACAATCTACCACACCTGTTCCAGCAACCCAACTTCTATAGTTCTTGATACATTATTAGATAAGGCTGGACTAAACTCTGCAGGACAGTAGATCAGGAGATGTTGGTGGCCACTGGTGTACTGGATCTTTAGATTAGGCACATCAGAATGTCTTAAACGCTGCGTATCTCACTTCAGCAGCCGCATTCCAGCTGTAGCTCCGAGGTAGACAGGCGTGAGAGAGTGCCTGGCTTTAGGAATTTCTTTAACAGCCGTCTCCATACACTCCTCCAGGCTATGAGCAGCTCCTCCTTTTTGACCTGCATAGCTGGATATTCCTCCTCCTAAAAGGGGGAAAAAACATGAATCAGCTAAAACACAATCTATACAGTGATGAGCATATCTGCTTCATGAGTTAAAGGCTCATTTACATACACAGGCCTGACATTTTCCAGCTATGGTGTGATGCTTTTACTCTTTAAAGGTTCAGGGTGTGAAACCTTACTGTCGAAATGTATACGTTTAACATATAACAGTTAAAAGTTTGGAATAATTTGTTATAACAAAATTTTTTTGCAATTTGCATTCATAACAATAACAGACACAATGTGGACTCTGCAAAAGGTATTTTTAGATATTTTATTTAAAACTGAATGAGTAAATAATTAAATGCATTTTTTGTCAAGCTGTCAGCTTTAGTATTTGATCTACAGTTTTTAAATATGATGTATTCTGGATATTATTTTCATTCGAGATACTCAATAATATATGGCTTACTCAGTCAGTGTAGAATCACATTCAAACTGTAGCTAATGAGACATAAGATTAGTGTTGGGAAATATGGGCAAAAACATTATTTATTTTTTGATTATTATTTATAGATATTAAGTGCACAAATATATAGTAATAATTAATAATAATAATTTACAAGTAATAATAATGATTTACAAGGTCTAATATTAAAAATATTTAAGCACATAATAAGCACACAAATAAGTACACACACACACACACACATACATCTATATATATATATATATATATATATATATATATATATATATATATATATATATATATATATCTATATATATATATATATATATACATACACTTGCGGTGACAATCATTGAATCAGAGCCACTGACCATGATTTGCCCTCACTAATGGTTCTCCAAAACAGCTATTGAGAAGGTCAAATGGCATTTTTCTTAAGGATATTCCAAGAAATGGAGGAAACAGTGATAAAGAAAAAAAATAGTTCTGTTCCTTGCGCCAGATGCTTCCGCTGAAGATTACTAGTCAGCAATAAACAGTGTGCATAGACAGGGTCATAGTATGTGTCAGAGCATTGTGGTTGGCAAATCTCCAGAGACCAGCGTGAAAGGGAACCTAAACCAAACTGCCTGAGGAACTGGCTGAGATGGCACCTTGAGGGCACCTCCACAAACCAGGAAGTGCATCAGGAATGGCACTTTCGATTTTTTTTTTCACACTTCTGTAAAAAGCCCACACTTTAGTGTGAAGAGAAGTTCACTGTCTGAAGGAGAACAAACATGCTTTACAGGAAATGAACGTTCTTAATAATGTTTTGAGAAATATGTATTATACTGATGTACTGACAAGAACTGAACAAACAGTTTCTAAATGACCATCATAGACCTTTTCATGCCGTCCTTTTTCCACTGTATCTGACTTTTCTTCTGCTTTACTGTTCTCACTTTTCCTTTATGTCTATTTTTATGTCTATTTTAACAGAATCTGTATGCTTGCTGTATTGAAATTCTAACTGTAGTTATTATGTCATTGTTAAGTTTTGTTTTGGGCAAATCGGCTACATTCTTAAAGTGACCAGTGGAAAAATTTCCAAGCAAGATAGATACAGCCATACTAGCTCTCCCATTAGTTAGGAGCTGGAGTCCTATTATTTGGAGGAGCAGCATTCAGAGTATAAAATGAGTGATGCAGTTATGGCTACTGTTACAACAAAGCTGCACCACCATAGTTAGCCTTTTAAGGAATTAAATATATATTCATGTGTTTCTGTAGGATATCTAAAAATTCATATTTATTTATCATTGTGGCTTCTCCTGTCATCATTTTGATATCTAACGGCTTTATTGAACATCCCATTTCAGTCTTGACTGACACAGACATACACTCACCTTTTACATGGCACTCCTTGTGCTGGCTGACGATTCCTGTGCCGTTCTGCTTGTCTGCAGGCCATTTGTAGATGAACATGCCCGTATGGGAGGAGCCAGCATCCAAGACGATGCCATACTGGAAACACATACAGAAAAGCTAAACAAACCAAGCGTGGGAAACAAAGTGAGTGGCACAGAGTGAAAGTCAAAGAGCCAAGATCATTAAGACTGACTCTGTGAAGATTCACAGCTGCTGATTTGGCCTGCGGGGGGATCTGACACAAACATCTCCCTGTGTGAAAGACCTCATATGATTAAGCTCACCTACAATTTATGGTTTCTCTGCAAAACCAGTTTGGCAGCGTTGGTCCCCTCGGTAACGCCAGAACAACTCCATACAGCTCACTGTTAACGAGGGAACTAATTAATACAAATGACTCAATGAATATTTTTCTTTGAGGGCAATGCTGAAACAGCTCACTGGGACTTTTCTCAGTCTTGTAGTAGGACATTGTGGGCAAGACAATACATGCAACTAGGGCAGCGGTAACAGGCCTCTCAGTTAAGACCCGCTCTCCACCCTTTAGAGAGTTTGCGTAAGGATTCCCTCTGGCTTAACATGCATCTGCTCGCCGGTATTCTTTTTGCTGTGCACTCAAAATCTGTGTATTATCTACAGGTGCATTGACTACAGTAATTCAGTGTCAATGGCTGATGCCAGTGGCAAGAATGTCATTCTTTCCACTTCATTTCATTGCTTACAAATGTTCTTTCTCAGCTTCTTTCTCATGTTGCATGAAATGTTTTTGCTCTAAAATGCATCAGCCCACACAGTCCTATGCAAAGGTTTGAACGGTACATTAAAAGTAAAGTAAGCTTTTCTCGTCCTGTAAAATGATTTGAGAACGTCTTGTCCAGACAGTGGCGACATATACATATATATGCATTTCTTTCTAACAGATTGCAACATAATTTGAGTGAAAAGTGGAATCTTTCAAATTTTAATAAAATTTTGACAAAAAGCTAATAATTGACATTAAAAAAACATACTAAAATTCTTACCGTCTGTAGACGGTCTTGTCATTTGGAAAACTAAAATGGTGACTTTCCCTGCTGCTTCTATAGTTTTGCTGTGTTCTGCGTGCCAAGGATGCTCTGTTGGTATTAAAAATGTAGTGGAAAAGCTAACGACTGTTCTTAGTAATGCTCAGAACAGTGATTCCTATTCGTTTGACTAATGTCTCCTGTAAAAACTGTAAAATTCCTCCACATGACGGACATCTTCACTATTAATCATCTGTCACTCAGGAAACAGGCAGCATATTTAATCATTAATCATATTTTACTTTCTTTTAAATATATGTAAAGTCTTTTTGAAACATTGTTGTACATCTATTTAATCATTTCTCAAACGTTCGAGCCCCTTTTTATTTCATGCCACAATGTGAGAATCTATAAGTTAAATGAAAAGCTCTTTAAATATGTGTTGATTTGTAATAAGCCACTATAAATATTGTCACTCTCCAAAGAAGAAACAAGTGTCTTCAACATAGTAACTTTACAGAAGAAGCCAAAAACATACTTTTAATGGAATTAAAATTCCAAGTGATTTTGGAGCATTTCTATTGGTCCATTCCTCATGAAACCTTGACAGGCTGTAAAGGCAGCTGCTGTGTCTAAATGAAGAATACATGTTTTTCTTTGCTTGTGCAACCATAGCAAACTGTATGAACAACTAGACATAGCACTGGTGCAGACCAACCTGTGCCACGCCCTTCTGTTAGTTCTGTTTATCTATGAAAACAGTGAGCGCCGCTGAAGATGTTTCTTTTCAGAGGTTTTTATTTTAAGGTAGTTAAAAAAAACACCTTTGTTAAATGTGCTTCTATAGTGGGCTCACATGAATACTGTAGTGCTCCTTTCAATACTGCTGATATCCCAGCAGGAGAGGACAATAGTAAAGGCCGGGTGGAGTGTACTTCTCTTCACCATTTAAACACACAGCGCCAGAGGCAACACTTTCTGTTCCATTGGTCAAGCTGCAAAAGTCCTGCTGCTTTGGTGTGGACCTTTTGCAAAGACGTTTTCAAAGGCACTGCTACAGTGTGATGAAAAAAAAATAAAGAAATAAAAAAAACACTCTCTTAGACTGTCCTAAATTCAACCGTGTGGTTAAAAAGGCCATTTACAAAAGCCTTTTCAGTTGAGAGGAATGAAGTGATTCAACTTGATGAGGCTTGAATGCAGAATCATTTAAATAAATATATTAACTAATGTCCATCCATTATTCACCCCCCTCCCCGGCCTGGTGGAAACTCGCCAGTGTGGGGAAATCTAGGGCAGCGGCATCATTCAAACACACCGTATGAGGATCAGAGGACAAAACGAAGGCACTTTACTGAGAGATCACAAAGCAAAAGAAGCATTTGCTTATTGCGCTTCATGAGTTTACAAGTCTATAATTTGAATATTGGATTAAGTTGGGCCTCGTTTGAATGTGAAAGTGCGTTTATGTCACTTCCGATTTACATGCAAATCTGCAAATTGCATTGCAACAAGGCTCTTTCAAAGCAGTAGTCAGTTAGAGGGGAATTTCACCAAACGTTCTGCACAATTACCTGGTTAAATGCACAAAATAGTCTTACAACTGACTCCTTTTTCAACAAGATTTAACCCATTAATGTCCATACCTGTAATGTTAGATATGCATGGATTTCATGAGATATCACAAACACAAAGCTGAAATAAAAAAAATGATGGGGAATTCTGCCAACGTTGTTGCCTAATTTAATGGTTAGATGTAAAACAATGCCATTTAGAATAGCTTGATTTGAAATGCTTCTAGTAAAAAAATGCTCACAGAGGTGGTGATGGGAACCACAAGTCTGACAAGTTTGTTGCTACTTAAAGATCCCCCACAGAACATTGTTACACGTTACGAACACTCTGCCTGTGTTTTACAACATATTTTTTTAAACACTTTAATGGTGGCTTGGTACATGCAGAGTGCTGTAAGACAAAATAGTCCCAGAGAAGAATTTTTTTAATCAGTTTTCCATCTCTAATTTATCATTATTATCATTACTGCATTACTAGAATAATAGAATAAAAAAAAGCTCATGCAAAAATGTCTACACTACAAATTCAGCCATTTTATTTACTATATAAAACCACCAGTAGAGATGTTTTTAAACGTAATTTTAAAAATAAATTTCAATTTTATGTCAACACCATATGTCTATGTCTGGAAGCTTTTAGGCCAAAACTTTCTCGACACTTTTGTAAAAAATAGTCTTATCCATCAGCCAGTGTATTTATAACAATTTCAGGTAATAATTTTTTGTGATTGAGCTTTTAAAGGCTTATAACTCCTCAAACGTCTGGTTCCTATCACCACGACAAATCATCTGAATGCCACATTTCACAACAAACCACTCCAAATGACTTTGTTTAAACATTAAATTGGCACAAATTTGGAAATTTTGGTGGAATCCCCCTTTAAGTGATACACTTCAGCCAAATTGCTTGAATTCGTTGTTGTCTTCGTTGAAGATACAGCGATCAAAAGAAATATTTCAGATCTGGACATTAAAGTGTTAAATCTGGTTGTAATAAGAGTCAGGTATGTGGCGGTGGAGCTGACAGCGTTTGAAAGAGTCTAAAGATGCTTCACGCGCAGAGAGGCGGGAAGAAAACAGCTGAAACTAGGCCAAGCCATTCTCTAGGTTACAGCACTGCTGGTGCAGGAAGCCGCGGAAGCCGCTCTCAGTCAGTCCGTGTTTCACATACAAACAGGTTCACAGTGAAAGATCACGTTTCTCCTTAAAGCTGTTTACAGGGGCGAAAAGCGTTCACGCCTCAAGTTCTATGTCGACTACCATCGAAAGCTTAACGTGTCCCAGGCGTTACATTACACTGAAGAAGAGGAATTACCATGAACTGCGGGGTCTCCTGGATGTCTTCGGTGTTAATGGCGAGCAGGAGAATTCCTACGACCCCCAGCAGTAGAGCTGCAAGCGGGGCAATAACTCGACACTGCTGTTGGTTAGCCATGCGGCGCGCTAGTTCTCAGCCGGAGACTTTGTTGACCTGTTGTACCAGTCAGCCGGGACTGGGGCTGTGTGTGTGTTCGTGTTCGTGCACACCATAAAAGTGGGCATGGCACTCCTCATGATCTATAAAGCACTCTCGCTGCGACGCTGAACACGTGGAGGTAGTGAGAGCTGTCGCAGACTGTGCTTGGGAACAGTTAGGACACCTGTTCCTACCAGGTAGAGGAGAGAAAGGTGAATTTTTGGATTGGAATAATGACTTGGTCACGAGCGTGTGCAGCCCTCGAGGTTTACCTTCTGTTTTGAAATGTATTCTCTATTTTATCTGTTGGATCAAAACACACAGCTGGTAGCCAAAACACAGTCCAGCATGTTTTCCGAGCAGGTTTCGACTGGTTTAGTGCCAGTTTGCCACTTTAGTCATGCTGGTCGGCATCAGTTTGGTTTTTATAGCGCTGTATCTTTTGATTTATTTTTTTATACATAAAAACATAACTGCCTAACATACCATTAGTAACAGTTTAACATAATAGCCTTAAATAATAAAAAAAACATTAACATCAAACATCTTCCGACAAATGAATTCATTGGTTTGTTGAACTTAAACTTGAAGTGGTCCACACCCTCATGTGCAGCAAATTACCCTCACAAGACCCTTACAAAATTTCAGCCTTATATTTCCACCTGGGGTTATTAATTAGGAAAAATGGCCAGTTGTCGGTCATTGACACTCCCAAAATCCAGCAGTTATCTGACCTGCTCAACCTCTGTTGATGCCACTGGGGTGTTGTGGTCCTCCTGAGGGGTGTTTAGTTGGACTTTAAAGCTGCTGGGCAGCGTCAGAGTTTTTATTGTTCTAGGAAGCAGAAGTTCCACAAGGTGCCCACTCCCTCTGTAATGGGCAACCCCTGTCCTCTCTCAGGTTCTTGTCTTCAGTGGAACTGCTCCTGGGTGCACTGTCCTCAACTAAATACCAGAACCTCTAGATTGGTGTGCTGGAATAGAGAGACTGAGGAATGTGTGGGGGGCATGTAATGATCCTTTCTTGCGCTGATCAGAACCGCTACAGCATCTTTCCCACGCTAAAGAGAGTCGTCTTCACAGCAGCAAGTCTGGTGCTACGGGTGCCACAACAACAGCAGCAGCAGCACCTAGCAGTGGCAGCATCTTTTGGCTTCACCTTCTCTGTTGTTTACGGCATCGTTGATGCTAAAAGAGGGTGCCGCTCATGTGTGACACCCATGCTCTCGAGCATCTGTCCACAAGACCATCCCAGTGTTGCCAAAAGCATCTTAAATTGCTGCAGGTAAGCTGACTAACTCCCCATACCTTAATAAGATAAGATCCTTTATTAGTTCCACAGTGGGGAGTTACAGCAGCAAAGGGATGACAAGGCACACAGTACAAAAAATAGATTAATAAACAGTACAGTATATACCAAATAAATAATAAAAAAGTCGAGAACTCTTAAGATTGTATTTACAGTAATTTTCTTTAAATATTTAAATAATTATAAAAAAAATTATTTAAAGATTGTATTTAAAGCATTAAGAGATGTGTTGTCATTGCAGCTACCATGTTTTCAGAGTCACATCGAAAGATGTAAGGGAAGATGTAAGGTTAATGCCTGACTGCCCTACTGACCACTGCAGACCGGCTGTTTCCTCAGATAACCTGTGTGTGGGAAAGGACTTGCACCCCTCTGCCCAGCAAGCTGTGAGTCTCCAGGAGAGCCTACTCTCCCCGAGGGCTGGGGGGGATGAGCCACCCCTTGGTCACTCGTGCTATGCAGCAGCTTGCTTACTTTCTTTCGTCACCTTCAGGAGAGCATACTCTTCTCCTGGGCCCCTAGTCTGCAGCGTCTTCTCATCCTGAGCCAGCCTTTCCTCCCTCTCCCGCTCCAGCCCCCTCCTGGCACTTGCCGCCTAAGTTCGTCCTCTTCTTCTTCATACACTGACACCAGCAGACACCTCAAAGTTTGTGCCCATAACACAGTGTTATTTTGAGTCATTAGCTAGAGCACAAAAAGAAAATGTCTCTGCCACAGTATCTTGCCTGGGGAAAAAAAACAAAAAAACATTTGAACTCCAAAAACCCAGCACCTGTCCAACCTGGTCTAACCTGTAAACATTAGTATGCATACACGAATATGCACACAGAAGTCTTTTCTTACCCTTTTCAGATCTAATTACAGTCTAGCTAATATGGGCAGGGCATCATGGGAACCTGCAGCATGCTATGATGCCACAATGTCAAGAAAATAGGCAGGGTGACCTGATGTTCCCAATTCCCAAGCAGACCACAAACAATGAGAGGAGCTTCAGCTCACTATTCCAGTTAGAATGATTCTACTGTCTTATACAAACTAATACACAGTCACAGTTTATGTTATGTACATTTATTGAATGTCAGTTTAAATATTTCTTACTGCTACCACAGTGAACTTTGCTATCAAACTTTCTTTAGATTAGTCTGTTTTATCATGTGAACACTCCACCAGTTCAGGTCCTAGCCAAAGAACTGAATTGACTAAGATGTTGGCTAGCAGTAGTTGCTATCTAATTCTGAAAGCAGTGCCGTATGTGTAGAAACAAACATTGACGCTATTTGTAAATAAATGTTTAAAAAAAAAAAAAGTTTTTAAGCATGACATTAAAAATACATTAAATTACTCAGCCAGTTTTGTAAAAACCTAATTCAAAACTATTTTTATTTGTTTACTTTATTGTTGAGGGACAAAAGTTGAATGGAAATGAAAGCATGTGTTATTTGTCTTGAAATGCAGCTTTTTTAAATTTAAGTTCAGCATGACTTGTCAACTATTCACATACAAACACATGTATGACAAAATTACTTTTTTTTTTTTTTTGGAAAAAAAATATGGTCACCCTAAAATACAGCAATACAATTCCATACACCAATCATGGTTTTAAATTATGAAGTCAATAATTTTGTCATTGTAAATAAATACTATAAGGAAAGTAAGTAATTTTTCCAGATATCAAATCAAAAACTGCTGGAAGAGGAAAAAATAGGCAGTGTTTAATCCGTCTTCCTGGTGAGAATGGCCAACAATAGAACAGGTATCAAAGACTCTGGTTACCGGCTGGGTTTGGTGTTCTTTCCTTTATGTTGTTGTTCATAATAGACTTTGAACAGAAAACCACAAAGAAAAAAAATACAGAATAAACGAATGAAAGGGTGGGAAGATTTGGAACTGCTGCAAGACTGTGATCGCCATCTGAGGAACAGAAAACTTGAGAATGAAATGGTGTGATGATTGAGTGACACAATGGAAACAAAAGCAAAATAAGCACATAATGGGCCATAAGCTGACTTCACAAAGTGCTGCTGAGTGGCTATTCATTATATTCTTATTTGCTTGCATGTTTTAACTCGCTGACATGTTTTTAAAAGGCATCTTCTGATCTTTAATGTGCTTTAGGCCAAGTTCTTTAACAGTAAGTCACATCTCAGTCTGTTCTGTGATAATACTCAGGCACTTACTAGTCAATACAGGTGTTACATACATGCATGCTGATGCTGTTGACGTGGTTTTTGATTTCTCACATTTTGCGTCTCGTCAAAAACCATGTAGGATGTGGTCTAACTCTTTTTTTCACCTGCTTTTCTGTTTTTGTGTTAACGTTGCAGAGAAAAGGGGGTAAACTGGCCTTGAAAGAAGCATTTGAGACGGTATCAGTGGAGGGTATTCCACCAAACTTGTTGACATGTCTTGGTTGACCAATTACATTTGAAGTACAACACAAATTTAATTCTTGTTTTTTTCAGTTAAAGGCAAAGTATATGATTTCAGTCTAGTACACTTCTCTCAAATTCAATGAATACCTCCTCACAGTCCGCTGGCTGTGTGTTCTCTGTACGTCCTAGAAAAAATGTGGAGTTTATACACAGCCTCAGCTCTGTAAATGGGAAATAAACAAGTTAAGAATATTTCTTATTGCTACTACGGCAACTGTCAGACCTACTGTGGTTGATGTGAAGCTGTCACCTCTTTCTTTCAGTCTGTTTAATCGTGTGAACACTCCACCTGTGTTCAGGTCCTAACCAATGAACTAAATTGACGAGGATGTTAGCTAGCAGAGCTTGATGTCTAAGGCTGAATGCGGTGACACGCAAGTAAAAACAAACTATGATGCTGCTCATCATTAATGTTTTTTTAAGCATGACATTCAAAATAAATTGCTTAGCCAGCTTTGTACAAAATTGGTACAAAATCAGCAACAAAGGGTATTCGTGCTTGTGGAAAGAATAGACGGGGAGGGGCGGGGCTACATGCTGAACATGTTAAAAGAGGGCTATAAAGCAGCCACAGTGGAGAATTTCTAATAAACAAAGATTGAGAAAGATGTTCTGAGATTATACAAGGGCAAAGAACCATGTTAACATCAGGAAGGCGTTGAAAGTTGTGATAAGGCAGTGTTTTCCAACCCTGGATCTTAAGGTACCATGCTCTGCACATTTTACTGCTATCCCTGCTCCCAGCACATCTCATTTAACTTCTCACCTCATTAACAAGCCCTTCAAGAGTTGCAGGGGGTGATTTACAGCAGGGGAATCCACCAAAATATGCAGACCATGGTGCCTCCAGGACCAGGGTGGAGAAACACTGTGATAAGGAAGGTTGCTGTATTTCTGCTGGACAGGGGGCTAATGCTGACTTATTTTAGCTGTTTCACAGAGGCCATTGGTCAGTATTATTTTGTGCTGTTTGCTAATGTTTGTAGTAAAAACTGGTTGCATTACAGCAGCAATTTTCAGAAAATTGACAGTTTGCAATCCTATAATCTAGCTAACGGTAGTTACCTTGCTTGCTCGATGTTCATACTAACTTTATATCATGGTATTTGTCTGTACAATGGACAAAGCATTCTATGAACACAAAGATCTAAAACAACAAGCCCCTTCATGGAACTGGTGGGCGGAGTTTCTAAAGGAGCGCTGAGGGGAAAGTTGAATTATTTTTGCTATTAAGTTCATATAACCAATCCTCCTCCAGAATCGTATACCGCACCTTTAAATGAGAGAAATGTTTAGGCTGTAGCTACAAATGGCAAAATATATGCATATTGAGTGTATTTATCAAATGCATTTGAAAACGACAGAAAGATTTTTATGTATTTTAGTGCTTGTTATGCATTTAGAATTGAAACACCGTATAATTGAAATGTAGTTCACTTAGTTCGGTCAACATCACTTGGGTCATTTAAGTAAGTAGTGAGGAGTCTCTTTCTCTCTCTCTCTCTCTTTCTCTCTCTCTCTCTCTCTCTATCTGTGAGTCTTTTTGTGAACAGCTGTCTGTCCCTCAAGCTTGTTCATGTGAAGAAGGCCCCTCCTCCTCGGTGGCAAACTGGACGAAGCTGTGCTCCTGGTCCTGGCACACTCGTGTGATTATAAAGCACTGATAGTTCCACAACAGAAGCAACACCATGACACACAGAGCCACCAGTGTCAGGCCCACCAGCAGGAGGCGCTGTTTGTCCACATGAAGTCCACTCTGGCAGACAAGGCCACGGACATGTTTGCACTTCCATAGCCACCGTTTTGGCACAGACTCGGAGGGATGAGGAATTTGGATAATGGAGACACCTCCAGCGTGAGCTGCACTTTCTGCTTCACACATACTGCAGGTTTTCACAGATGCTGACCTGCAGAGAAACTAAGGGACAGGGAGGCAGGTGAGTATGTGAGAAAATGTGAAAAATTAAATATACACCAACATTGAGCCATATTATTTAACACCTGCATTAAACATGATTTATACAGAGTTGCCAGTTTAATCGGGCAACTTTGTGTAAACACTGTAGGACCATGAAATAATTTGGGTGGTGGAACATTTCTCGGCACAGCATTTATACCGGTGTAATAGTGGCAGCTGCTTGAGAGCCCTCAACTAAAAATGTCCTGCCAATAGTTATCAATCGATGAAGAACTAGATGAAACTAAACAAACATTGTGTGGAGAGGTGTCCTATGGCAGGGAAAAACTATGGATTAAAGAAGCAGTGTGTACATGTCTAGTGGTAAGTTTTTTTTTGGAACCTTGTGAACCCCACTCACGCATCCTTCCCTACTCTAAAACCTAAAGTGGCTGTTGGGTTTTCCGACACATGTCCTTTATTTCGCTTTGCTTTGTCATGTTTTTGTTTGACTATGCTTTTTTTGTGTTAAATAATCTGTACAAATCCCCCAATTGCCAAAATTTGGGTTCTTAAACTTCTCACAACAGAAACACTGGACACTCACCAGCTCCTTTTTCCTATTTTCCTGCTCCACCTTTAATAGGGCTTACATTTTGTTGTCTCATGTATTTTAATGCTAGACCATTTAAGGTGGAATGGAGAAATGTGAACAAGAAGCTGATAAATAAGAAGCTGACTTTAGCCTTATAGTTTTAATGCTGGTAACTTTTAGATACAGAGATTTAATCTATCGAAAGATCCTACCTAGAGTTTTATGCACAAAGCTACTGATAAATAAGTTCTACTAATCATTTTTCTATGTTCGCCAGCCAATGCTATAGCTCCACCTAATTCAAGCTGCCTCTTCAATGTAAAAGCAGCAATCTCCACTGCCAGTACGTGGCTTGCCTGTTCTGGGCTACTGTAAAAGATTTTGGCTCTATGTGGTGGTCTCTGTTCGAAGAAGATTCACTTCTCTAAAGATAAGAAGGGCTTATTTTAAGCTAACAAAAACACATTGATTCATAGTTACAGGTAATTATACATTCATCAAAACAATTGTATACACTATATTCCATTTATGTTAATAGGTCCTTCCTACCTTACACACACATGCTCATATAATTGCTTGATTGATACATTGTTGCCCCAAAAAATATTTTATGGACTCTTTGTGGAGTAAGCCTGGAGGCGAATTCCAACCAGACTGCATTAAGGGTACTATAAACTCCGAGGTGGAAATGTCAGAGTCTGGAGCCGTTTCTCCTAAAGTGCTGTTGGAGAGCTTGGGCCTACTGATGTGATCATAAACTCAGTGTACAGTGACATTTTGGAAGCAGTCCTGCAAAAGCCTACACATTTTTATGAAAATGAAAAAGCCTACAAAGTTTAATGAATTCTAGGTCCGCATAGAAACATTATAAAGTAAGGAATAGTTTTTTGGGGCCACTACACAACTAATATCTGCTTAGCAGTAACTGACGTCCTGTGGTGCACCTGCTCAGTTAATGCACTGGTTGGAGGTTGTATGACGTTGCAGATGAGCTACAGTCAATAAATGTAAACCTACAAAGTGCACCTGATAACCTGTCAATGAACTGTTCTATGAACTGTCAGCTCGTTAGAGGCCTACGGTGTTTTAATTGGTGAGGAAGGCCAGGACCTGCCAAGTTTTATGTTTGCGGTTCACTGTTTTTCCTGTTCTCACCCTGAGGCTGTCTATGCAGGCGTTGCCTGAGAGACAGCTCAGGTCCACTTGAGTGTCACTTTGACAACCTGAACAGTGAGTCACTTTGCCACAGAGCAAGCAGCCTTTGCAGCATGAGTTGGTCATTTGCTGATTTACCCCACAGCTTCAATCCTTCCACCTCAAACTTGTTCAGTCTCAACAGATGGATAAACCATGCCCTTGACAACAGTTCAGAAATATATAAGGTTGTCGGTATGATGTTTAGATGTTTAGACTTACTTGCTGCTACCCTAATCCACCCACAAAGCTGAGGTTGGGATCTTATTTGAATTTTCCATTCCACCTGCTGCACCATTCAAGGTGGAACTGAAATTCGAATAAAAGCCCAACTTCAATATCTGAATCAACACCAGTTACTGCCAGAAGTGCCTGATTTGGTTTGGGCTGGAGGTGGATCCTACAGGCAGGTAGTTCTCCAGAGAGAAACTTGGTGACCACTGCTTTAAAGTTTTGGTGCAAATAAGAAAAAGCCTACCTCAGTAAAGCTTGATCCAAATTGAGCTTGATCCTGGTAGAGATGGAGCAGGTGCACATATGTTTCACTGGTCTGCGGCGTCGCAGGTTATGTCCGCTCCCTGACCCAAGGTCTCGGATGTTTGGACTATTCAAAGCAAACAGACCCACTCCAACTCCACCCCTCCATCTGCTGCCCTGCAACTCATTGGTTCTTTAGCTCTGCCAGACAGTGACCTTGTCCATCTTATGAAAGATGTTGATTTTTTGATCATCTGCCATTACAAACAGCCTCAGTCAATGCTATGGGGAGTAAAGTGGCAGCTTAACACTAAACTGTAATGACTGCAATAAAGACGTAGGTGCAAATCATACAATCAGAGATCCACAGTTAAACAGTTTACTTAAATGACTGTGCGAGACAAAGTAAGTGCAAATCTTACAAACAGATTGGCCTCTCCAATTTCTCATTTGCATTTCAGAAATACTGTCTGGACATAAAAGATCTGGCCTTTTTGAGGACTGAATATGTAATTCATCTCTATATTAATAGATGAAAGATTGAAGCTGATTTAGTCAGAGTTTTTGTGCTTTACTCAGATCAATTCGCTATGAGTTGTGACAGCTAAACAAATAGCATTCTGACCTGTCGTTCTAAAGTACCCTCAAATCAGTCTAAAAATAGAGGAGGCTTTCATCATTTGGATGGTGGCAAGATCCAGCCTACTTAACTGTCTTTGTACTTGCTGATAAAATGAGTAAAAATCTCACTACGTGAGTGCATAAAGCACCCAAGAATGCACAAAATGGTCCAAATTGACCCAGTGGGGTCACTGTTACTCTGTATTTAACGTATCCCTCAAAAATCTTGTTTGTGAGCCTCATGCAGCTGGCTCACTTTGTTGTTCTACACACATCTGTTTCTTTGCATACTTTGTTAGCCCCAAATCATTGTAAATACTTGAATGGTCAAGTGCTATTTGTGGGGTGGATCATTCTCAGTACCGCAGTAAGTGTGTGTTGTGCTTGTATGAGTGGATCATACACAGCAGTGCTGCTGGAGTTCATCTCAGTGTCACTGCTGGACTGGGAATACTCCATTAAGTAAACATACGCAGCTACTAGGACCACTGATGAAAGACTAGAGGTTAACTAACAAGGTACTAACATCTCATAGAGTGGACACAGTGTTTAAAAACTCCAGCAGCTGTGTCTGATCCACTCATACCAGCACAACACACTAAGAATGATCACCACACAGAAAAAAACACCTGCTCTGTGGTGGACCTGTGGGGGTACTGACCACTAAAGAACAGGGTGAAACCAAGAGGTGTTCCTAATAAAGTGCTTGAGTGTACATTGATTAGCTCCATTTACAATACAAGTGTACTTTGTAGTTCTACAGTTACAGAATCTGTTTCTCTGCATACTTGGTCGGGCCCCTTTTACCCTGTTCTCCAGTGATCAGAACTCACCAAAGGACCACCACAGAGCAGATATTATTGGGGTGGTGGGTCATTCTCAGCACTGCAGTGACACTGGCATGGTGGTAATGTGTTAGTGTGTTGGGCTGGTAAGAACATAAAAAAAACCTGGTCTGGTGGTAAAAATTGTGCTGGTGGATTTTAAACACTGTGTCCACTCACTGTCCACTCTATTAGACACGCCCACCTTGCTGGTCCACCGTGTAGATGTAAAGTCAGAGACGATAGGTTATTTGTTGATGCACAGTTTGTGATAGTCATCCTCTAGTCCTGCATCAGTGGTCACAGGCTACACTCTTTATTGGATGTTGCTAGTGGGTGTGGTCTATTCTCAGTCCAGTAGCAACACTGAGGTGTTTAAACACTCCAGGAGCGTTCTTTAATCTTTCCATGGAATAATCAAAAATGGACATTTTGAAACTTTTTTTTAAGTAAAATGGTCAATACTAGTCTTTTAATTGTCATCTTCTCTCTTTGTCAAAATTATACATTTTACAAACATTATCGCTTAAAATGTCTTTTCCATACATCTTATTTTTTCCCATATAAAGCCAATATTCAACTGTGAATTTGTTCATGTGATAGTGATAAGTGTAAGTGTGATAGTGTAAGACAGCTCTGAAAATATGACATATTTTGAAACATTGTACTATTCTAAATCAGCTTGATAGCAATCTACTACAGCTAAAACTTTGGACATTTCTTTGAAGACTATGGGTAATTTGTGACCCATGACTTTGTGTAGGTTTTGTAGGGTTAATATAAACTGAATAATCATCCTCGAGTACACGTACACAGGGGTCAACGCACGGTTTAAATAAAACAGCCGGATTTTGCAACCACAACTGGTTTCGCAATTTATTCAGCCCAGAGTTTGTAACATTCAGACACTGAATATGCATAAAACACTTCATGTGCTAAAGGTCAGCTCCAGCAGCCTACTCACATATTTTTGCCAACTGACTTTTGCGTTTGACTTTGCTATATATCCCACTCTCCTGTTTACCTAATGTTTTGAAAGTACTGTTCCACTTGCCCCAGGCATAAAACTTCCAGTAGTTTCAAAAGAACCTCAGCATGAATTAAATATAATATTGATTCGCACACACTGTAACTAGTCCTTCATCAAATCTCAGAGAACAGTGAGCTATACAAGAACTATGCATAATTCACAGGTCGGTTTCTTATTTTATTGGCACATAAGAGTACAGATTTATACATTTTCAACATAGAATCTTCATCTTTCTTTGATCTTAGAATAGGAATGACCTTTCAAAGCACATTTTGGTGGTAGAAAACATAATGAGAGCTTAGACTATATTAAAATATCTTTGAAGCCCTACAGAAAAAAAAAAATCACGTTTGTGTACAACAGTGGATTGGACAAGTTACATAGTTATGTTTGTCCAAGGTCTGACCCTTAATACGTGAACATCTGTCTGCCTTAGATGACCTCAAGACTGCATTTGCACTTTTCACACATAGATAACAACTCCCAGAAGCGCTCTGCTGAAAGGCTTCCCACAGTCCTAGCTATCATAACAACAAATACACTTTTTAGCATTATGTAATAAAAATACGACTTGCACGTTATGAAAACATCTTCATCTGTGTAGGCTGTTCATGTTCGCTGAGCCACAGTTAAATACTATACTCAAATGCTTAAAGCATTACAAGAATATCACTTTAAGATTTGATGTTCACAGTCAGAACTTTGCAAACCCAAGAGCTAACACTATTGACAACTTAGAAAGGATCCACTTGAAACGATCTCTATCAGACACTGTCTAAAATATATCTGCTTCATTTAGTGTTTCTCGGCTTAGAAAATAATTCCATAACTCATGTAACAGGGTCAGAGGTCACATTCGTAATTTCACACGTCAGTTAGCAAAGCCCTCAGACTGATTGTTTTAAGACAAAAGTGCGATACAGTGTTCTAATAGTCCTTACTATCATTCATCAGTGTACTGTTACAAGCCACGGAAAAAGACCATTTCAACAATGCATATGATCTTTTTTTTTTGTTTGTTTTTGCAGGTGACCATTTAGCTAGCCCAGATAGAGAGAGAGCACGAGCTAATAACCAAAAGAAAAAAAAATAACGAGGGAAATATACACAGGTGTGACGTCATCATATTAAATATATGTATATATATGTATAGAAGAGTTACTTACAAAGATAATACAACACTGATTACATATCATAGTACAACTGATATGAATGAAAGGTACCCTACTGGTAGCAGAAGGAGGCATGCTACCACTTTCAGATAATGGTACTGAAATCATTACAGGAAATTTCAAACAGGGAAAAATACTGAAAAAAGGGCAGCTCAAAACAACCTGTAATAATAGCTGTATCATTATATCTACGCCACATTTTATTTTATTTTTTATTTTTTTTTGCATGTTAGGGTTCCTTTCATTGCTCAATGTTCAACTGTATGATAAAAAAATGAGTTCTGCTACATTTCGCACTTGGCTTTCCCCAAAAGACCCCGTCATAATCATAGACCAGCTTGTTATTTATCATCGTTAGAAAGATTGGAGTTCATGAAAAAAGCATACAAAAAAAAGAAAGGAAAAAAAAAGAAAGAAAATGAATCAAGAGTCCACACAGTATTGTGATCCAGACCACATTTCGGAGAAGGCAGTGGAGAGAAGAGAGAGATCTATATGTCGAACACTGTGGGATACGGCAAAGTGCAACAAGGACCCAAAAATGTGCCACACTCCATTGCACCTACAGCATTATTTACAGTGCTGCTTGATCTACTCTACACAGTCTATCTATTTGTCTATTGCCTAGTCTAATAATACAAATATCGATCAGAGATATACTCTATATGTGCAATAACAAAATGTCTTCACAAATGAGAACATTAGCAAAAGTCAGTGTTCAAAATAGCTACATATATCTTAAGTATGTGGGAATATGTGACGGTAGAAAACAAACATTACCACATAATGAAAATGTGTGCGATGGTTGTGTGTGGATAGTTGTGTCGTGATGTAAATTCAATTCGATTGAGCTATGAACATGTATATGTGAGTCAGAACAGAGTGGAAAGCATAGAAAAAATGATGAGGATGGTCTGGGTGTTTGTTTGTGACTGTGGATGTAATGTGGCAGAGCGGTTCCTGTGGGCTATTGTGTTTTTTTTATTTTGGCACAGTCTCGTCCATGTGAAATGTTTATGTCCAGCACATGTTTCGCAGAGGCCTGAGGCGGGGGGACAGCGGGTGTGTGATGGATTTCACTGTGTTTTTTTCTTTTTTTTTTGTGTTCAAATGAACATGTCGTCGGCTCAGATGGCGGGGCAGCAGCAGCAGCAGCTAGGGATCAGCGTGCTTGGCTCAGCGTCAGTCAACCCCTCCCAACAATCTCCTCCGTTTCTAGTCCACAAAGGCTCGCTCTCTCATTCTCTCTCTCTCTCTCTCTCACTCTACCTCTCTTTCTGGCTCCCTCGTTTGCCTTCACACCACTGTGCTCACAGAGGGGTCTGATAGGTTGAGCTGGCCGGTAATGTCCGTGGGATATGGCTACAGACGAACGGGAACACAAAGAAAAGAAAAAACAAGAGGAAGAATAATTTTTTTCCCAATCAACACAAGAAAAGCAAGCATTTCATGTTGCACTGCATTTGACTGTTCAGTTGTTATGAGTGAGGCAAATCCCCCATCCACTGTAGGCTGAGTCCGCCCCGGAATTGTAGTGATTGGGCTTTGTAGTCTAATCAACAGAGTGCACAGGGTCACTGATTCATTGCACGAGTTCGTCTTCAAGCTTCGCCGCGGCCACACTCTTCATCGTTAGCCGGCTTTCATGTACAGTAGCCGTCTAAAATTGAACGGGGGGCCTCATTAATGGAGCCCATATATCTTGGGCCGGAAACGTCTCTCCGAGAAAGCCCTAATGACATAAACGCCAGTGCTCTCAGTCTCTCAGCCTGTGGCTAATAATTTACCTGACCTAGAAGTATTATCACCATAGTAACTGTCCTAATGACATATGAGGGCCACAGCTCGCGCAGAGCTGAGCCCTGAAATTCCAATTCAGCCCACTGCACGCTTCCCATCTCGCTGAAGGCCAATTAAAGATGAACATAACATCAGTTCAGATTATTATGTTGATGCACTTTAAATAGCCCCAGTAAGTTTAAACTGTCGTCTACACAGTTTTAGAGCATCCCTAATTCATTCATGCGTGTTTGTGTCGCTAATTTAACGGCAAGGTGACTCGGCTGGGGGTTGGCCTCACTGACAACAACAGGGTCTGTGGGTAGCATGAGCATTCCGAATCATAGGCTACAGCGCCCCCTGCCTACAGACAGGCGAACAGCACGAGAGGTCTAACTCTACAACAACCACAGGAGTCATGCTGGTAGAGGAAGAGAGAAGGCAGTGTAGCATGTGGCGTAGACACTGACATTTAAAACTCCATTGAAATCCATATATAAAAAACACACTGATATAAAAGAAAAGGATGATTAGGACTGAGATGGGTAAACATCAGTTCAAAGAGACAGTCTGTCTGTAGAGCTCTCTTCTAAATGCCACATTTGTGTCGCCTCTATAAGTCTATGTCTTGTATTTCTGACCAAATTGCAAAAAAAAAAAAAAAAACCTGTCTGGATGTGACAGGATGTATTAAATGCTGCGAGGATAAACAAAATATAAACATGCTCTCCAGGCTTGTCATCTGCCTTGCATCTCCAGTTTCTTGTATCTACATGGGGGAAGTGGATCTTCTTAACTGTCTGACTGCATTTTACTCTCAGATGCAAATGATTCGGGATCTTTTAGACGGAGTCAGCTTGAAGTAGCGGGACTTGTCGGGTCAGATATCTTAATGGCAAAAGTAAGAGTGGCATCGTTTCACATGTGAATGATTTGGGGTGAAAAAAAAGAAAACCTGAAAACTTAAGAGCATGTCACCTGAAAGGGAACAGGGTAATGCAATAATACATTTGTTTGAATTAAAAATAGTCGCTTTCAGGATTGTTTGTGTTGAGTCCCCAGAGCCTGATGCTCTTTCATGTGTGAGCTGGCACTGGCTGAACCTGTGGGAGGATAAAAGACTGTGGGCAGGTGCAGGCTCCAACGGGTCCTACAGGGAGTATGAGCATTCATAGCATTCAACACTGTAGACCACTGTGAGAGCATCCACGGAACCTTCCCTGGAATTGGAATGGAAGACATACTTGAGTTGATAGCCCTGCAAAGGAAACGTTTGAAGGTTGAAAATAAAGCAGGAGACCTTAATGGAACAGAGCCTGCTGAGGGAATAACCAAGGTTATTTTAGCCTTGCCTTTTTTCTATATCTTTTTAGCTTTAATTTTGGTTTTTGCTTAGCTTATTAACCGTGCATTGAGTGTGAGGCGTACAAGAAAAGTGACTTTGTGTGTGACACCGACCACATAAAATGGGACAAGGGAGGTGAAAAACATGGAAAGTGTTTTTTTTAGACTGAGCAGTGAAGGGGAAGACAACGCACACATATAAAGAAAGAAGGAAATAAAAAAGAAAATGTAAGAGCATCAAAATTAAAATCCCATCCAGGTTAGGCACGGGAGAAAGTCCAGCACAAGGCGTTAAGGGAGAGACTACCTTGCCCCCTTTTCTAACCACGTAACACCACCCACCCTCCCCAAAAACCCTTTCTCAACCCTAACCCACAGCCCTCGTCGGCATACTCCCTACAGCTAGCGGCTACGTCCCTGATTGGGCTTTCCCAACAGATGTCTGGATGGAGCACTGATGAGCTGACTGACAGACATGTGGCCATGACCGCAACTCCATGTGTGAGGGTGAAGAGAGTCTGAGATGAGACGTCGTTTCGCGAAGAGAGATGAGGTGACAGGAGAGAGGAAGAGAAGGAGAGAGAGAGAGAAAAAACAGGGCAGGCTTGGGGAGAGAGAGCGAGAAAGATAGAAAAAGAAATAGAGTGAGAGAGAGAAGTACAGGGCAGGGTGTCATATTCTTCATCTCCTTACCGTGTCTTTGGAGGACCTACGTCTCTTGATGTTGGAGGCCAGGTTGGTACTGATGGACCTAAAAGAGGCTTTCTTTTTGGGGTCGGGCTCTGCTCTACCACTTTTCCTATCCTAAAATAAATATACAGTATTATGTAGAACAATTATTTTCGTAATCTGGAGGAGTGTGCTTGGTTTAAGTCTCCAATCATCACCACCCACCAAACTACTACTAGCACTATCATGCTACTCCTAATACTACTCATGCTCAGTGTCTACATGTCTACAATCAACTGACTTTGGCTGAGGACATTTTTTTTCTTTTTTTTTAATGTCGTCAGCTGTTATCATCTACTGTATACTCTGCATCTCCGTCCTGACTCCGTCACAATAGTGCTTTCATGCACCCTAAGGGTTCTACAGAGCAAAAAGGACACTGGCAAGCACTACGCAGAGAGAGATATACTTACAAAAGTCTACTCATATATACTTATACAATCCTAAACTCTAGCGGGGGAGAGGACTACTGAAGTTTGGGTGATAAAAAAAAAAAACATTAGAACCATCCCCAGTTCTTACTTCTTTGTAATGGAAAGCAAAAAAGCATTAGCAAAGGAAATGAGCAAAATGAAAGCAATCAAGACAGAAAAAAGCAGCTTTTTAAATTTTTTTTTTGAAAGGTAGGAGTGGTTCGACTGTTTCATGGAAGAAAAAAAGAATAACCAATCAAGAAGTAATCGAAATCCAAACTCAACACGGTCCCTTAGCATTATACCCAGGGGAGTGAGTATAATGGCTGGGAGGGCGAAGGAGGGGTATGAGAGCTTATAAGAGGTAGGGTAATACCAAGAAGGAGGGGAAGTGATTTCAACCAGAGGACATGCAGTACATGGAACCGAAAAAGGAAATGCAAAATGAATGACATGACAGTTGACCTTGGCCAGCACCGTCCTTTATAGACTTAGAACCAAATTTGGGCCTCTGTGTGGCTGATTTGCCCAATTACACCCCTAGTGGACACTCATTTTGGCAAAGGGGTGAACCGAAACCAGACTGAAGGGTTGAAATTTGAATTGCACTTTATTTTGCAGTAATAAAATGCATTTGTTGAGCATTAACATAATGCTTGAAATTTACTGATTAGTTACGTTCATTGACCTTGGGTTAAGTGGCCAACTGATGACGAATCCTTTTAGCAAGGCTGTAAAATAAAGTGCATTTTGAAATATTTGTATAAGGATACAACAGTGTGAGCATATTTCTGCTTTCATAGGGTGGTACAGTTTTGTCTGTCTTTCTCGCAGGCAGCATAGCAGGATCTCTCCATCACATTTCACCACAGAAAGTATGCACAGTAACATTTCAACCATGGAATGACACTTCTTTTTTCTTCAGTGGTTAGTGGAAGAACTTGGATGCAGAGAAAGCGTGGCCGTTCTCGCCCTTTCAGAGCGTCCATGCTTTCATCCGTTGCGTTTGAAACCCCTCTGATGAGCCAGTGTCTCGGAGCCAGACGGCCTAGCTCGGAGCGCATGGATTCTTGATCTGCACCTGGCCTGCATTGTTTGAAGTGCAAATGCTGCCAGGGCAGATCTGACCAGTCATGCATTCAGAAAGCCACAGTGTGAGGCGGGCAGTATCGCTGGCCTACAGCATAGGCACCATGGGATGAGCATTACGCTTTGCATGGCATGGTTTTGGCATTTGGCTGTCGAGGGCAAATTATTCACTGGTGACCAAAAACGCATTTTACCGCATGTGCTGCTTTTCTTTTTTTTTTGCCTATGTTGATGCACATTTGTTTGAACAGATTATCAGCATATCTCTGTTTATCTCTGTTCACATTTTATTCTAACTGTGAAAAATGAAACAGCAAAATCCAGATTTCCTCGAGGGCCAGCAGCAGTGATTCACTCTAATTATACACCCTCATCAGTGCTGGCCCTGTGACTCTATGTGGGTAGAATGGTGGGCGTAGTAACCGTGCCACAGTGTCTTTGGACACCAGTAGGCTTTAACAGCCTTCAGGCCAAAACATCTCTGATGTGAGGAAGACAATCAAATACAAACAATGTTCGCTATTTATTTTGATACAAAACTGTGGGCATTGTTGCTGTGCAGATTTTTAAAGCTTGTTTTACCTTGTGGAGAATATATATATATATATATATATATATATATATATATATATAAAACGATCACCAATAGAGAATAACTTCTACATCATCTAGTTCATAGAAAAAACCTCTAGCTATACAGCAATAGCTATACACTGCTCTTGTACTCACTAACATTCAAAAGTTTGGAATCAATGTTTCAATTAATATTAAACCAATGATGTTGCAGAAGCAATCTTACAAAGATTATATGATACTACAGCTTATAATTAATGGCTTAAAACAGTTACATTGTAGAGTAGTATTATGATATAAAAAATAAATTTAGATGTTTCTGGAATGCTACAGACCTGTAAATGATTTTTAGTACAACAAAGACAAAAACAATATTATCTTTGTTGTGTCTAACACAATTACAGTATATTATTATTTAAGAAAATATTTTATAGTGCATAAAATATCTGGGGCCCACCTTTCCAGATGCAGCCTAAGCCTACAAGCCTTGTTTCCAGAAAGGTATGTGAAATGCAAATAAAAATTGACGCCTGCAGCACGTTCCAAAAAAACATCTTCAACTGGTGATGCCGTCAAGCTCGATTATAAAAGCAACATCAGGGAACATCCTAGTCCTTTGTAAGAGGGATGGGTCAAGGCTTGTCTCTTTCCCAAAAAAATGCATCAGCAACATTCCTCAAGAAGCCACCGCATGGAGATTACATATTAAAAGACACTAGAAAGACGTCCAACCCCTTAGATGCCAGTGCATTAAAAACCTAAATGTTTCTGTGATCATCACCACATTGGCTTGGAGATACTTTGTCAACCTCTAAGGACCATTTAGACTGTTACCAGTGTAAAGTAAGTCATTGTCTGTCATGGTATGTACGTGTATTAGTGCCATGGCATATGTATCATGCTGTCAGGGCACCATTAACGCTGAGGAATATGTACTCATTTTGGAGCAACATATACTGCGTTCTAGGGGCCATAAATGTCAATGCCATCGACAAGCCAAATTCGGCATGTTTTGTAAGAGCACACCTTTTTCTTATGTTACAACATTCAGAAATACCACATGTATCTCACGCTCATCTGAAATAGAATAAGGCCCTGTAGAATCATGTATTGCAGTCTCATGAATCAGCTTTCCAGATTGTTTATAGACATATTGGATGTTATGTTCTCTGGGTCATAAAAAAAGGACCATCTACATTGTTATGAGCGTAGTTCAAAAACTGGGGTCTGTCTTTGTATAAGAGCGTATTGTGCTCATGGCGTGGGTAACTTGCGCATCTGTAAGGGCACCATTAACGCTAAAGAATATGTCCACATATTGGAGCATCTTTTCAGGGACGCCTATGCTCATTTCACTGTTGACAATGGAAAGCCACATTTCGCACGGGTTATAATAGCAAGGCTGCATAATCAGAAATTGTGGGTGGTAGATTGTGCAACTGAAAGCCTGCAGTTGCATAAGAATGTTAAGAATATCATTAAAAACTGGATCAATTGGCATAATTAGACACCAATGATTTTTAAGTGTTGTTAAAAGGAGAAGTCAGGTAACACAATGGTAAAAATTCCCCTGGTCCCCACTTTTTTGGAAAGTGTTGCAAGTTAATAAGTCAATTTTACTTTTCATTTTTGCACTTCACATACAGTCCCAAGTTGTTTTTGTGAACTAAAGAGAATGGCAGATCATTAATGGCATTGCAGGCTTAATCCATTCATGTGTACATCTACATTATATAGATCATAGTGTGTTTATATTCCAAAATTTTGAATGGTAGGGTGTATGTTTATATATAAACGTTAAGTACATGGTTTTACAACCAAACTAAACTGCTCTGATTTATACCACTATCATTTACTGTGGTGCCATCATTGTACCAACATAGAAACACAGCAGGACTGTTCTGTAGGAGAAAGGCAGGCCATGCTAGTTTTCACCAGCCTCCTGCTGCTGTGTAGGCCAGTGACCCAGCATGTACTGACCCAGACTGAGGCCAGCAGTAAGGGGACAGTGAACTGAACACAGGCAGAAGGAGCCTCTGATCCCTGCTGGAACCCCACTGAGACATTCGGATAGCATGGCCTTTCAGTTAGAGCACTGCCCAGCGTGCATCAGTCTCTCTCCACCACAGCAGCATCGCCTGCTGTAGTGTATATGTGTTAGTGTGTGTGTGTGTATTGCTCTGCTTAGCGGAGATTTAGTAGGGGAGAATGGAGAAGCCGCTTCTTCATGCTGCGCACTCTGATTGGACAGTGGAAGACGTGGAAGGAATTGATCCTTAGCATGGATCTGCAGTGAACCACTCACATGATCTCAACCATTACATCACCATCTATGGGCAAAAGCCCAATTTGTAAAACAAGAGTTTTCCTGCTCTGTGATATTCTACTGTGGGTGAATACATCATTCACTCACTGTAACTGCGTTGTTATTATTTAATTGTAATTGCAGCATAAACACACTGCTTGTCAAAAGTTTGGTGATACCTAGATTTTTATCATGTTTTAATAAGTCAGTATGTTTTTGCTTGTTCGTTTAAGACTATAAACATTAAACAGAAAGTTATTAAGATCTTGTCAATTTCGTCCTTGCAAAAACTGCAAAAACAGAAGTATTACCTCAGGAATAATTTCAGAATCCACAGTTTCCACTTGTTTGGATGTCAAATAAATAAAACACTGTTTAAGTCACCCTTGGTTTGGAAAACAGTCCATTTTTGTAGGCAAAACCTGCTTTTTGTACTAAGGAAGCCATACTGATGAACAAAATATACCCAAGGTATTAGAAAATTCCAAAATGTAAACAAGATGTCCCCAAACTTTTGATGGTCAGTGTAAAAACAGACTTATCTGTAAGTTAGCATGCATTAATGCATAGCCATTTGGGGGTAAAGGTAGTCTTTTGACCTTTGGCCTACATCATATTGCAAAGGTCAAGAGCTAAATATGCACCTCGCTACAGCTTACTGCCCTCCTGGGTCTTTAAATTGAACCCTCTAACTGACGTGACAGGAAGAAATCAACCCTTTGTCCCCACTTAGCAGGCAGCAGCAGTAAACACCCTGCCAGAGATCCATGCAGGCTCTTATCCTGTAGGAGGAATGAGGGAGCGGACAGCCGTACCTGTAGGTTCTTCCTCCAAACATTAACTGCCGCAAAGGCCAGCTGCATCTGCTTTCTACGAGCGTCTTTGTGACGCTTGTATGCAATCTCGATGAAGATGAGGAAGATCCCAGCGACGATGCCACCAGCCACCAACATAAACACACCTATAAAATGCGTATAACAACATTTCAGTACTAAAAGAGCCAGCAAAATAAAAATTAATAGAGAACGAATAAAAATGCATATTGAGCCCATGTCTATGCTGATATTATTATTACTGCTGATATTATTTGTATATATATATATATATATATATATTTTTTTATATTTTTTTATTATTGTACCAATATTTGATTGTGTCATATTTCGCATGTCACATATCATATAATGGGTTGGCAGTGGCAAAGATATAAAAAAAATCAAGAAAAATATCTAATATCAACATTGGTTGCCATGTCACATTCCCTAGCTGCAAGTCCAGAAAAAACATTGAACATGAAAGGGATATCAAAAACAAGAAAATATCATTTTTTACTTAAATATGATGACAGCCACATTAATTATGGGTGTGGACCATACCTGCCATATTCTCAAATGTAAGTGTGGCTGGGGCATTGCTCCTGGAGTCACACTCCTGGTATCTCACCCAGGTTTTATCCAGGTCCTCCATGAAACCATTCTCGTGGGAGCTGTTCACAAGAAACATTCACAAATTCTCCCACACTGGGCCACTTAAAGAGCCACAAATTACACTGATTCAAAGATTCAAAGAGAAACAGAAAACAAAGGCGACATTCCACTGATTTAGGCTGCCATTACCTGAGAATGGCCAGGGAAACGTTTTGCTTCCATGGGCTGTCTTTGCGCATGCCAATTCCGAACCCTGAGCGGAAGAACAGCTCTCCCGTGGTGACCAGGTCACACTTCTGCGAGGCTTCAAACTCCAACACAGCTGAATCCCAGATAAAAGCGTGGAGTTTGCTAAAACAGGGAGAAAAGTGCATTAAAACACCTTTGAATCCTAGTTCCCTGGCTGAGGCTGGGTTTATTAAGCAAGAAAGTACAAATTTGTGGCTTCTTTTTGCATTGAGACAACTGCTGTGAATCCTCTAAGCCCAATTAAGCTGGGCCTTGTTCAGTCAGTGGGTGAAAACTTTAAAACTTCATTTGATTTGAATGTGGGTTTATTTGTTCCTCACACAGACCTCTAAACAGCACTGGCCCACCGCCATCAGTCCCTGTCTGTGCTTTGTACGACACAATGATTTATGAAGGTCCCCCTTTGAAGTGCTACTCCCTATCCTGCTTTGTATTCTGCATCAATATGAGTTGTACTGAATAGGACTAAGCACTGCTTTATCCACATTCTGCCTCCTGTTTGCTCACTCAGAGAAGAAACTGTAATCCATAGCACTGGCTGGTAAAACACGCCACTGTATTGTACAATATATATTCCTTTGAAGAGTATCAAACTCAGTTTAGGAACATAACAATTGAATTGCTATTAATATCTCAAACAACGAAACCTTTGTTCTCAGTCCCTGCTGACAAAACTGCTTTATTATATTGTAGAGGTATAAAGGTGTATGCGTTATTCATCACTGTATGCCACGCCAAATTGACAAATTGAAGTATCATGCCACTATACCCTTATATTCTGAAAAATAAAGGATCCACAATGCGTTCCTTGCTGTAAACCTATAAAAGAAGTTCCAGTTCCTTAACAAACCTTTCGGTGATTGGTTCTTTAAAAAACCAACACATAAAATAACAGTACTATGCCAATTAAAGGACCCATTTCCCACATTGTTCCCCAATGTCCACTTATGGTCACTTATTTTTGTGCGCAACACAATTTTTCATTATTCTACGTGTAGAATTACATCATACTACATGACAATTTTTAATCAACTCATTATCCTATCATTGAACTCTTCATTCAAGTCATACAAATGAAATTTCTCATGATATGGGCCCTTTAAAATTTTTGAAGAGTATTCTCCATCAATACAAACTGTTGAGCTGCGCTGTAGAAATGTGTGACTGACCCGTCTCGCACAGCCTGGATGGCTTCCGCGGCGCTTTCATAGTTGTGCTTTTCCATGTGGCGGTACATGGTGCTTAGCTCAACTTGACGGCGGAAGTAAATGTCCACAGAGCTCTGCTTGACTGTGGCGTAGATGAACTTGTCTGATGGGTTTCGCAGCTGCAAGACAATAGCACAGCAAGAGCTGTCCTGTTGAGCTCATGAGATGCATAATCAGTGAAGTGACAGTTCATCCAAAACTTCTAAATAATTCAAGCTAGCAGGTTGCAGCATCCTGCAAATCCAAAGGCAAGCTTTTGGCTTGTGAGTGTCTACATGGGATAGTAGTGCGAGGGGGGAGGATGCTGGAAGTGAATAGGGCAGGCCAAGGTAAGCATGCCCTAAAAAACATGTCCCAGAATCCAGCGACCACTGAGAACATGCTGCATGCTATGCTGTCCCACTGCTGTGCCATTTAATGCTTCACACAGAACTACCTTTGGCCTGCTATGTAAATCATCCACACCGCGCCTCGTTCATTCAGTGTTTTAAGATGAATTATGCTAATGTAATTCTCTGACCGTACAACAAAGTGTCTGAATTTAAATGTGAACTTTGGACTTTGGCTGAACTGTCCTCATACAAGCCCTTTGATATTTCTGTTCACTGATCATTTCAGCAGGCTAGAGGTTTTCCATCATGAGAGAAAGGCGTCTAAAAATACATGGAGATGAAAGAGGTCTGTTACGTCCTTGACCGACTTAATTGTCTGCCCTAAAACTGTTCCATGCAAAAACATGACATTTGTGGGCAATGTATTTGTTTTTCTTGCGTTCTTAGGACATGGGAAGCTGATCTGCGCTCAGTGATCTCACCCTAGGGTCGTTGATGCCGGTAATGCGCTCCTCAGGCCGATCCAGCACTAGGAAGGCTGCCAAATTGGCAGTATAAGATGCAACTATAATCATAGCAAAACCTGCCCACACCATACCTAAAATCCTCGCTGAAAAGCTCCGTGGGGCACCTGTGGGGCGAGAGAGAGAGCAGGGTCTATGCATGCTGGAAAATCAATAATGCGCTCGCGGAGTATTCTCATCAGACAGTTGTGATTGAGTAAATCATTCTCTTTGCTGTCATGTACCTTCTCCAATACCGGAGTTCAGTAGTACACCCCAGGAGAACCACATAGCGGAGGATAAGGTGAGGGCATCTTCTTCTTCCTCTTCACTATTCACTTTAAACCTTCCAAATGGGCTGCAGAGGAAAAGAAACTCTAATAACAATAATATCCAGCACAAATTCTCGGGATGTGTTTAGTAGCCTCCACAGCTCCTGGGAAAGGTGGCATATCTTTCGGGCACAGTAGGTTCAGATATGGATCACAGAATTGGTGGGAGGAAGCAAACCTATAATCTTAAAAATAAAAGTTTCTTTATGTAGATGTCCTTAAAACTTTATGAAGGCTATTCACACTTAAACATCTTTACAAAACCGTTCCTATAAAATTAAAGGTGGCACTTTTATTTTTAAGATTAAAAGAACTTTCAGGAATATTTCACCATTAAAATTGCATGTTTAGCCTTCGCATAGTTCTTGAATATAAGAATTTCATTTGTTGCATTAAAACAGATAATTCATGTAACTTGTAGGCCAACTGAGTATATATTATTATAATATTGGCCAAGAAAATCAGATACGATCCCCAAATCGTTCAGCCCTACAACCAAATAAACTTCTTTTGACCTCTGCTTCTTTTTTATTGATTGGTTTAATAACCTGCAATAAGGAACCATCATGACTCTGAGAGTAAATGAAATGTACAGTGCTCTCTTGATAGTATCACAGACTTGACAGCAGTGGTTTCTTCAAATAAAAGCTGGCCAAAGGGGTGACTGTTACAACCAGCACTGAGGGACCTGTCCTCCCTGACAACCAAGCTATTGATCCTTCTCAGTCTAAAGCCCTCAGGCCTGGTCCTACTTATCAAAAATGTATTCCACAATCCATGGGTGTAGTGATGAGCTTCTTTTACCTGAAACGGTCTAATAGGTAGAGCATCACCGCCACAACATGGACCGATAGACCCACCAGTAACCACAGGGTGCTCTGAAAGGGCTGCATGAACGAGTCCAGCGTACTGCGTGGTATTTCCTGCAGTCAACAACACGGTGTTACTCACAGCTCTGACACACACCACCCACACTGGCAAATGCGCCACCATATGGAGCATCTAACATGTTCTGTAGTTAGCTTCATCCTAGGTGTATTAATAGATTTCAGTCAAAAGCCCTAACAATGGATTCACAAGAGTTTCTAGTGCGCAAATGTGCTCAGCTAAGGGAGCTTAATTAATAAGAGGAGCTGTGAAACACTTCTAGGCAGTATGTCTACTACTCTGCTATCTGGGGAGTTTTCAGCAAATTACCTAAATTTCAATTACTTTTTGCGACGAAGTTTAAATGAAAGTGA
Source organism: Megaleporinus macrocephalus (assembly GCA_021613375.1). Lineage (NCBI taxonomy): Eukaryota > Metazoa > Chordata > Actinopteri > Characiformes > Anostomidae > Megaleporinus > Megaleporinus macrocephalus. The sequence goes on along the minus strand of CM038725.1, from coordinate 17,363,051 downwards.
CCCTGACTCTGGGCCTTATTAAATATTCTAATAATTGCATCTGTATTTAATCCTCATACCGAGCACATGGTGTGTAACTCTGATTCAGAACTACTGCACTAAACCAGGGGTTGCCAATCCTAGTGCTAGTGACCCTGCTTTACTCTACTCTATAGACCTGACCAAGCAAACAATGGACTTGTTAAGTAGTTATTGAGTTTAATCAGATGAGCTTGATAAGACAAAGTGCATAGTGTTGGGTTGCCAGGACTAGCAGGAAGAACCCATTTACTGAAAATGTGATATTTAATGTGATATGTTGAGAAAGATTTCAGGAAGATTCCACTATTTTGCTCTACCTTTTTGACAAGGATGGTGAGCCCTTGGTACTTGAACGGTTTCGAGAACTCTATGTACTGGGCTCGTTCATTGTTGATTGTGAGTGGAGCCACGATCATGTCTGCCAGGCCACCCAGAAGCTCTCCCATCATGCCATTCCACTCCTTCTTGTTGCTGTTATTCACCTAATAACAGAAAGGAAATTGCGCTCAGTAATTTGTCATGCTCGAAATGTTCCCCAGCACTGCCAAGGAACCGTAATTACACCTGTGAGGAATGGCTCTGCAAGCCATAGATATCCAGAGAAGGAGATGCGACTCTCCACTGCGATGACCTTGGGAGAAGACTAATGAGAAACTCTGCGTACTGGCAAAATCAATAAAGCACTGATATTACTCACGCGCTCCTGAGTGCCAAATTTGCCATCAGCCACAAGATGCACTTCATAGGTAAAGTTCATGGTCATCGCAAGCTTGATCAAAAGGTCAATGCAGAACCCATAGCAACACTGAGGCACTATGGGCCGACCTATGGGAGAGCCAAAATCAGACAGAAAACATAATGCTGGTCTGACAGAATTACAAATACCTCCAGATATAACAAATGTACGCTGCCAATCAAAGGTTTGGGACTACATGTTCTGTTTTTTAATTGAAGATTTTTTTTAATTAAAGGAGCAATTTGTAAAATAACGAAATCTGTCTAATTTATACTCCAAACAATAGGGAGCAGTCAGGAAGAAATGTTGTGAATTCAGCATCAAACTTTTCCCGCTACAAGAGCGTCTCTAGCGATGGAAAGCAATGACAATATAACTCTTGTTTGCTTCTGTTTAAATCACTTCTTTTGTTATGTGCCAACCGTGGATTATTGCTAAAGCGGGTCGTGATGATATATAATATCTAACTTATGTATATAACTTTACTACAGACAGGATGGGCCAGGGCTAGCTGGTTAACACGCTAACTTTAGTAGATACCTCGGCAACAGAATAGAAAGATGTCTTTAACATACTGTCAATTGTTATTATTTCTTTACATCTTCTGTTGCTATTTTGTACTTTGTATTCTAAACTCTCAATATTACATATTGCTCCTTTAAGTACAAAAAATACACTACTGTCCAAAGTGAGGAAGCACCCTTCATTTACAGTCAAAATAGTCATTAAGTGAACGTTATCCATTTTTAAGACATAATTTCTGAGGTGATAACCAGTTTTCATTAGGAGAGTTTTCAAAATAAAAGATAAAAATTGTATTAAAAGACAAAGAAAAGGGCCACTAAAATAGTTACCACCAGAAACAATACATAAAACCTAATTTATGGAATATTAAAATAAAGCTGCAGTCTTCATTTAGATCAGAAAATGTCTGCAGGTGTTTCCGTCCATGCTTCCACTGTGAGAAGAACTCAATGTAATGGATCTGTGAAGCTGTCAAGAAGCTGTTACTCTGAAAAGCATGGCTACCCCAGTGTCAAAACTTCAGCATCATAGAATCGGTTTGGAATTACTTAGATTAAGAGAAGCAGAAATATAACCAACTTGTACAACTGAACTTTGGAGATGTTAAAAACATATCCCAGCAGATACTTCAGAAAAAAAGGGTCTGGACACTTAAAGCAGTGTCTAGTAAAGCATGCCATACAAGGACACAAAAGCGTGCAAGGACACAATAAATCCTAAAAAGAATATGATGTTATATTTAGTTGTTGAACCTTCAGTGTAATTTTCTAATATATATGTTTTTAATAAATTACTTATACTTAATTGCAGTTTTGTTTCGACATTTAATAAATGAAAGGTGTTTTCTGATTTTAGGACAGCTTACAGCACTAAGCTTCAATCTTTTGTATAGCAGTGTAGCTCTATCAATGCTAGCATATGTCCATTGTTACCAGGAATGGTCTCATTCGGGCCAGTGCAGATCACTTTTTTGATCAGGACTCCATTCACAGTGTATTCCTCCTTGCATGTTCCGTCTCGCAGGGTCGGTTTCACATACACAAAGGGCTCTTGATGGATGGTGACAATCTAGCAGACACATAAGGCTTGAGTTTTCTCCACGGGCGATTAACCATGCCAAAATAAATGTGAGAAATTTAGCAAAACTGTGAACGATCTGGGAGAAAATAATGAATAAACACCTTCAATCTTGTTGACATCTGATAGCCTCTTGGCTTCTCAGTCTCTCCTCCTGGCCAAATGATCTTCCTCTGAGTGTTCATAACAACCTGTAGTTTGACGGAGAGAACATTTGTTAGGGGACGTTTTCTAAAGGTTATACGTGTCAAATTGCAGTATGTTACTGATTCTAAACAGGACTGCAGCGTTTGCGTACTTGTGAGCCATTGTAGACGCCCACTTGGACCAGCCGAGTCTTCTGGTAGTTAAGGATGCTATAGTGGGCGAACCTCCTGTCCCCGTCGTCATTAAACTCCACGCGGCCTGTGAGGCCATCTGGATACTTGGATGACATCAGCACTCTAGCACACCGGAGGGGGGCTAGTGAGAGACTGCACAAAAACCCTCGCCCTCTATCCCCATTTCAATAGCGACGCGTGACACTGACACTGACACTGATGGGAAGTAATGGCGGGGGATTTTTGGCCCCATTCAAGGAGAAGAGTGCAGGTGCGCAGGACCGGAGATGGAGAAGAGAACAGAGCAGGAGATGGGTGGAGAAAGATCGTGCTGACAGTACACAGGCAGAAAAGAAGGCACACCGAACTGAATATGACACTGAGAGGAACACGGACATGCCAGCTTTTGGGTCTGAGACGGGATTCAGACTGGATTTAAAAAGATCACGTTCCCAGTGTAATCTACAACTTAACAGGCTTGGTGCATCTTTAGATCAAATGATTCTTGATACCACACCCTACAACTCATGATCTATTTACAAAATCTGGCAATGTTTGTAGCAATGCAGCTAAAAACCTTATATTTTTGCCCACATTACTGATTCATTTGCCTTGCACACCGCTTGTTAATTCCAATATTTGCAGTGTGATAGCTCCCACCCTTGCCAGTGCCAGCGGTAATGTATGGTAATGCATGAGAGCGGATGGATGGTGGTAGCAGAGCGGTAGTAGCAGAGCGAACTCTCTGGCCTCACCGTTTGAAGAGCGGGCCAGTCTTCCAGATGTTTGTATTGCCCACGCAGCCTCGAGGAGGCTCCGTGATATTCTCCTTCTCAAAGAGCTCCTGGATGGACTGGGCCACCACTGCCACCGCATCGTAGATGTGCGCGGACTCATTCTTGCCATTGATTAGCTGGAGGCCGAGCAAGCCTGCCCAGTTGACAACATTACATGGTGTTGGGCAATGCTTTACAAACTCAAAAGATTCTCAGTCCAAGACAACAGTCGTTAAATAAAGAAAGAGACGTGCACAGAGTTATCAACAGTAACAGAGTGCCTGAGGGCAGAAAGGAGGGGCATCGTAAGAATATAGGCTGTAGGGTCGGGGGGGAGGGGGCAGGGTTAGGACAGGGTGAGCACTGAAAGCACACTGATGTGAAGATTACATGGATGTGCGTAAAGAAGCCAGGACAGAAAGAAATTGCGGTTGTAGCTTACCATCGTATTCACACTTCAATGTAGAGGTAGCAAAGCACCACTTATAAATAAACTCATGACCAGCCAAACCAGTAAAAATGTACGCGCATTCAAACCAATATGGATTACCACAACTCTCTATTGCATCATTTGTAGTCTACTGAAAGAAAGGACACACACTTAAAAGATGAAACAAATTAAACGTTAGACATAGAGCACACAATACAATGAGCAGAAAGATCACAGTGTTTAAAACCTTTAAACATCTAAATGTTTAAACGTTCAAACACCCAAGAACACCACAGACACTGATTCGCCGATGTGGATTGCAAACTGTAATCATATAAAAAGCGCTAAGGCCAACACGCCCAATCTGTTACACAGTCTGTGCAAGAGAGAGTGGAAGAGAGATAGAGAGGGAGTGAGAGAGAGAGAGAGAGAGAGAGAGAGAGGAATGGAGTGGAGGAATAGTACGTACCATCTGGAGCTTCACTCAGTGCTTTACCAGACATCTCCCTTTCTCCGACCAGCCACACGTAACCAGAGCCTGTCATATTGAGCTGGCGCGCTGCTTTGTAAATGGCCGCGGCTTCGTCTTCGCTGTGATTGGATAGAGGTTGTTAGTGCTGGCATCATGCGGTGTAAATGCCTCCAATGTCAACTTGATGGTTGGGCTAAAAAGGGCAGAAGCGCCTCCTCAGGCTCACAATTTGACATTTGGTGAGTCTCTCCTATTCCTTGCCTAAGAAGAGGGTGTCAGATGCCATTACTAAATAATGTCTTATGTTTTTTTTCAACATTGCTAGTAAATAAATAAACACTTCAGCATTTGATGCACATATTGCAATAACACTGCTTTTTAGTGAAGAGTTGGGATTCAGATTTGAATCTTAGCTATGACATATATATATATATATATATATATATATATATTTGTTTCAGTTTACTTATTTTTGTATTGGTACACATATCAAAACAAAGTGCATTGGTATAATATACTTCATTCCTGTTGAGCCACCCACAATTTATTTAGTTTCCAGTCATAATGGTTATTAAGTACAAGTAATTCACTTACAATGAGTTACAAGGAAATTAGATAAAAGATAGGCTACTTGCCAAAGGAAGGGGACAGAGGAGTTTCCTAATTTGAGTTATAAGAATTATTAAGAAATACAGAGAAACTTGGACTCCTAACAACCATGCAAGACCTGGTAGACCACCAAAAATGTCCCTATCAGGTAAACAGCACATAAATCTTCCATCTTCCATCCAGAGAGAAGAAAATCAAGCTCCACTCTAGTTTTATTATCTGAAAAAAATCCCCAGACGCTTCTGTCCATTCTTCCACAACTCAACGCTATGGGTCTAAAAGGTTATGCAGCTGTCAAGAAGCCCTTGCTGAGAACATCAGAACCAGGACTGTCCACCCCAGACTAGTGGAAAAAATACTCCTGCAGATTTCTTTGAAAATAAACAAAAAGCTGTAATAGAGGCAAAGCGTGCACAAGCAAAATACAGAAAATGTTTCTATTGTATTTAGTTGTGGAGGCTTCTGTGTAATTTTCTGTTAAAGTGGCTTCAACCCAGCCGCCCCCTCCACACAGAAAAATGAATACCTTGTACTTAATGGCCATTTTATATAGAAATGAAATAAACCAAAGCTAACCTTTGCTTTTTCACAGGACAGTGTATTTTAAATTAAGTGAATCTAAAGAGCTGTTTTATTTAGTGTGTATCTCATATGCAGCTAGCGTCTGCATAGACATGTGTTCCTTGAGGGCGTTGAGGTGACTGACAATGCTACTTAGCTTCAAAGTAGCAATACATATTCATACACATTCTCTCTAAACATAGATTATGGTTCTTGGTTTGGGACTAGAAAGATACTGATATAAAATCTTTACATTATGTGGAAGGTCTTTAAACAACTGTACATTTCATTTTTAAAATGCCTTTTAAATAACCATCTACTAACCAATTCTTTTTCAGAACCGAAAGGGATGCTTCTGTGTCTGGGGTTGGGAAGTGAGGTTTAGAGTTCAGCACGGCTTGCTGATTTCTCTGGTGTAGCACACCCAGTAAATTTGACAATTCACTGGTTAGTTGAAACAGGTGTGCTATAGCAGGAACATCACCAAAATGTTTCGTACTCTGGCACTACAGGACCTCCGTTCTACAGAATACCTCTAAAGAATACTTTTGTGTCCCTTGGGCACCTTTATTTTTAAGAGTCAGGAGGCATGTACCATATTCCAATGAAACATACAGATACAGATGAGAATAATGGCTTAGTGTGATAATAAAAATAATAATGGGAGAATGTGATAATAATAATAAAGCTTGTGTATACCAAATGGCTACATACAAATTTTAAATAATCTGAAAAAAAAAAAAAACACCAGTGCATTTACAAAACATCCGCTCTGGCAGGCCGAGTTAGTAATTCTGATCTTGTACAGTTTCATTTTCTGCACATGCTGGTGTTTATATTGCATTAGGCCGCAGGGCAGATGAGCTCACCTGGCAGACAGGATGATGACTCTGGCTTCCAGCTCCTTGGCCTCCTGGAGCAGAGCAGTCAGATTTGTGTCTTGGCTGAACAGGAGCACTTTCTCTGCCTGGGATTAGGACACAACATTAGTCAAGTGGTTGACTCATCGCCACCCTGAACCATGCTCTGTTCAGCGCTCTCGCTTCTTTTTTTCCTCACTTTTTTCTTTTTTTTTTGCTTTTGTATTAAAGGGATTGGGAAAAATGGAGTAAAAAAAGTTTCCGTGATAATCTGCTTAAACTGAAAAAAAGTAAGCTTGGAGGAAAAAAGTTCTGCACTTTTGTCAGCATGCAAACTGAAGGGAAACAAGACTCCAAGGAAGAGCGTGCATGTTAGAGGAAGAGGGAGAAGAAGACTGATGCAACCGGAAAGCAAAAACCGGGTGGAGGAAAGGGAGCAGGGTGGTGGTGGTGGCTTCTTTCCCAAAGGAAAAAGTAAAAAAAGGCAGTAATGCTGCAGAAAGGTGGGAGTAACATCTGGATTGTGCCTGTCCCACACGACCAGATCTCCACGCACTGTGTCAAAAGAATAGACTTGCAAATCTTGCTGGCTTCAGTACATGCATTCCTTTACACAAAAATAAAAAAGTGGGAGGTAAAAGGGGCGATTCTTTTGTTGAAATTATACGTTTTCAAATAAAAAAAGAAATAAATAACCCATTCTCAATCATAAAAGAACCCAAACATAAATAGACGTGCTAGCAGGATAAGGTATCTCTGGAATCTGTTGATTTTTTTCTCTTTTTTTCTTTTTTTTTTTTTTTGGACTGGCTTCTAGTTGCTACGTTCAGATAACTGTTGGGCGGCGTGCATTGACCATGCAAATATACCTTGGGTCCTCGCTTGTTGTCATAGGACAGTTGGTCGAGGTTTTCATAGTTCCTGTTTTTACTCTGATGAATAATGTGCACAGAGAAAATATGCAGACACAGAAGAATATTATAAACAGGTATAAATGGTGTGCAGTAAAGCATTCCAACAAAATCTCCACTTTTCTGCTTCAAATTGGGAAACTATAACCCTGGGGCTTGCAAAAATATCAAGACCACAGTAACCGGACAGGTTCAGCCAATCCTTCATTCCTCATGACATTTCGCGAGAGATCCACTCCCCCCCCACCTCCTTCTGTAATGGTCCAGCACAAAATGATTCATTTTACTGCCAGAATAGTCATTTTGCCTCATTTCACCTGCAGTTAATTAAAAATGTATAGAACAGTGAGCCCCCTTCGGTCTTTGGCGAGCTCCATGGTTCAATACCCTTAATAATATAATATTGTCATATATTGTAAAGTATTTAGTTATAATGTATTTTTAAAAGGGCTATCTGTTTATTAATAGTCCATGCAGTGCAGTCTAAGGCCAAATGTGTAATAATGGCGCAGGTACTGGAGGCTCCATCAGTCTCTTTGAAAGTCTACAACAAAACAATACTGCAGCCCATGAAGCATAACTTATCACCACCAGGGGATCTCCAAAACCAGACATATGGCCTAGACTAGAGGGAAATTTGTAGTGCTTCATCAAGATAAACCACATTTTTCAGTAACTGACATAATCTATTCCACACTTCATGGCTCTAATCAGTCTCCCTGTCATAACTGTCCTCAGTGAGTCAGCTTATTTCATGCCTTACGAAGTAAACTGAAGATATAGAAGCTGAAATATGTGCACACACTTAGTGCTGCAGCTGTGCTGTCTGCCTACCGCATTAAATCTGCGCATTATCCCAAGCAGAGCAAATATACAGAGATAGATATGTGCAAATGTGTGATATATCTCAACCTAGGTATCAGAGTGATAAATAATCAATGTCCTTTAAAGTCCTTTTTAAAACCTGGAAGCAAATAGCTGCTGGAACATCTCATTTGTGGCCAGAAGCTGCGATCAATTGCTACATCACTTAACTGCCACGCAGCCTCTTAATTTGTATTTAAAAGCAAATTGAGCAAGAAAATAGTGAGTAATGTTTGTAGACCTATTGCCACATATGCAATACGTATAGCAGTCGGAAAGTGTTCTAAAAGGTGCCACAGAATTAAAAACTGAATTTCTTTTGGCAGAGGAAAGTTTAGTTGACATACTGTACATCTCAAACACTGTTGTCTCCTCCTTCAAATGTACATCTCACACTTGCAAAAGAGGGTGGTAAATAGGACAATTCCAAAATCCTGAACTGTTATGTAACAGTCTTGATTCTTCAATATATATATATATATATATATATATATATATATATATATATATATATATATATATATATATATATATATATATTAAAAATTACAGACACTAACCATCAAAACACTGACAATGGTGCAGCAGCAATGAAAATTGTGTCTCAGTTACAAGGAAACCTATACAAGCTCAAGCATTTAAGGTGGAAAATTTGCAAAGCAAGCTGGTAAATCAGCTTTCACATATATTTAACAGGATCCTGGACTACTTTAATTAAAGGTTGTTCGTTTGCTTTGCATAGGGATGCACCGATACAACTTTTTCCTTACCGATACCAATACCGATACCATCTTTTTAGGTATCTGCAGATACCGAGTATGACTAAAATGCTCGATATATGGCTATGAATCCTGATATTTATAGTGTTCCACGTTTTATATGTTGTATTTTTTTATGTCTTATCCTGAATAAGATATAATAACCTTTAAAGAACACCATTTACTGGTTGAGTAACTGCACATTAAAAAGTTTCAGAGCTATGAAAAAACAAAAAAGGCCACAATACAGAAACGCGTGCAGCCATTTAGTCAATAAGCTTTATGGTATCGGCGCTCTCTATTGCTGATACCGATACTGTGTACCGATAAGTGTCACATTTCACAACATCACACAGGCTTTTGACAAAAAGATAAAACAAAATGAAATGAAAAACACTAAAGAGAGGCTGTTCCACCTTTACTAGCATCACCACCTGTAAGTAGCAGCATGCTGTGTGATTTTCTCTGCATTTTGATGTCTGGGGTAGGTCGTCTAAAAACCGAAAGTTTCATAATAAGTAACAACTTACTTTGTGTTGACGTTCAGATGCATGTAGCTAGAATAGGTAACATTAGCTACTAGCAAGCTACAAGTAGTTAGCTAGCATAGCTAATTAAAGAGTGTGATGACCTAGACAAGTTGTTTGTGTGATCACCACTGTAAACCAACAAATCAGAGCAGAGCTTATCTAATTATTCAAGAACTTGCAAAAAAAAGAGAAAACAGCTGGTTACACTTTTGGGCCAAATCACAGGGTGTTAATCTGCATTAGGGCATTTTTCACCCCTACCCAAATTACAAAACCATCTATGTAGAAATCAGAGGACAATATAAAATGCTGAAGAATGCATTCTATGGCACCTTTACGTACTATACTCACAATATGCTCAGAAAAGTATGTTGTGACATATGACAAAGTAATTTATCACAATAAAGGTATGTGATATCACGTCACATGTGCAGTAAAATAAAAAAAAAATAAAAAACAACAAAACACGGATGTTTTGGCCTAGTAAGCCAGTGGCTCTTAAATGTTCAGCTCCTCTGAGGTACAATAAATAGAACATCAAATAGCAGGTTAAAATACCAGTCAAGTCTAAACATCTGTCCAATTCCAGTATTCTGATGATGCTGATACTATTCTGATCTCATCATGCATCCCTACGTGCAATGAAACTAAATGTGATTTTATGTGATTTGCATGACTCCACATGTTCACTGCACCTGAAAAGAGATCAGTGTATTTCTAATTAATCATAGCTTCTCATTACTTCAATAATAAAATAATCTGACGACCTTAACTATCACTGCACAGTCAGAGCCTTGTAAAGATCAGACAGTAAAATCAGGCAGCCTGCTCTGTTTTTATGAGGCTCTGACTTCCCTGATGGGTTTTTGGGAATAGGGGGAGATTGCTGCATTTAAAGCGAGCAGGCCTTGAGGCTGGCATTGCTGCAAATGACATTACAATGACATTGAGTTCATTCCAAATATATTCAGGGGCCTTCTGCCTCGCACATACACAAACTGTTTCTAAAAGGGTAGCACAGCTCCAGCCAGGTTGTAGAAGTAAACGCATTAAATGCATAAGAATATTCATTCGCATTGGGTTTGAAAGGCAGCAGACATCAGCTACAGTTTTAGCCGTAACCGATAGGTTTGGAGCTAATCTCTCCCACTCACAGCGCCCACAGATCTCTCTAGCCTTCCACGCACTGTAATTAAATACCCACATGTCCCCTGCCATTGATTTTTTTGCACAGCCCCAGGTTAAGTCCCTCATTTTGCTCCTGTTTGTGGATCGAGAGACACATAGGAAAAATCTGACTATGGCAAAAAGCAATGTGAGATGAGTAGAAAAAGTACAAAGTTCTGCAGATAAAAACCACTTAAGACGCTGTTGATGCCTCTGGCATAAATAATGTTAGCCAATGGAAAGAAATGCGCTTACACAAACAGAAAAGGAAACAGTTAACGTACATAGAGGACCTCTGAGGTGCTGACTACAGGTACACATTGACACACACCACCACACATACGTGCACGCTCTCACGACAGCCGCTCCCTGCGTCTCACCTTCGTCTCTCTCTCCTCCAGCAGTGTCTCCAGCCTCTTCTGGGCTGCACGGCCTTCGTGGTCATCGCTGACAATCAGGATGATGTGGTTCCAGCGGAACTCGCGCATCATGTCAAACCAGACCTGGGCCTGGTGAGAGTAGGGAGGCACTGTACGCAGGAAAGAGAGATGGATACTCTAAAAAAAATGAAATGAAAGAAAGAAAGAGACAATACTGGTTACTCTCAAGAGAAACGACAAAAGCCCCAGAGGCAGTAACAGTCCAGAGCTTTTTAATTACTTTAACTGTAATTAATTTGCCAGAAGCTCTGCCACCTCATCCTTTTACTCTGTCAACAAGCCTCAAGGGAAAATGTTCAAAATGCTACAGTCTTGTATCTGTAAGTCCCTGTAGTTCCATAGTTGATAAACCTGCTTCAGGTAAACCTGTATACTCAGGTAAAAGTAGCATTACACCTGTGAAATAATGGCTCAAAAAAGTAGCAAGTTGAGGAGAAGCACAAAGTCAAAACCTCTTACACCATTTTTTTCACAAACATTCTGAATAATCCTTGAGATGTACATTAGAGTAGTATACAGTGATATACAGACTCTGATTTCTTTAATGCAGCACTGATTAGAAACCAGGGGTTGCCATATCTACAACACAAATACAATTATTTTATCAACTATCCAAAATCACCAGTGAACCTGCGGTCAGTTTTATGTGTAAACATATCAAATATGCATATCTGATAAATCTGCAACAGTAGAAAAAGATGTTTTTTTAGGACTATTTTGCCTCACAACACCCTTCATGTAACTCTATGCCACGAATATATTAAAATAAAAGGATTATAATACAAACCTTTGTCACAAAACAATGTGTCAGACAGGCAGCATGCTTCTAGCCATTTTATGTAATGACCTTTGTGAGGGAGCTTTTTAGAGGCATTAAACTCTTGCAACGTCTGCTCGCTATTATTACCTCTGTGAACAATTATGAATCGAAACATTTTTTTGTTTACGTCTCTACCATTTAAATACGTAGATTTTATTTGATTGGTGGACTTCCCCTTTAGGTACTGAGTGTGTAACTGCAGTGGAATTCCTTAGCACATATCGGTTAGCATTTATTAGCATAGAAAACTAAACTTAGGTCTAGCCAGGCGCTGTTTCTGTTTTACATGTCAAAAGCGAATAAAGAGTGGATTCCTTACTTTCCAAATATACTATATACTTAAATAAATGTATTACTATTTGAAAATACCTAGGAAAGTAACTAGCTTCACCATTCAATGGCAACCTTCACTTACTGCAGGAGTGAGGTAACTGACATAGCTAATGTTAGCTAGGTAGCCTACTGTGGTTTTCTGAGATAAACAAAACATTGTATTTTACAAATTTGATAATAACTTACTAGACAAAAGTCGTTGCTTGAAGAAACAGTCAGAACATATTATTAATGTTAGTCTTTAGCGAAAACTAAAACCGGAGCGCCCGCACCGCTAACTACAGATTACTATAGCGACCACAGCTTGACCAACACACACAACGCTGTCACAAAGTTGTGTACGTTGTTAATGTTGTTGCAGTGTTGCCAAAATGTAGGGCTTTTTGCGTTTTCTGAACAAGTCTGTGACAACGTCACTACTAAATAACGTGGTTTTTTTTACATAATTATGTTTTCTGTTGGCAACATAGCAAAGCATTTACATGCTGTTCCATACAGATATAATGGAACGTATGAAGGATTAAAAGAGGTTGTGACAACGTACTGACAAATTACATTACAACGTTGTGACAACATTGTGGGCACCAAAACAGTACGTTGTCACAACGTAACATTGCATGTTGACAAATGAGACATTTTCAAGTCGTGCAAAATCCTAGGTATGAACAGGTTTAGTCTGTGAGTAATATTTACGCTGGTCATTACTTTTGTTTTTTTCTGTTGTAGAAAAGCTACTACTACAGCTTTACTAAAAAGCTGACTTTTGCTTCGTCCAGCTGGTAATTTTGTTGGTGGTATACGAAGCCCATAGATGCTTCAACCCCTTAAAAATACATCAAAAAATACGCTGGAATGAATGAATGAATGAATGAATGAATAAATAAATAACCCGTCGTGCTGGAGCATTCGTCCGTAAAAAAAGCATTTTGACATGCAAAACTCTAGGAGGGCCTCATTTACTAAGATAACTGTACTGACAGCTGACAAGGACAGACAGCATCTGTGACAAGGAGAGCGCGACGGAGGCGGAATTTCAATTCGTGCCCACTAGCAGGGCGCGCGCTCCAGGGGACTGGTGCCGCGCGGTGGCTGCTGTGCTCTCGCGCGTTCGCGCTCACTCACCTTGTCCGAGTAGATGGACATGCGCGTTGTCAGACCCACCACTGGGATGCGGTAGAATCCGGCTGTGTAGGACACCGGGGTGGGGGTCAGGTGGTCGTTGGACTGGGGTGGATGACTCACCAAAATGGCATAGACCTGAGGGCGGAGGAGCAATATATCACACAAATATGATATGAAATGTTGAAATATGGACGTCTAAGGGAGGAAGGAACATATAATCATATGTACTTAATACAGTGACAACAATACAGTATTCTTTCATTCTATAGTTTTAACCAACTCTACACTGTGTTACCTCCCTTGTCTTCATAATGCAGCTCATCCATTGTAAGCCTGCAACATTATATGTTTATGTATCACCTTAAAGTCTTATAACATTTAAGTTAACGGTAGATGTTAATGAGTGAGAAGAGTGGCATGACTTGAGGGCAACAACTTGTTTGAGACGTGACAGTAAACAAGCAAACTACATTGCTATGTTTTTGTATATTGAACGTAATTGCTCTATGGGGAGGTATTGATCCCACACAAAAGGAGATTAATAATTCAGTCCTGGAGATGTAAACAGATTCATTCTGAGTTGTTTGATGTGAAGTGGTTCAGAAAAACGTACAGACTCAGGTTTCATTACAGTGAGGGTGAATGGGAACCTGGGGTCCCAATGTTTATAACACAAATATGGCCGTTTTATTTAGGTTTTATTTGTGAGTAATGGTCAAAAAAATTTAACTGTAGAAAAAATCTTTGTGATCTATTTTGCCTCACAATGCCTTCCATGTATTACCCAGTTTAATATAATTGGATTAAATAACTGTCATGAAACGAAGTGTCAGACATCAGGCAGTGTATTCATAATCCTTTACTGTAATATGTTTCTGTGAGAGAGCATTTCGATGTAGACGTCTGGTTCCCATCGCCACCATTGTGATCAATTCTGCCTTGGCAAGTTTCTTCAGGACAGGGAAGTTCACACCAAACCACTCTAAACGACTTTGTTTACATCTCGACCGTTTAATTATGCAGAATATTTTGAAAAGAAAACGCTGGAGTTTCCTTTTAATTTAGCTCCCTGTGAGGACCAAATATACCCTCAGGATGATGAGGAAGCATTTTGACAGGTGGCTGGTCCTCATGACAGAAGAGCTTTTACATTTATTAAAAAAGTAAAAGAACCTAAAGATTGGCTTCTGGGTGCTGAGGTTGTGATTGTAAGTCTAGCAGCATTTATCCAGAGTACTGACACAGTAAGAGAATGGACAGAATACAGAAAGACAAACTAGTGTGCATGCATGCATGTATGTATGAGAGAGTGAGCGTGTGTACGATAATCCCCCGGCTGCGTTGGATTCTGTAATCTCTCACTCTCTCTCTCTCTCTCTCTCTCTCTCTCTCTCTCTCTCTCGGTTTTCTCTGTAATTCTCTGCCTGTGCTCTCCCCACCAGAACAAAGCAGCTGTTATCCGGAGGGCGACGCCATGTTGGCCTCGTTTCACGTTCTCCATTCAAAGGTGAATGCACGACTTCTCTATGTGGTCTTTAACATTTGATTAGTGACTCTGAGACCCTGTGATAGGCTACTGAGGTCACATACCAGAGCATACCCCCATCACAACCACCACCACTATCATTCAACCACAGTCTTCAATCTCTACAGCTGGAAAGCCGACCACTGTCGTTCCACTCGGATCTAAATGACCCTCTAGCGGATCCTGTTGAATGTTCTCCTAAGTGGTGCGCGCGCACTGACAGCTTTGCTGAAATGAGCAGCGCCAGACCTCTGTGAACCCAAATAAATGGCCACCACAGAAGCAGTGGTCTAAGAGGCTGCCAGAAACTTCTAATTGGGAGGCAGGGTTGCTGCATATTTCCCAGACGTGAGCTGTAATTGGTAAAGGGGGTCTTGTGTGGAAACAGATTCAATCATATGGAGCTTTAATTAAATGGCAACAGATGATCCTTTTGGGCATTACTGTCACATAGTATTTCAATGTGAATTTCCTTTATGCGTTCATAAACACATGTAGATGCTTTAACAGATCGTTTCCATGACTGGGTTAAAAACAGCAGTTCACTGAATAACAACAAACAACAAACTCTATGGGTATTTAGAATATTTTGAATACCATTTACACCTAAAATGAATAATTTGTGCTTAAATATTTATAATCAAACTGATGCACTCACAGGTAGACACAACATGTTCTATGTTTATAATCATATGCATCAGTTCTGTGATTTTAAGCAGTATGTTCATCCTTTGTAGTGCCTACATGTTGTAGTTGTAGTCTACAGTCTGGAGTGGACAGTGAGTGGGGTACCTGGTTGGAGATGAGGTCCTCGCACACGGACAGTGCCATCTGGATGGCGTTGGGCTTGTGGGTGACTGAGATCGCGTTCATTTTGAACTTGTCTCTGCCGTAGATGTTGTTGGCCTGACTGACCGCGTCCTTGAACACCTGCTCGTAGCGCTTCTGGCTCAGCACCGCGCCGATGTTCACGATCTTGGGCTCGCAGCCGCCCCGTGCGCACGAGCACGAGACGAGAAACGCGAAGAGAACCAGACGCATGATTGTTTGTTTGTTTGTTTGTTTGTTCGCTCGTTCGTTTGATCGCCTGGTTTGCTTTCGTGGTCTCTTTTCTCTTCGGATCACAGTCTTGGAGTCATGCAGGGGAGCCCTGTTGAGCCTAAAGGCTTACCACCCACCTCAACCTTGAGCTGGAAGCGAGACCACCGAAACGGATTCACGCTGATCTGTGGTGCTGAGGCATGGTCCAGGTTTCTGTTTTGGTGGGTTTTTTTGAGTGGGGAGGTGGGGGAGAAAAAGCCCACAGCAGCCAGCCTGGCGTTAATGACGCGCGCTCCTGTTGATATTCGCCTCACAGATTCGTCCAGTCTGCGATGTTTACCAACCAGAATAAAAAAATAAAAAATAAAAAAACGAATAAAATTATGATTAGAAAAGTCGACGGCTGCTCGTTTATCTTCTCTGGTTTGAGTGAAGAGGAGAAAGATGTCGCTCTCCTCCGTCGCTCTCTCTCAGCTCCCTTTAGTGACCTGGCGCTCAGGAGCGCTCCGCTGTCCTTGGTGCTGATCGCCGCCGTGCTCGCGCACTGACGCGCGCTCCCGCCCTCATAACGCCTCACACGCTCGAACAGGCTTGACAATATTTGCACAAACGCGATGAAAACGTGTCATTGAGCGCATAAGCCTTTCTACCTCACGTGTCTCCTGGAATGATAGATCTTTTTATTTCACTATTTATGTTAACTGTTGTCCCAAAGTACAGCTTTCCATTAAAGGGGGATTCCTCTCTACTTCCAACATGAAGCAATTCAATCACTGTACATAACAATGTACATGAAGTCACTTCGAGTGGTCAGTGGGGAATAAATAAAATAAACAGAATATATGCCATTTTGGAAAAATAGTGGAAAAGTTTTCTTAGGGGACTATTTTGCCTTGAGTGTATCCCTCCACCCTATGTATGTTTTAAAAATGGGGTCCTACACCAAAAGCTTATCACAAAACTACTGTAAAACGACAAATGAGTTTACATGCACTTGCAGTTACTACTAGTATAATATTCAAATAATATTTGAATGATAACAGCATACTCTGGTTCCTTAGATTAGATCAATGTCTAGGAATCCAGTTAAGAGAACTGGATTTTAGCTCAGTTATCAGTTGTTACAATGCATGTACACCCTTACTCTGATTTCTTTCAGAATTCTCAGACTGCAAATGTGTGAAAACAGACCATGGTAACAGAAATAAGCAAGGAGCAAGTGCAACTATTGCAACCATAAGATGGCAACAAAACACTTTTGGCATGATTGTGACTCCACCATCTACATAGCTAATAAGAGGAAGCATGAATATTCTGTTCATATTTTCAGGTAAAATGACTTGAAGCTTCTAAAAAAATCCACAGTATGAAGTTTTATGTTATGTTTATGTCATGTCATACTCATAAAATCGGTTGCAAAGCAGAAATTTGATTACTACCTGGATCGTGTAGACCATGAGTTTCCCTTTATCTGGTTACTGAAGTGCATGTAAATGCATTGAACAGATTACTTTTTGATTTTCTGCAGTTACTCAGTGTCCCAGGCATTAGACAGCACATTGGTAACCATTTTGTGTAAGAACTTTCTCCAGATGTTTGGTTCCCATCACCACTGTTATGAACAATTGTGTCTCAGTAAGTTCCTTTAGAGTGGAGCAATTCACATCAAACCACTTAATGGCCAGATTATCCAAAAAGTGTGAACCATTAGTGGAATTCCCTTTTAAACTGTGGTATTATTTCACTTTAATTTCATGGCAACCCAAAGCCTAGCCTCCACAGTCCAACAGGCAGTAAAGCAAATCAAAAATTCTCTTCAGTCATGGATGGATATGATATTTATTCCATTATTTAACATGAACCGCCATCAACGCATATTTGCTTCGACTCGTGTTTCCAAGAGCAGCTTCCATCCATCATCTGTCAGGATCTTCATGTCATCTGACAGCTCCACACTATGAGCTACAGTCTTTCTTAGTTGCATTTGTTTTATTTTGGTGCTATTATAGGCATTAAGGATGCCTGTTTTACAGCATAGAGAAAATCAGAGAAGAATGCTTCCTCTTAGGAATAATCAATGGCAGCTTTTGCTCCATCCATCACTCCGTGCAATAGACAAGAGAGGAGCAGGAACAGCAGCAGCAGCAGCGCGATGGGGGAAACTCAGCGAGACCCCCGTTGCCAAGGAAACAAGCATCTCTGGCTGGAGGTGCAAGTCTCCTCTTCTTTTTTTTTATCCAGACAGCATAACTTACAATTATGAGAAGTGCTTTTGATCCTCATAGAAGAGCCAACACAACGTGCCTGGTTGGAAGGAAGCGTTTCAAAAACATTGCATTGAAATCTGTGCGTTTTGCGAACGTGACATAAAGTAGGAAAATCATCAGCCGTGTTTCAGCCGAGGAGGGGGAAACGGTTGCATTTTGATTACATCATTACCGGCTACATCACCCGCGGCCATGGAAAGGGAAAATCTGCAGCTGAAACCAGACATGGCTGGAATTTTGATAACCTTTTCCTCTTTTTCAATGCAATCTCTCATGCACACACCATGTTTTTAGCCCCAGTGGACATATATGTATGCTTACGCATGCTGCTGAGCTCTGTGGCAACCTTTACAGGAGGCACCTTCAGCCCTTCAACCTACATTCTCGTCAATAGCAATGATCTATGGAGAATGATCGCACTCCTGCATGCAGATGAGATGTAATTACATACACAGAGCTGTTAATGATTGGTAATAACATGGATGGGGTTTACAATAGTAAATAGAGCACAGAGGAGGCAAAAATGCACATTTTGAGGGCAGATTAGTCATATGTGCACACATGTGTGTTCCGCTTGTGTTCCGCATGTTAGTCACTCTCTAGGGGGTTGAAGGCATGACATCAGTTCAAGCCGAGGCACAAACAAGCAGAGCAAAAGAGCTGAGGCTAGGAATGCGCAGCGAGCATCAAATAACGCTCCATCTCTTTCCAGGACAAGCCGTTAAACTTTTTTCTTCCAGCCCATTATCCTCTCAGCCTGGTCTCCCCACGTTATGGAAGGAGGCCGTTTGTGCACTCATTGGGCGAATTGGAATCATTAGGTTGCACAACACTGCAAGAGACATGGCAGCGGCTACTGACACCAAATCCCAGCCCGAGACTCTTCAGGCTCTCAATAAATGATACGCGCAGAGTCATTTTCAAACTAGGTCTCGGCTCTCAAAGTGTCAGCTCGGATCATGCTGCGAAGCCTCCATGCCCTGTTGTGTGCTCCAGTGCCCGTTGTATGATTTCGCTGCAACATCCTACTGTGCATGCTCTGTTCATGCAAAACCATAATATTCAAGTTTTCAAGGCTATTCACTGACATATTTGAATAGCGAATTCCACTTTTGTAATTAAAATATGCTTAATGGAGTGGTTGGGATGTAAGTCATGTAGAGAATGTTGAATGTACTTTAATAATAATAATAGTAATAATAATATAAAGAGCACTTTTTATACCAGTCGCAGCTCAAACTGGCAGGTGACAAAGTTTAACAATGATAGAAGAACGTATGAGTATTTTAAATCAAGGATGACAGAATTTTTAAAATAGTATATACCAAAGACTCATAGAATTTTAATTGAATGGTAAAGAAGTTAATTTTCAAATGTTTCTTAAATGTGTTCATTGAGCTTGTCTGTCTAATATTAGGTGGAATTAAGTTCCACTGTTCAAGAGCAGAAGAACTGAAAGATGTCCTTCCAGGTTTTCTGTTTGTGGAAGGCCAGAATACAATCATGTTGGGGCATAAAACAAGAAGGTATATGTGCATATGTGCAGTCATGGCCAAAAGTTTTGAGTATGGCACAAATTTTGCCTCAGTTCATATGGATATTAATAAAAAACAAAAAATCACTAAACATGAAGTACAAAACACAAAGGGAAATACAAACAAACGAGAAATAACCTGGCAAACTGGAAGACAGAAAAAAACAGAGAAACACAGGCTGGAATACAGAGATAATAACCAACCACACGGCAAGCAAATGTAAGGTAGAAATCAACACATGGATCAAGAAACACCTGGGAACAATGGACTGAGAGACAAACCTGGAACAGGTGAGGGGCTGAGACAACGAGGTGCATGTGACAAAAACATTAGCACATGGCACGAAAAGGAATATAAACAGATGGCGTAGACAGGTGGTAAAAGTCAGGGCGTGACACCAGATGTATTGCCATTAATTGCAAAGTAATTCCCTGCCATGAAAAATGACCTTATCACAAAAATGACTGCATTCCAGCCAGCCTGCAAACCTCATTTCAGTAATGATCTCTTTAGCTCAGGTTAATGAGGATAAGACAGCTGATATCACTCTGTCATGCTGATTAGAAGAGCTTCAAAAGGGTAGTGGTTCTTTAAAGTTTTCTTCTGTTAACCATGGTTACCTCCAAGCAAACATGTGCAGTCATCATTGCATTGCATCAAAATGCTTTCACAGGCAAGGACACTGCTGCTTGTAAGATAGCACCCTAACCAACCATTTATTGACTCATCAAGAACTTCAAGGAGAATGGTTCAATCACAGTGAAGAAAGCTTCAGGGCACCCAAGAAAGTCAAACAAGGATGCAGCAAGGATGCAGACAGAAGATGCAGCTATGAGATCGGGTCACCACCAGTGCAGAGCTTGCTCAGGAATGGCAGAGGGCTGGTGTGAGTGCATCCGAACACACTGTGAGACGAAGGATTTTGGAGGATGGGCAGCAAAGAAGCCACTTCTCTCCAAGAAAAACATCAAGGACAGACTGACATTCTGCAGGAAGTATAGGGATTGGACTGCAGAGGACTGGGGTAGAGTTACTTTCTCTGGTGAAGCCACCGTCAGACTGTTTGGGCCACCTGAATAAATGATTGTCCAGAGAAAAAAAGGTGAGCACCACCATGAGTCCTGTGTCATGCCAACAGTGAAGCATCCTGAGACCATTGATGTGTGGGGTTGCTTCTCATCCAGGGGAGTGGGTTCACTCAAAATTTTGCCTAAAAACACTGCCATGAATAATAAATGATATTAAAACATCCTCCAATAGCAACTTCTCCCAACAATCCAGGAGCAATTTGGAGATAAACAATGCTTTTTCCAGCATGATGAAGCACCAGGTCACTAAGCAAAAGTGATAACCAAGTGGCTCGGTGAACAAAACATTAAAATGTTGAGTCCATGGCCAAGAAACTACCCAGATCTAAATTCCATTGAGAACCTGTGGTCAATCCTAAAAAAGAGGGTGGACAAGCAAAAACCCCAAAACTATGATCAACTCCAAGTGCTAATTAGGCAAGAATGGGTTGCCATCATTTAAGATTTTGCCCAGAAGCTGATATCCAGCATGCTGAGGTGAATAGCAGAAATCTTAAAGAAGAACATTGTAAATATTAAGTCTTTCCTTAAACTGGATGTATTTGTCAATAAAAAGTTAACACATGCATGGAATGCTTATAATTGTACTTTATTATATCATATAAACATTATACCATATAAACATCCGACAAAAGATTCTAAAAACTGAGGCAGCAATCTTTGTGAAAACCAAAATTTGTGCTATTCTCAAAACCTTTGTCCATGACTGTATTAGATCATTTTCATCTTAAAACCTGATAGCAAACCTTTCAAATCTATCCTGAGAGATACAGGTAGACGAGGTGTGCTCAATCCTGGTCCTGAAGATCTACCACCAAGTACGGTTTAAGCTCCTCTCCTCATCATAAGACCAAAAGGTCATGAAAGTTCTGCATCAGAGCATCAGAATATTAAAGCTTGATGTGTTGAATTCTTCATGGTGGTAGATCTCCAGGACTAGAATTGAGCCCACCAGACAGTGTAGTTCTTTTAAAATGGGAGTGATAAGAACTCTTTTTTCGCTCTTGTTAGGATCTGTGATGCAGCTTTTCCTTGAGGATGAATGGTTTTCTTAGAAAGCCGAGCAAGAAGCGCATTACAGTAATAAACCGAGATAACAAAAAGATGAACTTTAGCAATGTTTCTTAAATGATAAAACGCTTCTTTAGTGACTGCACTTGAATATCAGAAGGAATGGAAATGTATAGATAGATAGATAGATAGATAGATAGATAAAAAAACAATAAGGTATATGTATAGTTGTGTGTCATCGGCATGAAAAGTTATTTTATGTTCCAAATGCCATTATTTAGAGGTAACATACACAACAAAAAAACAAAGGCCCTAAAACTGAACCCTGTGGTATGTCATGAGAAAAAATAGTGAAAATGAATACATTGTAATAAAAATAATGGACTCATGGCCACAGTGAAAATGCAGCCATTTATTACTATACAAAACGTTTTCTGACATTAAATGTGTAATTTATGTGGATAATGGTGAAACATGAGAAATCTAGAAAGGTAAGTAAGCCTTCTATGTACTTCTATACCACAAATAGATTAAATTAAAGCATTTAAGCCCAAACTAGTGTCAACTAATGTATCAGACATCAGGTAGCATATTTATACACATTTGTAGCCATTATAATAGCTCTCTTGTCTCTGAAGTAGCTTCACTGGGACATTAAACCCCTCACGTCAGGTTTCTAGCATGACCAATGTAATGTATTTCAATTGTACGTTTCTCTGCAATATGGAGCATTTCACATCAAACTACTTGGAATGACTTTCTTAATAACTGAATTAAGCCGAATTCTTTTTTTTTACAAAAACAAAACCAGTGGAATACCCTTTAAGCTGACTAACCTTAAAAACAGTAACTCTGATTAGAGCGATTTGCATATAGATGAGAGACGCAAGAGAAGCACTCTCTTTTTCCAGGAGATATTCCGCCTCTGGATAATTTTAAAGGGCCCTTTAGTGGCTGATCCAAATTATACGTTAAAGCCCAAGTGAAGCTGAAATTAAGCAGGAATGTTTCCGTCTACATTCCATTTGAGGTGCTTCTTTTGTAGAATATGTTCATCATATGCATAATTTAAGCAGCTCCGCCCCTTGCAAAAGGCTTCACCCTGAACGTCTCTTTAATTATTCTTAAGTGCACCTAATTGCCGAGTGCAACACAAAACAGTCACAGTTTGCTCTGTCCCTTTGGCATTAGGGACGAAAAAGGAGAAGGCTGCTCGGCTGAGCGCTCCTCTTATCGCCTCCGACACGCGCACATTTCCATAGCTCTAAATAGCATACTTAAAGAATTGGGATGCAAACTGAAGCACATTTCATGAACATGCAACTTTTAAGACCCCCACAGTATGCAGACTGCTTTGGCTGATAAGAAAAGTTAAAGGGATGGTGCCCCATGCAGTAGAATAGATAAGCATTTCCTGTAGGTGTTACCTAAAAGCAGTTATGTATTCATAATAATATTAGTGCTGGGAAGTTGATAAAACTTATTGTTGTAATATTTCTGAAATATATCAACATATGCTCATCTCTAGTGGTATGCCAATATCCAATATATACACATACATATTCTCTGATGCTGATGCCAATTTCTGATATCTGATCATTTACAAGTGCACATCTTTACATCTTGGGCAAAACTGGCTTCTTTACAGGCCACTGCATAGCATACCAATCTTACACAATCTTACAGGATTTCACAGACGCTCTTATCCAGAGCGACTTACATAAGGGCTATGTGTTCAGTCAGAGTATGTATCTCTATCCAGTACAAACAAGTTTAAGTCCAAAGTACTCTTGAGCTCAAACACTGCCATAAACAAGTGCCAGTGCTGATACCTAGAAAGAAGACAACAAAATATAAAGGTTAGACACTTGCAATACCTAGCAAGACTGAAATACCTAGAGAGAAGAAAATAAATACAAGACATACAGTGTAAGTGCAATACTTGGCCAGTGTTCCTAGAAGATCAAGAGCAATTATGGTTCATACCAATGCTTCAGTAGATCAGTGTTTACAAGTGCTTCACAAAGAGATGGGTCTTCAATCTGCGTTTGAAGACCGTGAGGGAGTTCGCTGTTCAGACAGCCAGTGGAAGTTCGTTCCACCATCTGGGTGCCAGGACATAGAAGCGTCTTGTCGTGTGTCTTCCATGAATCTTGAGTGATGGCGGGTCAAGTCGAGCCGCACTTGAAGCGTGAAGGACTCGAGGTGCAAATCGACTTTTGACCATTCTCATAAGGTAAGGAGGAGCTGGTCCATTCTTGGCTTTGTGAGCATCAGAGTTTTAAACTAAATGCGAGCAGCTACAGGAAGCCAGTGAAGGGAGCACAGCAGTGGAGTGACATGAGTGTACTTGGGGAGACTGAAGACAAGACGCGCTGCTAGATTCTGGATCAGTTGTAAGGGCCTGATGGCCTGCAGAGGAAGACCAGCCATGATC
Organism: Megaleporinus macrocephalus; assembly: GCA_021613375.1. Taxonomy (NCBI): domain Eukaryota; kingdom Metazoa; phylum Chordata; class Actinopteri; order Characiformes; family Anostomidae; genus Megaleporinus; species Megaleporinus macrocephalus. The sequence goes on along the minus strand of CM038725.1, from coordinate 17,338,815 downwards.
GAGTTGCAATAGTTGAGCCTTGAAATGACAAGAGACTGGACGAGCACCTGGGAGGCCTCCTAAGAGAGAAAGGGTCAGATGTGTTGGATTTTGTAGAGAATATATCTGCATGACCGAGTCAGGTTATATACAGCACCCTCAGGACTTTTGGATAGAAAAGAAAGGAGTGATACCGGTCGGTAGCTGCAGACGTCTGAGCTGCCCAGGGTGGGCTTCTTCAGAATGGGAACCACTCTGGCAGTCTTGAATGCAGCTGGGACCTGATGACATGGAGCTGTTTATGATGAATGTGATGAAGGGCAGCAGATCCATGGAGACTGTCTGGAACAGAGTGGATGGAACGGGATCCAGTGGGCAGGTGGTCGGGTTGCTGGATTTAAGGAGCTGTAGGACCTCATCTGTGGAAAAGGGAGAAGAGCATGTTAAAGAATTAATGGCAAGAGGATGAGTATTGGTGAAGGATGTAGAGAAAGAGGAAAACGACTGCCGGATTTTGTTATCCTTCTCCTTAATGAAGTTGACAAAATCCTCTGGGGTAAGGGAAGAGGGTGGTGGGGGAGAGGGGGGTTTGAGAAGAGAGAAGGAAATACTAAAGAGCTTGCGTGGATCAGATGCTGATGCTTCCAGTTTCTCAGATTGCCAATTCCAGAGTCCACCCATCACCCTGGTCTGAGAATGTGATGACCTTGGGGGATGGATGAGATTCCTGGCATTGCGCTTCTTGTGGTGAAAATGGGATTATCTGGCTGTGTGGGTTGAAAGAATGGGTATTGAAAAACACATGTTTAAAGTGCAGCAGTGTAGTAACTTGAAGGTAAAGTAGTAGAACGAGAGAAAGAAATACTTTGCCAAGTTTGAAGGAGATAGCCAAGTTGCTTCAGTCTCTGTAGACCGCTACAGACATTGCAGCCCCTCAATATATCTGCCTAGTGGCTAGTAAGGCCACTTCCAGCAGTTCATACCTAACCTGAAACTAGTAGTAGCTATCAGCTCTAGAATCAGCAAAACAACCTGGTAGCAAGCAGTCTAAGCCAAAAGTAATTTGAAAAACGCAAGCCTACCTTATCAGCAAAGAAGACACATCCAATCAGGACACACTAGTGGACTCTAATAATTGAAATAATTGAATAATTGAGGGATTTAGTCCCATCTTTAGTTCATCACATTAAATTGAATGATGACTGCAAGACTCTTTGTTTGGCTGGAAGTCATGTTCTGGTGCATACTTTAAAGGTAAATTAAACATAAATTGTTATTTAAACATGTTATTTGTAATTTAACCTCAAGCATGCCTGTGTGACACACCTGCATGTAAAGGGGTGTTGGATTTTGCTCAACAAACAGCACTGTTCAGTTTCTCAGTGCATTACAGCTCCCTGCTCATCATATTTACAATTCTAAATTTAAGATAGCCAGTCAGACACATTCTAACAGTAAGTTACCTTAGTTAACGATCTTTCAGCTCAACAGTCAGTGTGTGCTGTAGTAGTAGAATGATGTCAAGTGTGATAAATGATTCTGAACATTAAATTTAATTTAATTTATGATATGAGGTAAACATAAAGAAACTCTTTCACTCTGATAAAGACATTTATCAGCTTTTTGTTAGAATTTTCCCAGTTTACCTAAAATGTTGTAGTGCTGTGCTGTGGGAGACAATTTAGCTGCGCTGCTGCAGCTAAACGTTAATAGTGCAGTTCCAGCAAACATTATTTGCATCATCAAATCCTGGTTTTGAATGTTGGCCAAATCTGTCAAATGTTGTTGCACTAATGTTAACTCTTTTTCTTTTTTACTGTGTTCAGAAATACATTCAACACAACCTGTTTTCACAACTGATATTTTTCATAAATAGTTTATGTGCTGTTTTTTGTAATTTTTCATAAATAGTTTATATGCTGGTTTTTGTATAAAGGCATCATTAATCTTTTATTTAGACTGAAATAAAACCTCTTTTTTCTCAAACCAACATGAAGCAGTAACAATGCTTGTTGTCCATCAATAATACTGAAACTGAAAATCAATATTTTAATGTAATGGCAATATCACTATGATCATATTGACGATATATCACAGAGCACTACATCATATGTTGGTTTAATTCAATTAAGCATGTGCAGAACTGAGAATGAAGAGGACTCATTCTGACTAGCCTTTGGTTCTGTAAAAGCTGAAGATGCTCTCAGCACTGATTTGGAGGCACTCTGTGTTAATCACAGTGTAATCGTTTCAGATGCTATATACCAATTGGATGCTGTTGTTTGGTTGACAGTTAGATGTTAGTAGGATTAATGTGGGGCTGCTGTGAGAGATTGGAATGGGCGGAGTGGCTCTGGGTTGGGGGAGGGGGGTGAGCAAGGCTTTATCTGCAGAGAAACAGCTCCACCTCATGGATGCACAATGCAAGCTTAGCACAAGCTGAGATCATAAAGAGTAAAGCCTTTTACAGTTAACATGACAAACAAATAAAGCATTTTGGGACCCCAGATATGAAAGAAGCCATTTATAATAATATATTACAATCAAAAGGGTATCAAATAAATACTCTCCTTATGTGAATGTACCATATATGTGTAATAGATATTAGTGTTGATGTTTTATTCTCATGCCACTCAACTCAATGTTTTGAACATTAATAAAATTCCACACCTGCAGAAAAGTGTTCTATACAGTTTCAACCATAGGTTTGATTAACAATAGTGGAACCAGGTGACAAGCCACTTTTAAGGCCAGCCAGTCTTATTTGTAATATTTGTAAGAGGAACCTGAGAACAGATCGCATGTCTTTGTTTCATTTATTTAGATTTATTTAAATTTAATTCAAGTATCTGAGTCACTCAGACCTTGTGAAGGTTGCCCCTAGGCCCCTGGTACTCATACAACCCTGGGTGCTGTATGAAACCATTTTTCTCTACCATGGAGAGTAATAATAATAATAATAATAATAATAATAATAATAATAATAATAATAATAATTGGTAGTAGTAGTAGTAGTATTACTACAGTAGATTAAATAGAAAATATAAAAACTCATGTTCATAAACAAGACAACTAGAAGATATAAAATAATCATTTTTGAATCATAAAGAACCATTTAAAAGAACCATATACTGGAAAACAAAACTTAATTATTTCAAAACATTTTTACTATCCAAGAGTTTGAGGTAATATGTAAATATAACATTGCATTACATTACATTGTTTTGTTTTTTGTACATAAAACTCATAACTGGACATCAAGGAAAAGAGTAAAATATAAGAACAAAGCAGGATATGGGACCTCTAAGCATTCCAATGAAGTTGTCAAGGTTTTAAAGCAGAGAGATTGGTATATTTTACACTTTCCTGGGGTCCCACTACAGTGGCCTGCAATTCTCTTTTACACCACTGTCATAAATACAAATTGCACTTTGAGCCCCCCTCACAGACAGCTGTACCCTTGTATTTGTTGACAAGCTGAAGAATTCAAAGTCCCCTCCTTGCACAATAGAGTAATATAACAGGATTTTATCACAGGGGGCTAATTTTGTTGTGCATATTTCAGTTATGCCCGCTTTTATCTCTTTCAGTTCTCACCAGCAATTAAAAGCTAGCCTATGATTTATTCTGGTCTCGATCCCTCTCTCTTTTTCATATTTGTTGGTAAGTGATCTGGTAACACAGTTCTTGCGAGAGGTCTTGTGCGTAAGTTACTATGAGCTACAGCATTCCAGGCCTGGAGTTGCAATGACAGAGATGCCATTATTCCTATTATAAGTCAGTGTACCATAAAAATGATTTTGTAAAATTGTAAAATGTTGCTTTTAACCACTAAATTTAATAAAGTAAAAAAGCCCTTTTCAGATTAGTAGTGGGAAGCAAGCTGATCCAATAAGATTCCTGAATTACTAGAATTGCTGCGTGATTCTTCCTAGGTTGTATTCCATTGAGTTGAGAATTTATCTTACAGATTCACTCAGGAGAATGAAAGAACAAGATAAAAGAGAACAAAACATGATGACTACTGGTGTTGTAGACCCAGTCTTGGCAAAACTGGTCCTGCAGGCACTCACATAGCCAGAGAGACTATGTCCCTGCATCTGCCTCCATCCAGACTGTAGTCATAGTGGGCATGCTAAAGATGTACAAATACTTCTGTGCTGTTCCACAAGAAACGATCAAGTATAGCCAGAATTACTGGGCTGCGTAATCTCCTAATGGTAAGCATGAACATTTAGTACTCAATATAAAAATGAGGGCTGTGTGTAATGGTGGATTCCACTGTATATAATCCTATTATTAAATATAAACTGAGATGCTGCACAAGGCCATGAACCGGACAGCATAAGAGAAATTACCATCTGTATGGATTTACTTGGAGTGCTCAGCATAAAGGTGCACCCTGCTCTTTCTCTTTGTTAAGCTTTGCCAACAGCTCCCTAATGTCCTCCCTTTAGGTAAAATAAAGCAATCAAAAGTTCATTAAAAAGAACATCACAAAGGCTTGGCATCACACATTGTACCTTACCTAGTGCTCCCAAATGAAACCAAAGCACATTGAAGCATACAATGTAATGGTCTTGTGATTCTGATTAATTAGAAGTGCATCTGTGCCAGCAGAAAATAGCTGTCCATGAAGTTTGTGCCAGCAAGGATTCAATGTTGGCAGCACTGTGTAAGAGTGTGCTGGGATGATCTTGGAGAGAATGTTTTCCCAGGTGGGAACTCCAGCAGGTATACCACAAGACAATGTTTGCAAGGCAAGCAGACCTTTTTGGAAACTGGTAAGCTGCGGCAGGAGTTTTGTTCCAAAAAGATTTAAAAAAAGATCTACACTCCAGAGACCCCGGACAGGCTACAGTATGTAACTGTAGAACAGAAAGTGCACCTATATGGTGAGCAGGGCTAATGAATATCTAGTGTAGATAAAAAGAGGAACCATTAGGTACCTAAAGAAGAGGCTGGTGGGTAAATTTTACAGAAAATTATGCTATAGCCTTAAAATAACTAAATTTCTTTTTTTCAGTATTTAGTGTGTTTACCTTTTGTCCTTATTATAGCTTCCATTATTTCCTGAAGGCTTGCTTTTTTTAGAGAAATTCTATAAATATTTCTCAGTCCTACAAGTTTGTTGCAGGTTCTATGGAACTGAGATAAAAAACAAAGTATTGAACTTTATTTGAGTCTTATGAAATGGTTCATTTACAGGGAACGTTATTGACTTGAGATTTATTTTACAGTGGTGGAAATAGAAATCAGGGGTCTCAATGTCTACAAGACAAATCTTCACAGTCCAAAAAAAGAAAACAAACAAAAAAACCTAAAACAAAAACAGTTGTTAGTTTTCTGTATAAACTTCGTAACTGTTCAGAATCAATTCATATAATAATATTCTGGGAAACAGGGTACCAAACTTTTCTTGTCTTAAAAGATCAGTGAACTTTAGGGACCTTCAGAAAATACCTCTTTATAACAATAGTCTGTTTTTCTCACATGTATATGACGAACAATGAACTTTGGAGGTAAAATATGGTTATTATATTTGGTATATATATTTAAAAATAACAACAGTTTTTAAAAATTGCTGGAGGTACCCTTTAATTTTCCACTTACATGGTACCACCTATCAATGGTATGGCCATTAGGCAAACGCATATAAAATGTGCAGAGAATTCAACCTTCAGATCTTTGAACATATCTGGTGGAGCAATCTTCTCTTCTTTCAGGAGTTAAAGAACTACTGATCTTCAAGCTAGCTGCCATCTGCTCTTTTTCAGAGCAGCCAGCTTCTTGAGCACTGATCTACAAACAGAAACATATCTGAGAGGTTTAACTTGACTGGTTTAAGCCAGATCAAGCCACACTGGAAGACCTTTTGCTCTAACCAGCCTTCTTGACTAGTGCTTTGGGATCTCTGTGCAAGACACAAGAAATGAGAGCCATTCCCACTGAGGGATTTTGAGACGCAGACTTCCATGTGCTGCTCTTTATCAAGGTCATATACAGACACCTTTTATAATACCTTTTAGTATCAGTCACTGGATTAGGCATAAATAAGGAAATAAAGATGTAAAGAAGTACCCAGAAAGAATTGGTCTTATCTGCAGTCTACTCACAAATCATCCCAGACCTTAGCAAATGGAATAAGAATAGTATGAAAGGTTATCACCAAAGACCTTGCCTTTGAAAGCACTTGTGTAACGGCTGCAGCTAATCCTATATGCTTTCTCTTTCACTATACATACTTATGCGTACACTGCCCCCATTTCATCAGAATTACATTCACCACATTAACTTTAATGGTCTCTACTGGTTTATTTCAGTCAATGCACATCATGCAGTCACTGATCTGCTCAGAGATCCCTAAGAGCATATGTTACCATATCATTTGTGGAAAGAATAGGTCACAAATTCTAATATTTTGTGCATCATCTCCTTTGATTATGGTGTGTATTTCCTGTGGCATTGTTTTGACAACCCTATCTAACATCAGAACATTTATTTTAGACCAGAGTTGCATTCATTTTTATCAGAGACTGTATATACTAACCATATGAGAGTCAAACCACTCCATAAAGTCATTTCTATCTCATCCCATTACTCTGCATCAATGTCACAGAACATGCCCATATTATCAGTGAAATAAAAATCTATTGATGGCATAACCTGATCATTTAGCACTTTCAGGTGGTCAGGTGACTTCATTTTGTTGCCACATAATGTTGCTGAGCCTCAAGCTGACAAACTAAAGCAGCCCCAATCATAACACTGCCCCCAGACGCTTGTACAGTGGGAACTATGCATAATTGGTGCACCACTTCACAAGGTTCAGGAACAGGTCCAATTTGGACTCATCAGGTATTTGGTACTGACACAATTGTACACATTTTTCTTCTGTTAATCTTTTACTTGTAATTCATCTCATCCATGCTAACCATTTTCATACAGATTGTTATAACAACAAAGTATTTTATAAGCGCTCTAATAAGCATTTATGTTAACATTACTGGCACGTCTTGAGAGCCATGTGTAATGACAAGATGTAATAAGGACCCAACAAGCAAATTCCATAATCATTTCATATAAACTGAGAATTTTTTTATATCTGGGGTGCATTATTGCATTATTTTACACAAATATCTGGTACGGTCTTTACCATCAACATACAATGAGGGCTGCTTATAGGGTTTTCACTTGTCTAGGATTTCCCTGAATAATAATAATATTAATAATAATCCATTCTTGGACACAGTATGCCAAAGAATCAGCAGTTTAAAATGTTTACAGCCCCAAGGGAACCTAAAGTAGTGTATTATTTATAATAAAGTTAATCTTGTTTCTCTGGATCACAATATATGAAAACCTTCTCAAGGTCTTATAAGTGTCTGCTGTATGTCACCATATTTCGCTCCTCTGGCTGAAGTCTCTTGCCCCATCCACAGGGAAAGGTTTCAGAAACTCAGCGAGCTAAACTAAACCAGCATAACCAAAAGGACAGAGATCTGTTAGTGAAGCTGCTCATTAGCCACGCCCACATGTTTCTTAGATAGGTATGGTCATATGTAAAACTTACATTTTTCATTTAAGCTGAATGTAACAGAAAGGTAAGCCAATATCATGCCCTATTATGATTTATATGATTCTAACTTCTTATAATCAAACTGCAAGTAGGTCATGGTCTGAGCCCACTATTCTTATAAACCACAAAAGAAGATCTCTCACAGGTGTGCACCAGCAGTAAATAGCAAAAATAGCAATAAATAGATTTTTTTTTTAAATCAGTCTCACAGTACTGGATATGACTGTCTTAAAGAGATGTCAGTTTTCAGTTTTATACTTCACTTATTCATTCATACTCATTTCCATGCATTGAGATTTTGAGATTACACCGTCTGTAACTGTAAACTTACTAATCAAAACATTTTTCAAAACAGTATTCAAGTTCCCTTAATACGCTGGAGACATTAGAGACAGCTTTAAGAAAACTTCCCTCAGAGCAAGAGCAATTACTGCGTTTGTATCACCTAAATGGGAACGAAGGGGCCTAATAGGGTCTTGACAGCAGTTCATTATCGTCAGATCGGCTCATTGCTCTAAGTTGTTACCAGCACATTCGATGTGACTCTTCAAGCCAGCCAAAGGGGCCCATCGTTTTAAGACGACTAATTACTAAATGGATCACATATTTAATGTGTGCATCGCTGGAGGCCAAATGGTCTGCCAAGACTAATGTGGTTTTGGGAATTAAGTTATCAGCGGGAAATCCGGAAACATTCAGAGCATAAACACCAGTAATCTATTTTTGTCTGGTCAAAGATTACATTTGTTATTCCCTACACAACACTTCAGCACTGTGCTCGCGAACAAACCCCAAACAATTATTCATTTCAGCATTAATGGCAGTTCCACTAAATTCCCAACAATGTAACCTTCCCAACACATATTATAGACATATCTGCACATGTTCTGCTCTGGACGCAGGTACACTGGATGTAGTGAATGTACTGATTTAAAATATACAGTTGAATTCTAAGGGAGCACTGGTAAAATTTAGGGGGTGTCCATTAGCAGCAATGGAATATGTTATATAAAGTTACAGTGTGTCATTATTGCTGTACAATTAACTGCACCTAGATTTCATTTCTAAATAGAAGTGGGTGTCTTCCAAATGAGGCCAGCATGTTGTGCTGCCATGTTCCTACAGTAATTTGTGCTGTAAGACATTTGAGAACATAAATTCTGACAAACGGAGGATATTATTTAGCACAAGATTACTCTTACATGCTTGGAAAGGGAAGAATGAGGGAGGGCTATTCAGTTGTTTGTGATATTCAACTTCACCAGTAGACGGCATTAAATCTTACACACTACACCTTTAGGGTCCATGTTATACTTTTATGGGTACATTTACATGTGTATCTTGTTTGTTTGTCCCTTGTGGGACTATAATATACCTATACGCACGCATTCTTTAACACTATTCTATCTAGAGACCTCAGTTTGGTTCTTTTTCTTTAACGAAAAGAGTAAAGAATCATTTTATTGTATTAATTTTATGATTGAGCAGTTTTGTTATTATTAATGTGCATCTGAGGGATGAGTACAACATGTCAAGTTTTCTTGATGCAGGTCAGTTTACTAAACCAAGTTTAGGCTCTGGGTCCACAAAGTAATGGAGCTACCAGATGTTCACCCAGTGCCTTGAACCCTCAAACAAAAACATTATTTGGGCTTTTCTGATTTTTGGTGTCCATTTATTGCTGATTGAAGAAATAATCACTCCTGCTAATGCTAATACAATAGGGATAACTCTAATAATAATGATAATTAGCTAATAGCTAATACCTACTTGGTTGTATTTACAGTGAGGGAAAAGATTAGTTGTTCTCTCAGCGGTTGTATCCAGTTCAGTTTTTCTTCAGTTTTTTTTGTCTTTGTGCTTCTAAACAGAACAAATGTGCATGTATTTGTTTTTTTGTCCTTCCTGTAGCGAAGCGCAACCTTCCATCATTTTATCTAAATTGGTCTCTGACATTTAGTTTTTTCCCTTTACAACATCAACACGCAATGAAAACATTGCTATAACTGTGTGGTTTGAGGGTTTAAGGCACTGGGTGAACTTTTGGTAGCTCCACTGTTCCGTGGGCTCAGAGCTTAAATGTGCTTTAGTGAACTGGCTTGCATTATGAGAACATTAAAAAATGATTTAAACTATTTTATAATGCTTCCAATGTTAACTCCTTATTCACTCATTTTTAAGACAAATACTAATCCTAATACCGCATGTCAAGGGAGGCCCATTAAATTAAACATATCATGCTACAACTTTGTAACTGCTTCATACAAATAGAAAACTTGAACGGTTCTTATTTTCTAATCTACAAGACAGGTGTGTCTGATAGAACATATATAACAAGTTTGCAATATTTTTTTTAAAGTTTATTACAAAATTTTGCAGCCCTGTTGCAAGGCCACAGTTTGTCATTACTGAACTGAAATTATACTTTTGTTGAAATTCTTAAATTGTAATCAGGTTAGGGTGGCACAGTGGTGTAGGGGTTAGCACTGTCGCCTCACAGTAAGACGGTCCGTGTTGGATTACCGGTTCTGTGTGGAGTGTGTATGTTCTCCCTGTGCTTGAGTGGCATTCCTTCGGGTACTCTGGTTTTCTTTCATGTCCAAAGACATGCATGTTAGGTTGATCGGCCACTCTAAATTGCCTGTAGGTGTGAGCGTTTGTTGGCCATGTGATGAACTGGCGAGCTGTCCATGGTGTACCCCAACTTTGCCAGATGACACTGGGGACTAGCGGAATAAAGTGGAAAATAGTGGATGGATGGATGTAATTAGGTTAATCATTTTATACTGTATTTTATTCTTATAAACATTATTAAAGCCAAACATGTATGTATGTATGTATGTATGTATGTGTGTATGTAAATATGTATTTTTTATTTAGATAAGTAATAAGTGGGCAGCACAGAGTAATTCAAAGATAAGCATAATGTTGTTAAAGGGGAGGCCACAATTTTATTTTTACAATGTATATAGTCATTGGGATGTAAACATTTATTCAGTGTGGTTTGATGTAAAGTGTTTCATTGCAGAGAAACGTATAGACCCAGATTTCTTTACAGTGATGGTGATAATAACCAGAGGTCTCCATATCTACAAAAAATACAGACATTTTATTTAGCATCCAAGACTTTATAAGTAATGTTGAAGATAAAAAATTGGCATACATTTGAAAAAAAAAAGTTTTCTCTTAAAATGTGCTGCAAGTATCCCATATGAATATAATGTAGTAAAACGAATGTAATAAAATACTTTTAAGTCAAAACCTTAACAAAGTTCATAAAACAAAGTGTCAGGTATCAGGAAGCATTTATCTAACCAATTTATATAACGCCTTTCTGTAGGGGAGCTTTCAGATGTATTAGACATCTGGTTCCTGAATTCACATGTTTCTCTAGAATGGACAATTATACACCAATCCACTCGGAACGACTTTGTTTACATTTCAACCACTTAATAAATAAAACATTGAAGTCCACCCTTCACTAACCTTCTGATCTTATAACAATAAACTGTTTTTCTTACGTTTGTATGACAGACACTGAACCTTACGGGTAAATTATGGATATTAAAGTTGGTATATATAATTAAAACTATCAATAATAACACATATAAGATTATTATTTTACGTGTATTATAATATTAGGATCAGGCTACCTGACGTTGATGAATAAACATGACTGACGTAATTTGTTTTTACACTGCGCATGCGCACTGGGCTCCTGTCACGCTCCACGCTAAGCTGGTTGCAGTCCTGCTGCTACTCACACCTTCCCATTACAAATGCCATGATCCTGCGATAGTGTGGAAGAAGGCTCTGTCAGTGTCCGGCTGGCACTCACGGTCAGCACTACAGGGGTCACTGCACGTCGTTTTCCTGGGGATCTTATTACAAAGGTCCTGCGGACTAGTTTTTTGCCTTTCGTCCGCGCATTCATCCCGGTTAGACCGTGAGGTGGCCAAGATGGCGGCAGCGCGCAAGGTCCAGACTTTTTAAAAGGTAACTAACGCAAATAAAGTGTTTTTTAAGCCACTTTGGGCATTTTAATCGAGCTGGCTAGACCTGGTGTGTGTTAAGTTGTTGTAAACGCAGCAGGCAGGGACGTGTCATTGTCGTTAGCTTCAGCTAAACCGATGGCTTTGTGGCGGTTCGCTAGCTGAGGTTAACTGTGATTGAGAGCTCGCTTGCTGTCATTCGCTGTGCACAATGTTGTAGCTACACTCTTGCGAACGAAGGGCCATTAAATCGTTTATTATTTCTTGTATTAATGTCCACGTTTGTTTCGATATACTTGGTACAGCAGTGCTTGATCACGTGGTGCACTGTACATGGAGAAAACGAGCCTTCTTATTCGAATTTTCCGGTCCACCTTAAATTGTGTAGCAGTACGTGTGGACTCCTGAGACGTGCCAAAATGTAACTGCTGCACAATTTAAAAATCGAAACACACATCTATCTGTCTATCTGCATATGTATATATGTATTTATATATGCTTTAAACTGTGAGCAGCTACATGCAGTCTGCCCGCCATTGTTTATTTACAGCAAATGTTGCCAGTTTTTGCTAGCCTGTTTACACGTTTACCCATGCACCAGCCATAAGCTGAACTCTGTAAGATTACTGAGAGCATTAATCTGTCTCACCTCTCATAAAATAGTTGATGTTAATTTTTTTCTCTGCCCAGGCCTCCATGTTGACACAGCAGAGCCTTAGAGTACACTGTGACAAAGCCTGTCGTCCTGCCCAGCACTGCCATGGCCAAGGACCAACCAAACGTGTTCGACCTCCTCCCCCTTTTGGAGTCCACAGATTTACATGAACTGGAGCAGGTCAGAGGTCTGTTACAGGAGAGTCTTAGCACAGGTTTGTAACATTCACATAACTTTGTTAATGTGCTCTGTAAAGCAGCCTATATGTTCATAAACTTTAAGATGCCAGATTGCTTCTGAAAAGGTATTGACAGAGATATTGTACCCACTTTGTTGTAGTAACAGCTTCTGCATTTCTGGGAAGGCTTTATGCTACGCCAGGTGTGGTCAGTGCTGGTCCTGGAGATCTGCCACCCTGGATAGTTCAAATCTAACACACCTGGCTGTAATGTTCAGGTTCCCCTGAGGGCTTTCATTACTCTGATCAGGCGTATTGGATTAAGACTGGAGCTAAACCCTGAGTGGTAGCTCTCCAGGACCAGGATTGGCACCCCTGTGCTAGATATTGAAACAGTGCTTTGCATTTAGCCGCAAGAGCATTGGTGAGGTCAGGTACTGATGTTGTGTGATTAGCTTCGGATCTCAAATACCACTCTAACTCATCCAAAAAGGTACTGCATGCTTCCAGAGAACAGCCTTGTATTGAGGAGCTTTGTACCCCACCTGGCATTAGGCATGGCTCATCTGCAGCTGTTCCTGAATGTCGTATTCTAACGCAGACAATGCAAGCTGCATGCATTTGCACTTGCAAAGATTTTTGGGCTTCATAAATTCTCATTTATATTTCCTGTCAATGTGTGTTCTAGATAAAGGATCGATGCTTCTCAATGACCTTGTGGACTATTATTTAGACACCAGCTCTCCTCAGGCTGCGGACATCCTGTCCTCCGTCAGGGAACCTCATGACAAGGTGAGGAAAGCATTTGCACTCCCTCATGGGCTGAAAGTTTGGAGGAATTAGTGTGCACAATATCAGAAGTGTGAAATAGTAGGCAGAATTAAATCTTTCAAACTAAGGATCGCTCTATTTAACTCAGTCCTAAGGTCACAGTAATCATTATGGGGTTTTTCTTCTCCCTAAAGCACCTTTTAGACAAGATGAACGAGTGTATGGCCAAGCAGAGCTTCAGACTACCAACTCTCACCCTCCTCGGCCACGTCATTCGTAAGCAGCCGTCGTGGATCCACAAGATCGCTCGCTTCCCTCTGCTCGCTTCACTGCTCAAATGCCTCAAGGTACTGGGCAAAAGGCCAGCCAGGCGGAACTAACTCTGAACTGGGAGTTTTTGAAAATGGATAATGCCCTAGATATGTAGGGTTTTTAAACTGGTGTGGGGAAACATGACTTACACACGAAAATTAATCTTATATATTCTTATAAACATTCTGCTGTATAATGAATAACAACTGATATAGTCTTGCCAGACTAGGATTTAAAAGCATCAATTTTTAATTCAGTGCGATTTGTTTTTCTCCTTGGTGTGTGCTGCTGGTACACCAGACTGAATCAGACATTGCAGTTCTCATCACTGGAGTGCTGGTGTTGATCATCCTGCTACCCATGATACCACAGACCAGCAAGCAACTCCTGTTTGAGTTTTTCGACATCTTTGGAAGACTGGCAGCTTGGAATCAAAGAAACCCTGGTAATCTTTAATAATCACGCCAAAATCTTTTGAAAAATACTTTTGCAAATGTGCCATGTAGTAGGTCAAATCAGGTCACTATTTTATTTTTTAACATATTTCCTGCCCTTTATGTTATTCATTTGTTATTGAATGACTGAAAAGTCAAGTTTATTCTGAAGGCTGTATAGACTGTTGTGCCATACTTAAAAATGTATTGTGGTTGGAAGCAAAATGTCAAACTAAGTGTTTTTTAACTGTTCTTTCCAAGACTATCATTTTCCTTTTGGCAAAAGGTTATTTTAAAATGTGGCTGGTGTGTTTCAGATTGTAATTGTCTTAGTAGTCCGTTTGCAGACATCTACCAAACAACAAATAAGCAGCTAGATTTTTATCTTTAATCTTTTAGCAAGATTTCCCAGCTGGCAGCAAAAGAAACCTACCTGACTATTAGGTGAATTTTTGTGAGGTGGCAGTTCGGCTGAAGGATTAATCGGCAGTCTGGCAGGGTTTGGAAGCCTTAAAGCAGAAAAAGTTGACGTTTTTCTTAATCAGCATTCATAGAGAACGCTGCAATTTAAATTGTATGTGTAATATCTGTCCCAAAAAATGAATTACAATGCCCTCGTTGGTGACCCAGACAAACACGCAGTGTAAAGTCTCTCGTCTCTCTAAAGTCAGTCTCTCTTTTTCCCTCTTCTTTGTAAAATCAGTGGTCCAGTGCCCTGTGGCCCAGACAGACACCTCCACTGCACAGCAAAGTCTCTCAGGAGGTAGTGTAGTCCAACTCCTCTGGCTTGCTGGAAGGTCTCCGGGGCAGTCAAACGCCAAAGTCTTTTGGCCTGATCTTGGTTAAGGGTGGAAAAGTTCCCAGACTAGAGAGGATCATTCAAAACATGTCACATACCAAACGATACAAAACAAATTACCAAAAACTAAAGCAGCAGGCAAACGTGTGCAGCATTCTCACACTATTAAGATCAAGTTCATGATCCCATCAGTGAACACAAGTTCATCGACCTAATAGCCCATGATGTTTCCGCTTCTGTGTTTTGCAGAATGTCCTCTCATAATATGTGAATGCGACTGTAAGCCCAGACAATTGCTAACAGAGCTGCTCCTGAGAAGTCATGCTCATGCTGGAACTTAATTGAAAAGAATGAAAGGGATATTTGCTGGGCAGGTTTGCCTCTACAGGCATGTATATGAGAACATAGAACTTTCCGAAGATACTGTGATGATGGAGGTCTGTGGAGACACTATGTGCTCTATGCATTCGTTAAACGCTCAGTAACAAAATACTAGGGATGCACCGACTTTTTCCTTACCGATACCAATACCGAAACCAGCTTTTCAGGTATCTGCCGATACGGAGTACTTATACCGATACCAACTCTGACTTAAACGCTTGATATATGGCTATAAATCCTGATAGTGTTCCACTTTTTATATGTTGTATTTTGTGCTAGCCTGCTTCTTTGTGCTTGCTTGGAGGAAGTCGTGGTTTCGCTTTAAGTCATTTAGTGGTGCGTGTGTGCCTCAATAAGCTTCATGGTATCGGCGCTCTCTTTCGGCGATATCGATACTGTGTGTAAGTGCCAGTATCGGACACTACAAAATACTTTTTAAAAGCGTGCTGTACATGCGTTTGCCCTAGATAGCATACTGACTGTGACGGAGTAGTTGTTTAGTGCGGAGCAAACTTAATGTGATAAACTAAACAAGCCTTGAATTGTGAGATATCCTGGTTAGATGTAGCAAACAGAGAAATATTATTTTAGACTCCAACTATGCTGCAGATTGGAACTGACGATAAGTTTAATATGGAAAAACAAACACGAGAGGCTGCAAAAGAGAACCACTAAAACTGCTTACGTACTAAAGAGAGTGTGTGGTAGTATTTACTTAATGAAGATTACTTTTTAGTTGCTGCAATAATAATAAGAAAGTAACAGCCACAACAATAATTGTGCTAGTTATAAAGATTGTTATTTTGCAGGGTTTTTGTTATAGTTATTATCAGTTTGGCTATCAGACTTTTTTCTGTTTTTCTAAAGTTTAAGCATAATGTCGTCATCTGAATATCAGTAAGCACTGTGATATTTATTCAGTTCATGTTGCCCTTTTTATGCAAACTCTGTAATTATATGTTTAAACATGTGTCTTCTAGGCCATGCTCATGAAGTGTATGCAGTACACCTTCATGCCAGTGTGTACTCACTCTTCCACCGTCTTTATGGCATGTACCCCTGCAACTTTGTGTCCTACCTGAGGGCCCACTACAGTATGAAGGAAAATGTGGACACGTTTGAAGAGGTGGTTAAGGTAAGGTTTCCTACAGAGCTAAATGTCTGAGCAGGTCGAGGGGAAATTATTTATAACCTCGTGGTTCTTTTTCCAATCAGCCAATGCTGGAGCATGTGCGGATACATCCAGAGCTCGTCACTGGAACCAAAGACTATGAACTGGACCCAAATAGGTGAGTTTCAGTGCTCTCCATGTCTGTATATAAATAATACATGTTGTGGCATGCTATTAAATTTTTTGTCATGCTGTCCATCCTTGCTCCAGGTGGAAGAGGTTTGAAACCCACGACATTGTAATTGAATGTGCCAAAGTTTCTCTGGACCCGAAGGAGGCCTCTTGTGAGGAGGGCTACTCGTCCTTGCCTGACCACGTGCCGCGACGCCCTGCTGATTGCAGCAGGTCCTTCTCGGATCTCAGCAACCATGGTTAGATTGAATTAGTACATTAGTACATATTTCAGGGACTTCTTTAAGACATATGTTTCTCTAGACTTTTGAATCACCATAATTTTATCGATTTATGAAAGTCTCACATAGGTCATGGATGTCTGTGTGTTTTCTAAATGTGTTCTTTCTTGGTGCATCTGTTCACAGGAAGTTCTCTCACCTCAATGGCCACAGTCCGCCAGTCCCTCTCTCTTTCCTTACCCCATCTTACAGTTACCCAGCATGCATGCCTCAGCTCACAGACCCCCAGCAGCCAGGTAAAGCATCCAATCTATAAGCGCTTGCACTCAAATCCTATTTAGTTAAGTTATCTACTTCTTATATCTACAATATTTGTCTCTGCGGCAATGTTTTTCGACCGTGGCCTTGGGGTCCAGTGCTTTTCCTGACTTGACGCAGTCACTTTGAATCAAAAATGAGCTGTTAATGAGATGATTACTTAGATTAGGTTTGTTGGGAGCAGGGAATTTGCTAAAATCTGCAGTGCATTGGGCCTCTAGTATCAGGGTTGGGTAAGAAGACTTATAGTGTCTTTAGATTTACTGCCGTTTTACCATCAATGGCATTAAATACATCAATTTAGAAGACACATTGCTGCACCGCTTGGTTGGATAATAAATAAAATGGTTATATATATATATATATATATATATATATATATATATATATATATATATATATATATATATATATATATTATATATATATAGCTCATATCACCACCAAGTGCATTGTGAGGTTTTGGCATCATGATGTCACAGCTTGTTGTTGCAGCGCTATTGTTTTTTAGAGGGTATTTTTAATGTGAACTCTATAATTTTAATGAATTGATTCATTAATTATTGTTCCTTTGTATATGCTGAGGTTTCTTTCCAAATTGATCATGTCCTAAATAAGCTAGGTAATTGCCGTAACAGGCTAATCAGTGTCTGATTGGCTTGTGTTGTATGATTGCAGGGTGTTGAGGTGACATCCTCAGGGATGAAGGAGGTCTTGTGGAGCCCTTCGTCTGTCTGTGGGATGAGTACCCCTCCCAGCTCTAGAGGAATGTCCCCCACCACCATCTCTGATCTCTCGCACAGTGCCTCGCACCTCTCGGGTCGGGTCCCCAGCACACCAGGTCAGAGCAGAAATGCTATTTCGTGATTGGTTGTGTTTCTTCAGGGTAAAAAAATAAGCCAGAATGAGCCCTGTATGTTCTTGGCTGGCAGTGCTTCTCTGTCCAGAGGCTATGTTTGCTGGAGCTTAACGCTGAGTAATATGTCTTCTCCAGTGGATGGAAAGTGGACGCCATCTGCCTCCACACCCTCAGGGTCCTCCCCTCTCCCTTCACTCTCTGAAGAGCTCGAGCACACTGTCCAAATCACCAGCACTACGCTTCCTCCTGCTAAGGTATGAGATTACATGGAATAATTAATTCACACCTAAACCATTTGGAGATATTTGACAGGATCTGAAGTTCTATGTTTTTCTTTTTTATTGTTTGGTACTTGCCCGGACAAACCAGGAGTCAATCAAAGAGGTGAAAAAAGGCACACCCTCAAATGTCAGCAGCAAAGGTATGCATTAGCTTCAGTTTTAGCTAGCTTTTTTTTTTCATTTTTTTTATTTTTTTCAGTAGCAAATCTACTGACTTCTTTTGTTTGCTTCACTAGTTAACCAGATTAGTAATTACTGTACTTCATTATATTTGCAGCAGCCTTACAAGCTAATAATTTAAATAATTATAATAAATTCATATAAATAATTGTAGAATTTTAGATTTTCATTAGTCACTACCTTTATTATCTATGATTATCTTTTCATCTATTTTTCTGTACTTTTTATTCTGTGTGTTTATCTGTTTTGTGTATATTAACATTTCCCAGAGGATGCAATGACAGGGAGTCAACATAGTTAAGCTACCTAGATGCTAGTAATAACAGGCTAGGAGTAAGCACAGGCACAAGAAACCATTTAAACACCTGCTGCTTTACCTGCTGTTTAAATCGGATGTTTACAGAGGCACGAGCTAGTTGTCAGGTGTTAGTTGTCATTTCTCAGGAAGCTAAGAAAATTGAATGATTGAAGACTTGGAGAAAGTCTGGCAAGGAGGATTCCCGTTCAACCATCTTCTATTACATTATTTCTCAGCTCTGGATCAGGTTGGATCAGGTGTATTGGCAGCAGGGAAAACACTAAAAAATGCAGGACAGTGGGCCTCTAGGACCAGTGTTAGAACAGGACCTGTTCTAGTTTAAATAAAACTTTTTTTTATAACCCTTTTTTTTAATGTAAGACCTTGCAACCAATCTCTTATGGTATAAACATGTAAGTTTTAAGCAGTTAAAGTCACCTTGTAAAACCAGCCTAACAAAGAGTTTTGCTGTTTCTCAGGGGATGCAGGCGATGATTTAAGTCCAATTACGTTGGTGGAGCTTTCTGACTTTGTGAAGAGAACAGAGAGAGACAGAGAGGAAGGTAAGAATAGTAAAGTAAATCCCACAGATTAATAATACACGTTACTTAAAGTTGCCATTTATACAGGCACCAAACAATAGCCACATATAACTTATAACTTATTTCTGAGTGTATGTAAATTAATAAGTGGCACAAACTGGCTTGATGAAGAGAAATTGTTCTCTTCATCTAAATTTTTATGAAGTCTTCTTTATAAATAAGAAAAAGCATATTTGTAGTAATTCCTTTCAATGTAAAAACTTGAATGTGACATTTAAATGCAGCAATTTAATTGGTGTTTTTGATTGACACTTGACAGTTTGCAAATTATGGACTGGAAACTGTCTCCACCAAACCACCACCTCCATTATTATTATTTTTATAATATATTTTTTTATCAGATTTTATATTTTATTTTATTATAAAATAATATTTTATATCAGAAAACATTTGCAGTGCTGAATGATAAATATTATGTCAAAAGTGTGATTAACAAAAGTGTGATTAGTAACAGCTCTGCTGACTACTAATCGTTTTGTTTGTTGCTGACCATTTCTGCTTCTCAGATGCCATCACAGAGGCAGAGTTGCAGACGTTAACCCACGGCAATGTGGACCCGCTGCCCACACCAGGGCTGGACTCATCTTTCTCCAACACTGCTGATGCTCCCCTTCCCTTGAACCCCAGCCTTGACACCATACCCTGTAATCTGGCCTCCACCCCGGATAGAACCCCAAGCGCTGGTAAAGGAGTGGATCAGCAGTTCCCCATGTCCTTCTGGCCCTGTTTCACACCGATAGAGAACTCCTTCAGCCCCTGTGCTGCTGAAGACAGCTCAGTGGAGCCGTCCAAGGGGTCGTGTCCTTATGAGCCGCTGTTTGACCTGGCCTTGCCTAGGCTAGCCTCTCTGTTTGTGGAGAAGAGAACAGCAGAGGCTCAGCAGAAGACTGAAGGGCAGCAGGAGCACAGAGAAGAGCTGGAAGGAGAGGATCTGTCCGCCACATCACCTCTGGAGGTGCTGGATCGCCTCATACAGCAAGGCCATGACCTCCATGAGAAACGGTTGGTACAAGTCGCATGTCCATATGAGGGACTTGCGTAAGATGTGTTTGGTTGTCATTAATGAAGAAAATATTTAGAGGAGAAAAATTTCTTCAGGTTTAGGACTTTATAGTTTCTCAGAATTATTATTAGATGTAAATAATTTTATTTACAGTTTAAATTATGTAATATTGTTTCACAGACAGAGTGTGAAAGTTCTGTATGTGCTATTTTTCCAGATCTCCTCCTCCGTCAAGCCAGTCATCTGAGGCAAACTCAGGAGGTAAACATCATAGCACTAAAGGAAAAGGTATTTAGTAATCTAATATACAAACAGACTTTACCCCCTGTCAAGAAGATTTCATTCTCCAACCTGTCCTTTCCTGCCTGTCTGTCAGTATCCTTTTCTACTTCTGTTTCTATATTTTTGTGAAATAGTGTGAATATTCTGTTTCTTCCCTGCTCTTCTTATTTTCTATTTGCCCTGTTTTAAAATGTTAACTTCAAGTCTTACCAGTTTCTCGAACATATGCAGAATGTTAGTTGATATAGAGGTAGGATTGTATTAACATGCAGCTTTGACCTTAGAAATTAGGCAGGTTGTAGTTTGTATGCCTTCTATTAGTCAGTTAATTAATGTTGGATGTCTCCCCATATTGTCTGATCTGACGAAAGGCAGCTGTGGGGCTGCTTCTACACTGCAGACCTTTTAAACTGCTTTTTATCCATTTCTAAAAAATGTGCCTTACTGTACAAGTTGTGGATATTCGCTACACATTTAAACAAAGTGGCCTTAATGTAAAGTAGGCATTGGATTGAATTGAATATAGCTGATATAATTCAAATAAATTAAAATATGCTTATATAACAGATCAATAGTGGATTTTATGTGATACTAATCTAGTGTATAATTTGCAGGTGTAAGCCCAGGAGCTCCAGATGAATTAGCTTTGCTGCGCAGTCAGGTGCTGCTACTCCATAACCAGCTGCTTTATGAGAGGCACAAAAGAGAGCAGCATGCACTGCGCAATCGCCGCCTCCTCCGCCGCGTCATCAACGCCACTGCGTTGGAGGACCAGAACAACTCTATGGTAAAGAGGCTCTGTGTTATGAAAGTAGAAAGGGCTTGAGATTCATTGTTTATTTAATCACTTTTAACCACAATGCTGCTCACTTTATTCCTTTATTGTATATTAGTGTTATCACTTACTGACTTGAGGTGAAAACACATTGTGTCTTTGGTAAATGGTAGAAGAAGTGGTGCTAATTGGCTTCTAATTGTTTAGATGGTCTTTAGCCTAGACTTTTTTGGTGTCTGAAGTACAAGACTATAGTAGCCAGCACGTGATGGAGGTATGTAGCCTACGGGGTCACATTAGTGTGAAAACTCGAGCGTGCAAAAACAGCAGGTGAAAAAGTTATTAAATAGTACCGCACATTTACAGACGGTCCCTTACCGTCTTCAGCGTCGCTGTGGTGATTCAAGCTATTTAGATAGAAACTACTGGAAGAAATGGAAAGATGGGGAATTATGAGGAAATGTAGTGACCGTACTTTGTTCGCTGGTTCACCACCACTTACAAAATGTAACTTCAGAGATTTTAGGAGGCTGTTTGTTTTTTTGTGAACTACAGCAGCAGTGAAACGTGAATATCCACCTAATATATCAACCTATTAACTTACTGAGCTACAGTGGGAATGAGTGAATACCTGCTGATAAGAAGTGTTAATTAAATCATTATTATAAGTGAGATAACCCAAAGTTTTAATCTGCTTCACCTGTTGGCTCCACTTCGTCCACCATGTTTATTGTAGTTTGAGAGGCTGTTTGTAGTGAGTCATCAAACCAGGTGTTATCAGCCAAAAGTAAAAGCCAAAATTTTTCTCTCTCGTGCACAGAGCAGCCGAAGTTATTGCACTTAGCGTGCAAAGAAAAATATCAAATCTCGAGAGAAAAAATATTAAAGGATGGAAAAAGACAGTTTGAGCACGTGTTTATGAAAATTGCGCGTGGAGTTCTTATTTCTGTTCTCGTGAGTTTTACAATTGCGCGAATGAAAAATTGAGAGTAAAAAAATGTCGAAATGCAAAAAAACAACCCAAAAAACCCCAAAATAACTTAAGTATTTTTCACTTGCTGATTTTATGCGCTTACGTTTTGACACAAATGTGATGTCGTAGTAATCTCACCAATTAGCATTGTGAAAACTTCATACTCAGCACACGCTTGCTTCAAAGTGCGACATGTATATAAACTGGAGCAAAAGTGCATTGTGTAGTAGCTGTGTTGAAGTCTTAATTTTGTTCAGACTTTTGTCTCCTGATAAACTGAACCAGACACCAGAAATGACTTGGGCGATAGACTTGATTTATGATAATGGAAAAATCGTAATAAATTTGCTTTGTTTTCCAAAATATTGCTTTAACATCTTGATTCTGACGCCTGATTAAGTGATGCATGTGTATCTCTGTGCTCGTGGTACAGAAGGCCCAGCTGCGGCTGCAGGAGGTGGAGATCCAAGCTCTTCGGGTGAGTCTGCAGGAAGACCGGCAGCGTTCGAAGCATCTTCAGCAGGATAGCAAGGCACAAGTACAGCAACTCCACAGCCAGCTCCAGCAGCTCCAGCAGGAGAGGACCGAGTACCACACCAAGACTCAGGAACTGCAGGTCAGTCGCTGACATGTGGACAAACAACAGACAGGGCTGATTGAATTGTGGCCAAGGTGGATCTAATAGTAAAAAAATAATAGTAGAATAATAACAATAATAGTAGTAGTAGTAGTAATAGTAAAATAATAATAGTAGTAAAATAATAATAGTAAATAAAAAGTGCCAATTTTGTAGGAACCAGCCAACCAGTTGAGAGGGTGTTTGGAGTAGGTGGGTTATAGCTGCACAGCCCTTAAGCCAAATATTATTCCAGACATTTGGGCCATTTAGGCAAGTCTGTTTGAAAATACTAAACAATTTGGTGTGATTATAGCAAGTATTTCAAAATTTGCATGCAATTTATTCACAGTGCTAATTGATAGGATGTAAGCTGCAGTTATTTCTTAACTGTTATAGCCTTGTAGTGCCAGTGCAGAAGTATAGAAATACATAAAAGATAATACATCAAATACATTTTGAGTAAGGGAAAATTGTATAAATTGTCCATCATTTTTTATTGTGTTTTAAAAATTGAACAGCTAAATTAAGTGTTATTGGAAGCATATTCGTGCTGGCCTTCTGTTTTGTGGCTTAAAAGTGACACTATGGATTTTTCTGTTTTATCAGAATGACTTGCAGGAGAGCCAGAAGAAAATGGGTGAGATGGAGGCAGAGCTGCAAAGAGCCAATAACAAACTGTGCAATACCGGACACCTGCTCAGTCAGCTGTCAATTAAGGTGAGCTGGACTTTGAGACTGCTGTCTTTAAAATGAGCTACATTATCAGTTAGGATGCATGAATAAGAATTCCTATGTATTTGTGTAATCACGATTCTGTGTGATTCATTTCATATGTCTTATGCACACCCAAGCTCAACAACAGTGAAAGTATGGAGCAACAGATGGCCTTCTTGAACAAACAGCTGCTGCTGCTAGGGGAAGCCAACAAACTGTGTGTGGAGGAAATCCAGCGCTTGGGACCTGAGGCAGATAAAGTAAATATGGAGCCGACCACCCGAACATAACAGTGTTTATTCCATAAGGGGTCACATCCGGGTCTGAGCCATGTCTCTCGAGTCTCTGGGTTACACGTCCTAGATGTGTCTCAGATCCCTTAAGATTGCGAGTCCTAGAAGTGTCTTAGATCCCTTGGTTGAATATCCTAGTTGTGTCTCTGATTTCTTCTGTGTGAGTCCTACTTGTGTCTCAGATCTCTTGGTTACGAGTACTAGTTGTGTCCCAGATCTCAGGGATGCAAACATGTGAAAGTCTCTTAAGTACAGTGTTTTAAAGGAATGTAAGCTGTAACTTAATGTTTGGTCGGTTAGCTGATAACTAACGTGCTAGCTGGCATCCTTGAACATGTGTTGCGGAGGTGGGTTTCTCCCTCCTCAATGTATTCTATATAACACATTATATTTGTGCTGAAATGTATGTTTGTGGTATTAGGAGAAGAAGATGCTGCAGGCGTGTTCTGCGCGAGAGGTTGAAAGGTTGAGACAGAGCTCCGTGCAGCAAAGCCAGAGGCTAGAGGCGGCTCAGCAACGCATTGCAGACCTGGAGACCCAGCTTACCAAGAAAGAACACCTAATTCTGGAGCAGAAGAAACTGCTGGAAAATGTCAAAGCCCAGGCCAAGTACTTGCTTTTTTCTTAACAGACAGTTTATCATGGTTCTGAGTGGCAATGCTTTGTTTTTGGATATTGTAGTGGTTGATATATGTTTTTTGATGTGTGTGTTTTTTTTTTTTGTTTTTTTTTTTTTTTTTTTAAACTACAGCGTGTAACACCTCTGCTTGAGCTCTTAGTGTTAAGATTGTTTCCATCTATTTATAAAGGTGTCAATTCCTCTTGTTGATTTGTGTTTTTTCCTGTAGGGGGCAGCTGCAAGCTTCAGAGAACAGGTATCTTGCTCAAAAGCATGTGACTCAGGCACTGCAATCGGAACTGCTTCAGCTCTACAGCCAGCTAGAGATCAACAATCTTTCCAAAAGCACACCAGCAGGAGGCACTGTTGAGCCCAGCAGCCCTCCAAACAAGAGGTGAGTTACTTGGTCCATGTTTGTCTGATTTTATGTTTTGCTAGATAAAAGCTAACAAAGGAGTGTGTATTAAGAAAACTGCATGCTTGTAAAAGTTTGGTTTGAATGCAGACTCGGGTGTCATCGTATGGCTATATCAGTGTATTTGTAGGTACTTTAAATCTTATACACTTTATTGAAGCCATTTAAGCCTTATAAATGTTTGTGTGTCCTATTTATCGACATACTGTACTGCCTGTATGCATACAGAGAGGTTGCCAAGATGCCAGCTACAGTGGTGCTTAGACATTTACAAACCCTTTATCGTTTTCTATATTTTTGCAAAAAATACAGCCTAAAACGTGAGTAGATCTTCCTAAAGTAGAAGTCCTTAAGTCGACGAAGTATAACCCAATTAAACATATTTAACCAAATGATAATACTTCATTTATTTAGAAAAAAGGTTCAATATTACATATCTGTGAGTGGCAAAAGTATGTGAACCAGGTTTTTTCACTCATTGGGATAACCATCAGGTGATCAGATCTTCATATAACATGATTATAACTACATTACACTATCTGCAAGTGTTTTATATAATCTGATACCAGCACAAACTCAGCTGTTCAGTATTAAACACGAATATTAAATGCTAAAGATGAAAATAGTATGCAAAGGACAAGTGTCTTGCGTCTCCCTGTTGTAAAGGATTTAGTGTTTCAGTAACCATCTTGGAGGAAAATCTATAAACTGAAGTCAAATGTCTGAAGTCTTTCAGAACCGACACTAATGCACTGGAACATACTAACGCTTGGCAGTCACATATTAGAAACACTGTGTGAAAGGGTCTCTAAAGTCAAGTCCCTGCTTTGATAGAATGTGCTGAGTGATGTATGTATTCCTATGTCTGGCTACTGAATGACAATAAAACACATAGAAGAAATAGACAATGAATTGAAGTCTTTATGCACTATATATTTCTATATGCACTGGTCTCAGGTAGTACAAATGACATTACATTGCATTATAGCATCTGTCATTTCTCAGGTATAAATGAGACACAGCACATATATAATTTCTGTCCAAAGAGAAACATGTATCTCAATTTTTGCCAATTTTTATTTTCCTGAATATTATATGAAACTTTCATTATGAATGGACCCATAGAAATTTCTGGTTACACTGACTTGCATTAAAAGGAATGGACTTGCATTAAAAGTAATGGAGGCTCTGTATCTCTAGGACATTGTCCCCTGCAGAACCAAATAGATATTATGTCATAAAGGAGTCCGTTTGTATACATCTTAAACAAATGTTTGTTTGTATTTCAGCCCGAATGGCAATAATGCAGGGCCGTCCACACCAGCCCAAATCTCTGAGCCAAGCAAGAGAGAGGAGACTTCATACATGTGTGTCAACGGTGACCTCTCTCCTGGATCTCCACCATCTACTGCACTGATCAATGGCAGTCAGGAAGAAGACCTGTCTGTCTTGTCATGCAACTCCCCGCTGGATGTAGGCTCCTATCCAAGTGCCCAGAGCTTCCTGGGTATTCACAACCAAGAGCTGTTGAATAAGAGGAAGAGCCAGTATGAGGTGGAACCAGCATCCCTCACCAGCCTATCCCACGGTCTGCAGGAACACAGCGCAGAACCTGCAGAAAAAACCCAGCCTGGCCTGTGCACTGAGGGCACGTCAGCCCAGGGCCTGCCAGATCTGCCTGACCTCCAGCCCATGGATCGTCACCGAGCCCGGGCCTTCAACGTCCATAGACGGAGGCAGCTGGACCTGCGGATCATGGACTACAACGAGACGCATTAGGAGAAGACTGGAGGGGAGGCTAAAAGGTTGGGTTAGCAGGATAACTGCTTTCAACACTAGAGAGAGTGAGAAACAGATGTTTTGAACTCTGCAGCACTCTTTATTTTTAATGAAAGAGTGGACTGCATTGTTTTAGCTAATTTTTAAAAGCTCTATTGTATTACAAAAATGGCCAAAAAAAGAATACATGTATATATTGAGGGCTTAAAGCTACTGTCAGTATGTTTTAGGAATGGATTTTGTTTTGGACTGTAGTTTACTGTAGTCTCAGTTCTGCACTTTTCCTCTTCCATTAGAGCCTGTATGTAAACTGAATTAGGTAATGTTATGTCATTTAGCTCCTGGAACATACTGATTGTGGCTTTAATCAATTCACTCATTCTTCAACAGTTTTGTAACCACCACAGTATGAAATCAGAACACTTTGCTGTTGTAGTCTTGAGAAATTCTCTTTTCGGGCAAATGCCTAACCAGGGATTTTTTGCTGGAATTGATTATTTGATAGGCATCTCAGCTGCATATTTGTTTGAAAACAATCTGCAGTGGTGGTTTTGTTCTGTTTGGATTGCGTTTGGCCCTCATTGTATTTCCCAGCAAACTTGACGCATCAGTTATTGTGTTTGCTTTTGTAACTGCCCGATTGAATGATGGGCCTGCAGAGATTTGGCCAAGCCAGAAGGGTCTCAGTGAGTTGTGTTTAGATGAAGTACATGGAAATATCATTAATTACCAGAAAGCTTCTCTATTTTCGTTTTTCACCAATTTGAGCACTGTAAATAGTTTGTGCATCATAAAATCAAGCCCAAACAGTCTGGTAAAACTGAAATAAAAGCAAACAAATATAGCAGCTATGTTAGGTAGGTAGCGCAAAATGAGACATCATACATTGCATTGCAAAGGCTAGCTAGATGTGTACGATGTCGTAGCCTTGCTTTATGTGCTTTGCCCATGGAGGAAAAGATGAAGCAAGTGTTAAAAGATAGAGATTTTATTTTTATGAATTCAGTTTAATACTGGGATTGCATTGCCCAGTCACCAGTGCAATACTTCTCTTAGCATTACACTTCATGCCAGCTCAAAAGCATGAAAGATGAAGCCACATAGGTGTTCTCGCTGCTTGGCAAGACACATCAAAGTCTTGCTGCCCATGAGCTATGCTGCTGTTCATCCTGCAAAGATGTAGTGCCTCACATTTGGCCACTCTAGGCTCTTCATTGAAAAATGTCTGGGCTGTTTGATTTTACAGTTATCACAGTTACATAATGAGAAACCATCGCTGCTTGGAATGTATGTGAAATGTGAATGTTCCATGGTAACAATGTACAGACAACAGCTACAGCAAATACACTAAAACTCAATAGAAGATCCTACACCGGAAATCTAAGCTCATATGTGAATGGACTATTGTCAGGAGTTTTTTTTCCATATTCCATTTCATTTTATTACACATTGTAAATCCTTTAGGCAGAATAGCTTTCTGTTAGTCAAAGTAAAAGCGTTTCTCCTTCTAGCCAAATAAAGGCTATTTACGATCTCATGCAATCAAGCTTTATAGGCTAAATTGCCTAAGGAAAAAAGAAAGATCCAATGCATAATTTCAGTTAAAATTGTGACAACAGCTAAAAAAGAAAATGTGAATTATTGCTTGAAATAGAACAGCTTTAACCTGTAACTGAGAGAAATGCCTCAGATTTGCATTGGTAAGTACGTTCTGAAGTTCTTGCCTGTTCAAGCCTAGTCTTGGACTTGATTTTAAGCGGTGTGTCACTAGGTTAATTTTTTTCAGGAAACCAACCCTGAGTGCTCCCCTTGGTTGATAAAATATCTGCCAAGACTCATTATTGCACCTGCTCACAATTACAGATATTGCAGCTTATATTTCATTTTAATGAAATGTATCCATAAACGTTGTTACTGCTTGTTTTGCGAGCAAAAGCCCTCCCATGTGATTTATATAGTTCACAAAATGCCTTAATAAGAATAGGACATCTCTCCTCGCCCCAGAGGCCAAATTCCAATGGTTTGTACAACTATGGTACAATTTGACAACAATCTGGAGTGGAGTCAGATGTCCTCAGGGACTCTGTTCAAAAAGTATTGATACTGAATACACACAGAGAAAAGGTATTCTACTTGTTAAGCTATGATCAAGAAAAATAAAAAATATATGTTTTGCACATTCTGGTTTCATTGTTTCTTTATTGCATCTTAATATTGCTGTAGAGATAGGTTAATACTTTGCTTTTTCTTTTAATAGTTATTAGCTAACAGGCAAACAAAACAAAAGATATAAAGTAGCAATGACTTTCTATGTAAAATATGCTCTGCATATTTTAACGCATTCCTTTTTGACGTTACCATGTTAACAGTGTTGTGCAAGTGTGTGGTAACTGTATAACACTTTACTAGGGAAAAAGTGGTTCAGAATATTTCAGTGCCAGTCAGTTTATAGACAATAATGCTGATAAGTGTCATATCTTTGTGCGACCTGGTGGTCTCCAGGCAGGTTTGCCTGCATGCCATCCACCTGTACTTTTAGCCTTTGCGGATCGTGTGGAGGTATATGTGGTTTTCCTACTCTGATCTGCAGACATGCTTCTTGCAGTGATGGCTACTGTTTGCTGGAGAAGCCCATTTGTAGTTGTTGAAGTTGAAGGAGGAGTTTGGTCAGCAGCCCTTGTGAGCTCAAAGGTGGCCACTTTGAGCAGGTCCAGAGCCAAGGGAACCACACTTACTACCCCACCATAGTAGTTCCTTGCTTCATTACAGCTCAGTCGGTTGATCTCATCATGTGGGTAACTGCAGAGAGGGTATTAAAGAGCAGACGTTTAGATCTTATTTAAATTACTTCAATTATTAAAAGGTATAGTTTACTGAAAAAAAATACAAAATTTATGTACAAATGCGCCACATTAGTGGACAGACTGTCACAAACTGACAAGCAGTGGAAGGTATATGATACTAAAATCAGCAAGTAAACAAGCAAGCCTTGAACTATTGGGTTAGGAGTGAAGGAACATTAATAGTTAAGTGAATCACACATGCTTGGAATCAGAGATGTATTGTGTATTGAGTTGGGTGGATTCTAGTTTTAGATGATTCTATTCATTTAAGCATAGATAAACTAGAGCATCTTAAGGGTTCCTCTTCTTACATCCTAGTTGAGTCTATGAGCCCCTATCAGGGACTGTATTTAAAATAAATATACAAAGTGTCACGTAACTGTGCCTTTAGTTGACTGATGTTGCAGTTTGGGCTTAGAAGCTTCTTGCAGGTATCCAGAGCTTCACTTGTGTGGCTTCGGGCAGACATTGTGGACTCAACAAGTTTGAAAACCGCCTCAAGATCAGCCATGATGTCCAGAAAGAAAGAGAAGATCCGCCTGTCTGTGGCATTGTTGCAGTGGTGGGTCATGTACATCTGCACCTACATGGAGATGGGATATGTTTGGAAACAGAGACGGGTCACAAGTTTTGATGGATTTGTAGTTTGCTTGTACAATAGTATACTTGTGAGGAGAGAAATGTTCTATTTACATTTCAGTTATTAACATTTTAGTTACTATTTCCATCTTTGTTTTTAGTGCCCAACAAGTTTTAACACATGTTATTACATGCTGGATGTACTAAGACTAATTTAACCTAGGTAACAACACTTTTTTATTTGAGGTTAAGTTATACTACACGCCTTGAAACAAGGGGATGTACTCTCACTGAGCACTTGAGATGTACACCATCTGTTTCTTTGTAAGTCCACTTTTACCCTGTTCTTCAATGATCAGGACCCCACAGGTATTATCTGTGTGGTGGATCATGCTCCATTTTGAAGTGTCCCTGATGTAGTGGTGACATGATAGTGTGTGTCATGCTGGTACGCATGGATAAGACAGAGGAGTTCTGCTGGAGTACTTATCCACCTCAGTGTCACTGGTGGACACACCAACCTGACCCTTGAACAACAGGGTAAAAGGGAGTTTACAAAGTATGCAGAAAAGAGAACTACAGTCTGTAATTATAGAACTACAAAGTGCATCTATATGGTAAGTGGTAAACTGATTACTTGGAGTGTAGAAACAAAGGGGTATACCTGATAAAGGGCTCAGCGAGTGTGGATATACATGTGAAATAGTTAATCGAGTCTGACTTGCCTGAGCTACTGAAGAGACAGGCTCCGTTTTGTCACGAGCATGCTCCCTGGATCTCTCCAGCGCTGCGATGAATGTAAACTGCTGCTGCTTGAAGCGTTTATGCTTCTCCGCGATGGACTGCAGCCTCTCACGTACCTCAGTCATTTTACCGTCACCTGCATTTAAAACTTTTAAACACGGTAAAGGTTGACCGCATGCAGTTGCCAGGTAGAGAAAACAACGGTATGTTTGGTATAGTCAAACAAAGACTGCAGTCTGTCGAGGTTTTCTATTACAATGTAGTAAAAGCCACTTTGTTTATCGTTAGTGAACCTACACGTGTCTCTTGAGATTTTTCCATAACGTTTATTACGATAAGATATTGCTCAGCCCAAAATAATACGTTATCTTTAGAATGATTTTGCCTCAGAACACCCTACGTTTTACACCTAAACTTTATCACAAAAGTTGGCTAATACTTCGAAGTTGTCATTTCACCTTAAATTATGAATCTGTTACATTCCGAATGTAGTTACTGCTCCATTTAAGGTGGAATGACTACTTCGACTTAACTTGCCGGTCAAATAAACCGAACATACAAGCCAACAAAAATGCTCGATGTGATTTTAAAGTAGACGGCATATTAGCACATTTGTAAACAGGCTTACCATTTCAAACCCCGATTTTATCAACGGATATTAAACTTTTAAGGATTTTTTCCAGTCTTCCCAAACATTCGTCCAGGCTGGATTCTGTTGTTGCGCAGGTGCTAGGCAACAAGTAACGGTTCTCTGCGCATGCGTGACCACAACAACGACCATTTCGGTAGCCACTGGCAACAAGAAAGATGCGTACGCTCGGTTTAGTAACATAACAGTTATCGCTGGACGCTGCGTTTGGTTTAACGGTGTCCTTTCACTTTGGACACATAAAGTAAAGAATAACGCTGATGACAAAGAGCGAAATTTAAAGAAAGGTTAGTAACTGGAGGCAAATTGATTATGTTCATAATTTCAAAACTTATTTTGGGGCATTTCAGACAAGTTAGCTACTAGCTAAGGCTCCCCTGACGCGTCGGGGCTGGTAGGCTAACATTAAAGGGGAATACCACCGATTTTCCGATTTTTTTGGATTATTTAGTCAATAAAACCAGTCATTTCGGGATGGTTTGTTGTGAAATGCTTCTTTTGCAGAGAAACGTACACACTAAGGTTTCTTTACAGTGATCGTTACTGTAACCAAGAGGCCCAGTGTCTACAATGTAAATAAAGCCGTTTTCCCCCAGTAAACCTATACACGTCTCCAGAGGTTTTTATTGCGTTAATAATGGTAAAATATTGACCAGTCTGAAAAAATAAGTTGTCTTTGGGGCTCTTTTGACTTTACTCTGCATGTATCAAAATTTATTAATTGATGTTTTAGACCAATATCACATAAGTATTGTAAAGCAGTTTTTAGTGTTTTTTTTGTGTATTCATACCCATTTCATGTAATACTTCATTTGAAGGATATTTAGATGCATGGTCTACTCAGATATTTAGTTCCTGTCACCACTACTTTGAAGAATTCTGATTCAGCAGATTCTGAAAGCAGATTGGTTCTCTGCTGGAACGTAGTTATTTAATTTCTAGTAACCACCTTTTGTGCTCTTGCTTAATAAAATTGGGAAAGATTTGGTGTTCTTCACTAATTCATTCACTAAACCCCAAGACACCCATCAAACCAACATTAACAAAACACACACAAACCTTTTGGATGCAGCTGAAGTTGGCTTCTTAAATTTCTAAATAATTCTGTCTTTGATTTGAACACAGAGTCAGTTTGATGCGAAGTGGTTTGCAGAGAAACTTACAAACTCTGATTTCTTTACAGTGGTGGTGATAGAAACCAAGGGTTGCCATGTCAGTGCAAATAAAGATTTACTATCCAAACCCACCAGTGACAAACAAAATAGTAATATATCTTAAAAAGAAATGAATGAAATACATGGATTGAAAAGATGGATTGAGTCAGAAATGTACCACAAAACTACTGCAAAGCAATGCCAGCAGGCAGCATGTTCATAATGATTTTATGTAGTAAATTTCTGTGAGGGAGCTTTTAGAGGCATGAAACACTTCAGGCATCTGGTTCCTGTCACCACCACTTCAATTCAATTTCTCTAGAATGGAGCATTTCACACCAAACAACTTAATGATTTCGTTTTCGCCTCAAATATTTAATTATGTCATATTTTGTTTTATTTTATTTTTAAAACAGTTATTCAGAAGCTGTTTCTCTTCTCATTGTATCCTCTTCTTCTTCTAATCTTCTTTTTCCCTTTTTTTATGTGGGGGTTAAATAAATAATAATAATTGCAAAAGATGGATGCAACAGTCAAACCCTTAAGGATTCCTCCTGAATTGTCTGTTTATGCAGAGAAGCATGAAATATTTGACCTCATTCAGGTAAGTGGTATCCTGGCATCTTGTATCATATGAATTTAAACCCTGAAATGAGACATTAATCATATGTCTTTTTTTTTTTTTACTTAGGCACTTGTGAGAAAACTCATAATAGACAAGCCAACTGATCCAATTCAGTACCTGATTGAAATGCTTAAAAAAGAAAGCATAGAAGGTAAAAGCCAAAAAAAGGTTTTGAAACAGTTGATTCTGACAAATCTGGAGTAAGCTTCTTATTTTTCAGCTTTGCATTAGCTCTAAATGGTGCCAGCTACCTGTTACTGATTGTTACTGCTGCACTATTTAAGGTGGACCAGAAAATTTGAATAAGGAGTTAACTATATACTTAAAGATCTGTTTACATCAGGATTTTATTCAACCACTCAGGTGTTTTTCCTAAAACTTCCACTAGATGGCACAGTCTCACCATTGCACTGCAGAGACAGAGTGTAAACTGTGGGAGATGTAAGAAAATAAATAAAGTCATCAGAACATTAATTGACTAGCCTTAATTTGATTAATTTCATTACTTCATTTAGTTCCAAGACTATTGATAACAAATGCTAGATTTTCAAGTCACCTTTTTAACAAAGCTTTTTTTTAGTGCCAAGGATTATGCTGTTGGGACCACCAGCTTCAGGGAAAAGAACCACTGTATGTATTTTTTTTAAAAAAATGTGCTCTCTTTTAGCCTTAAAAAGTTAGCAATCATTTAATATTTCTTATTTGTCTTTTAAAACATAAAGGTCTTTAAAGTCAAACATGAATAAAACGTTTTTTTATTTATTTATATATTAACGAATACAATCAGTTACAGAATATATGCCCTTTAGTCATTTGTACTGGCTACACCTTTTCCATGAAATGTCCTCTGTCTAAAATCCTCAGTTCTGTTCAGTCCTCACTTATTACTTATATTGTTGCATCATATAAGCGGGTCTAAATCTCATTTTTTTTAACTACAGGCTAAAAAGTTGTGTGAGCACATTGGTGCGATCCACATAACCGCCAGCAATATTCTTAAAGATGACACTGACCTGACCAGAGCTGCACAGAAATACACTGAGAAGAATCAGGTGGGACCTTGTTACTTGCTTGAGTCTGTTTCTATATGTGTATGTGTTATTGAATGTACGGAGCTTGCACACCTCATTACGGTAAACTGCCAATATAAAAAAAAGAGTTCAGCATATTCTGATTTAGTTTTTGACGTTTACCTTTTCTTAACATTTTATCTAGATGCACAACAAAGTCAAATAAAAAAAAGGATCACAACATTATTTTTTCCTAAAACAATATATTTATCTGAGGTTGAACCAGTTCTCCTGCTCTTGTTTGATGTCTCCTCATGCAAATTGTATGCAAAGTAGTTAGCCAGTAGAACCGAAAAGTTGAATATAGGAGGAAAAAAGAGAGGCGTGCTTAGGAAATGCTTTTCCCAGTGGCTTAATTATTCTAATTATCCTCCCACTTAAACTCAGCGTGGCCTTGATTTTTAAAATAGAACAGTCCAAAAAGACACAATTATTATCATTTTGATGGAATCCTTAATAGAATGAGTGATTAAAGGCACACATTGTGTCAGTAATCTGGTGGTAAATTATGTATATGTGATCTGAGGCATATTTGAACTCAGTTTTTTGACTTATTATGATAATTGTTTTGTCTTTTTAAACTAATTTACATGCAAAGATGTAGGCTGACACTTCTGTGACAGGATAGTGTCGGCAATGACCTTTAGTTATAAATACAAAAGTACTGTATTGTGCAGAATTACCTGCACAATGGCCATCAAGTACGAGAGATAAGGTAACATTATCTATTTACGTAAGATGTACAGAAGAAATCGTATTCCTAACATCTATGTAAGCCCTCACAGATTGCCATCATTTTGCCATGTATAGTATTAATAGTATACATTAAAGCTTTCATCTTTGAGATTTCTGGTGTTTCTGTCCATCCCGTCTCTGTGAGAAGACAACTCAATGAATCTGAATGAATGTGTAGCTGTCAAGAAGAAAACGTGAAACACAGAAGCTGCTGGTGCTCACAGAACAATGGACCAAGCACCCCAGAGTCCAGACCTCTCCATTATTGAATGTATTTGATTGCTTGGGTTGTGAGAAGGAGAAATTGCAACCAATTTCTTGCTAAAAAGACTGCTGTGTTAAAGTGAGCTTAAGAGTGTCCCCCCCTCCCCTGCTTTTTCCAACATCTTTTAAACATGAGGAAATAGAAAGTATTAAAAGAAATTTCGAAGGTTACTTTAGCTGTTGTTATTGTCGTTCTGATAGGAGATCCCACGAGGGCTTTGGATCAAGCTGATTCAGGAGCGTCTGTCAAAGGCTGACTGCGTGAGACGGGTAAGCATTTACTTGTTGTCGCACTTAATCTGGAGAATTCATTTGTTTGTCTTTTGTGCATTTTTGTGCAAAATGTGCCGAATATGAATAAAATTAGTTTCCGCTCTATTTGGCGAACCAAACTGCAAGGTATATGCAAAAGCGTAAGGCAACAATTTAACAGACCCACGCACAGGTGTTAGGCACATCACACATCTTACTCATTCGGGTTTTGTAAGTAACAACAAATGTCCAAATCATCTCTTTGGTAGTCTGTGTGTATTTACGCGAGTGCACTATGATAAGCTAATTACCCACGTGTGTATCTGTGTTCCCCGAGGAGCGGTAGCAGTGGTCTCAGGGGACTTCTAATGTGCGCGTGCGGGCGCATGCACGTGTGTGTTTTTTTAAGGGACCCTTTCATCACTGGGCCCTTCACCCGCCTCCGCTCACCTGATGTCCTCACTAACGCTACTAAAGAGTCCTCCATCCAGCTGTCCGCCCAAAACCCTGCACTCTTTCATTCTTCCTTTCATCCCGGCATCACATCACGCAGTCCGTCCGCCTGTCATTCCGAAACGTCCCAGCACCCTCTCCTCCTGATCCCTCCGTTCTCTGAAGTGTCAGTTTCCCCTGTGCGAGCACGCAGCGAAATATGTAAATCATTAAAAACTGCAAACAACGTTTTCCTCTTATTCCTTTTTTAACTCTGCAAATGGCTTTACTTAGCCCTGAATCTCATTACTAAACTTTTTCCACTTGGCATCCTTTAACTTTCCCCTTTTAATCTCAGTAGTTTATGATTAGTATCTGCTTTTAATCTGGTAATGGATGTTTATCCCTGCAGGCAAACTGTCTGATGCTATTTATCAGCTTATTTAATTATTTTTCCTCCCTGTTCTGATCTGCATAAGCACGGCGAAATGAGTGAGAAACGGAGGCGATTTTTCTCTGTAGATGAAGACACCTGACAAAGCATCTCAATCAGGGCTCCGTTTGGGCTGCAGATGTCTCAGTCACACCATGATGCTCCTTCATCTCCTGGTCTCATGCTTTCACACATACTTTAATGGGCTAAAGAATGCAATGATTGACACACCGCACCACCACTGAAGCAGCGAGGCAGCTAAGCTTAATTGCTGTGCCTCTGTCGCCTATGTGAACGTGTGCTCGTGTTTGTACCTGTTTCTTTCTTTTTTTTTCCAAATTAAGCAATGCTGAATGTTAATCACGCCTAATCTAGGTCATCTAGTTCATCTCCGCCTGTCACTGCTTCTCAAACTGTCTTACTGTACGCATCTCTCCTCTTCGCTCTCACGAGGCTGCTGTTTGTAAAACTTTAGACTTGTAATCTAGAGGGAAATCAAGAGAGCAGGAAATGTAAGGAAGCACAGGTAATGAATAGAGAATTAAAGTGAAATATCAACTTAATGAATACCCTCGCAGTCCCAGAAAAAGCACCCCAAAAGTAAATTGGGGGGAAAAAAAGAAAAGAGAGAAAGAACGAAAGATCATGTGACAAGTGTTGCAGTCATCCAGATCCCTAATGAGACTTCCAAATAAAGTTAGACTGTTAGAATTTGCATAATGCCTTTAATTCTATATTTAGGGAGATGGAGGGAAATATGCAGGAAAGTTTGCAATTGAAATGTAATAGGATTTGGAAAGTTTTTTGTTTTTTTTCCCCTGCAGTTGACACTTCATGCAAATAATAGCTTTCAAAGTGGTGTTATTTTGCACCATGCTATTCCGTGTCATTCAAAATTAAATGCCTTTCTGATTATAGTACATGAAACAGGTGAATGAATCTTTTGCAAATAAAGATAACTTTGGTCAAATGTCCATTACCATACACACATTTTAATGAGAAAGTCTTCTCCGTACTTAAAAGGTTAATGAATTTGCATGAAATTACCTCATTCATAAACACAAATAGAGCATCCCAGACTATAATATGCACACTAAAGACACAATATATATATATATATATATATATATATATATATATATATATATATATATATATATATATATGTTGCAATATCCATATTGCTCATTCAGTTCTTTGTATAGAAAGGCAAAGCTTTGTCATTCAATATATTATTTCTCAATCAAATGGGTATATGTATTATTACATTAAATCTATGTTTATTTCTATAACTGCTTGTCCTTTAAATTAGTGTACTGGGCCATATTGATGAAATGCAGCATATTAACTATATTCTCTGTGCTAAAGTCTGAGACCACCATTTATTTATTTGCAGGAAATTATTTTTAGGAGATTTTTTTCAGGAGATATGTCTGAGAAGATTAGATATAAGATAATCCACAATAGCAGTAAGAGTTTCCAAGATACAAAGAAAACAAAACTTCAAACAATCAAGATCTGTTAAAGCACTTGACCTGGTAAACAGTCCCCTTCAGATAAACAGCACTTTTAAGGGTAGTGTGGAAATCTTTTACTTCACATCTGAAAAGAATCATAGATGTTTTTGTCCATTGTTCCACTGTGAGAAGACAAGTTAATGCTTTGGGTCTGAAAGGAGGTGTACCTAATAAGAAGCCTGTCCTGAAAATAGACAAAGGACTGCTCATGATCTCAGTGTACTGGACTTGCCACCCCAGCCCTCATGTCACTGTTAGAGATTATTGGAATTTTGAGTGTAACCAACTAAACCTCAATATTGAAAGTGCGGAAAACTATCCCTGTAAATTTCCTTAAAAAACTAAAAGTAAAAATAAAAAAACTGTATTTAACAAAGTGGGTTAGTTGCTGAGGCTTATGCATTATACACAAAGGGGACATAATATGCTCATTTCCAGTGTTCATCATTTTGTTTTAGGGGTCCACTGCTATAGATTTACATACTTCAATTTTCCCAGAACATATTATTACATCTTTATATATCCTGTGTCTTTAAGTCCTGGCTCCTGATTAGGCCAGTGTTCTCCGATTGGTCGGCTGGCCCACTCTGTTCTGATCAGCCAACCGCCAGAGTGGCATCCTGCCACATGTTCTGCCCTCACACTGCTGCCATTCCTACAATGGCTTCGGTTCTGCTGTACCAGAGTCAAACTGAAACAGTAGATCTATTTTTACTTCTCAAGCCAGACAGGAGCTGGATATTTTAGATTAGTATGTTTTTACTGTTTTGGGTGTTGTGTAAGGGCATGCCAAGCTTCTCGTAGGTGGGCAATAAAGATTGTGTTATGAGATGATGTCACCTTGTAACAGGGTAAAGTGCTGGAATTCTAGCAAGGCGTTTTAAGAAGGTGTGTAAAGTGGTTTCTGTGGGGGAGAGTTTTTTTCCTCTCTTACTTTGGACTTTAAAACTTTGCAGACTGCTTACAATGCACTAAAAGAAAGTGAGAATTTAGAAATACATAATACATCCCCTTTTAAAATATATGTTTCTGCTTGGGTTTATTCCAGAAAGTTGTGGTTTGATTGAAAAAGAAAATGGAAATAAATGAAGGGCGGTCTCTGACTTATGCACAGCCCTGTATTTCTGAACAAGCCAATAGATTTGAAACACTGCGAATCAAATGTGTGAAGCCTTTGCAAAATGCTATTATTCTATTTTCAAAAAACTAATTATTAAAATGAAGTTAATGACAGTTTGCCTTTTTATACTTGAGCGTTAACTTCATCATCAGTTCAAACAGCCAAATATTTATAAGATGTTATTCCTCCACTTCCCAGTTTATTTCTGCTTGAGGCATTGCAGTCTTTATCTTTTATAAGATGTATCGGCTGTTTCGTTAAATAAAATGAATCTCTAAAATATTTTCACTGCATCCGTTTACAGTTTTTCTTTTAGAACATCAAATGATGACCTTCAAATAATGAAGTATCATCAGCATATTAAAAGGAACACACTGAAAAAACACTCATATACTCACACATTAAAATAAATACTAATACAAAGACAATGCGATTCGCAGAAGGATGGCTTAATTGGCTAATTGTACAGTCAGGAGGGAAGTCATGGAGGCTTTGCATGAGGACCACTGGCAGCGTGTTCAGGTGTATGTAAGTTAAGTCGGGTCGCGGCGGCTGCTCGCGTGCCCTGCCTGCTGTTGAGTTAGCGGGTGACATCTGCTGCGTGCGTGTCCCTCCTGTGATATGCAGCCTCGCTGCAGATGTTCCAGTGTTAGGGTCTCTGTCAGAGCCCGGCGCCCAAACTCCACGTCGCCTTTTGATGTGCGGATGAAAAGGAATGGAGCAAGCCGCTGTGGGGCTCTGGGGACAGGAGAGAGTGTGTGTGTGTGTGTGAAAGGCGGTCTCATTACAATTTCGATCAGGCCTGGGACCTGGCCTGGAACTCTCCTTCTGCCCTCGGCGCTCCAGGTCTAGTACCTTCAAGAGCTACTTCACTTTCTAACTCACCTGGATTTACAATAGTGACAACACACAAGATACAGTACTGTGTGAAAGTCAGAGACCACCCTTTCATTTATTTACTTTCCAGGCATAATCTATAGTACATACGAGTTCATAACACTGAGTCTGGAAAAAAAAGCAGAAGTCTTGTTATTAACAGGAAATCATGTGGAAGCCTCAACAACTGAATATATCAAAATTTTCTCTATTTAATGTACCCACTTTTTGCCTTTATTACAGTAAATATTATGTAAGCTTTG
Organism: Megaleporinus macrocephalus; assembly: GCA_021613375.1. NCBI lineage: Eukaryota > Metazoa > Chordata > Actinopteri > Characiformes > Anostomidae > Megaleporinus > Megaleporinus macrocephalus. Next base: position 17,298,645 of record CM038725.1, on the reverse strand, counting down.
GAGAATTTCTTGTAAAAAAATATTTTCTTAGGTTTTGTTCGCATTACCAGGCTGAAGTGGCACAAATCCAAAAACCTGAAGTCAGTCAACAGTGGAAAAGGAACACGTCTGGATGCTTTTTCACCCTCGTCTCGTTCTAATAATGAGCACTTAAGAGCTGTTCAGAGCTAATTATCTTAGCAGGGAAGTCTTGCTCTGCTGGTTAGTTTGTTGTTCATGACACATCAGGATGTGCACATTAGAGTCATTTCAACACAGGTTTGCTCACATTAATGATCGAGTCACATGTGAATGTAAACCATCATGTTATAGGGATCAGATCTAATCTGAGCAATGAGTCTTGTAATGTGAACATAGCCTTAGAAGATGTCTGCAATTTTTTTCTCTCAGCTAATTATAATTACAGATTTAGGCTCATCAGTATAAGAACCTTACTCTACATCTTGGAGGTCCAGGTTCAGTGTTCTAGTGCAAATGTTCTTTTTTGTGTCTTGTTCTTTTTTGTTTTTTTGATATCCACAGACCCATTCTGTTAAATGAAATGATGGACAGATCTGAAGAAAGAGATTAAAGCTAAATACTGTTTATTTAGTTGTGACTGTTTTGGTTGTGTACCAGGTCTTGTTGTTAGAAGTTACATTTTTGCAGTAACCTTTAACAATCTTTTTAACTTTCTTCTGTATTTTCTTATTTCTTGTGCAAGCTAACATGACTATTTAAACACTACTGGAATAACTACTGAAATTAACTGTACTGCATATTAAATTGACAAAGGGTGGTCTATGACAAAACAGTATAAAAAGCAAATGTTCACTCTTAAAAAGAAAAAAGAAAGACTTCTAAAGGGTCCTAAGCTTGGATGTCCATCCATCCATCCATCCATTATCTGCTGCTTTAATTTTATTTCAATTTATGAAAGTGGTTATTTGTAGAACAGCCCATTTAAAGGTTCTTCAGGGAACCAAGAGTGATTTTTCTATGTGATCTTCCATTTTCAAACAAAAACAGTTAATGTAAAATGCAAACATAGTTAAGGTTTCAAAATATATAATTCTCTCTCCAGTTTATATAGTCATTATATGCAGGACGTTTTATGAGGCCTCTGGGCACAAATGCGTTTTACACTTTGATTATAATGCATTTGTAAAAATACCAACAGAAACGGAAGTGCTAGAAGACATTTTTGGATTTTGCAATAACCTACACTGTTGTGTTTCTGCACACATGTATGTCAGTGAGGATTGTTCTAGTAGTTTGATTCTGGTATTATCGATGGTGTATGAATGATGTGGTCTGAGGCCCCAGAAAGTCCCTGACAGGCCCCCAGGCACTGGCTCTATTGGCCCACTTATGTTTTGCTTATGGCGAATTATTATATCATCTCAAAAATATTTACATATATTTATGTGCCTATTCATTATTCATGTATAAACAAACTATGTATATATATATATATATATATATATATATATATATATATATATATATACAGATTGGTTAATAGTAATAGAAAGTGAATTAGTGCATAACACCTAAGGTGGATCCTAAGTAAAATATATAGTGTTAGAATGTTGCTTTTTATTGCTAATATATCAAAACTCCATGCTTTTTGTTTATTTATTTATTTTTCACATCACATTCTTAGAAGTTCTCTGGAAAACATTTGGTATGTAACTTAAAGGTTTTTGAAACAGTTCCTAATGCTGCCATTTACAAAAACTGAAAACAACTCAGACATTGAAATAATTACTCATTTTATTATACAGTGATATTTTCAATTTATTCAAAATGAAGAACATTTCCTCCTTTTCCCACAAAGTTAACATATGGGGTTTTCTCATGACAGTGATGGTACAAGCTGTACGTATCATGCATTTCCAAGCAGTGGAAGTGTTTCTCAATGTACAGCAGAAACTTTACTGCGGCCTTCTGTCTCAGTTACTGACTTACTAAGAAAACTTCTCCGATGCTCTTGAAAGAGCTGATCATTCAGAGTCCTCCCGGATGACCTCTTTGTCCAGTATGGAAGGTTTTTGCTTGGGCGTTGTCGGCCTCTTTTCCGTTGAGGACTGTTTAATACAAGGCTTCAGAGTCAGCGTGCAGAGCGAGTTAGCGAGCCCAGCCCATGGGCCTCACCGCCACAGAGGCAATCAAATGCTTAATGGGAAAGTAAGTGGGAGGAAACTCGCGCACTGAGATCAGGTGAAGCAAAGGATAGGTTCGCTGTTAAAGATCAAAGCGGGAAAAAACAAAGGCTGATTTCAAACAGGCACAGGCAACTCGGCAGCAAAAACCCACAGCTCCTCTGATAATACTTAGATCTATAAATGTTTGTTGCATATATTTATTTATTTTAAGATTATTCGCCGTGGTAATAAGTTGGCCCCTAACAAGCACTTGAGGGAGATGGTTTCTTTGAGGCTTCTTTATTTTACCGCACCATTGCGCAGCAAGCCTTGGGATTTAGGAGACTATTAGAGAGAGATTTTTTTATGGATTTGTAGCTAATGAATGATATGCATGCGATTTTTCCCTTTCTTCTTATGTTCTTTTTATGGCCGTGTAAGAAGCGGAGGAGAGGAGCCGGAGAATTAGGCACATTTTCAAGGTTTTATGGATTTAACCCTGCCTTTGCCTCACTGCATGAAACCGAATGTAAATATAGGCCACTTTATAGATGCTTTTATAGACAAATTTATGCATTCATTATTTTAGCTCTCATGGTCTCATACAGGGACACTATTTGTATGAATTATACATTGGGTGCCCATTAGCTGCTTGAAACAACTATTTATCACTGAGAGATTACTTTTTTCTGAATCAAACACACTAAAGTAGAACTGGTGAAGTACAGCAGTTGACCAGGGGAAAGCAGCTGTGTGACTGTTTTATAATTTCCAAATCTTAGATGGTTCTTATCAATTGGCTTGTGCTATATGTCTGTGTAAGTCATTGGTAATAAAATGACTGATTTGGAAGCCTGTATTGTATTTACAGGGCTGGGTGCTTGAAGCCATCCCCAAAACCAGACAAGAGGCTCTCTGTCTACAGCAGGCTGGCATCGCTCCAGAGCATGTTGGTCAGTGCTACACTAAGACTGAACAGCCAAGAAGCATTACTGCAATGTTTATCACATAAATCTGATTAGTTATCACATGCCAGAGGCCTAACATCAGTTATTGACAGTTATTGTCTTCTTTTTGCATGACTATTTTTGTATTTAACTACAAAATGTAATTATGATTTAATTACGCATTTTACACAATCCTAGTAACACAATTTGCATCAGTTTATTTTTGTTAGCCTCAGCCTCCTAAATCGTTCTGTTTGTAACTACTGTGAATATTACCACCATTATTACTTGGTTATTACTATATACGCTACTGTTATCACTCAATAGCGACTCTGCATATTACTATATTATTGCTCAGTAACTACTTTGAATACTGCTGTTTTTACTCAGTAACTACCGAGTACTATCATTAATGATTAATATTTACTATGAATACTGCTGTTTTTACTCAGTAACTACCGAGTACTATCATTAATGATTAATATTTACTATGAATACTGCTGTTTTTACTCAGTAACTACCGAGTACTATCATTAATGATTAATATTTACTATGAATACTGCTGTTTTTACTCATTAACTACCGAGTACTATCATTAATGATTAATATTTACTATGAATACTGCTGTTTTTACTCAGTAACTACCGAGTACTATCATTAATGATTAATATTTACTATGAATACTGCTGTTTTTACTCAGTAACTACCGAGTACTATCATTAATGATTAATATTTACTATGAATACTGCTGTTTTTACTCAGTAACTACCGAGTACTATCATTAATGATTAATATTTACTATGAATACTGCTGTTTTTACTCATTAACTACCGAGTACTATCATTAATGATTAATATTTACTATGAATACTGCTGTTTTTACTCAGTAACTACCGAGTACTATCATTAATGATTAATATTTACTATGAATACTGCTGTTTTTACTCATTAACTACTGAGTACTATCATTAATGATTAATATTTACTATGAATACTGCTGTTTTTACTCAGTAACTACCGAGTACTATCATTAATGATTAATATTTACTATGAATACTGCTGTTTTTACTCATTAACTACTGAGTACTATCATTAATGATTAATATTTACTATGAATACTGCTGTTTTTACTCAGTAACTACCGAGTACTATCATTAATGATTAATATTTACTATGAATACTGCTGTTTTTACTCAGTAACTACCGAGTACTATCATTAATGATTAATATTTACTATGAATACTGCTGTTTTTACTCAGTAACTACCGAGTACTATCATTAATGATTAATATTTACTATGAATACTGCTGTTTTTACTCAGTAACTACCGAGTGCTATCATTAATGATTAATATTTACTATGAATACTGCTGTTTTTACTCAGTAACTACCGAGTGCTATCATTAATGATTAATATTTACTATGAATACTGCTGTTTTTACTCAGTAACTACCGAGTACTATCATTAATGATTAATATTTACTATGAATACTGCTGTTTTTACTCAGTAACTACCGAGTACTATCATTAATGATTAATATTTACTTCGAATACTGCTGTTTTTACTTAGTAACTACTGAGTACTATCATTATTGATTAATATTTACTATGAATACTGCTGTTTTACTCAGTAACTACTGAGTACTATCATTAATGATTAATATTTACTTTGAATACTGCTGTTTTTACTCAGTAACTACTGAGTACTATCATTAATGATTTATATTTACTATGAATACTGCTGTTTTTACTCAGTAACTACCGAGTACTATCATTATTGATTAATATTTACTATGAATACTGCTGTTTTTACTTAGTAACTACTGAGTACTATCATTATTGATTAATATTTACTATGAATACTGTTGTTATTAATCAGTAACCACTCAGATCACAATTAATATTTAGTAGCTGCTCTGAATCCTACTATTATTGCTCAAGAAACTACTAAGTACTACTATTATTATTATTGTCACTGCTTAATACTATGTATAGTAAGATTATTTATCAATTATTATTATTATTATTATTATTATTATTATTACTAATATTATGTACTAATCCTAATATACTAATATAGCGATCTACATTTTTATGTATAATCCTCTACCTGTTTTGTCTCAGTGATGCTGCAGGCACCTGATGCTGTCCTGATTGAACGGAGTCTGGGCAAGAGGGTAGACCCTGTCACAGGAGGTAATGTTTGGATGATCACCACAGTTTTTTCAGTGCAGAGAGCTGGGTTAAGAAACAGACAGCTAATCCACAGTCTCGATTGAAATGCATTTCATGAACTGTAGACCTCAAGCATACAGAACCTGTTTGCTGAATCCCAACTATGGCAGCAGGTCCTCTGGGTATAGCAAAGCCGTGTTATAATGAACAAAAGCTCTTGCTCCCTGCAGATTTGTTAAAGAGTGGATGCACTCTAGCCGTATAATTGCCATCCTCTCTTTTTTCAGAATCAAAGTTTGACTGCTGTCTTAAGGTGTATTCACTGTTCCAGTTAGTTTTGTCTCAGGCTGTAAGATTTTATGCTGTTCTTTGCATATTATATAAATAGAAATACAAAATATAAATAGAGTACATACATATTCATTCTTCCTACAATACTGTTTTTACATTTTTCATAGTAAAAACATTATGTCTAAAAACAAAAAGGGAATTTGGAGTGGTTTGGTATGAAATGGTGAATCATGAACTTGATTGTCACTTTTGTGTATGTATGACCAACAGGAATGGTCAAAAATGCTTTAAGACAAGACAAGACTTTAAGACAAGCTCAACATTAAACTCAAGGATCAGCTAATATTTTGCAATATTTTACTGTTTGCAAAGATGTTGTTGTTTGTCCCATCCATTCCACAGCACTAGTCAGGTGTTACTCTACCAGCTATGTCTTAAAAACTCGCTGCCTTGATAACCCAGCTGCACAAGGACTGCACAAGATTTTGAATAAGTAAATGATAAAAGTATAAAATGTTATTTTTTTTATTTTGGCCAAAGCTCAATGCAAAATTAGTCAACTCACCATCCAGTTTAAAAGTCTTCGAGCTGTCCTCAGTTGCATCGTCAGTATTTATTTGCTTTTTACTGTGTATCTGGACGTAAAGCTTTTTAGCAGGAAGCTGCGTTTTTTATACTGGTTAGAATCTAATGTTATCTCCTTTGATTAAGTTTGTTTGCTTGCTTCCATGGATGCAGAATGATGTGTTTGTCTACCAATTTGTTTAATATCTTGCAACCCAGGTGGCAAAATGTACTGGGAAACGTGCGATGAGCAAGATTAAAGACCAAAACATGAACAAAATGTATAAGGGAGAACATACTGGTAGTAGAATTATTGTCCAGGAAGCCAGTATTTCTTTGTAGTATGTTTCTAATTTCTGTTGACATATTATGGTCATTTTATGATTTACTACAATAAGATATATTACTGTGTTTAGAGAATGCAGAGTGTTTTTTCATTCTTCTATTATTATTGAGAGATAGCAGTTTTGTTGCAGTAGTGATGATGTGTAATGTTTAAAACAGTAAAATAGTGGTCATATAAAAGAAAAAAGGAAAGAGAGAAAGACTATTTTGCCTTACAGTGAGCTACAGGTACCTATATACCTTGAATTAATTAAAAAAAACAAAAGTTTACGACCAAACGTTTTCCCTAACCTAAAACATGGTTTCTGACATCAGACTCTCTATTCATAACTATTTCATGTAATAACAACTATATCACCACTACTTTGAAGGAGATCTTTTTTTAAGTCTGACCACTCCAAATGGCATAATCTTAATCTTTCCATATCTATTTCTATGTCAGTGCATTAGTCTGCTGTTGTGCCCATTGAAAAGAATGGATGTATACACAATCTCCTCTAGTGTCAGACAAATAAATGTGATCGAACTTAAAAATTATATTTGCAACTACATCATGTTCAGTTCAATGATTGTTGTAAGAAAAGTTATTATTGCTAATAAATTTTCGAATTCATTGTTTCCTCTGTTGTTCTTCAGATGTGTATCATCTTACTTTCATGTGGCCTGAAAATGCCGATGTGACTCAGCGTCTTGAGAGACCACAGGGCCTGATCTCGGAGGATGTAATATCCCACCAGCTGCAGGCATACCACAGGGAAGCCCATGCTCTACAGCGCACCTACCAGAGCTCCCTAAAGATCATCGATGCTGACCAGCCCCATGTTGATGTGTTTGCCCAAGGTGAGTCGATTCACTACTGGAATTGAACAATGTGCAAATATGCCCATACTCTAGCACTTGTGCCACCAAGTTCTTCCTTGTATATTACTGTACCGCCATTGAGCTAGCTTATGAATAATAATAAATATTATGTTTGATTTATTTTCTAAACATTTAGCCGAGTTGGGAGAACGAGTCAGTCACTCAGTTAGTCACTGGCGTTTAGCAGGCTAAGAATTCTCCACGAGGATGTGCCAATAGCCCTCAAATAGCTTGTGACCCCTCAAAGAACCAGTAATTATTTTGTGGGCTGAACTGCAGTCTGATTGATCGGCTGGTTCAAATGCTTGATGTCACTCCTGTGCTTTTCTGAAAACGTACCTTCGTCTTGCTTTTAAAAGCATTCCATACACACGTAAACAGCAGCCACACTTTGACCACTTCCCATAGGATTACATGTAAATTATGACTGACAGAGAGCTTCTGTGTTCGCCTTTCTGTTAATAAATGAAAAGTAATGGGGTACAGTTAGCACTGTGTAAACAAGATCAAGATATAACGGCTTCCCACCTGCTTTCGTTCACCAGCCATGTTTAAAGTGTACCACATTTCGCCAGCAACTCCCTGTTCTTAGAGTACAGTACTACCCCGTTGTGCTGACCCAAGCTCTGGTCGCAGGTCAACAGTACAGCCGCTCCACTGAGAGGCACTGATTGGCCGAGCTGTCAGGCCGACGGCTGTTTGGGGGACTTTGCCTCAGGCTGTGCTGCAGGCACCTGCCGTCCCGCGAGGACCCGTGGAACGATGTGCAGTCTTCACCAGAGCCATTAAAGCCAGCCCGCTACAACCTGTCTCAATATTACAGCGCTCAACTTGACAAAATAATTCTGTCACTTTCTCCCTCCTTTTGTTGTGGGATAAGGAGAGCAGTGTCTGCTGAATATTTAAAATCTTCTTTGCATACATCATTTGACTGTAAAGTGTGGCTGGATTTTTTGGAAGGGGGGTATGAAATAAGTGGTGCAGTTTCTATCTGAATATGAAGGCATGTTTTTGTTATATTAGTCAAACTACACAACACACTAGCATTGTGATTAAAGTGAGTGATGTAGTTGCTATATGGCCTGCAGTACCTTAAAACACATTGGTTATTTAATAATAAGAGATGGTTAATGTAGTTAAAGTGACCTGTATTACTTTGGGCAAAGTTCTATACTTTCATTAATGTAAATAGTAAGATATATATTTAAAACATACACAGAAATCCACAGGAGATTTATGACTGCGACTTCTTACAGTATTTCTCATTGGTAGGTATTAATAAACTATAAATTGTGCAGAACAAATGGTCTTAATTGGAACCCAGATAGTTCCTTTCTCAGCTAGTTCTTCTTCGGTACACTTTTTGTATAGAAAGGATATCAATTGCAGATATTTGATATTTGTCATATTTGCTTATTCTAATACAGGCTTTTTTAAAATGTAGATATTGAGACATGTATATACCCAGTATACAACTTGTTCCAATGACACAGTCACAGTATGTTTTCCACAATAACTGCGGCTTTCTGCTGAGCACCAGTTGCTCAGTAAAACTAGCTTTACATTGCAGCTGCAGTGCTCAAAAGTAGCCATGAATGTAATTTAAATGTAGTCACTTAATAATTTCCCAATTTTTTTTGTTATTTCAGGCATAGAATAGTTGCAAAAACCATCAGTAACAGCCACCTTATTAACTGAACCTCAAATCTCAAACTGAACTAACTGAAAAAGTGAAGCAAGAAAAATGATCAAAATATTAGCAGGGCTGCTCAGCCAGGCTTAAATGTTCTCTTTTGAATGGCCAGAGCACGGCAGCTGTTGAACATGTCGATCTTTTTCTATCACCTCAGTACATTTTTGATGCTTGACTTTGGAGGTTTCATTAAATCTGTTACTGTTCTATGTTTTCTATTCTTTCTATTTTGTCTTTTATTTTTTGCTATTTTTCAGTTAGACCCCAAGTATTGAGGGATAAGTTAGAATGTAGTACATGTAGTATATTATGTAGTATATTATGCACTTTCCAAAAAGGTAAAGCGCATTTTTAAAAAAATGTATTACCGAATGAAATAATTCTTAAAAACAAGTGATGATAGACATGTCAGAGTGTCCGACTTTTGTTGGAAAACAGTCTTAGTTCATATTTATATTCATAGCCAGCCTCATACAGCACAGTGTGTGCTCATCGTGCTGTTTCAGCCAGCATTGACACATTAGTATTGCATTCAGATTGCCATGTAGAGCACCAGGAAGGAACAACTCTTCCACCCTTCCGCTAATGGTTTAGATATTCCAGCTTGATGTTTAAAATGCGAGGTTTGGGCCACTGTGCTGTGCTGCCTCTATCTTTATTTAATCACACCCAGTTTGCTTGATTAAGTTAAACGGAGGAAATAAAACAAATATTTGGAGTCTTTCTCTGCTATAAAACATTCATGACTCCAGACTGAGCCGTAAACTGCAATAAAGCTGTCATCTTAAATATTGATTCTGGCTAATTTAGCATGCGGTTTGATTGCGACATTACTAGCCTCCCCCTGCCGTTGCCTTTTAGCGCATTAACATGTTTTGCATATGAACCATTTATCACCGTTGTTGTATTGCAATTAAAGCGGCACAAAGCGTGGGATGAGGGAGACTCATTAGTCACAATTAGGCCGTTGTTAATTAGCACACATTAGGCGAACAGCATTGTGAGTGAGGCCCAGCTGCTAACAGATGTTAGCCACGTGGCAGCATCACGTGGCAGGTGACAGGAAGTTTAGAACGATTTATTAATGATTTATTAATCAAGCTGCCTTATATTTAGATTATATTCAATCGCTGTGAGCAATCGGTCTTTAAAAGGGAAACTCTCGCTGCACCCTCACAAGTGCTGTATTGTCTGTCTCCATTAAACATTTAACCAAGATCTCTGTGTTCTTATTGCACTACGAAACACTGAAGCCCAGTTTTAGAAATACAGTATGCTGGCTAAGGCTAAAAGAGGACAAGTTCTAACAAAAGTAGTTTTGGTTTGCTCACTTCAGTGAGATATGTTTAAACTCTTTAAACTCCCCTTAACTTTGGATTGATGTTTTAAAAGAAGTGTAGTGTGCATATAAAGACATGCTGTAAATGTGTATGTACAAGTATGTCCACTGTTCTAGATAACATTAGTTATCAGTAAGTAGGTAGTGACCTTTTTTTTTGCCAAAAATGCCATCTCTTGCTTCTCTTTACTTCTTTTCTTTTCATTGAGTCACTAGGTATGGGCTTACAGTTATTGTATCAGTTGCATTGATTTATCAGTTGCATTGCAGTATATTGTGTTATATAATACTTTCAACTACTTCATATTTTTATATCATTGAGATGCCACTGTATCTTGTATAAGTTTTTTGACTAATTATTCACCTAATTTTCTTTGCATTGTTATAGCAGAAAGTAACTTTAAACTGTTGAGTATCAACTAGATATTGCCTAGCTTGCCAACTATGCACAATTATGAAATTAAATAATAAAAGGTTAATTATGTTAGATTTTTGTTAACTTAATGGTAAACCTCGTACATATGGGTGGTCTAGGTTGGTTGCCTGTGACCTTGTAAAAAGCTACTTTTCCTACATATTAAAGTCAGGTTACAATAGTAGGTTTTCTTTTCCCAGCTCTAGTACATTGCAAACTATAGAAATGGCTCCCGTATGTAAATTTGGGATCTACTAGAATAGATTTGTATTCAGTTTTCACAAACGTCATACTGTACATCTGTATTCATCATCTTTCAGAATCGCTCTGTTAGTGCTCCTGTGTATTAAAGCCCTGCCTCTTGATGAGCACAGTGTGCTCTTATTGGTGCTCTTATAACTCACCTACTCTATTCTGATTCATCAACCTGTAGCATCCTGCTACAGGTTCCGCCACCACACTGCTGAGGGGTTGTGCTGTATCAGTTTGAGCCGGAGTCCGACCCTGAAAGCCAGGCAGAACAAATTGGCAGACCCAATTTACAAGCTAGACTGAAGCAGGACAGTTTTTCCCATTTTAGTTCTTTGTGTGCCAAGCTTGCTTGATGTCACTCTGTAACAGAGGAAAGGGCTGGAGGACGAGGTGTTTCAGGCAGCTAAAAAAAGGTGTTTTGTGTGGGAGAGAGTTTCTTCTACCGGAGTGTACTTTTGGCTTTATAATTTTACAGTTTACATGCCCAGAATGCTTCATAACACACTAAAGAAAAGAGGAACATCTGGAAAAGTTCATCTTGAATTTCAAAGATTCAAAGAATAAACATGTCTTGTGGTTGGGCATGCCAACCTTTAGATTGTTTATGTAAATATGTTGTGTTCTCCAGGCCAAAAGAAAAAAGAACCATCCAGATTGTTACCAGCCAGGGTCTGTCATGGTATAGGGGGATATTAGTGGGCCACTTGCATCTGCGAAGGCGCCACTAATGCTGAGCACATTTCTGGAGCAACATGTGCAGAATTCTACCTGCTCTTTTTCTAAGGGATGTGTGACTTTAAAAAATGTAACCTCAGCTCCTACACAAAAGCTGTGGTGATTCTTTTGTCTCCAGGGCTCTGGGCACGTGCTCAGTAAGCCTGGTTGGTAATCTGTCCTTGGTAAGTGCTCTAATTACATGCGTAATGAGTGACCTGTATCATTAGGACGGCAGTGCTGATAAATTTACTACAGTTAAGTTAAACGGCATTAGCAGTTGAATATTGATTAGTTGCATTTGTTACGTGGCACAGTTGTTCATCATTTACTGGAAATATATTTGTTTTCACGGGCACCATATGCACCTCAAGGAATATGCATCCTGGGTATAAGAGTCCTTAACATACAGTTATGTCTACAGAGGTGTACAAGCATAGACTGTATGAATTCTGTTAATTAATTCTTATGCTGTCTGTGTCCTACAGTGTTGACCTACGTTTTGTCCAGGCATCGCTCTGCCGCACCTCACACTCCCAGAATCATCCTGCTTGGACCGCCAGGATCTGGGAAAAGCCTGCAGGCTGGACTGATCACCCAGAAATATGACATCGTCAACAGTGAGTCTGTGCACTAGGTTGTACCTGTTGTTGGCTAGAAAGGTTTCATTTGCTGTTGGATGTGGATGTGAAAAATGCACACACACCCCACCCCCAATTCATTCTGCTGGCATGTTGACTTTCATCACCTGTCCTTTCCTGCTGCCCGGGGCTGCAAGCTCAAGACCTATCCTTTCTTATTCTGTCTAGAGATTTGCCTTAAAGGTCACACTGAACATTGTGTATTCTGTTTATTTAAAATTTAAAACTTTACTTTCTCTGTTTCTCCATTGCTCTCCCTTCCTCGCTGTCTGTTTCCCTCTTGCTCTTCTTCTGTTTTTCTTTTCTCTTGTTTTCTTTTTCTCTCTCACTGCCTCTCTCTCGCTCTCTGTCTCTTTCTGTAGTTTGTTGTGGCGAGCTTCTGAAGGCAGTTGCAGCGGATGAGAGCAGTATGGGAGAGCTCATTAAACCCTTCCTGGAGTCAGGACGACGAGGTAAACTTCCTCACCTCCTATCACTCGCACGCTGTCAAACAGGTCACGCACCGAGGAGAGCTGAAGCCTCGGCGTATGTGGCCTATTTGGAGTGTCCTGCCTCTGTTGAAATTTCTGCTTTTGGCCAAATAATTAGACCACCCACGCCATGAGCATGCGGCCAATGAATACATTATGGTGTTTGCATATCTATATCTGCTAGTATGGTAAAAATAAATATACCTCATGTCATATCTCTCTGTTATTATCTCAGTACAGCTATCAGACACATAAGTGGGGGTGTGCTAGCATAGATATTACTTGCTTCTTACCTGCCATTGCTCAAGACTATAACGTTTTTAACAGTTAACCCTTGGTAATTAATCAGTTGACCTTAAACCTCATTATTCAGTACCTGCTATAAATTATTCTCTAATTACTATGAACCTAATATGTAAATTATATACTTATAACAGTGGATAACGGAAATGTCAACTAGCAAACAATGCCTAGGGGTTATGATTTATAGATATACTGCATTATGAAATATAGTACATCAGGACTGAAAAAAAGAAATCCAGTAATGTTACATTTCCATTGTAACATTCCAACCACAACATAATGTTTTAAAGACCAACCAACATGTGTAATTAATCAGTAGGTCTAGAAAGCAGCACTTGTGCTTGTATGAAGGGACATACCTTATGGAATTTTGCTGTTTGTGAATCAGTAAGCTGCCCCAAAATATTGCTCTGTTTTTTCCCAAAAATCAGAGCACATTGAGATTATGCACAAAATTTCCAGCAAAAATAAACAAAAAAGGATGTAGTAAAGCTTGCTTTTACTTATAAAATCAATAAAAACATAATAATAATAAACATAAAGAGAAAATAAAAGGACAATGACATTAAGTGTTTTCAAAGTACGATTAAAGGAGTGATTTGTAAGATCAAATGAATACTACTTACAATAGCAGGGTGACATATCACTAGAACATGCACAGTCCCTCGTCCCCTATTTTCAATTCTTACCAGCCTAGAAGAAATGTTGCAAGTTTGTCATCAGACTTCATTCCTTTACTCACCAAGCGGTGGACAGCAAACATTAATGTTATCACTTGTTTTGCTTGTTTTTATATCACTTCCCTAACTTCTGCCAAGTTTCCTTGCTGAGAGTGGCCAGCAATGGACATTATAATGTTCATTTGCCAACAGCTTCAACCATGATTGCATTTACTCATACTAAAATGATGTAACCGGGAGCAGGACCATCGACATGTTAGAATATGCTATCAGGTCAGTGCTACATCTCCGTCCTCTCAGATGAGACTATAACAACTGAAAGGATGCGTTGCAAGAAAATAAACATTGACAGGAACTTTTGCGAGTCAAACAAAGATGCTGCTGGTGATCTAAAAACAGTGAACTGGCCAGCCCAAAGTCAAACAGCCCTGAATGTGTGAATGTAAAAAGCAGAAAATGCTTCCAACTTTCAACAGTTTTAAAGGTGTGGGTAAAAATCTCTCCTGATTTCCTGAAAAGAACAGAAGCAGTAATAAAGGCAAAGGTTGAGCACTCAATGCTGAAAACTGAATGGATTTAATATTTAGCTAATTTAGAGCCTTGTTGTACGTATAGTAGGTCTTACTTTAACTACACTTACGATACGTATTGCTCATCAGTGCTCCACTTAGTCATTCAGGTCCATATGCTTTTGCATACTTTTGTCACTTACTATACACGCCTTGTCCGCGGCTCACTACAAAGTCCCTTAGCATCTTCTCCTTGTGAATCCCCGAGGGGAAAATAATTCAATAAGGCGAGGTGTAAAACTGCCACGGCATCTCGTCTAAGTCAGGCCCTGTTAGCTTATCCAAACAGGCCCACCCCTTGCACTGCATCACAAGCTGCCAGGCCTGCCAATCACTGCCACTGATTGTCTAAACTTGCCTTGAGCAAAATGTGATTAATTTAATAAACATCCCCGGAGAATCGATGGGCTACAAAAGTGTGCGTGTATGTGTGTATGTGTAAGTGTGTGCATTTAATGAGACTGACACTCGAACGCAGCATCACAGAGGTGGGATCTTTGCTTTGAGTTCACCCTGTCCTCAGTGTGGCCATGGAGATCGTCAAAAAAAACCTCAACGCTGATAGCTGAACTTCCTACAGTTAGCTCTTCTCCTGCTGTGAACTGCCACAGAGACGAGCTCTACCTTTGGCTTTAAGAAACACAATGGTGGCTCACATTTAATGAGCTAAGCCTGACTGTTTTGACAGATTAGATGGAAGTGCTTACAAATTACACTCTTGCAAAGGTTTCTAAATGGTTCTTGGACTTGTGGTTATAAGAAAAAAACTGTACTTGTCATAAAACCTTTACGTGGCATTCTGCCTGCACATTGTTTTTACTTAAATTGTTCTTTAAAATATCTTTTATTGAAAGGTTATTTTGGGAACCTAAATGGTAACGAGGAAGTCTTTGTGACACCATTGTTTTAGAGGCACAGAACTATAACTAAATTACCTCACTTCACAAAAATGTAAACATGGCTAAGGTGTTAAAATGTTAACAGTCCATACAGTACATATGGAATCAGAAATTAATATATTTTATATTGCAAAGCAGCTGATATGTATCCACCCATTGCCTTTTTGAGCATTGCATGTTACAGCACAACATAGGTCATTGACATGTATTAGTCTTAAAAGTGTCGTTAAAAAAATATAAAACTATATTTACATTGATGCAGTTGTATAAGGAGAGTTCAGTACATAGTACTGACACTGTTGTCTCCTCCTTTGAATACCCAATCCTGTATTTATAAAAGAGGGCAGCAAATTGAGCTGATTTTAAAATACTAAGCGGTTATGTAACAGTCCTGGCTCTGCTCAAAATGATGCCCCAAAATTTACATATTCCACTTTTCTTTCACACCCCTTTCAAGGCATGGAGTGGGCATGGATGGTGGTCTCTTTTAAACAAGGCTGAAGTTGGCTTTCTGTTCTACCACCTTCTTAATTCCACGTTAAATGTTGCAGCTGTACATAGACTATTAGCAAAACAGTCTAGCAAATACAAAGTATTCAACACAAAGTAAAGTAAAGTTCACTAAAAGAGAATAAAGTCACACAGCATGACTTCTGCTTACAGGTTGTGGTTGAAATTAGGATACTAATAAAGTGTCACTGAGCGAATTCTGCTGATTATATTTTTAAAAACTCCCTGGAGTGAAATATGCAATACAAACTAATACATTTAATTTAAAGCTGTCCAGAATCTTGCTAAGGATGTAGGGGTTGGAGTTTGCTTCCATTCACCAGTTTGTTTTGAAAAAATTTTCCCACCATGCTGCAGTTATGTTTTGTCAAATTTGCAAGCTGTAGCATTTATGATGGAAAGGTACGTTTGATTCAAAAGCTGTCAAATAGGAAATCCGGCTTCAGCCCTGTTTAACATGAACATTAACCATGCCTGATGACTTCTTTTCTTTGTTTTGATTCTTGAAATGGGTATGAAAGGTATATATGTAAATTCTGGGAGTGTTATGCAATACTTTAGAAGTTTGAAATCCTGTTTTACTGGCCTCTTCAGTAAATGCAGGGTTTGTATTTGAAAATGGAGAGTGTTTAAGGTATGTCAGTTCAGTGTACCAAACTTTCTCTTTCTTTCATTCAACTATACCAGGGTAAAGTTATCCATTCTATGGCATCTTTAAATATTGCAGTAACAACAACAATAGTCAGTCTGATTTAAGGTGATAATGAGAGGCAGGAAAATGATCATATAAATATGAAATGGTTGATAAAACTAAACAAATGTAATATGTGGACCTCATAAAATTCATGGTTTGGGCCTTCTGAAAGTGTAGTTGATCGATGCTGCAATTAGTTGCGAAGGAACATGAGCTATAAGTTAGGTCTAAAAGAGAGTAGAGCTATGGAGTGCGGATGGGTTGATCAAAAGGAGCTTGAGAATTCAGGCTGAATCCCTATTGATCACTCTCTGGTGTATTCTCATGCTGCTAGCGTGGTGCATATGGCTAACAGCTTGAATTGAGAGGAACTACAGTTCTCCCTCTGACCTGCATCAAAGGTTCGTTTTATCTCTTTATCTCAGCGCTGTGGTAAAGATAAAAGCCATTATGGTTTTGAGCTGTGTTATCCTTTATAGTATAGCTGAGCTCCATAGGGCCGCTATGAGCCACCCATATTTATCGTTCTCCCTCACATGCGTGGTCTGAAGAAATGAGTGGGGTGGGGTGGGGGTGCACTGATGCCTGATTGTTAGACACCCATAGTGCATGTTGACTCTCCTAAACTGCTGCGGTGGCTGTCAGTACCAGAAGTATTCATGAATTCCATGAATTCGTGTTTGCATGTTTGTTGGGGGGAAAGAAAAGAATGCATAAGAAATGCAATGTAAATGTTGTGTTAGCTGGCACTCCCCTGCCTTGTTGAACTGTGCCGTTTTGTCCTAGGGGAGAGCTTTCTGGTTGTGTGCGAAGCCTCTGACTCCTTCCCTCTCTCTCTTTCTGCCTCCTTCGCTCTCCCCCCACCCCCTTACGTTGTGACAGTGAAGGTTTCAGGCAGAGAAGCTTGCCTAAATAATTTAGAAGTTGATTAATGGGCTCGCTAGGGTATAATTAGGCGATGGAGAGACGGTGGCTAGTGGAACCAATACAGCGCTTTGGGGATTTAGGGAGCGGGATTATTAAGGAAATGAAAAAAAAATACAGTCTTACGAGAAGAGAAGGAGGAGAAGGAAGAGAGGAGAGCAGCCCTCTCCAGGCTGCCTGCCGTTTGAAGCAGAGCCGGGGAGAGAGAGGAAAGAGGCTGTGAGCGTTTGATGTGGAAATTGGACAGTTTGAAACCGTCGACTTTAATTTTTCAGCATCCGCGGGGACCCCCCTGGGTGCGAGCTCACTTTCCTTAAAGAATGGCGTTCTATTTTCCCCCTCACCCCCATTATTTGTTTGTCCTCATCGCCTTCAGCTTTCCCTTCAGTTTTTTTTTTTCACGTGCCGCTCTCGTCTTGGCAGTATTTTTTTTTTCCCACATGTTAAAAAGTGTCTTCATCCCAGCTTTATATCAGTATCATCCCCTTAAACAATTCACTTATGTTGCCTGTCAGGCAGCTGTTGACTTCAGAGAGAAACCAGAGAAAACGCTTCAAAAGACAAAATGTACATACATGAATTTAAATGACAATATTCCAGCTAATTATTTACCGAACAAGATCCCACCAATATGCACACAAAAGGCGTGTCCTTGATAATATTGGCTGATTCTGAGATCAGTAATACTTTGCTCACTGTATTTGTCTTTTTTTTCCTCTCATCAATTCATTCTCCTGTCTCATTTGTTTTTTTAATGGTGCCCCCTTTGGTCCTCACTTGTACATAATACTGAAGATTGATGACATGCCCCACACCTACAATCTCTGTTGAAAAGGAAGATGCACTTGGTTTATTGTTGTCTCATCAGATGAAATTAACCTCCATTGTTTTTTTAAAAAACATATGAATTTTTCTCTTTCTTGATGTTTCCTGATTGTATAGAGGTGACTGCCCCCCGCCTCCTCTCACATAGGTACAAGGTCTTATCAGTGTGATATTCTTAGATTTTTAACCTTCTGCCCTGAAGCAGTTCACAGAGAGATGGTGTAGATGTAGAACTTCCAATCAAACAAGGCATATGTATATATGTATACAGTTCTTTTGTGTTTACAGTATATGGAACAAATGTCATACGGAACAAGCACACAGTGGAATGACAGCTTTGTGTTTGAACCTACTGAGACAGCCCATTCTCCTTTTAGATTATGCCTCCGCTCTTTGTTGTGCACTTCTCATGTAATGATGTAAATGACTAGGAGAAGACAAATACGGGATAACGAGATGACATCTTCATCTCCCTTTAATGGTGTCTTAATGTTTCTGTTAAACCTTTTCAGTTCCAGACACGATGGTGCTGCAGATCCTGACAGAGCGACTGAGTAGACTGGACTGTACCACGCGAGGCTGGGTCCTCCATGGCTTTCCACAAGATGTGGAGCAGGCCGAGGCGCTGCAGGAGTCCAACTTCAGCCCCAGCAGGTGCTTACTGTACATACAGCTACACAGTCAGTCAAGCACAGGAGACCGACATAGTCTGGAAGATGTTTTATTGTATTTAATTATTAACAGTGACAATGCCCCGATATAGCAGAATTGGAACATGTCATGTAATAATAATAATAATAATAATAATAATAATAAGGCAGATAGCAAAGCTAAAGATTATTAGTCATGATAAAATAACAGTATTTTCTGTACCTTGACAGATTATAAATGTGGACAATGAACAACATTGTTAAATAATAGCTATCAGTGCAGTCATAGGCCTAACGGCGTGGTCTGTTATAAGTGCTCATTGATACTAAGTTGCAATGTATTTTTATTTTCTGGACATTTGTTTCTTGTAGCAACAGATTATTCATGGTAACACTGACAACGATATTGCTCTCTTACCCTTTGCATCCTTAAGCTACTAATAATAAAACAGTATGTTGGAAAGCAGTGTTGCAGAACACAAACAGATTGCACCCAGTTTCTTGCTTCAAGTCGTTGGGGTGGATGACTTGGTGTTGGAAAAAAATGATACACACTTTCCGGTAATTTGTTGCCACATCTCTTTTTATTTTGTTGTATATTCTAAGGGAATCTTTTGTGTGCAATTTTGAGAAACTAGTGCTACATACAGCTAATATGTAAGCATTTTGCCGAGTAGCTTAGAAGATCAAACACAAAGACGTATTAACATTGTTGTCATACAGCTGTAACTGTTTCTAAGACTTTTTAACAAGCTGTTCCCAAAAGTCACTAATTATTATTATTATTATTATTATTATTATTATTTTCTTTTTTTTAAATGACACTGACGTTCACTGTAATAACTTCCTGTATAACCAGATTTCAAAAAAAGATTAAGATATATATGAAATGGGATACCTAACAAACTGTGCCAGGAACTCATAGGCCAACAAAAATCTCACCTTTAGGTAAACAGTACTTGAAGTTTTAATCTTTAAAAGAGAGGGGAAAATAAAGCTCTGCAGATCAGATCAATGGAGCAAGACATTTTTTCAAGTAGTTCTGGGCCATTTTCTTTAGGTCAGATCGTCATGAGATTTACACACAATATAAAGATCGGTAGGTTCTTTCAAATTATGATTATTATAATTTGTTCCAATAGCAGTTTTTAAAGATAAAAATAAATAACATTCTGACATTAAACAGTGGTCTCTGATTTCTGCACACAGATCTATCTGTCTGATACAAGTATACACACATTAATCTTTTGCAACTGTCCGATTTCAATATTTTTTAGAACAAGCATCAGGAAACCCCTTCTTTTTCTTTCAATTATTTAACATTTTGACACTAAACAAAACTATGTAAGAGAGATCAAGTACAACAGTAAAAATGGAAGAGAGATAACCCAAAGGATCACTTGAAGGATGTGCTTGGTGTGGCTTCGTCAGGCTTCTGTGATTTGTGCCTCTTCAATTATCCCAAATAGTGAGCGTAGCAGTATAAGGCTCAGATCTCTCACTCAGATTACTGGAGCTCATCTATCCTAGAGGATCTGATGGCACTCGGTGATTGTGCAGCCTGCCCTCAGCTTGTGTCCGCTTCACGGTTCCAGCTAAAGCCTCACGCTAAGGTGAGGTCACCACTGACAGGTTTTGCCCCAGTTAGTGGCACATACTGGACCAGGGCTGGGACCAATACTCTGGCCTAGTCTGTTGTTCTTAATACAGGGATAGGTATGCGTGTTTGTTTTAGGTCATCTAGGATTACTGCACCAACCATCGAAACCACATACACTTCACCCGGAGAGTTACAGCAGGCATGTGCGAGTGAACTCTTGTTCGGGTAACGTCACTCACTTTGTCCTATCTAAATCCCACATGAATTAGTCATTACATGCCTATCTTCCTTTATCTCACCTCTCTGATCTCCTGCCATTCACCTGCCTCACCCATCAGAATCCCATAAGCTTACAGCTGTCTTCGCTCAGATATTAACAGTAAATTACCAATCTGTACTTCCAGTACCGTCCTCATTGTCTCTCTCTGCGCATCTTCACAATAAGCCTCCATTTACTCCATTAGCTGCCCCTGCCGCTTGAGCTAATGGCAGGAGACCTCATTTACATGGCATTAGCGTAATTGATTTGGGGGGCCGGCAGTTAGGCTGGCCATGAAACAATCGGGAGATAATGTTACTTGATGGGCTGATGATGGCCCGATGGCGGCGCTCTACCTGACAGCTTTATTAATTAACGGCTATCCAGTTACACAGGCTTTAGAGCAAATGAATTAGTCAGTCAGAAGCGTGGCGCAGCGCCAAGCCGTGAGCATGTAATAGGTGCCACCGGCAAGCAGCAGGGAGGAGGGTAATAGGGTAAGGAGCATGGCAGAGTTGGCATGCCTGCTGGGTCGGAAGGATCTCTTTACCCATTTCCTGAGAAGGCTCCTGTAACAGGCCTTACTGGAGCCTGTGTCAAGTGCCAGGCAAATGTTCGGCCTGTGCCACCGACTTGACCGCTGGAACTGAAGATGGATTGTTTGGTCTCAGGAACACTCCGGTCGAACGACTTTGTAGTCAACCGCAAATATGGCCGCTTGAAATGAGATCCTTGTTTCCAAAATGATACGGTCTAGAGCTAGACCATAGATTACTGACTCTGAATTCTTTGTTTGATATTTAGTTTATTCAGTAACTTAAAATAACTTAAAATCTGCAAAGTATTTAATTTGCTGTCTGCTTCAGACTGTTTTGACTGAACACCTGATATAAAAATCTACAAGTTATACATTACATACAAATTTATTTTAGACTCTACTCCAAGTAGCATAAGAGCGCACTGCTAATGTTAGTTAGCAAACCTAGCTGACTGGTCACTAGTTTTTTATACTATGACAGTTCTTCCAAAATGACATTCAAAAATCTTGCTTTGCTTACAGTATTGACTCCTAACCCGTGTACCATGATGTATCTAAGTGCCAATACATAGCGCTAGTATACAGTATCGTTTTTTGGGTTTAGAGACGTATACATGGGAGCAGTGAAAAAGGTGTCAGGTTCAGAAATTAAGACTCAGCACCCCCCAGGTGTGATTTTGAGGGGAATGTAAAACACTTTGGTACACTAACGGCTCTGATACTGAAACACAGGGAACAATAAAAGGATGCAGAATAACCAGTAGTCTGGATCAAATGCAAAAACTACACTGCTCCCCTCTGACTTTTAAGTAATCTTTGAAATAATCTGATTACTGTGTTGTTTCAAATGCTAGTTTCACTACCAGTAGTTTAGATAGCGTGATCTGATTGATCTAGTCATGCTGTTATTTGTGAAAAACTTTTTTATCATACTCACTGTCATTCTGCTAAGCACTGGTTTACTTTTAGACAGCTCATCAATAACTAGGTGATCCTTATGTTTAATAAATGAAACATTTTTAATATCCCTGTCTTTCAGGAGTGAGAAGGTTTGATAATTTTCTGATGTCTGTTTTATGATAAACTGAGAAAAGAATGTTGAATGTCCAGTACAAACCAACTTTATTGTGCCATTTTTTGAGGGGAATGAATTGCCAATATTAACACATCTTTGATCTAATGTTCAGGGCTTATTTGCTTTACACTTTTTTAGTAGTTTTGCTGTTATGCTGTATGAAAGCAGTATAACCCTTGAGCTTGTTATCACAGACTGCGATCAAATGTACTGTGTACGGTTGCTAAGTTAAAATGCCTTCTGGTCTAATTTTTAAAAGAAGCATAAAATATTAAAGCCCTCCAATCAAAACGAACTCTGTCAGTTTAGTAAGACATTTTTAAACACATACTCCTTATAAAGGGTTAAATGAAATACCTATAAAGGTTTCTTTGACTTGGAACCACAATGGAACACTTTTGGTGCCAAATGCAATTATTTTTACAATTACTAATAGTCTTTAAAGAATATAGATTGACAGTTTAAACAATGAAAGAAGTATTTAAGTAGTAATTTGAGGTTTGGTCCATCTGGATATGCATCATGGTATATTCTTTTTTCTGGTTCTCCATCATAGACAACAATACAAGATAAATAACCATTGACACTTAACTGTCCAAAAGGCTATGCGACATCTACATAAACTTGTCCTGACAACTGAAGTAACCCTACAAAAATGTTTATAAACACTTATTCCAATAGACATGATTTAATTTAAAGGTTTCATTTGTCATTTGGAATAAGCATTCATAAACATTTCTGCAGGCATGACATGCTAATTTATTTGTCATGTAGCCTCATGAGTAGTACCATACAGTAAAGTATTACCAAGCCATTTAGGTATTCAAGAGTTGTTTTAGTATTTGTTGTATAAGTGATCATTACCTGTACATAAGAACCCTTGAAAAAGTTCATTTTAAGGCCAAAGCCTACAGGAACTCAAGAAGCAGGGATTAACTTTATTAATTCAAACTTAAATATCATGACAACATATTATACTGTGATATTAACTTGCATGAATAATGCAATAACACTAATACAAGCATTATCTCAATATCAGCCTTGTTTAAAATACTGTAAAGCCAATGACACTGACTTTGACTTGTTACCGAAATGCATGTGCTCTGTAAAAATCGACACCATTCTAAAGTAGTTAAAAGGATCTATAGTCAGTTTGACATAGGATGCCCTTTTGTCATGTAAAAGAAGCCACCTGATCCTGGAAAAAAGACAAAAGAGGAAGAAGAGGAAAAGAGACCCTTACAGATAATCTTCCCCCATCAGATAATTGAGGATGGCCTTGCTCTAGTTTCCTTCTTAGCATAAGTGCCTGCTTGCCTTTCAAAAGCTGATGAATCACTGGGAGCTCATGTGAGCATGAAGTCTTCCCGACCTGGAGACACATCAGTGTAGATGTTTTTCACCAATACAAACGTTCTAAAATGACTTATGCTAAACACATTACATGCATTGAAGTCAAGACTGTTTCCCCCAACTGAGGTTACCATTTTGGAAAGTTTTTATTATGACATTCATAAAATGAAACATAAATTCAAACTAACTGATTAACATATATGTGTGTATACAAAAAGCAGGTATACTAGATAACCAAAATACAATAGAATAGCATACAACAAAATGCCATTTAATTAACATACTTTCAATTGAAGGGAGTCCATATCCTACATCGTTTTTGCATTTATTTTCCATCTGAAATTAATTTTTACTGTACAGTAGTCATTAATTTTAACATAGTCATTTCTTTGTCCCGTTTAACTTAACATGCTGTTTTTGTTACTGTTACTTTAAGAGTAATATATGTAAGTGACCTCTGTTCTGATTAACTGCACTGCATTATGTCTCATTCAGGACACAGTCTAGACTGAAACACTCCTTAGAACTTCAGCGTGACTGGATTGGGCTAAACTGCTGTAGGCTGAATAGGCGGATGCATGCAAATGAAATTCTTTTTCTTTTTCTAGGATAGACTTCTCAACAAAAATTCTTAACATTTTTGTGGCTTAGTGTCCAAAAAAGTGATCAGTATATTTTGAAAATTGAATAGTTACTTTACTGAATTCCAAATAGTAATGAAACTTTTTGGAAGTATGCAGTTTTCTTAGGTCACCAAGGATTTGCTTTTGATTTATTTAATGAGCAGTTTGTAAGATGACACAAGCTGTCAAACATATCCTACCAGGAATATGCAGTATCCGTCTTCCTCCCTCTTCACTCCTTACCAGTCTGGAAGAAACATTCAGCATCAAACTTCTTCCTTTTACTCGTCTAAAACTCTTGTTCTGCTTATGTTTATATCACTTGTTTGTTTGTTGCCCAAGGTAGATTCTTGCTCAGAGGGGCAGCTAAGGTTGTTATAATGGTTTCTTGCCAAGAACATTCCTGAGTTTTTACTTTTCCTTTCATTGGCTACCTTTCTATTAATGATCTAAATATGAGCAGCCCCATCAACTTGATCGAGAAAAACTTAGAATCTGCAGTTGGGCCAGTGCCACTACTTCATCCTCTCATGTTTTATTAATTCAACTTGAATCTACAACGACTTACTGTTGCCTCCTGAGGTACAGAGCGGTACTATAGACAGGATGGGCTGAAGCTAGCTAGGTAGCAAGCTTACTTCAGTGGATATTTTTTGCAACATGGTAGATAAATGTATTTAACATTCCATTAATAATTTCTTCTTATAATTTCTTTACATTCTGTTGATTTATGTTTAGTTTTTAGGTTTTACAATTATGGAATGTTTGAAATAAAAAGTCTTACATATTGCTCCTTTAACCATGTCCAAATATAATGTACAACATGCAAAACGGTTACATGTGAAATATAACCACTGATTAAGGGCAAAACACGTAATATATTCTTAAAATAAACAAAGGCTATGAATGGAGTGATCTTATGGAATAACCACATTTGGCTCCACAACAAAACTCTTCAATTAATGGTTCTTTGGAAATAAAAATCAACAAATAGTTCTTTAAAGATCCTTTTTTGTAAATTACTGTTTTTTTTAATTGAAAGAATACACAATAAAAATGTTTTATACTTACTGAAGATTTTACAGTTCAAAAACTATTTGGGGGCCTATGAAGAATTTTCAATGGAGAAACTTTCTAGACTGTGCAGTTCTTGGATAATCTTAGTTAAGTGTTTTTTTTTCAAGGAGAACCTCGTTGATGGTGTAATTTAGTCCAAGACATGGTGTAATCTGTGTCACGGAGGGTGATTAAACAGAACTCTTGACCTTGACCCATAGCTAAGACCCCAAATGATTATTATTTGGCGGTGTGCCAACATGATGTGAGCTCTGCGTTCACCGCTGGTTCGTGTCATGCCCGCCCTCTTCTGCCAGTCGTTAACTACACTCCAGTTTGGCCAGTCAGCAGCCTCTTACAGCCCTGACACGCTCGCAAACAATCAGAGTCTTTGAGAGCGCTGAAATATGCATGGCTATCCGTGACAGGCAGATAAAGCAGGGCAATTAGCCACGTAATCCTAGAGAACGCAGGCCAATCGCCTGCTCCCTCGCTCGCTTGCTCTCTCTCTGTCCGTCTCCCTCCCACTGTTGGTGCGCTCCTCTCTTGCTCTCTATTAGTTAAATGTATTTCATGTGTCCGCTCCCCATCAAATCAAGCAACACTTCTTCTAATTGGCTTATGAATTATACAGCAGGGGCCGCATTATAATTTAATCAGTGGTAAACATTGCCGGGGCCGCCTGTAAAGAATCTATCCCTCATTAATTTCTTAATTTGGGGAGATGGAAAAGGAGGGAAAGGAGGAAAAAGAGGTGGGGGGATGGGGGGGGGGGGGTGTATACAAAGTCCTACTTGGATCACTTCAGCCCAGAGAGGATAGTTAGGAATAATAGGGTCAAAGGAAAGTATCCACTTCTTTGAGTTACAGAATGCTCCAACGCAACACAAACACATATTCTGACATCGCCATGTAGGCATATTTAGCATGTTGTTTTAGATCATTTGTAGCAGCCCAGGACTGACAGATGCTTGTTAGCTGCCTTGTTTCTTCGTCAGTCATTTGTTTGAGAATATCAAATTGTCATGTAAAGCAACATTCAATGTAAATTGTACACCCCCCCCCACATCAAAACTGGAAAGATACACGCAAGTGCACGCCCTTCTCAGACACCCACCCAACCCCCCACACGCCCAACCCCCGTTTTCTCCCCTACATTGATGAATATTTCATGAAGAAGCATTAATATTAATTCTAATAGCTTTGCAGAGTAGTTATTATTTCCTTTTTTAAGACAAATATCCATTAAAAATTGAGCAACGCCTTCCTTTTTTCCTCAAATGATTACACTCTCGCACACAGGTGAGTATCAGGCCTCGAAAACTCATCAAACATGCTTGTTGAATACAGTGGTCAGTTAATGCTCAGTGTGGTTAAAGGGATCCTTTGTCCATTCCACGAGGGGCCTACTACTTTACAGTATCCATGAGAGCCAGAAGGACAAAGGCATTTTAATATTTAATCAAAAGCAGATCTCAAATCTCCCTCTCTCTCTCTCTCTCTCTCTCTCCCTCGTTTTCTCTCGATTTCCTTTCATTCCCCCCTTTAGAAAAGGACGGCCGCTCGCCACCCAATTCCTGCTGATCTTTTTCAAGGCTGACGCGGTCCAAACAGCATGGCCTTGGTGGCTGTAAAAATTGCATGATGTTGTAGATGTCACTGGAGGTTGCTGGTTCTCTGGAGGCTTGAGATGTGTTTGGGGTCAGTAGGGATTGGGGTGGGCTTGGCAAGCTGATTGGTTTTTGCCCACCTGATCACACCATTAGGACCACTTTGTGTCTGGACACCATGCATTCAGAGGGACCCCTGGGTAGAGAACCCAACATTCCTGTGTTAAAGTACCTTCACACTCAGGAGAGCATCGCTTTTTTCCATTATCGACTCATCATTTATTCAGCCCTGATATGAGCGTGCATGATTATTCTGCTTTTAATACTAGATGCACTTTGCAAAATAATGGCAGTAATGGATGGATTTGCCTGTGCTTTTTCGCATGACCTCCCATTATTTTAAGCATTGGTGTTGTCTCGGGTTCCTTTAAAGAATCACCGATAAAGAACTAATATCACCCAGTCAGAAACTCCTATACGCAAGATCAAGATCAGTGGTTCTTCGGAGTTTTCTCAAAAAATAAAGCTCAAAAAGACGAGTTTCAGATGGAAGTCGTGCGCTGATGAAAGCTTCCTTCTCCTTTCAGAGTCTTCTTTTTGGAGACGACTGATGATGTTGCTGTTGAGCGGCTGACTCTGAGGGCCATTGATCCTGTGACTGGAGAAAGGTGCGAAATATCTCAGTTCATGTATTCATGTTCTTTAATTACAGGAGTTGTTACAGAACTCTTTTTACTTTGCCCTTCTTTTCTTAACCCTGCCAGGTATCATTCACTCTACAAGCCCGCCCCCAGTGCGGAAGTGCACGCACGGCTGAGGTATAAGCCCAGTGATTCAGAGGGTGAGATTCGGAGCAGACTGATGGAGTACTGGACCCATGCACCCGCCCTACAGGCCTTCTACCCACAGGCTGTAAGGGTCAACGCTGACCAGGATCCACACACTGTGTTTGAGTGCCTGGAGAGTAGGCTGGTGGGCCGACTTTCCAAAGCATTGCCTGACAGGGCCTAAGATTGAGATATTTAGTGCGTATTGTTATCACACATACATGATTGCAATATGAGCAAACACATTTACAAATTCTGATGCAGAAACACAGATTCTGATGCAGTAGGCTTAAAGGGGAATTCCTCAGATTCCACAGATTCTCAACATCTAATATATGAAAATATGGCTATTTTATTCACTATGCAACACTAACAGTGAACCTGTACATGTCTTTCACGTGTAATGTTGATAATGATGATATAATGGTCTGAAAAAAAAACCCACTTTGTGGATCATTGTGTCTTCCTTCATATATGCCTCTGCCAATTAATTAAAATGTGCATTGGAACTTAAGCTTTGTCACAACTACTGTAAAATTAATACCTCAGGCAGTATGTTAGTTCTATTTATTGTTTTAACTTTCTGTGAGGAAGCTTTTAGAGGCGCTTGGTTCCTATCACTTACCCCTGTGAACAACCGGTAAGCTGGTAAGTTTCGCTAGAACCAAGCCTTTCATATCAATCCACTCTGACTTACTTTCTTGAAATGTTAACAATTTAGTCATGCAGAAATGTAGAAAAAAAGGTGGAGATCCCCCTGAATAGAAAAGCTTTTTTAGCCTAATCCCTGTCTGCCACATTTGTGTCATGCGATTGATTACTCGCGAGTTGAGGTTGAGTCAGTATGTATATTACTGACTCAAATCTCTGACTTTAGACAATATGTTTTCTGTTCTTTTACCAAATACTAGAAGATCAACATTATTATTTGTGCTAATATACAACCATATACAACAGCTGCACAAGACAATACGGACAAAAGCCTAGATGTAATTAGAGGTAATTAGTTAATTTTCATTTACAAGTATTCCTGATAAACAGAGAAAGGGATCCTGTTATTAAAAGCTCACACAAGTTCCAATTTGTTGTTTTTTTTCCATCTGTTCTGCTTCCACTAAAATATTTTTTTACATGCAGCATTTATACTTGTATACATTGTTAGGCATCAGATCCTGTGCTTTGTGTATGTAACTCTTCACCCAAGACCTCTAAGGGACAATTACATGCCTTTACCCTAAGTTATACTATATATCAAGCAAAAGTGAATTAAACCTCCGGCTCCTCTGAAGTTCCTCTGGTCGGTAATCACTCCTGGCTTGTTGACCCCAGCTGATCACAGGGGAGTACAGCGAACCTGCTAATTATACACGTGTTTAATTAATGTCGCAATAAAATGCAGCCTGTCCGGGCCCTTTGTCAGGGGTAGCATTAGTCCCGCTTCAGTAGCCTCATGCTAAGGAGCAAGAGCTGCTCTGATTATTAAGCCCGCTCTCCCCTCTCTCCCTTGCTCTCGCGCTCTCTCTCCACTCACAGAGGTCACTGGATTGGCTCCCAAAGGGAAGGAAAGGAGTTAAGTGCACTGGTTAGAGAGACATGTTTAACAGCCTGCTTTTCAAACTCCCCTCAGATTCCGTGCCATGACAGGCAGACAGACTTAATTATAGCCAATGAGGTCCAGAATATGCATCTCCTCTGCATACATAAACACAAGGATAAGGGGGTATATTCATTGGGCGAGTTAGTGGCAGAAGTCTGATGTGTTTTTTTTAATTAGACAGGCATTATTATTATCTCAGCCCGCTCCGTCTCAGCCCACAGCCTGCTTACTTTCCAAAGAAAGAGCAAGTTTGTTAGCACATATGCGGATGAGAAGAACATTCTGGGAGAGGGGAAAACAGTGTGGAGATTCTGATCAAATGAGCTTAACTAAATGAAGCCCAAAGCTGCAGCACAGATTTTTAGCACAGATGCCTGCAGTAGTTAGATAAGCTTCATTTTAAAGCATCATCCAAGTTTATTCCTTCATATCATGTAATAAAATCTGTGAAAAGGCTTGTGGGTCTTTTGTGACATTTCTAATACTGTTTGTACAAATTGATGTCAGCTTGTTCAGATATTCTCTCAAAAGTGATGTGAAGTGGTTCTAACCTGAGATTAAATATAACATGGCATAAAAATTCTACAAACGGTCGCATACAAACATTTGGTCAAATTACAGGTTTGTTTGAATTTGAAAGTAATAAAAAGGAACATGGAAAAGATATGTCTACACATTTGAATGCACAATTACTCTTTACTGAACTTAACATGTTGGATAAAAATAAAACATAAAATGTGGCCTGTCCAAAAAGTTATAGTACATTTTATATTTTGTTTTTTTTTCCCCCAGCATGTTAATCTCACAAAGCTGCCAGCATTACTTTAATTCCTCAGTGACTGTATCAGTAGTAGTAGTAGTAATAATAGTAATGGTATCTTTATTAATACAGCACATTTCAAACCAGTGGCAGCTGGTGCTCCACATATGTTTTGTTTTACCAGTAATAAAAATATATATAAATATTAGTTTAAAATGATATAAGACAGTGACACAAATCACATTTATAAGTACCAAGGTGGTGTAGAGTTTTAAGTTAAGTGTTTCTTATATTTGAGCTTTACAGTCTAATAAAAGTTGGAATTAAGATCCATAGTATTTTACAGAATTTACTTGCAGGTGGCCGGTATCTGCAAATCTAAGATCACAAGTTAGAACCTAAACAGACAGACGTGCTTGATATAAGCTTGTGCTTTAAGGTCATTTATAGCTTTGAAAGCTGTTAACAGACTTTTAAAATCTATCCTAAAATATACAGGCAGCCAGTGCAGTTCTTTTAAAACAGGAGTGATATGAGCTCTTTTTTTGCTGTGCTGCTGTATTTTTTTCAGGATGGATTGTATTTGTAGGAATCCTAATAAAAAAAACATTACAGTCATTAGTGCTGCTGGTAACAAACATATGAGCAAGTTTGTCTGTGTCACTCTGAGCTAGAACTTTTCTCAAATGATAAAAAGCTGCTTTAGTGACTGCTTTTACAGGCAGAGCTCAGATGGTCCGGTTTGTTATACAAAGCTAGAGAACCTAACATCTTATAAAACAGCTTTCTCTGAGTTTTAGTATAGAGAATCAGTATTTACGTTTTTGCTGGTCACACAGCTGGAAAGTTGTCAACAGTCTAAAGGGAAATGTACAATAGCATAGCATAGCTATGAAAAGTTATCATGTTTCCTGATTGCATCATCTAGAGGTCACATGTACAAGTAAAAAAGCAAAAGTCCTAAAAATTTAACCTTGTGTACATTTTTTGTTGAATGATTTTTCAGTGAAACCAAGAACCAAGATATGGGACCAAGTCACTAAGTTGCAAGTGACAAGTAAGTCTCAAGTCTTGACAATCAAGTCCCAAGTCAAGTCCCAAGTCAATACAAGGAAGTCCCAAGTCTTAAACCTCAAGTCCTAGTCAAGTCACCAGATGTAACGTCATTTCAGTATTTAACACAATTATTGCAGTTGATTAGTAGTACATTAAACTGATATTAATATAACATTAACGTTTTAAAGTTTATATTATAACAAAAATAACTTGATAACTTGCATATGAAACAAGATAATTTCAAGCAGTTCTAATCACTAATCACCTCATTAGCAGTCCATTACTGAGTCAAAATAGGTGTTGAAGCAGAAAAACCACTAAAATGTGAGGCAGTGGGCCTCAAAGGCCAAGGCTAAGAAAAACACTGCACTGTATGGAAGTATTAGTACACATTACACCTACAGGAACTTTAATAACATCACATTCTAAACACATAAGCATTAATATCTGGACGGGTCTTTCAGTTCTAACAGTATGTGTGAACTCTGCAGTAGCTCTGCATGTACTGATCCATGTTCGACACTTTTCTGCACTACTTGAACACTTCCTGTCTGAGACGCTGAGCTTCCTAAATGCTTTAATTTCTCAGTAAAATTCACAGTGGATGGTGGAATATCTAGGAGGGATGAACAGAGGGATAGAGCTTTAGCTGTTGTTTATCATTATGTTGCTATGTTTGCTAGCTTGTTATCCAGCTAGCTAATTGCTATATGTGAAATATGCATAGCAGAGACTTGCGGTTCTTTGTGCAGCCTCAACAGTAAAACAAAGTTTGAAGTGGTTGCAGCTTCATCTGTGATCTTGACTCCACGTGTCCTGCATGTCACAGTTCTTTTTTATTTACTTCAGCGTAATCTTTGTAGTTGAACAGGATTATTTTTGGGAGCTTGTTGCTCCTCATCTCAGCACAAATTCAACACTGGCGCCCCCCAAAGCTTCCCGTGATTGGCTGCAGAACTTCACTTGTTGCTAGGTTACGGATAAACTGAACAGCAGCTCAGCTCCCTAGCATTACAGCACCATTTAATACAACATAATCCAGTTATTTGATAAAGTTTTCCTTATTTATTATGTAAAAATAGGGTGGCAAGTCTTTTCAAGTCTTAAAGCTCAAGTCTGATTCCAAGTCCAAGTCAGTAAAGTTAAAGTCCAAGTCGAGTCGCAAGTCTTTAGTGATGTTGTCAAGTCAAGTCACAAGTCATCAGTTTAGTGACTCGAGTTGGACTCGAGTCCACACGTCTGTCAAGAGCTGTCTAATCAATATAACATAAATTCTAAATCTTTCAAATTTATGTGCAACTGAAGATGCACATTAAATATAGTTAACAATATAATTAACAATATAATTAACATTATATTTTCATGCTACAATAAAACTCTTTTGCTTGCTTGATTAATCCTTGCGGCACAGCACAATTTCTGTAAAAAAAAACACTTAAAATGTTAATTTTAAAAGTTGACTTTTTATTTTTTTTTAGTAGATATCAACAAAGTGTTCTTAGGCCTTCGGAATGAAAGTAGTTCTAAAACATCAAGACCTACTACCATACAGATTGGGGACTTTTTATGCCTATTCTCATTAGTCTTAAGTGTCAGCCTTCAGACTCAATTACTGGCTAAAGCCATTCGAAATTTAAAAAAAGTCCTCACAACAATGTGGCTTTCTTCTGTATTTTATAAAGTTCGCTGACATGGAGGTGGTTGATGGAGTTTTATGTAGTCTTGCCAACTGTTCCATACTTATGATGAACGATCCTTAGAGAGAAAGTTTTGCTCTTGAATTTTCCCTTTCAATGCATGTGGGGTCAAGTAGGTTCATTATAGCCTCACAAATTATTGCTTTTCAAATAGTGTAGATAGGTATTTCTAGATGTTAAGCAATTCTATAACACCCATTGTTTAATTTATAAAATTAAACAACTTTTTGGCCTATTAAATTGTGAATTATGATGGATGATTGACTGACTATAACTTCAGATTTATATATTTTATATATATATAGATTGGTAAGGATGATTGTGTGAGTATGTGAAGGGTGTGCTTTAAACTGGATAAATGTGAATGCGAAAATCTATCAAATACATCTTATTCCTAAAAATTTGTGTGTAAGATTTAAAAAAGAAAAAAAGGTTACTGAAAGGCTAAGTGCATAAACAAATAAATTTTTTCACTCATATTTGGATGTTTTAATATATCTGAATCTGTAATTCTGAAGAAGCTGACCAAAAGGCCATTGAAACATTGAAATAGTTTTCTATGCAGTCATTTAATTAAAATAAATTATTAATTTTTGTATAATTTACCGTTTACAAATGGTGATTAATTGAACATAATGTTTAATGTATAACAATATTATAGTAAACCATAAAAAAGAATTGATTATCAGTAGAGCGTTCATTTTAAAACGTTCGTGGACTTTTATTTTGACAGGCATACAACCCGGAAAAGGTCGTGTGCTGTTTTCAGAAGGGAAGAAAACACGTGTGGACTTTAGAAGTGGTGTGTGTTTCTCTGCCTAAACGGTAATCAGTGTCATTTTATCCCTGTTGCTGGTTTATGTGTCCTGTTTTTATACGTTACTAGTTTAAGCACTGTGTTATGCTCGAGGCTGAAGCTGCCTTCCTATTTACCCGCTGCTTGTTTGACTTTTCTCGTTCCACCTTAAACTGTCTGCAGTGAACGTTGTGGTGTAGAATTTAGAATTTAAGGTGGAACTGGAAAATACGAATAACAAGCTGACTGTAGGTTTGTCAGTTATGCTTTCACACGGTGACATGTTAGTTTAAATACATCACTGTATCATCCAGACGCACCAGCATTGAGAAATAATGGGACTGTTTCAGCTCACTCCCCTTTTTTACACAGACTCAGAGACTAGAGCCTCAGTCACAGACTGCCTCTATCTGTGCAGTTACTAAAGATTTTACTAGCCAGTCTTCAAACGGACATTCTCTTACTTCTGTTTTTCATTAAGCTTAATTAGTTTAATCTTTGTCACCGTCGTCTCTGGCTTGCTCCCAGGGTGGTACTAGAGTGACCACCCCCAGACAGACAAAATGTGGGACACATAGCAAGTTTAAGTGGGACAATACATACGTAATAACTTTAAGCTTAAAATATAATGTCTGTCTAATTTACCAAGAAACATTGCCTTTCATTCCCACTGAGCAAAAGCTGAAGACACTACCTGACCCGAAGAAAAGCTCGAAGTTACAGTATACAGTTTAAGGCTTAGGACTATACAAGACATAACACTAATTTATTATTGGGACTATCAAATTAGTCAGCTGTCCAAAGGACCAGGCATTATGCAACTAAAAGTATGCTCTCAGTTTAAACTCTCAGTGTGTACAAGACACAAAAAATATCAGGCCTAGCCTATTTAAGTTCAACAAAATATTAGACCTAGCCTATACGAAGTTTAACTCGCTCAGTGCAAATAAGGTAAACTAAAATCTTCTATTGATTTGCATGTTTCTTGTTGTGCTCTTTTTTGTGGCTGCCTAACAGGACTGAACTGCCGCACTCAAATTTAAGATTGTTGACAATGTTGAGGAGGAGCTCATGCTCCTTCAATCCATGCAGCTTGATTGACATACGACTTAGTCTGTCGACTACCACTTTTATTGCTCTCCTCTGAACTACTGGACCAAAGTCCTTGGACGTGTCTGTGTTTTTATTTTCAGTTAGGTAGGCTCGAATGAAAAAGAGGGACAGAATTCTCAATTTGCGTGATGCGCAACAAAGAGTGAAAATGCTGTACAGTACAACGCAAAGCGGGACAGGCGGTCACCCTGTCTCACGACTTTGTTCTCAAACTTCTTTAAAGCTGCTTTGTGACAACCTCGTTGTAAAAATATACAAATAAACTTGACTTGAATAAATACATTATTGTTTTTTTTCCACATTTTATTTGTGTTTTATTTTAATCTAGATTCATGTAGATTCCATGTATAGAATTTGTCACAGTTTACTCTAAAGGTGTTTGTGTTGTTTCACGGTAGTTGGTGTCCCGTTCATTACCATGGCTGAGGGTGTGTTGATGCTCAACATCTCAGATCCTCCACCGTCAGTCCGCCGCTCCTCCTCTCACAAACAACACAGCTCGCGACCCAAATTAACAGAGGTGAGTTCATCCAGTAACCAGACTGTCAAAGTGTTGTACAGACAAGCATTACACATAACATAACGCTTTCATTTAAACCGAAACGTTATATTTTGCTCTCATTCCGTGCACAAAACATTTTTCCAATTTGATAGATTAAAAGATGTTCAGTGTTCTGATGGTAGACCCAAGAACTTTTGCTTCTGTAAGAGAGGCCTTTAGTTACTTAAACTTCACACTGGGTTTCTCGGTGACCCCGTAAATTATTACACACCTTGATCTTGGGGTGATCTTTGTTGGTGTACCACTCATAGGGCGGGTAACAATAGTCTTCAGTGTTTTCATTAATTTGTCCACAGTCTGTCTTACTGTGGATTGGTGGAGTCAAAACACTTTTAGAGATGGTTCTGTAAGCCTTTCCAGCCTGATGAACATGAACAATAATTCTTTGTTTTTGCTGTGATATACACTGATTATCCAGATCATTAAAACCGCTACCTTGTTTCTACAATATCTGCCTGTTTTATCAGCGGAACTTACCACGTAGGAGCAGTTAGTAATTCTACAATTACAGACTGTAGTCCATCTGTACTTTTGCTGTTTTTTAAAGTGGGCAGGACCCCCCACAAGAAAGACCACCACACATCAGGTATGATTTGAGTGGTGACACTGGCACGGTGGTAGTGTGTTAGTGTGTGTTGTGGTGGTGTGAGTGGATCAGACACAGCAGTGCTGCTGGAGTTTTTAAATGCTGTGTCCACTCACTGTCCACTCCAGCAGCACTGCTGTCTCTAATCCACTTACACCAGCACAAGACACACTAACACCACCACCACCACCTCGTCACTGCAGCACTGAGAATGATCCACCCCCCTGATAATACCTGCTCTGTGGTGGTCTTGTGAGGATCCTGACCATCCCCTGATGGCCCTGATCCAAAAGAGCAGAGTGAAGATGGAACAGCAAAGTATGCAGAGAAACAGATTAACTACAGTCTGTAATTGTAGAACTACAAAGTGATGGAATAGAAGGTGGAGTGTAGAAGCAAAGAGGTGGTTTTAGTGTTATGGCTAATCGGTGTACTTCCACAAACATGTTTTGTGAAGATCTGACTTGTTATTTAAATACAACAGGGCAGACTCTCACAGGATTGTCATCCCATTGATTAAAAACATCCTACTCTAATTTCACTTTAAAGTTAACTTTAAATCCTAGAGGTCCACATACTTTTGCTCTCAGTATTTTCCCCAATAAATAATTGACCAAGTATAATATTTATGTCAATTTATTTAAGTAGGTTCTTATTAATTGATTTTTAGATCTGAGAATATCTGGAATTTCTGGATAAATATACAAAACCCTAAAGGCTTCATGAGTTTCAAGCACCACTGTAAGCATGCAGATATTACTTGGAGTGTTCATGTTCCTATTTAGAGCCGTTATCTTCACTAAAATAGAGTAATCTTTTTCATAGATGAATTGTTACTCTGCAGTTTATGTTGTTGCTAAAGGTGGCTGTTAGAGCAAAAATGAATTTTGTGATACTTCCAGAAATGTTCATAATACCTGATATGTCACGATATGTCTTTTTTCTGTTCTCTGATCAGTTGTAACAGAGAAACAAAGAACTAGTAGTGCACATGTTGCAATGAATACAGATAAATAGGACTCATGTTGCTTTCCTTATAATAAAGAATGCAGTTGGTTAATGTTCTACAAGTGTTGACACTATCCATGTTATGTTCAGTAAAGCAGATTTTATTGTATTATGGCATAATATATCATGGTGATGGTATAATGTCATATAACTATAGCTGTTACTATAAAGAAACCGTTGTTTCAGATTCTCTATAATTGGCTTGTCTATTTATGTTACGAGCAGTAAAACACAGGAGCCACTTCTTGAAACAAACATCTTATTTATATCAGTAGCTGATCGTCTGGTTTAATAGGTGTATCAAACCAGGTGCTGGACACCTACGCTCCAGAACCACAGTTCACCATCCTGGCTCTAGAGGCACTAATCCATAATATACTTGGATAAGATAATGTAGTGTAGTGTAGCTCACCTACTGACGAGTTCCTGCTTATCAGAGCAGTTCATACAGCCTGCTATCTCTTCTTATGGATGATGATGCTATTCACAGAAAAAAGCGTGGACTGGGAAACGGAAAGCTTCATTTGGACATCCAGAGGACAATTCTCCTAAGCAAAGGAAGACAAATACCAATGACCAACACGTAGACCTTAAGAATAAAACAGAGCATAGACATCAACCAGCAAGTCCTGCATCTAAATCAACATTGAAACTAAAGACATCTCCTAAGAAAGGACCAGGAGAAGACAAGGGGCCTGACAGACCTTTTATCAAGACATCATCTCTTTTCCGAAACAACCCTGAGATCCCTGAGGTGGTCAGGTCAGTAAAATAAATGAACTTTGTGTGTGATATGATATGTCACAGTTAGTTTGTACAGTGGAGATTATTAACAGTTTGGCTGGGTTCTTCTTGTAGCCCTGCTGTAAACCATGTGAAGGAGAAGGTCTTCACGAGTAACTCATTTGAGGAGCTGGACCTACATCCTCATTTGGTAAGATGGCTACAGTACTTTTAGGCTTTGTGTTCTTCTTTGTTGTAGTATGTAATTCTGGAGAATGATTGTTGATACCTGAAATCAACAGTAAAACTAATATACCCTTCCCCAAATATACCCCTCCGAGTAGTGCTCCATTTACATTTAGATGACTTACCTAAGTGCTTTGTGTTCAGTCAGAATATGTATCTCTAGTTAGCTCCAACACAAATGAATGGACACATACTCCAAGGTGATCTAAACCAAGCTGGCAAACTTTTTTCTACATGTTCCTGACAATGAAACCCTTCACAAATGTTGTGTGGACACAACTTCAGACACAACTATAGAGCAAGCAGTGACAACATAGCAAATAATGTAACTAATGTTAGCTAGGATGTGGATTAGCTGTTGCTACAGTTGTTGCTGTAATGCTAACCAGTTGCTATCACAAGCATTAGCAAACTGGACAAACCAATACTAACCAATTGGTTTTGTGAAACAGCAAAAGTAAGTTTTTTTTATTCACCTGTCCAGCATAAACACAGCAACCTTCTCATCCCTCTTCATGCCTTTAACTCTCAAAGCTGAAGTGAGCTTCTGCTTAGAGTTTTGCTTCAGTTACATTAAGGAATGTGACTGCAGCACCATCTAAGGGGGAACAGGAAAATTTAGTTTAGTTTAAGTTTAGAAGTATTCGGTCACTTGTGTTTGCGCACAGTAGAATTTGACCTCCGCATTTAACCCATCTGTGCAGTGAAACACCCACATATACACACACACTAGGGGGCAGTGAACACACGTACCCTGAGCGGTATCCATGGTGCCTGGGGAGCAGTTGGGGGTTAGGTGGCTTGCTCAAGGGCACTTCAGTCGTGTCCTGCTGGTCCTGGGGATCGAACTGGCAACCTTCCGGTCACAAGACCGGATCCCTAACCTTTAGGCCGCGACTGCCCAAGGAGCTTATTAATCTGAACAATAAGCTCATAAATAGGAAGCTAACTCCAGCCTCGTCAGCTCTCTGAGGTTTCTCTTTACCATCAACCTGATTGAAGTACTTTCTCAGAATCAGTTCCTCTGATCTTCTCTTTTTTGGTCATTTCTCTGCCATCTCTCCTTCTTGATGGTGGGTGATGCTCAGCGTAAAGCATTTGCTGGATATAGCGATATCCCCTGCCCCTCCACAATGTCCTGTGCACAAGCACAAACTGTTACTGACTAGGAGTAATGTTGTGTAGCTCTACCCAAGCCACTTTGTTAATTTCTTACTTACAGAGCCAGGGCTGTGTACAAACAGCAGATTTTTTCCAGTGCACCACTGCTAGTGGACCTTCACTAAAATGTCCTGAATCTGACAAAAGTGTATTGAACTATAATTGCTTTATTGCACCTTTTTAAAATAAAATTGGTTAGACTAAAGCAAGCGTGCACAAGTCCTGGACAGCCACTGTCCATCATAGGATTGTAGTTCTTATACTCAAACACATCCTGTAAACCTGGCAATGTACAAGGTAATCAGTTGTGTTTGGGCAGGGTATACAATAAACTGTGCTACACATCAGCAATCCAGAGATCTAGTTGAAGAGCTCTGGACTGCAGTGACATTATCTTGTGTACTACCATGTGTCTGGCTTGCTCCACAGGTGGCGACACTCAATAAGGTGTTGAACGTGAGCAGTATGACCAGGTACGTTTCTTCGTAGTTCAGTCAGTGTGTTAACGTCTTGCCGGCCATTTTTTTGCATTCTCACATGATGCTGTATTTCTGTAGTGTGCAGAAGGAAACCATCCCAGTTCTTATGTCGGGAAAAGATGCTGTTGTTCGATCCCAAACAGGATCAGGTAATACTACAAGATATTACTAGCCAAAGAAATGCTTTGTATTGATGCTATAACACTGAGAAGTGGAGAGATTTTACTTCTGTTCTTGTACATACAATATTTCTTATTTCATGACACATATTTATATGAACAGTCTGTATTGACTCTATTCAACAATAACTTCATCAAATACACATTTTAATAACAGTGTTTACATTTGCTTACAAACACATGTGATGTTGATTAAACTTAAAAATATGGCCTTATTTCAAAGTGAGAAGTAATTCATAGTGAATTACAACCTGCATTTGTTATCGCTGATGATAGCTGTGACTTTTAAGGGTTAAGTACTTTTAAGTGAGTTTGTTTTACAGCACTGTTAAAATTCAGCACTTAAAAATTCATGGGGTGGTAGCAGCTAACCTGTCCTGTCATTGGTCCTTTAGGGAAAACACTGGCTTATGGGATTCCTTTGGTCCAGTCCTTACAAGCAGTGCACCCTAAAATAAAGGCAAGTGAGACCTGATTCTCTGAGAATACGTAATTTTGCCTTTAGTGCAGTATTTTGTTGTTGTTGTTTTTATCTTTATTTTCTTTGTGCATGAAGATGAACTGCTCCAGTTCTAATTATGTATACAGTATTATGCAAAAGTCAGACACTGCCCTTTGGTTAGTTTAATTTTTAGTCAGAATGGCTGTAAAGTACAAGTAATTATTCTTTTTATTTTCAGAAAGCAGCGGAAAGCATATATTAAAGGGAAAATTGCACAAACGTTAACTACTAAATATTTAATCCTATCTCTCAGCATTTGTCTACTTTTGTGCACCCTACTGCTACCTAAAAAACAACCAGTCGTACTCTTTGCCCTTCTTTTTTATTGGAGGCATGATGATTAAATAAAAAACTGATTCTAATGCATGCCCTCTGGAAAACATTGGTACGAAGCGAATTGTATGGCAACATAATGAGCCCAAGCACAATGATAGGCTCTGGATACACACATTAAACAGAGAAGCTGCCGGTCTTCTCAGAACAATGTACTGGCCATCTCATAGTCCAAACATTATTTGGTTTCATGAGAAGCAGAAAATACAGTCAACATCCTAGACTGAACTAGAGGTGTTGGATTTAAAAAAACTGAATGCAGATCTCCTGAAAGGAATGGAAGCTGTAATAAAGGTAAAGCGTGGACACAGTAAATACTGACCAAGTTGATAATGCAGTAATTTAAGTTATATTTAGTTGTTAAAGTTCTGTGTAAAGCTCAAAATTTATTAATGTGTACTTGTTTTGGACTGGAAACTAAGAAAAATGAAAGGGTGGTCGCACCCTTTTGTAATTTTCCAGCTCCAGTTGTGAGTACTTCGAGTGTTGGATCTCAGTGAGGTGCGGGAAGCTTTGCTGTACTCTTCCTGTCTTGTTCTGTCAGAGCATTTCCTCCTACATTTCAGTACATGTTTAAATGAAACTGAAAACCTGCTGTTATTCCTCAGTAAGGAACAGCATGTGTTTGAGATTCAGATAGATGTTCATCAGGGATTAAATAGAGGCGATGTTGTCACATCAGATGTTTTCTTAAGAAACGTTTTCATAGAAATCTGCTGAGTGAATTAACAGAGCGGTTAGCTAAGGGATGTGTGCTGTCATACTGTCATACTGCTGTACTGATGGGTCCAGTGGGTGTTCCAGTGTTTTATCACTCCTGCTTGATTTAGTGCTCGATCTTATTTAACTCACAGATATTTTGGTTATTTAATAAATTTTTTGAGTTCTGTTTCAGAGATCAGATGGCCCACTTGCTGTAGTGATTGTACCTACAAGAGAGGTATGCAGTGAGAATGGTTATTTTACATCCTACTACATTATGACGCTTTTCTAATCCGCATATGATGCCTGATTACTTAATTAAGTCATCTATGTTAACTTCTCATTCTTGTTCTTCCTCAGCTGGCCCAGCAGAGCTTTCAGATCTTCCAGAAGCTGCTAAAGGTAAAACTAAATCTGATGACAGAACTATCCTGTTACACACTGCAGAGTGGCAGCCTTCTTTAGGGAGTCTAGTGTTTAGTGTTGCCCTTAAGTTGCTCATATGGTCACATTAAATGTTTTGTGGATTTTCTACATGGAAAAATAAAGACAACCCTGGACAGAGAACACACTTTTGCACATTTAATACACAATTACTGGTTATTTAAACGAGAACCTATTCTTGGAGAGGAATTTAAATTCTCCATACTGTTCTGCTCACTTTCATTGTTCTTAAATGATCTACTACAGTGATCTGCTAGAATACATTTACATGTTCTTCTTGTACTGTACATCTGTATTCACCTTTGGTCTGAAACTCTCTGTTAAAGCTCTCGTATCTGTTTGCCCCTCCTCTGCTCTGTTCTGGCTGGTCAGGCACCAGAGCAGCACCTTGCTACATGTTTTGCCCCCACACCGCTGTGGCTATTCTTACAGTGGAGTTGGTTGTGCCTTATCAGTTTGGGCCATAGTGGTTTCTGTGGTAGTTTCACTAAAGAGAAAAAGTGGAAAGGGGACCTGGTATGTTTTTCTGTTTTGTCTTCTTCCTGTAGGGGTGAAACTTGCAGCTGCCAGTTTTAAATTGCTCTGGTAGTTGACAGAGTGGACGAGCTGACCAATTAGAGCACAGAGGGCTCATTGGGAGGCGGGGCTTACAGACACTGAAGCTCTAACAGTGAGTTTCAGACAGAGTGTGAATGGAGATGTACAGTATGAGAAAGGTATTGTGTTTTGGGACAGTTGAAGCGTGTTAAGGTATTCTAGTAGATTACAAAAATAAAATCATGAACATTAAAAACTGGCATAATAGGTATGACTCCTTTCAGGTCTCATAAATATAAAGAATATACATTTTGCCAGCAATTAAGCTAAATAACTGTGATCTGTTTATTTAATTTTAATCAGGCAGTTATGTAGTACGTATAACAGGCGTACCTCTACATGTCTGTTTCAGTATTTTCTGTTAATATTGGCCAAACACAGATGCCACCGCTAGTATTGTTGATCTGGTTTTGGAACTTGCTTGCCGATGTTTACATCTGTGTTTGTAGCCCTTCACATGGATTGTACCTGGAGTCCTGATGGGAGGAGAAAAGAGGAAAGCAGAGAAAGCCAGGCAAGAGCAACATACCAAACCTCTTTTTCTAGTTTTGCAGCTTAGGGATGGTCTAAATTACTGAATATCCATTATTCTGTTGAACATTGCTCTCATGTTGCTCTGAACGTTAAAGACTGCTGCATTTTTCTGTGATTGTGTTTCAGACTGCGGAAGGGAATAAACATATTGATCGCCACTCCAGGCAGGCTGGTGGACCACATCAAGAACACTCTTAGTATTGCTTTCAGTGCTGTACGCTGGCTAGTACTGGATGAGGCAGACAGGTGTGTGTGGTGGAGAGAGACAGAATCTCTTATGATTTTAGAGGTAGTAGTTCCTAGAAACACCTGTTGTTTGGTTTTATAGGACTTTGGACCTGGGCTTTGAGAAGGATCTGACTGTAATACTGAATGCACTCAATGCTGCAGGACCTGCTAGACAGAACGTGCTACTGTCCGCCACTCTCACTGAGGGTAAGCCCAGCCTTTCTCCCTCATCACTGTAGTGTTATGGTCTTTAATCTTTACCTTAAACTTTGTAACTAGTGATGCTGCTAACTTTTGCCATAAAAGTGAATTTTATGCCACTCTGGACCAAAATGACCATTCTGAAATTGGGTTTGTACTGGCATGTCTGTTTGTACTGCCATTTTTTACTCCAGTTGGAGTAAGATGGTTCACACGACCAGGTTGAACTGGCACCAATCCAAATTTATTTTTTCACCTCAGTGTGACACAGGTTTAATCTAGCCACCTATGTTTGTGGTCCCAGGTTGAGTACATATCCAGTTCCTGGACATGCAACCGTCGTGAGAACACTCAGATTGGTCTTATTCTGTTGGTCTGTTTATTTGTTCTTTATTGCTGCCAAAAGAATCATTTACGTGATGCTGTTGATTAGGATGTGCGCTTACTGGTCGTTTGAGGATGCTGCTTCGTTCACCTTAAAAATAGTTTTGAGTCACGGAGTGATTCTAGAACGCTGAATGTGAACCATAAAGTTAGCAAGATTGGAATATCAGTAAACATTGGAATTGAGCAGTGATGCTTATAATGTGAACATAACGTTTGTTATTCATGTCGCACTGCTGCAGGTTTTGCATTTACATTCCTTTTGTTAACAGATTTACATCACTTTAGTCACAGCAACATATGTAGAATGCAAAACAGGAAATAGTAGTTGAGGACTATGTTTAATATAGCCAATATGAAGGCCATTAAACGGTGCCTAGAATTGACCTAGGTTCCTTTAATCAGAATAAGATATTTATTAATCGTGCAATCCATGTTATTAAGAATGTTTTTCTGAGATATTTTAAGTATGGGCAAGAGAAGCATAAACTGTAAAATGTGGAGTTTATGTTCTGCCTTTATTTTAAAACTGTACTTATATTGTAACTGTACTAGAAACACGGCACATCTGATTCATGTGAACACTGTGCTGCATATAGCATAGCTGTATTATACTCCTCCAAATAGAATTTCACTTAGTTGAATGACAAAA
Source organism: Megaleporinus macrocephalus (assembly GCA_021613375.1). Lineage (NCBI taxonomy): Eukaryota > Metazoa > Chordata > Actinopteri > Characiformes > Anostomidae > Megaleporinus > Megaleporinus macrocephalus. Next base: position 17,254,279 of record CM038725.1, on the reverse strand, counting down.
TATTTAGTGAACCAGGAATGCTCGTTGACTTAAAGGGCACAGCCCAGGTTTTTACACCTTTGGTCCATTTTTTCTCACTTGCTTCATCTTTCCTTCTTCTCCAGGCCTGTCACGGTTAGCCAGCATTAGTATGACTGATCCAGTGTACATTCAGGTCTCGGAAGTGGATGGAAGTTTGAAAGCTTCAGAGCCCTCTCCCCAAACTGCCTTGAAGTCTTCTACTGCCCAGCCTGATGTGACCGACAGCTACGCCATTCCTGACAAGCTACAGCAGCACGTAGTGTTGGTGCCCAGTAAACTGCGCCTAGTCTGCCTAGCAGCATTTATACTGGCCAAGTGTAAGGTACCTACCAAAATGATCCCTCAGGAGTCGTAATGGTATTCAGTATAGGTCTTGCTGATTTCCAAATGATGCCATGTAGGATTGCTGTGGGGTTGAAATGCTTATTATAATGTGTAGTCTCTCCTAAAATTTGGAGGAGCCATAAACTGCAGGTGTGACCTCAAATAGTCTTTGGAATGATGCAAGTGGGAGCCTTTTTTGGAAGCAAGTTGCAGCTCCAAGCAAGCCAGCGATGAATGTCTCTATTGCTTATAATGTAGACCACAGGAAATTCTGTTCCTTACTAGAAGCAACATGATGTCAGAGTTTGGAGGCAAGTTTTTGACTTCTCTTATGGTTCATGTTAGTTTGACAAGAGTCAGAAGCTCATCGTCTTTGTATCCAGCTGTGAAGCGGTGGAGTTCCTGGTCACACTCCTCTCCACTGTTTTGGTTGGCAAACCCAGCACCACGTCCAAACATCAGCCACCTATCAACTTTCTCCGGCTCCACGGGAACATGCAGCAAGAGGTGAGATGTCTTACTAGAATGGCTCTGTGCTGTACAGACACAGTGTTTTTCATATTAAAATTAAGGATAGACTTGTTTTGTTTGCTGGCCTGAATGCTCTTATTTATTCTCAAAACAAAATGTAGAGAGGATGCTAGTCAGCAATTCAGAGCATGAGGAAAAATGTTGGGAATGCATGGAGTAGTTAAAACAGATGTTATTGTTGACAGCTGAAGACTTTTTCTCAGTTCGTTTCTTGTTCCACCTTAAATGATGCAGGTGCTGGAGTATACCTGCTGCACAATTTGCGCTCGAGCAAGAAGCTGGCAAATAGGAAAACCAGCATCAGCTTAGACAATATTGCTTTAAATTAGAGCTCTGAGATTGTGTTTACCTTTTTATTATTTTTATTATAATGTAATTATTCTTGGTGTTTAAGGTAATTTCTTACCTTAATGGTTTTTCAACCTAATCTGATATCTGCACACCTATGCATGTAATGCTACCACGTATTGTATATTAGCTTGTATTAGGTTGTGGGTAGAGCATTAGATTGGGAAACTATAAAGAACAGTTTTTATTATCGATTTGTACAATTAGAGGTTGCTAGGTTGCTTGCAAATGACATCACCTCACTGCTTTGCTGAGACGGATGGCATGTAATTTTACATGTAGGAAACTCTGATAGAAGAACTTGTCATGCAATTACAATGTCTCCATCCCGATTTATGATGATCCACATCTTTTAGATGAGTTTCACTGGACCATTGAGAGCGGTTAACCTACCTTGAGTAAACTACCGTAACATTAAAGAGCCCATAGAGTAGAAAACTGCATTTACATTGTCATACTTGAATGAAGATAGTTTCGTTTGTAGAACTGGCATACTCTGAACTTTGCGTACTGTTGTCTCTTCCTTCAAATAACAAATCATACAATTGTAAAATCAATAAAATGAGTCGTTTCCAAAAACCCTAGACAGTTATGTACAAGACTCAGAAGCAACGTCAATGGATACTTGAGAAGTGGTGGAATATACACGCAGATATCTACCTTTCCAGGCTGTAAAGGAAATGTTGGCACTTATCATACCCAGTCGCCTCTCAGTGGGCATGGATAATGTTCATCTTCAAATGAGGCTGAAGTTGGCTTTCCATGTGCAGGCCTGTTCCACCTTAAATGCTACAGCTTGTACAGCAGACTGCGTGGGATGTAGTTTCCAGGCTCTAAAGGCAATGTTTGCGTTTTTCGTACCAGTTTTTAGGAATTCTGAATGGGCATGGATGTTGGATCTTTAAACAGGGCTAAGCTTGACTTCCTATTTTCCAGCTTCTTAATCAAATAATCAAAAGATCATTTAAAGGTGCAAGTTTCATTGTGAATAACAACTTCAGTTTACTTTGTCATTTGATTTTTCTGCCTGTCTGTTTTGACATGTTGCTTCTGTCAGAGCAGCTCTCACCAAATTATTCATAAGTGCAGTGTATATGGCAAAACAGGTCATTTGGTACTGGGGTCAAATCATACAGTATAAATGGGTGTGTAAAACCACATCTGGGTGTTCTGCACCCCAAAGTCACATAACTTTTGTGTAGACCTAAGAGAAAAATGCATTCTATTAGAGCTGCACGATATTGGCAAAGTGTGATGTTTGATAAAGCTGTTTGATATCATGATGCCGATAAATTATTAAGCAATATATTATTATTAAAAGTGCAAACATTTTTTCACATGTAAACAGAAATTAACCTGATCTTTGATCAAGTACCAAAACACAGCAGTATAAAAGCACTGTTCAGTCGTGTACAAAATAAAACCAAGTGAAATGCTAATAGCTGATTCTGTCAAATATTTTTGTGTATTGAAAGGCTGAGAAAGTAATCATTCCTCACAGTTTTTCCTATAAAGCCTACTGATAAAATGATATTTTTATAAAGGCTCACAATAAAAAAGAAATTCATTTTATTGTTTTGTTTAGTTTTAAATATTGTGATATCAGACCTGTTTGGCTGTATTTAGTTTAATAATGTGATTTAATAATGTGATTAATGTATTTGGATGAGTGTAGTTAGGCACTGTGTTTATAGTTGGTCTTATTTTGTAGGACTGTGGTCGTAGCGAGCCTCAGGGTCCTAGCTGGCTAACAAAAAAGCAGTAGAGCCCAAGTTTGAATGTGTGTTACAGGCTGTTACGCACTGTTTTAAGTTTGCATTAAAGCTGAGTTTTAACCACATTGTAAAGTCTATGTGTGTTTGGTAATTGGCTATTTGACAGAATGGTTAAGTTACTTGTTTCCTGTCTGGAAGACCTGGGTTTAATTCCAGCTTGCAGAAAGCGCTCATTAGGCTTTAATGGTTGTTGTCTTTAAAGTAATTTAATCTATTATGTTATCGCAGCCCTACATTCTATAGCATTTGTAATATCAAGAGGTGCTGCGCTGTCTGTTCTACTTTTCATGTCCTGCCCTCCATCTGGATGTTGTCTGTCACTGGATTCATGTGACTGCAGACTACCTATTGTTGGGAATAATAAGTGAAAATGAAAACATTAAGTTCAAGGCACAATTTCAGGCCTTAAAAGGAGACGGTGGAGAGGTGCTGAAGCAGATATAGCGTTCAAATGCAGACAAGAGTAATCTCAACACCTGATCTTCAACACTATTTAGCCTATTCTTGTAATTAAACCTTTCTGGAGATTCTCTACTCAGAGCGATACGTATGAACTCTTTATGTGTATGTATTTGCATGTTCCCCAGCTGCAGTGTCCAATGTTGCCACAGCCTAAACTGATGGTTGCTTGCTGCCTAGTCAGGGTCAGGTTGACTAGGACCAGCTGGTGGAGTGGCAGCAACAGTCGGGTGCCCTGTGGCAGTGCCAGGGGACGCACACACACGGGCCACCCTGCCCAAGACCCAGCCCTCAGCCCCCAACACCCCCCACGCTAATGGACGTGGCCTGGGCTGCCCATATGGCCCGAGCAGGCCAGCGGGCTCAGGAGGGCCCTGGCGCTCAAGGCCTCTCTGCCCGTCCCTCCTAAGATATTAACGAGAGCGGCTCCAGCAGCCAAGGCAGCCGGCAGCGTTATGGATGGGTTTGGTAATGGGACAGCACAGGCCGGGCGCTGGCCGTCTCCTCCGATGAGGAGAGCTGCAGGAGACGCACAGCTGTTCCAGCATACACAACAGATTGTGCTCCACACTGAGAGCGAGAGTGAGAGGCAGAGAAAGAGATGTGCTGTCTGTTGTTGACTGGGCAGTCATCCATGGCACTGCTACCTCTTTGTTCCTGTAGAAAGAAGTTAGATAGCATGTCTGTATAGATTCAGCAGGTATCATATTCTTCTCGTTCCTCAAGGTGTCCATGACTTTTCTAGTTAGACCTGAAATTATAGCAGATGATGTATATGTCATACTGCTCATTCTAGTTAACAGTTTTTATTGGGCCTCTTTCATAGAGCCACTTCACTCTGAAAATTATACTAAACCATTTCCCATGACTGGTATTTTTATTTGTTTAATTTATTCCATTGTTATAGCGTAAGTCTGTTAACAATGTAATTGTACACAGGCACACCAGCCTTATGAAAAGAAGGAGCTAAATTCTCTGAACACTAAGTGTTGGAATATATGAGCTAGTTAAATTTGTAAGGTTTGAAATGATGTATTTAGATCATATTTCAAACCAGCAGTTGATGAAGCTTTTCTTGTATATGTATGGGAGAACAGACTGTTTAGGTGTTGTAGGGCTTTTGTGTATATGTTGGAGGTTTTTTACTGCATGGACTGTGAAATACCCTCCTCTGCTGATGTTTGTCCTTTAAATAATTGGGGCAAAACCCAGTTAAATAGCCTGCAATTCCTTTACGTCTACCAATTTCTAGCTGTAGATAACAGTATGTCATACTGTACCAGAAACCTGGTGTATTTCTGGTTCTATTTATTGATACTACCGTCCATAAATTGGTGCAAAAAAAGACATGACATGAAAATACGTGAGAAGTTCAAATGAAAACATCAGAATATTAACTACCTTAAGCAATACAAAATTAGTTACCCTTCGATGTCAAAACAGGTCATTTATACTAGCTAGATGCTACATTTTAATTCAGTCTTTATATTACTGCTTCCTCACTGATGAGTTTTAGGCTGTCCTAATTATTTTTTCAATGCTGGAATTTAGACAGTGAAACAGTCCTACCTGTATTTTTCAACATGAAGTTGCTTCCTGTTTGTTGTTCTTTTTGTTTAGATTTCCCAGTTCCAGCTTAAATGATGCTGGCAAGGTGATTTAAGCTATCAGATATAGCCTACCTAGAGTTTCACGTAGGGAACTTTCTATAAATACGTGCTGGGATTGGTAATTTCGATTAGGTAGCTCTGGGAGGTCTCCAGAAATAAGTAATTCATATTCTGAATCAACATGTGGTTGTGAAATCTATCTATGGTCAAAAAAGAGTGTAGTCAGCTTAAATGCTTCATTATGTAATAATAGGTGTGATAGGCCTCATATCAGATCATGTCCCCAGAAATATCCAACTCCAGTGCTGGGGAGTCATAGCACTACACAGTGTACTGTGTTAGCGCTGTTGCCTCACAGCAAGAAGAACCTAGGTTTGATTCTGTTTGTGTAGGTTTCCTCCGGGTACACTGGTTTCCTCTCACACAACAAAGACATACAATCAGGCGTACTGGAGACACTAAATTGCCTTTGTGTGTGTGGAGACCTGTCCAGGGTGTTCCCTGCTTTTCACTTAGAGTAAGAAGGAAAAGCTGCTTAGAAGATGAATAATTCAATATTTCAGCTCATCTACTATTGTTTAAGTTTTTTATGAGTTAGAGAGATACATTTGAGTAATGCAGTCTTATGAAGGCATGTCTTCTATCCTTCCCTCACAGCAGCACAGAATGATCATGTGTGTTGCTTTCTTTACAGGAGAGGATGGAGGTGTTTCAGGAGTTCTCCCAGAGTCAGACTGGTGTTTTGCTGTGTACGGTGAGTCTGTAATGCAGGAGACACTGTTTGCTACTTTGTAATGCTTGTGTTATGCATTGTAGTTCTCTGTCTGTCTGTCTGTCTGTCTGTCTGTCTGTCTGTCTGTCTGTCTGTCTGTCTGTCTGTCTGTCTGTCTGTCTGTCTGTCTGTCTGTCTGTCTGTCTGTCTGTCCGTCCGTCCGTCCGTCCGTCCGTCCATCCGTCCATCAGTCCGTCTATCCATCTATCCTCACTGTTGTTAGAGTGGAAGCTTAGTCATCTAGCACTGCATTTCTCTCATTATTTCCTGCCTCTCTGTTCTGCTCCCTGGCTATCTCTCATCTTCTCAGTCTTTTATGCTCTTATTTTCTTTCTTGCTCTCCCTCACTCTGCTTATTTTCTTCTTATTCACCATCATCATTCTTTCCCTCTCTCATTCCTTTCTTTTTTCTCTTGCATTTCCTCTCCTCTTTTATTTCTTTCTGTCTCTTTCTTTCTTTATTTCTTTTGCGCTCTCTGTTTCTCTTTCTTTCTCTCACTTACTCACTCACTTGTACGTGCGCTCACTCTCTCTCCCTCCCTTTCTCTCTTTCTTTCCCCCCTCTCCCTCCCTCTGTACCCCCCTGGCCCAGCTGTTGGCTGTAGGGCCATAAGGGGAGGTCCTGTGGGAGGGAGTTCTGTGTTAGTTCTGGCGGCTGTGCAGCGCCTCTCCAGGCCGAAGCTGCCAGGCCTGGCCTGCTCTCCTCAGTCGCAGTAGAGCTGTCTCCCTGCATGCGAAAGGTCTCTCAGTGACTGGTGCCCACTGTCTGCCTGCCAGGCTCTGTATTCGCTCGCTAAAGCACATATGTTTACTGCTCTCAGAGGGACTCGCTGCTGTCCCTGTCCTGAGCCTTTTAACCTCACAGGCCAGGATTTGCGTGTTTTACTGGTGTCTGGCAAATCGAAATGTTCACCCACTTATTTGCAGTTGCAGTTAAGTATCATTTTTAAAGAAATGCTCTGTTGATTCTTTAGTTACTTAGAAAGTTGTTGGTTTTAGAAAGGTGTTTCTACTCTAAGCTTAGGCTTCTAGTTCACCTATTAATAGTAAAGCACTTTTTCTTGTGTTTTTATATTCAGTCATGGCACGTGAGTATATGTACCCAAAACACCATTTTGCAGCATCTCCTTATGCTTTAGAATCATACAATCATACAGATTTAAAACACTCTTTTCACTTTAGTATGAATGCTTTAGACTACACTGGATGAGCACATACATGTCAATCCATATTTTTTTTTGTGATAGCACAACAATTCAGAAAAGGCTAGTTAGGTTACCTAAGTTTTAGTATGGGGTTATAGTAGCGGTGGGCAATAAGGCTAAAAGATTATATTTTTACAACACAAAATATGCCATGATTATTGTTTTTTTTTTTTGTTTTTTTTCAGATAATCAGATGATTTGGAACATAGGAAAAACTGTAGTGTGACACATTATGATGAGCATAATGTGTTTGTTTTTTTTATTACAATTAGAAATATTCAGTATTTGGCATACTGTGTTCCATTAAATCCAGTTAGATGTGATTCATGCCCTCTTTATAATGAAGCATGCAGATGGTCAGTATTTTGTATTGTATTGTTTCATAATAACAATATGTGCTGTTATATTACTCAGCCCTCGGTTATAGTATAGTTTTAGTGTTGGAGGACAGTGACAAGTGACTGTAGATGCTTGTAGGTAGAGATGGCAAATGCCATCATTGTTCCTATCGACTGAAAATAAAATTTGTTATGGGAAGCCCCTAAAGATGTTTTTACTATGACTCTTTGTTGTCTATGTTGACATTTTGAGCAGCGGAGCATATTAATCTTAGTAGTTTAATGATTTTTAGTAAAAGAAAAAAAATAATGCTATTCATAAATTTGCTGACCAAAATAAAAAATGTGTATTTTAGTAAAAGTAAATTCATATTTTATAGTTTATAGTACAGCATTAAAAAGACAGAAAAGTCAGTGGCCTCTGTCACCAGCTCTGTCTCTAGTCCGATCGTTTTGTAACATTATTCCCTGAATAAATAAGTCATTTTAATGGCACTGACAGGCTGGCCTGGCCCTGCACTGGCCTCCATCTGCACTCTGTTGCAGAGGAGCAGTGGACCCCAGGCAGCTCTGAGCTCTGCCCAGCCAGGGCTTATCCCGACTGGGCCACAGGACGAGGAGAAGGAGGGGTGCGGGCCCAGATCGCCATGCTGCAGCCTCTCTGTCTTCCAGCAGTTTTTAATAAAGAGCTTATCTTGGCTGGGCACCACAAATCTGTAAGGGATAAAGGAGAGAAATCAAGAGAGTAAACAGTCTTTGTTTAGCGATGGATTTATTTTCTGTCGCACTGCCTGTGCTGTTCTGTGTTCGTTGGTGGCTGTTTTAAACCACCTCAGAATCAGAGTGTCATGTTATATGTTTTTATTTTGTTAACTTATTGTTTGAATGTGTTTAAGGATGTGGCAGCGCGTGGGCTGGATCTTCCTCAGGTCACATGGATAGTACAGGTGTGGTGTTGAACATCCTATCATAACTAAAAGTGAAACAATGCACGTTCACATTGAACATTTTTGGTTCTTGGTTCCAGTATTTTGTGCCTTTATTAATCAGAGCTCTTATCATACACTACACAATACTGTATATAACTTCAAGATTCAAGAGTTTTATTGTCATATGCACAGCAGAACAGACAGTTGCACTGTACAATGAAATTCTTACTTTGCTGTTCCTCCATTCACCAATAGATAACAAAAAGGAAGTAATAAAAGTATATACAAAATATATAAAGTATAATAATATAAGTTGAAGTAAATAAAAGTATATATATATATATATATATATATATATATATATATATATATATATATATATATATATATATATATATATATAGTTTAAAAAAATAATAATAAAAAAAAAAGTTATACGTGCTTTTATTTGCAAGTATAAAGAGTGGCAGCCATAAAGTTTCAGGTAACAAATGTAAACCATAGTGGTTTTGTGCAAGTAGTGAATGTAAACAGTATTCTGACAGCAGCAGTACAGTGAGTGTAAGGTGCAGTTAAAAAAATAATAAAAAAAAAAAAGTTATACGTGCTTTTATTTGCAAGTATAAAGAGCGGCAGCCATAAAGTGCAAGTTTCAGGTAACAAATGTAAACCATAGTGGTTTTGTGCAAGTAGTGAATGTAAACAGTATTCTGACAGCAGCAGTACAGTGAGTGTAAGGTGCAGTTAAAATCAGACAACTTGAACACATCATGTCACAAAAACACAATTAAAATGTGTTCAAATTGTGCACGTCTGACAGCATTGGCGCAAAAAAAAAAAAAAAATATATATATATATATATATATATATATATATATATATATTTCCCCTTTAAATTGTTTACGCAAGAGATGGCAAATGAAAGAACACTGTTTTGAATGTCAGTGATTTGAATTTTTTTAGTATTGTGTCGAAATCTTATTTGCTATTTAACACGCTGCGAGGTTAGTGGATTTCTAAACATTTAACAGTTACACTGTGTAGTATTTGTTAAGGCACTTTTTAAACATCAGCCAGGACAGCTGATGAAAGTAAGGCTATGTCTGCCACATGTACATCATAATTATTGTCGCTATTATATGAACTAATCAAGTATGATGTATGTCATGTCATCTCACGTGTTGCATTTCTATTGCAGTATAATCCTCCAACTTCCGCTGCAGAATATGTGCATCGTGTGGGTCGAACGGCACGCATTGGAACTCAGGGCAATGGCCTTCTGTTTCTTACGCCTTCTGAGACCACCTACATTGATGTTCTGGCCAATCACAACATCAGGTCTGTGGATAGATTGCTTTATCTCAAAGGTGTCTGATTTTGGTCCTGAAGGGTGTGGAGCCCAACAAGGTGTTTAAATGTTGTGTTAAATAGGGATGTAACGACTCTCTAAATTCACGGTTCAGTTCAGACTTTGATTTATGAGCCACAGTTTCATACCTCGTTTTGTATTTTTATCCCCCCCTGCCCCGCCCAGTATACCATTTCACTTCCAGCACTTCATGCTCTTTTCTGGTTAATTTAAGGCTCTAGGAAATCAAGACCTGTTTTCTTTCCCAGTAAGTTAATATTGTTCTTCTGGACCCACAGTGGACACGAACAAATGATGTCTTATAAATACCTTCCCAAAGTCTACTACACGTCTGCTGTATTTCACCATATTTCTCTCCATGTTAAACTGTGTGCTCCTAATTTTGGAAAACGTTTCCTGTAAGCATTTCCTAACCACAAATCCTGAGGCTGACGTTTCTTGCCCCATCCACACAAAACCTGTCTGTAGCTGCCTAGTGCACATTCAGTTGTTTATCTGTACGTCCTCTAGTGTTAAACTATTTTAAAGTAGAAAATAAAGACAGTATTGTGACTGGTTAAGCTGGCCGTTCATCATAACATGAGCAAATTAGCTAGACATAAGTGTGTGCGTATGGCTATATGCTTTAAGTCTTTTCGAGCTACTAGAAGTGTATACAAAAACTTGACATTTTAAACTCTCGACTGGTTTAAAAAAAACAAAAGCAGACTTGAAGTGTGCAGTTTGTGGCTGTGTTATCCTTGAAAACGTATTGAGAGTAGACGTGTTATCGACAGACGTGCTATTAAAGGACTTGAAAGGGGATCACAGAAAACAAACTGGGACATTGGGGCATCCCTGCTAAACTGGACTGGGCCCTCCAAGACTGGAGCTAAACCCTATCACATAACTAGACTCAAACATAGCATAAGTGGACAGAGATTGCTGTCAGTTATAATTGAAGGTGGACAGGCTTCTGTTGTCTCCATTCCAAAGCCCACAGTATGGCGGTGAGCAGCAGTGAGCTAGGCTGATGGATCTTCCATGATATCCACACTGGCAGCCGTTGAACGGAGCCCACAAGAGCCATCACACAAACTCTCACTCTCACTGCGTGAGTAGAGAAACCACACAGACAGAATGGATCTGCTGCTGGAGGCCCTGCAGCCACAGCACTCCGTCTTAGATTACAGATCATTACAGATTACAGAAACCTTCAGTCTACAGGGAGAAGCAATAGATGGATACAGGGGAGGAATAAAGTCCTCAAACTTAAATACCTAAGTTATGTATGTAGTAAGCTGCTGTGGGGAAAGTAATGTAACTGCTTTTATCAGTGGAGCTGTGTCTCGAAATTAAGTGTTCACCATAAACTATTTAAGGATCTAGACTGCCGTCTCAGTTGCCTTCTGTATGTAATATGTCTGTCTTTTCTTATTAGTATATAATCCCACTTCCAACACCTTACACTGCTCTGGTATCCGTTTGTAATTTAAGGTCCAGTGGGAACCTAAATCTGTTCCCTTTCTGATAAATTAATTTTGTTCCTCTGGGTCACAGATATGCCTGTGCCAAGTATGTCTTATGAATATCTGTCCAAAGTCTGGTGAATATCTGACATATTTCACCATATTTCTCCTCTCCATGTAAACTGGGTAGTCCTGATCCTGGGCAGAGCTTCTGTAAACATTTCCTAACCAGTCTTGAGGCTGACCTTTCCTGACCTGCCCCCGCACAACAGTCAAAGAAATTTAACAAGCTAAAGCATTACCAAAAGCTAGCAAGCAAGAGACCACCTGTCTCTAGCTGCATATCAGCCATTCATTCTTTTAGCCAGCATTGTTTGTTTGTCCATTCCAACATTCACGCATTGAATCATCCATCTGTTTTTTCATTCTTTCGTCCATCTGTCAATCTGCTTGTCTTTGACTTTTTTCGTCCAGTTACCGTCACATAAAATCTGGATAATGATTGAAGCGCTTTATGAGCAGGTAGAAGTGTTGGACAGGGAGCTGTCAATTAAGCTGCTCGTTAGTCATGTCCAGTGATTTTCAAATAGATCTGCTTTGACAGATGATAATTATAACACACAGGTTTAGCTTTATATAGCTTTTTTACATTTTACTCTGTGTTGTTTGGGGTTTTGAAATGTGTTATTAGATGAAGATTATTGCTGAGGTATTGATGAAAAACAATTGTAACAATGTCCAGCAATGATCATTACATTCTACTGTAGTTTACTTAGACATTAGGCCAGATATACCAGTGGGCAATACAGTATCATCAGTATATAAAACAAAGTAATTGTTATTATCACCTGTCTGATATTGAAATCATGATGATTATTATTCTAGTTATTAATTTGGCTCTGTATTATTACTTTTTGCACACTTTTGTATGTGTATAGTTAGTAAATAAAATAACATTTTGTCCTTTGGTAAAAAAATCTGGTTTACCATCAGATAGTTCACTGAATTGGGGAGCATAGTGGATTACACTACAGCTTCATGCACTTACATAAAAATAGGTCTTGTTCTGCTCCTAATGTTACATTAGATTTTACTTGTAAGTTGCACTGGATGAGAGTCAGGTGACCTTTATTTGTGTATCACTTTTAAGAACTGGAAGTGTCAACCAAGATACAAAACAATTAAATTTCAAACAGAGGAAGATGAAGTAAGAATAACACATATAAATAAATAAGTTACTAAAATGAGTAAAATGATAAAACAAACAGCAGAACACATTGTGACAAGACAAGACTGGGCAACAAAACGCACTTCTGTCAGACTTGAGGCTCGAAAGAGTCTTTTGTCTGAGACAGTCATAGGAAAAAAGGCTAAGCTGTTCCATAATTTTAGGGCTGCCACAGAGAAAGCTCTGCCCTGCTGTATCACAGTAATATAATCAGTGATCCATCTTTACAGTATGCTCACTGCACTTCGTATATTGCTGAAAGCTTGAAGTTGTTTTAATAAATATCTCATCATCATCATCAGGAAATGTAAGCTGATCAGATATTTATGTCGGTAAAAAATAAAAAAAATGATCAGATATTTATATAATCAAAAAAATGTGGAATGATCATATAGTTAAATAGATGCATTTCTACTGAAAATATTTTATTTCTGAGTCAGTTTTGCCTGCCTGACCTTTACACTCTGTGTTCCAGCCTCCATGAGATGAAGATGGAGGACATCTTGTCCACTCTGATGCAGGATGAGCGGTTCAAAGGCAGGGGGAAATGGGACAGTAAGGTAATTTTGACTCCCTGTAGCTCTTGGCGACTTGCGCTGCTCTGCTTGGCTTGGTGGAAATCTGCTTGGCCAGGTTTTATGTGGAAGCGACCCAACACATTTGGCTCGAGTTTTTTTAAATTGAATTCTGGGCGTATAAGGCATAAGGTAGCACATTAGCAGTGTAACATGGTGCTGTTGCAAGAGCCTTTCTCCCTTCGCCACCTCTTTCACAATGAGGGCCCCAACACAATAGTGAGACAAGGCATGGGCCGGCTCCCAGGCACTCTTAATCCTCATTTAATTTCCTCGTCCCTGCCGTTACCAATTGGCTGCTTCTGCTAATACCCCCTGTGGGCATTTGTCATCTGGAAGGCCAGAGGTCGGGGGTGCGGGGGGCTGGGAGAGGGGGGTGTCTCAAAATACAGTGTGGCTAACCTGTGCCTTTTTTATTATTTTTAAGTTTGACAAGAACATCTCTTTGAATTGTATGAATTTAAGGTTTGATTTTATTTTAAATTTAATCCTGCCTAAACAGTAATTGCTTAACGAATGTTATATTTAATTTTGGATAACGAAGGTCAATGTAGTCTATTGCTTAGAAAAATAGTCGCATTACATCTTTGTAGGTTCTTTAATGAATCTTATTAGGGCTGTTTTAATATTGTGGTCGTTTCTGGTCAGAGATCTGCAGGTGCACGAGAGCAGGAGGTACGAGAGAGAGCCACAGTTTTACAGACAGATTTCGAGAACTACGTCCATGACAGTGTGGAGTCAGTGCAGGCTGCTAAGAAAGGTAGGTGTAGTTTGATCTTATGTGTGTTTAAGTGAAGCAAGTACCACATTAAATATATAAAATGTAATTTGTTGCGGCATGGTTTGTAGATTTAACTCTTTTTAGCTCACGTTTGAGAGATTGGCCCATTAAAATATGTGAAATCTCTATACTGACGCGTTTTCAGCTGTGATAATGTGTTTAGATGGAGGGCAAGATTTCATGCCTGCATGTTATTTGTAACATGCAGTTTTTCTGTGCAAATAAAATTTTACCACTGGAGTCATATAGCAGTATGTAAATGTGCCATTCAGGCAAAACAAGGTTCTTATTGGGGGAAAATAGAGATTTCTGAAAATCAGGTAGCAGCTCCAGGCATTTATTTTTTTTATTTTTTTAGCATTTGTTGAATGTTGCCTATTAATGCTCTGCATGCATGAACAAATTTGAATTGCATAATGACCAAGAATGTTTATATTTTGGATAATAGACATCTGAAATGTATGAGAAACACCTGGATTCGGGATTTAACCTAAAGTCCTACTTAAACAAATAGAGTTTGTCCTTTATTCAGTTTAATCAGTCATACTTTTTTGCTTTCCTTTTAAACTCTTTTTGAATCCGGTCTTGTTTATCTATTCTCTGTTCTTCAGCCCTGCAGTCATTCGTAAGAGCGTATACGGCGTACCCCTCTGCTCTTAAACACGTCTTCCACATCCGCAACCTCCACCTGGGCCACGCTGCTAAGAGCTTCGGCCTGAGGGACGCACCCCAGGGTCTGTCCGCTGCCACGGCTAACAGCAAGGAGAAGAAAAAAGGCAAAGGGAAGGACAACAAGAGGTATAATGTTTTGTGTTTTGGCTTGGCTGTATAGTCTAAGCATATGCCCAAAGTTTTTCAGAATCATTTTCTTAATAAGCATATTAAATTAAAGGATTTAATTCTATTAAACTCTAATAGCAGCACAGGCTCTGTTGTACAGTTATAATTTTTTTTACATTTGCTATTTAGAGAGATATTCACCCACTGTGCTCATCTTTATCTACTTGTTTTTTTTAAACAAGTATTGGTAATTTTGGCGTTTATACCTTTGATTTACAATCTGTGTCCTGTGTTTATTACCTTTTTTGAAATTTTTATTTTAGCCCCATTTTTATATTTTCATGATTGCAAACACTTTTTTCTCAATTATTCAACACTACAAGATCAGGGAGATGAACGCACTTCATTCAGTTAGTTTCTTTTGGCCGTGTTTGTTCCTCAGAGACGGAGCAAAGCTCCGTGCCAGAAGACAAGCAGGCTTGGCAGCTGCGTATCTTTCCCCGTCCTGGGGCCGCAGAAGGTCAGAAAAGAGTAGTCAAGTCCTGGCCTTTACCTGCTCTGTTCTCTCCCTGCCTCCTTTTTGGCAGACGTTACACTTCTCTCGTTCCTCCTGCATTTAACACTCGGTGGGCCAATACGAGCTGCTTTCTGGCACAAGCAGCGTGCTTCTGGCTCTGTGCTTGCCTATTGCTAGTTTATTAGAAATAAATGAACTTGATGTGTATTCGGACGTCTTTGTCAACTTGTGAAGTCAGAAAATTGTTAGCCAAAGCAGAAGTTTACAAAAAGAAAGCAAGTAAACAGAGAGCTAAACTCTCACTCCTCTGTTGGCTGAAACACTATCCTTTTTTTCAACCATGCACTCAAGTCTAAACTTTATACGAGTCAGTGTCTTGTCAGAAGTTTGGGTTGAATATTGTGTTGCATATTTGCAATGTGATATTTTCAGGGTGTGATAGCCATTATCATGGGTTAAGGGCATCACAACCACTTTAATTATAACAAAATACAAATGCAAAGGTTTGAACATCTTTGGTGCTACTCCAATCAAATCATGGTATAGTACCTATTTTCCTATAAACATTAGTCCAGTAGTATTGTTGAATAATAACTTGTGCTATTAGTCGTTGTTCTATGCTTAATGTACAAATGTTGCCTTTCAGCGTGATCGTCCGATAGCCAATACCGATCGAGGGCGGGGCTATTATACAGGGCAGGGCTACATGTAGTTATTAGCGCAAGCAAGTCATGAAACATGGTGGAAACTGGTTTATTACCATTTTTAACGCGGTCATGTGAAACAGCGTAATATTTTTAACTAAGTTAGAAGTTGGTCTATGTGGGAGTAAACCGCTTGATACAGCTCCAGAAGAGCGACACCTGAAAAGTATTTCTACTAGGAACAGCAGAGCGTGGATCCAGGTGGAATATTAGCTCTCTGGCTGTTTCTGCTGCTGTTCTGTTCATACCGGTCAGATCTGGTCTGCATGGTTCTCTGGGTTATTTGTTTTGTGCTAGCTGTGCGTGCTAGCTCTGCTGTTTGCTGATACTCACTGTATTTAGCTGCATGGTGTACTCTGAAGTGCCATATCAGTTAAATGTCTTTGTCTTGGTTCCCCCGCGAGAGACACTGATTTTACCAATTGTACAGGTGTTACAAACTACCCTGGAGTCACATACGGTAACAAACTGCCAGACGGACGATGTTTTCTTTCCGCACATGCAATGAACGCTAAAACTGTTCTCGCGAGGTCGCTGCTTTAGTCAGACTGTGGAAAATGAAACGGTATGTGTTTCCACCTTGTGGTTCAGATAGGAATTGCAGGGAGCTGGTCGGAGGGGGTTTCACGCAAGGCTCCTCTCCCTGGATGAAACGCTAGCTGTAAATACAGAAATTAGGCTCACTTGTTTACTGCCGTCGATTGGCTCTCAAGATCGATCTTTCCATCTCTATTATTTACCCTCCACAGACTTGTTATAATTGTTATTGTATAAAAGTTTCAGGCCTGGTCGACCAATCAGGGTGTTATAGAGGTGGTAGAGGTGTTACTTTATATTCGCTTTTGACCAGGAGTGCCCAAACTTTTGCATTTGACCATATAAGCGTCACTACTCACACATTTAAGCTGACCAAATACCAGTGACATTTTCTTTAAGCACCAGTTTTAACAGTTTCTTTATCCTTTTGTAGAACACGTTTGTTGGTCTCTGCTGCTTTGTAACAGGTACTGTAAGTAGTTGTCTCGACTGTCTAATGTCTAGACTGTCTAGTTTTATGAGGTCTTTCTGACTTTGTTCGATGTTCAACATTATAGCGGAAACCTTGTTATGAGCTTAAAAGTTTCTAAGGACTGTCTGGAACCAGCAAAAGCGTAGACTTTACAAAGTAGTTTAATTAAGACCCCTCACTGCAAGTTGTGTTCGTTAGGCTTAGGGGGAGTAAACGTGTCTTGAGCTTGGCTTGGTCAGAGAGAGGAGGTCATTTCAGAGTACAGGTGGTGCATGAAGATGAAGGCTAATGGGCAGATGTAGTCCGATCTGTTGTGCGTGGACATTGCAGCATGGTTGCTAGGCAGAAGCTGTGAGATTTGGCCACTGCTGGACGCTGCAGGGTTATTAGTGGTCATCAGAATGGCCTCCCACAGGATCCATAACATACAAGCTGCAACCTGAGTCTGGTTAGCTGGGCCACGTCCAGGCTGGTCCTGGAGTGTGTGTGCATGAGTGTGTGGTCAGTCTTCTCTGTGGGGTGTGATATACCTCATTCTGGCCAGGCCACGGCATGTGGGCAAAACAGTGTGTGTTTGTTTGACCAGAAGTGATTAATTGGCGTTAGATGTCTTCAGAGTGATGGGCATGAAGTCATAATATTCTTGCATAAAATAAAATGCTGTTTTTACTTCAGATGAGGCAAAAAAATAGAGCTGCTGTGTTGTCTTCTGGTTACTGAGGCTTCTTGACAGCTGCACATCTTTTCAGAACCACAGCGTTGAGTTGTCTTCTCACAGTGGAAGGATGGACAGAAGCACCTGTGGGTTTTTCTGATGAAGCAAGAGTGGAGACTGATTTTTCTCCTCTCTCTCTCAAAGATGAAAGCTGTAAGAAGTGTTAATCTAATGAGGACAGTTTCGGTGGTCCACCGGATCTTGCATGGAGTCTCTCTTTTTTTATTATAGATTACTTTATATATAATTTCCTCCAAAATATTTCTTAAAATACAGAGAACTTTAGTACTTCATGGCAGAAAAATGAAATAACTTTGATTTTTGGCCAGTATGTGTAGCATTTCACAGCTACTGTAGTATAGAATTCAGTTGGGGTCCTCAAAAAGATAGAAACACCAGCATGCTTCTCTCCGCTGGCACCATTCTTCACTCTTCACTCTTTCTTACATGGTTTATGGTTTTGTAGGTGACCTGCACATGCACAAATCACACTCACCTCAAAAAATGTCATTTTAAATTGCAAACTATTATCCCGGTGTTCGGCTGTATTTCAGAAGGAACTGTTTTTGCTTTACCTCTCGCTGACTTGGGCCTTTTTGGTCCTGTTATTCAGCTCCGTCTTTTATCCCCCTCTCCTGTGTTAGTGGAGTGTTTGAGAAGCAGCCTTAAAAGCCTTTGTGTTTGCGCTCTCCAACTGAAAGAAGGTGTCAGGTATCGTTAAATAAAATTGCATGTTAAACTAGTTTAACTCCAGGTTTGTGGCACATGCGATTTAACTGGAAAGATGTGACGTCTTACATGTCTCTGTTTAATGTGCAGATACAGTCTTTAGTATTAAGGGTGTCTATACTTCACAGTGCTCGTGCATTCCTATTCCATGTTGGCACAGGGCTTTGTGATTCTCTCAATAGGCTTTGTTTTAAAGCTCAGCTTGCAAACCTCCTGAATATTTTCAGATCTGAAAGTGTTAAAAGTTTTTGTAGGCGACAGCTGTTATATTGTCACTGTCATAACAACACCTTTCTTTTTCTTTAACTTATTCAATTCTTATTTTTTTTAATGTCACTTGAAAACTGCAGCTACTCTGTGGGTCATTCTATCATTATGGTGGCAAATGTTCACCCTCACCCCACCCATGAAACTGAGCTCAAAATACAAAGGAACCACAGAAGGTCTTACATTAATTATATATATTTAAATAATTCCTGTTTTTTTTATTTTTTTTATAATTTTATATATTTTTATTTTTAAATATTATTATAGTTTTATATATTTTATTTTAGTTTTATATAGTTTTATTATCGTATTATAGTTTTTAATTTTTATATAAGTTTTTAGTTAAGCTTGTATATCAGTGCATTAAAATATCTGTTCTTTCTTAAAGAGACTTAAAATATAGAAATATAATTAATTTAAAAATATACAGCTACATGTTGTATCATCAGGTTGTAGCCTATACCCAGCCCTATATATATTTATGTATGAATAATAATAAATAGTCATAATAAAGCAGTTATTTGTTACTGGAAGAAATTTTATTTAAGTAATTTAAGTAAGTTTATTTACAGAGATACTTTCCCCGCCTTTGTTAGCTATGTGGATGCGCATGTGTGTGTGAGTGTCTGTGTGCATGTGTGTGTGTATATCTAACAACTGGTAATTGGCAGGGTGACCTGTAGCAGGACCTGTGAAGGGAACCCATGGAGCAGGACAATGAGTTTTTGTCCCTGAGGGTGAGACCCCCAAGCATTCGTTAAGGCACATAGACAAGCACACTGATGTCCAGACAACAGATGATTTTCGTGATATATTACTCAACTGTCATAGTGGACAGCTGATAAATATGTCTCTATACATCTCAATTTAACTAGCGCAGCACTGAAATGAAGAACATCCTTGGCTGAAACCTGAAAACTGAAGACACGCTGAGCTAAGAATTTAAACCAACAAGCCTCACAGTAAATAAATACCATTTACATGATATTGACTTACTAAAGTAAGTGCAGTTATTACATTAGGCTGTATTGTGTGCCAGGTACTCAGCAACGTCTTTGACGATGTAGAATGATTGGTCACCCAAGGCAGTTAACTATTTATTTTTTTATTGATTTACTTATTATTTACATTTCTTAGTTAGTTATTGCACTTGTTATGTTGTCGTTTCTATATATTTTTGTGTCATTTTAAAATATGTGGATACAGATGCTATGAGCGTGCTAGGTGGAGCGTCCCTTTTGAGTGGGATGTTCTTCAGTAATCAGGCTTATGATACTTGCCGTGAAAAGTGATTAAAAGTCTAAAGTCTAGTTTAAAAACTGTAGTATCTGTACAATAATACCATGCAGTCCTGGTTTTTACTGTCGATCTGCTTCCATTGGTCCTAAAATATAATGTGGCTCTTTTTCCCCCATTAACTACATATGAGTTTTAGTGCACTTCTAAAATTTAATAGACACCTCCGCTGTTGCTTTGTGCGCGGATCATGCCTTCATAACTCGATTGAGGACTTTGTGCTGATAATGGTGACCCTCCCGTCTCCTGTGTATATATATATAAAGTTGTGTTGTGTTCATAGGGACTGGCCCTGTCAGTGGAGACTTCATTACAGCAGTCTGTGGCGTACACTGCCCATGTCCAGACAAGACTTCTCTAATGAGCTTTATCACACCACTACAAACATACACATGCAAACACACACAAACATGCTCCGTAACAACAAAGTCCTCTGGAGCTCCAGAGTGTGACCATTATCTCTGAGAACACACCAAAAATACCCTCCAGCTCTGCTGTGAGGTTACATGTTTTTGTGTTGGCAGATATTCATACCGTAAGGAGTGTCCACACCTGTTTGAGGTCATTTATTTTGAGCAGCGCTGACTGACGGCTGTTGCTGTAATTAGGCAGCACTGTTTGTACAGATATTTTTCGTTTAACTTTTACTGTGGCCCAAATATCTTCAGGCTTTGTCTTTGTTTTCCTAATTTTACTTTTTTATGTATTCACACTGTGACTTTTGAATAATTATTATTATTTTTATTTTTTTGGATATTGTTTCTCTTGTTTCTAACACTGAGCAGTAGTTCATCCATGCTGTCAAACGAGAGCAACTATGAACGTAATTGTCATTCTCCTGATTTACATATTCATCTTTTTACCACTGATTTGAATTATTGCTATTAAACATAACACATTAATATTTGGATACCGTGTTAATGTTTTTATGGCACAATTTTAAACCATCTGTAGCAAACCTGTCTCAAAGCCAGCTGCTCACATGTGATTTTCTTCTGTAGCTCCACATCATTAACACTCTCTTTCAGTTACACCTCTAAAATTGCAGGTTCTATTGATGTCTGTCCTGGTAAAAATTATTTCCAGCTACTGCCGTGCAGTAAATTTATTACTGAAGTACATCCAACTTGAAGCAAACACACCGCAGGTGTTTTAAACAGAAATTGCTAATCTAATCTGTAGCCTCCATATGATTACACGACCCACACAAGTGAAGGTGAGTCATATTCTTTCAAGACCAGCGATAGCAGTGTTTTTTGAGGCCAATACCGTTCGCCTTTCAGCACAGTCAGCTAGTAGAAGGATGATCTATACCCTTTGTTGTGTAAGACACGGATTGTCTGGAAGTCAACAAGACGTTTGGCCCCCAAAGCTCCCAAAATACAACCAACATCTGGTGTTTTCAGTGCAGGCGATGGCAAAAGATGGGATAATGGAACTGCTGATGAAGAGTTCTGCTTACTGTGTGGTCTGCAGAATGATTTGATTTAAGGTGTCAGAATTGTTTTTTTGGGGCTCCATTGAGAACAAAGAAAAAACATTTTAGTCGTATAGTTAAAAGTCGAGGTTTTGTATTTTCGTGTAGCATTTGACTGAGGAACTGCAGCGTACTGTGATCACGTAGCCTCACAAAATGTAACTCATATGGCTGAGTGGTGTGAAATGAAGCAAGAGTGCTGTTGTGAAGGTGGGAATGAAAATATGCAAACCTGTATCATCGCTGTCCAAAGAAAAATGTCACTGTCCAAAGAAAAATAGTGATTCTGGAGCATTTCTGTTGATCCATTAATCATTAAACTTTGACTGGATATAAGGGCAGCAGTTATGTTCAATTGATATAGATCAATGAAAATAGACAATCATGATTATTATTATTCTTTTTTTTTACAGCAACAACATGATATACACTTACTGTTGGAATATTCTGCCAATGTTGCTCTCACTGGGTGTGTTCATTCTATTGAAGCTTATTTTGTCCACAAAAGCTGTTTATTTAAAAATGCTGGAAAACAT
This sequence comes from Megaleporinus macrocephalus, assembly GCA_021613375.1. Classification (NCBI taxonomy): domain Eukaryota; kingdom Metazoa; phylum Chordata; class Actinopteri; order Characiformes; family Anostomidae; genus Megaleporinus; species Megaleporinus macrocephalus. The sequence continues at coordinate 17,232,536 of CM038725.1, read as the reverse complement.
GTTCTTTGTGCAACTAAGACATGTTAATTATCTTGTTTAGCTACAACAAGTAATGCAATAAATAATAATTCATTCTTTTAATTATCATTTTTGCTTCAGAAACAGCTCAAACTACTCGTATGAGCAGCAGAGAATAGTGGGTAGAATACATGTTAGGATAAATTAATGGATCGCAAAATGTAGTCTTGTTTTAGTGTAGTGACCCTTGTCAGCCAGTTAGATCTCATTCTGAGTCATTTAAAAACATTGTACATGCAGAACACTTGACAGTTTCTATTTGGCCTGAGTAACTTCATGTGTTTGCTTCAGTGCACGTTTTGCATTTTTGTGTGCTGTTGACATTCCAGCCGTATTGCATCTCATGGCTTATTATTCATGTTGTTGTTGAAAGTTTGTGTCTGCCAGTGTTTCCTGGGCATTCAATGAGGTTGACTGACCTGCACTGAATACATATTAAGAAATAACCATGCAGAAACAGCTGCCAAAGGAAATCACAGTTATGGTCAGTGATGACAAAAGCATGCTGTACTTTTCTATTGAATAATTATTACTCAGACCACAACTTTAGCTGAATGTTTATTAAACTGCACTACAAATCTAATATTGGTAAGCAATGAAGGTAATACTACCAGGGCAGCACCTTTATGTTAATGTTATCAGTGCAGTGGTCGTTATCAAGACTGTCTTAAGACTCTTGTTGGGCAGTGTAAGCTCTGTTTATCTTATTTCACCACACGTACTTTGTTTCTTCTGCCTTTGTGTATAATCATCTGATCAGCTGCTTTTAACTTTTTTTTTTTTACTTTGTCAAATTTCCAACAAACAGAATGACCAAAGTCGCTTAGGAGGAAACCAAAGAAGCACCGAGGAGTTAGAATAGGACAGCCTTGCCTCATCCAAAGTTTATATTCAAACTCGTGTTGAATCATTCACACAGCACTAGAACACTGCAAACAGAAAAGGGTCCAAACTGGTTTAGGGTTGTCCTGCAAGTGTAATGTTAGTTGATGTGCATAATAAGTTTATAGTCAGGCAGCTTTTCTCTCATGCACGCCATGCTGTGAGTTTCATTTAGTCCCATTCAGCAGCTATATTAAAACAAGCACGTAGCCATGCAGTCTGCCTTTACAAACATTTGTGAAAGACTGGGTTGTTCTAAAGAGCTCACTGGTTTCGAGCATGATACTATGATAAGACACCACTGCTGCAAGTCAGTTTCTTCCCTCTTAGATGTTCCACGTTCAACTGTGAGTGGTATTATTGGAAAGTGGAAGCATTTAGGAATCACAGCAACTCAGCCAAGAAGTGTCAGACCATGTAAGGTTATCGAGCGTGGTTTGCCGAACGTTGAGGCCTATAGTGCATAAAAGTCACCATCGCTCTGCTGAATTAATAACTGTCGACCCTCATCATTAACATCAGCGCGGAACTGTGCATCGGGGGCTTCATTGCATGGGTTTCCATTGCTAAGCAGCTGCATGCAAGCCTTACTTCAACAAGCACAATGGCAAGAGTCTGAAGGAGTGATGTAAAGCACACCGCCACTGGGCTCAAGAGCAGTGGAAGCATGCTCTTCTGGATGAATAGGCAAACAAATTTTAGACACTCAAAAATCTTGTAGAAAGTCTTCCCAGAAAAGTGAGAGCTGTTACGGTTGCCACCGGGGGAACAACTCCATATTAATGTCTATGGATTTAGAATGGGATGTCATAAAGATCCTGTAAATGTAATGTGTAGGTCCCCCAATACTTTTGTCCATATACTGTATGTGTATCGCTGTGGTCTTAATCTATACCAGTTGATCAGCTGTCCCACTGAACGTTCTAACACAGAATAAACAGAGATGTGCGCTTACTTGTCATGGAAAATATAATGAATACAGTTAAAAATAGAGACCCTAATGTCTTTACCAGGCTGTTGTGCATTATATAGCAAACGGCTGAGGGGTAACTGGTGGATATTGCGATCCTGGTTTTTGTTTTGTAATGATGTTAACAGTGTGCCACTTCTTTCAGCTTTTAGTTGAACAACAAGAAGTAGTGGATCTGTCTAATGAAGGAGGCTCAACTTGGACAGGCTTTTGAGTTTAGCTTCACAAAACCAAGCACAGATGCAGTTAACTCGCTTTACAGCAATGTTTTACTCAGGCTGTAATTAATAACCAGTCACGAAAATAATAAGGAATTGTCAAAAAAGAAAGAATTCATATTGCCTAAAAATACAGATAATACATTTATAACAGTAAAAAGCCCCCGAATTGGAAAAAACATGGGGTCTCGCCCCCAAAACATTCCGCTGAGAGCCACAAAAGGTTAGAACCGGCCCTACCCACTATATATAATACTTCTGTGGAAGTAAGGATCCATTCCTGTCATTTATTCTTTATGGTTGACACGGAAACGAGTGTAAAATATTTGGAAATGCAGAATCGAACCTGTCTTTGCAGAATGTAAATATAAACACAGTTAATTGTGTAACTTGCTATGCAATTAAAATTGTCTTTGCAGAATCTTTAGACAAGTTTGAAGCTTAAGAAAGTTTAAAACACTGCTTAAGTACAGTGCGTTTACTGTTTCTGCCTCTGATTAAGACGTTCAGCATCCATGTGATCACTTGTTGTGTATCAGTTACGGCTGCCTGTACATTCACAGCTTTTCATGTAGGGGTCCCTGCAGAGTGCTCAGGGACCTACAAAAGATCAATACCTGCAATGTCATACCACCTCCGAGCCCTCAGGGTAGTGCGTATATGTGTGTGTACATGTGCTGTATATGTGTGTATGTGTGTGTGTGCGTGTCTTCCGTCCCCAAGCCGCCCCAGAGGGACAGAGCACAGCTCCAGGCTGCAGAGTTATTGATTAGATAAACAGTGGCTGGTTTTACATCAGCCCCTGCTGCTGCATACACGCCTCTTATCGACATCAGTGGGAACTTCTCACAGCACTCTGATCCACTCAGCTGCCCTCACATGCCTGATCGTGTCCCTGTCTGCTGCCTGCCAAGTGCTACGAGTGACTAAACGTCTGTGACCTCCACTGTAGTTATAGTGCTTGATTTAAAGTGCTTTATATGCAAAGTTGAATTTTATGGGTCTGTTCTTGATTGATGTTTTCCTGCATCAGTACAGAAAAGCGCATACATCCTTTTTTTTTTTAACGCAAAGCTTCATTTTATCTATCTCCTCATATAGCAGGTCATATTTCAACAATTTCAGATCTGTTTATCATAAAGGCAGTCTATGGATATACAATACAATACAATTACATACAGTATTCAAATCTTGGATAAATCATCAATATTATTTGTTCTGTTCAATTGAATGAGACGCAGCAGAATAAAAATAATGGCACTCATACAGTTCTGTGAAGAGGTTTGGGCACCGCTGGTGAAATAATGTGTTAATTTTTGTTGAAGTGAAAAGACGTTAATACATTCTTTACAGAGGACAAAGTTCTGCTTCTTTTAACATAAAGTATGTACAAACGTTTGAGCACACATAATATGGGTTTTTATTATGTAAAATGTAGACTTCAAAATTATAATTATGCTTTAAAATCTGCTGAAGAATGCTATATATAATTGATGTTGTAACAGAACCGTGTATCTTCTTCATGTTTTCTTTACAAGACAAGAAAAAAAAACACACTTCACTTTTTATGTATGGAAATGCAAACAGACCACTCTTTCCGAATACTTTTGACCATTTCCTTTGGTCTGTTCATCATGAAATTTACTGATAATGTAAACAGCAACAGGCATTTTCAAAAGATATCGAATACTAAAAAACAACAAAAATAGGACTGGACTACATTCCAACATGTGAAAATGTCTTCATGACAATTTGGTACCATCTTGCAGGTTATTAATCAGTACATACGCTCACTTAACATAAACCGAAGAGGTTGTTTGATGTAAAGACTGAAGTTTGTAATTTATATCCAGGTAAAGGAGTCTGTGTGTGCAAACTGCACACTATTTAGTGTGTGGGGTAAATAAATGAGAGCTGTGCTTTTTATGACCAGCGAAATGAAGTAACCAGGACTTTAGCTGACAATCTTAATCAGAACTGCTGCTACATTATACAGACCCCGTGTGCAGCTCTGTTGCATACGCTTGGCATGTTTTCATGTTAATCCTCAGCTCACTTATGGTCACTGCCCAAAGAAAAACAAGTGTCCCCAAAATAGTAACAGGAGACGGAACAAACGTTTCTAACTTTCAGCGTGAGTTAATATAAAGAGATTTTATTTAAAGGCATCTCAGCACATTTCTTTTGGCGCAATTGTCATGAAATTGTTGTACAATGTAAAGAACAGCTGCTAGGCTCAAATGATGCACAAAACTAAAAATGACAAATAATGCTTGTTTTTTTGTACAAGAACTACATGCAAAGCGACTAATATTCTATTCGTATGTTATTCCGTCCTTATTAATTTTTTCTTATACATTATATTTTATTTTGGAAATGCTAATGCCCTGCTGAGCTGACCTTTTTGTCTTCGCCAACACATTTTATTTATATCCTTGGCCCTGTGTTACCCCACATATGACTAATAAAACTAAAGTGAACTGTTCTTGCATGGTAGATTTGGTCTACTGTGATTTCAGGTTGACTCTAAGGTTACATGTAGTTTGTAGAGTGTACAGACAGAGGTTTGGAAGAACTTATTAATGATCGTTCTGTACAACTCTTTGTTCACCAACACAATGTACACGTCTGTTTCAGACCCCTCAAAAAGCTCACGTCCAGAGAGCGAGTGGCCAGCCTGATCCGCTCCGAGTACAACAGTGGGATAGACGGAGAGTCCAAGTCCAAGAAGAAGAGAAAGAAGAAGAAAGCCAATACAGAAAACACAGAAGGGATGGACGTGATGGAGGGATAAACAAGAACACTGCGCCGGCCACATTAGCAGTGCAAACCAGGCCAGTGGAGATGTGCTGCAGTATGAAGACCAGGAGACTCACCCTTCAGAGTCGCAGATGTTTAAACATAAACATCACGGCCCAAAAACTGCTTCAGGATTGCGTGCGGTTAAAGGGCGTAAAGTTTTTGGACTTCTTTGAACTGTCTTGGTTGTATTTGGACCTCCTAGAAGTGTCATGTATTTTTAGTGTTATATGTGTGGAGGATTTAAGGATTTGTAGATATGACCTTTGGCCAAAAAATAATTATTAGTAAATAACTGTTTCCTAAGTGTTTGGGCTGGATTATAAAATAAATGCTTTAAAATCTGTGTTTTTGACCAACAAACTTCTTACATAACTGTTCTAAGACAAAAAAATACATTTTGTTCTAGATGTAATCTTATTTTCATAAAAGTAAATTAACTTTTATACCTTTAGAGTAAAGGAGGAACAAATTAAGAAATATACTTTAGAAAAATAATGCATTGTAGAACCAAAAATCTACTTCTTGTGTAGCTGTTTAAAGCTGTAAAAGTGGGTTTTGTTGTAGAAATAATGTTATTTTTTTAACTAATTAATGGATGATTCATTAGCTCCTATAACAAAATATAAACAAGCAAACAGTGAATTCCCTATTTGTGCTTAGAAGCTCAAGTACAGTATTTCAGTATTTATGCATGAATATATTTATTACATCAAAACTAAGCATGAGTTCAGTAGTTGTAAACGAACATCTGCTTGTCTAGTTTGCAGGTGGACCTGATTTTTCCCCAGAAATAACATGTTGTTCTAAATGTAAATGTACTGATGCTTCATTAGGTGATTCTTTTTTTATAAACAGTTTTAATTTAATGGTTAGTTATTACATTTAAGAAGAACACATATCCCGAATGCTTCTATGTTCAGGCATATACACGCGGGTTCCCAGAACTAATAAAAAGAAAGCAGAACATGCTTCTCTACAGTCTCTGACTGCATTCCTGCTCTTTCCATCCGCGTCATTTTCTAATGAGTCAGTCTCCAACAGGGGAAGCCCAGCAGGCCATGTGCACAGCGAGCTCTGCACCAGGTGACCAGATGATCTCACTAATTTATTTACTTCCTTCATTATGGACGGCCATTTAACTCTTTTTGTCCTCTTCTTAAGCGGCCCTCTCGCAGGCTTTTGTTGGCTCCAGTGTGGTTATGTGTGGCTCTGGCGGGGCGCAGTGACCAGCTGGCCCTCAGCGTCCATCTGCAGAGCCGTACAGCTCTCAGCACTTAAAGAGATGAGACGCAAATATTAGACTTCATAACCCGAGCAGTGTGCGGTGGGTGCGGAGTGGACTTGATGAGCTGAGTGGTTCATTCAGCTATGCCGAGATGTTCTCGGAGTCCAGTTGTGTTTTACACTCTTAACAATAAAGAATAAATGGTTCTTGGCTTAACTGCGGGTCTGTAGGTGGGGAAACCGTGTAGAACAGAACTGCCCGAAGTGAGGACGTCCAGTAGAAAGTTACTCTAACCAATTAGAGAAGTATACGTAGTAACCATAATTAATTATATAATATATAATTAATTATATAATTTATTTATTTTTGCCTCAGAAACTTGATGTTAACACACCTACCTACTTTGTATAATTTTTACCTTTTTGCCCCCTCAAGTCAAAAGTTTGAAGACCTCTGGTGCCCCTTTCACACATTTTCTGAACTGGATTATTGCAGTCAAAATTTTAGTGGAACGAAAGTGGTTCTGTGGCGTCGCTCCATGAGAACCCGTTCTGGTTTCGTCTGGCTGCTTTATATATATATATATATATATATATATATATAATTTTATGTATGTATTTTTTAGGGTGTGTTGTAGTTTTTTCAGAATTCTGGTTTCTGTATTTTGGTGCCAGCAGTTGCAAAATAACCTTATTTAAGGAGCTCCATGTTCCTGTTAGTATGCAGTGCGATAAACCACAATAAGCGTTTAGTTTACATGCCCTGATGAGATTCTATAATTATAATAAATAATTAAATGGGAAATAAATAGACCACCTTCCAATCACGAACACGAACTCCCAAATAGCATTTTCAATAGAACTTTATTTACAATATTTATTTAAAAAAGTATTTTGGCGTCATCAACAAAACCATTTATAAACTACAGAACCACAACACAATTGTGACAAACAGGGTTTAACGTGTGGGCCAAATTATAATGCAGTCTGTACATGTCTATTGGCCACAGAAAACAATCATTTAAAATTAATTTATAATAATAACAATAATAATAATAATAATTAATAATAATAATAGTAATAGCTATTATTATTATTATTATTATTATTATTATTATTATTATTATTATTATTAGTTCCTTTATTAACTAATAATTCACATCTTTTGGTTAACAGTTAATCCACTGTCTTGAAATTTGAGATTAATCTTTTGGTTCATTTAAACCGTCAGATTTTCCTTTATAAGGACTCACGAGGCTTCACGCGCACGAGCTTCTCCGTGACAGAACTTTATACAAACTTTGCAAGCGAGTTTTTTCTCCATTAGATTATTTATATATTTATAAAAAAACAAAAATAAATAACAGATACTTAACATTCTTGTTTTGTTGCTAAGTGACGCGGAAGTCTGCGCCGCTAAGTAACTTAGGAAGGCGTCGTAGTGTCCCGTCACCTACCCGAGCGCGCGCCTTTTATCATTCCTGAGCAGGTGTGCGAGCCGTAGCGCGGTTTGACATTTTACATTTTTTCCCGCCTGTATTCGGTCAAACCCCGCCCCCTGTCCATCGTCACTGGCTGGGATTGGCTACGTCTACGACGTATCTTAGCGTTCTAGAAAGCCGGCGTGCATAAACCACTCGCACTTGAGGGGCGGGGCTTGTCGCGGTTGCCCGAATACGGGTGGGAGTAGAGTTTAAAAAAAACGCACCGCGTCTCCATGGCCCGTGTTGCGCTTCATCGCTGCGGGGTGGGCCGCGCTAAGGTCCCGTGCAGCGAGGCCAGAGGCTCGCCGCCGCCTCCCTGCAGCCCGGGCAGGAGGATCCTCGGCACGAGCGGCCGCTGAACCGGCGGCGGGGGCGCAGAGGGACCTCGGTACAAATAGAGTCCGGCTCCCGGGTCCAAACTGGACACGAGGCTCTGCGGGTAAAAATAGGGCGACGGGAACATCCGCTGGAGAGCCGAGTAATTACCCGCTTCAGCGAGAAGCTCCAGACCAACAGCCGTCTGCCGCTTCCACTTCGTCCTGCATTACATAAAACAGAGACCATCAGTAATGCTCATACCTTCACACGTTTATTTATTATTATTAATTAATAAAGGTTATGAATGATAAAATTATGAAAACTGTGAAAAACAAAGATTTTTGCATAAAAATGGTGTACACCATATTCCCACTTCTTTTTCTTTATTTTAAGAAAAAAAATCACGAGGGTTTTTGTTATACAGTGAATATTTATTATACATTACATATTAGTAAAGTAAAATTCTTGAAGGCTTACAAGCTTCAGATTTTCTCACGTTAGAAAAGTTAAAATAAGGTGTTTTTTAAAGAATAAACATAACTTCGTAACGTTTTATTTTTTTTTTAGGTTTTGCACGAGTTATTTCTCTTTTATATGCAGCAATAAACATTACAGTGAGTTTTTTGTTTGTCGTATGTTAACCCGTGTTAATCCGCCGCCGTACACTCATCCGTCAAATCGTCACTCAACAGAGAGCCATTTTCGTTTAATAATTCATCATCATAGCGATTGTGTAATTACAGCTCGCTGGCTTAATTATTAATACCGCATGCAGTAATTTATTATTCATGTGCTGGAGTGAGCTGAGTTTATACTGCGCTCCTGTGGCTTTTCACACAAAGCACAAACTTTTCACAGCGAGGAGAAAACATTCATTCACTTCCACTCCAAACACTTCACACTTAACCGTATTTAAGCCTTCAGGATTCAAACGAACTCCCCGCTCCTGTGTCAGCAGGATCTTCTACTCCTGAACCTGAGTTTACTCACAGAAACGACGTTCAGAAGCTTTGTGGATGCATGAAGTGGACATCAGAGCTCACGTTTAATTCACTAAGCCCATATTCAGCCTTCAGCAGTCTTTCGGTCTGTTTCATAACAATCCCAGCTATTAATGAGAATTAATGAGTCTTGACCAATTAATGGACAACGACAGATATATTGTATTTTCAGATCGGGGGACATTTCTTAAACACGATGTGACTGAATCTAGCCTTGTATTTGTTTGTTTGTTTGTTTTATTGTTATTGGCATCTAGTTGGAACCGAACGTCCTCAGACTGATGACTGTTTTATTTTGTCATTGTGTTTTATGTGACTAGAATGCAAGAGAACTAAGTTCTAGCTTTAACGTCTTTTAATCCGATTTATGTAAAATATAACCTAAATATTAATAAACCAATCAATCAAAGGAGCCTAACAACAATAGGCTTTTGGTTTCCCATCCTGGGGTGAAATGTTTTAAGAGAGATTCTCAGCAAAATCTGATTCTAAGCATCGCCTAAATGGGTTCTGTTTGTCGCAAAACATATAATTAAAAAAAAATTTAAACAACCATATGCAACTTATTCAGCCATCACAGAAGAAGGAGAAGGTCCTCTTAGCCATACAAATGACCATATAAACACTCAAACTGTTCTAAGTATAACAGTTTTGCTGAAGAACCTTTAAAATGCACCACAAATCATCCAGTTCAGTTCCACAAGGAACCATGTTTGTAAATGTGTGAGTGTGAGGAACCTTCTAAACGTCATATAAAGGCTATTTACACATTTAAGGGTTCCTCCGAGAACATTTTAAAACATTTCAGTTAAAGGTTCTAAAACTGTTGTGGTTCTTCTATGGCGTCACTCTTCATGATTTGAGAGTGAACTCGTGAACTCTTGAACTCGTGTGTGTGTGTGTGCGTGTTTACTCACCTCCGGTTCTGGTACCAGGTCTTGACCTGCGTGTCGGTCAGGTTGAGAGAGGCCGCGAGTTCCATGCGGTCCTGCACGCTCAGGTACTTCTGGCGGGCGAAGCTGCGCTCGAGCTCCGCGAGCTGGTGGTCTGTGAAGGCGGTGCGCGCTTTCCGAGGCTTCTTCAGGCGGGACGAGGGGCTTTCTCCACTGCTGGAGATCTCTCTCTCGGCCTCGTCCTTCACTGCAACAGCAGAGCCAGTAAACCAACAGCTTTAAAGGTGATCTTCAGGTTAGACCAGATCTTTCCTCATCAGGAGGAACCGCGGAGGAGTTTAGTTTCTGGAACGTTTACAGGGGTTTACATTCTATCTTGTTTATTAATCTTATCAAACTATTTGTTTCCCCAACGTAGGGTTAATAGACAAATACAGGCGCACGAGCTCTGCTGAATGACAAATTGTGAAGCTCGCGAGCATGAAATGCTAAACGCGTCGATTATCTGTAAAACTTTTGGCGGTTTAACTCAGTAATCATTTTTATAACGAGTCATCAAAACCCAGTCACTGAACTCTTTAGTTTTTATTAATACGTTTTTAATGTTAAATAAGAAGAAATGTATAATAAATTGTATAATGGATCTGGAATAAATGTATTATAGTTTTTAACATTTTAAATAGATGTGCTGCTATTTTAAATTTTATAGTTTTTTAAAACAAATATAACTTCTCCTTTAATTAATCAAAGTACATTTTAAATAAAATAATATATTTTAATAAAGTCGAATATATATTTTAATTATTGCATTTATATACGAACAATTGTTTTTAAAAAAATTATTTAAACAACTGTAATAATAATACAAAAAGTAATGAAAATAATAAAAATAATGATATTAATTATTATTATTATAATTTATATTTCTTACTTGCTGTAATTATTTTCACTATTATTATTAGTAGTAGTAGTAATATAACAACAACAACAACAATAACAAAAATAATAATAATAGTAAAAATAACAATAATCATTATAATAATAAATACCTTATATAGTAGAGATATGTCTCACCTCTGTACTCGCTGTCTGAGGAGGAGTTGCTGTGCACTTTGTCTGTGTAGTCCTCCGCGTCTCGCGCCGTCTGCGCACTGCTGTAAGGGGCGCAGGCCGCCAGAGGCTTGCAGTCCGCCAAGATGTCTCGTATTAGGAAAGAGGAGGTGACGGTCCGCGCCTGAGGACCGGGAGACTCAAGCCCCAGCGCTCGCGCGTGTCTCTGCACCTCCTCATCCTCCTCCTCCTCCACGCAGTCCCTGCGCGGGGACGGCGGGGAGGAGCAGTCACTGTCCAGGTCAGAGCGCGCGCTCGGGGCCGGGGAGCCGCATGGGCCCACCAGCAGAGCGCTGCCGCCCCTGGGCACGCAGGGGCTCGCGGGCCTGCGGGACAGCAGGGACTCGATCCCGAAGCTCGAGCCGTTTGTGGGCACGTCCATGGTAAACGCAGCAAGGCGGGAGAAAGCCGCGCGCTCAAGCAAGCATTTGTGCATGAGGCGGAGAGCCGAGTGTCCAGCAGCAAAGAGACGGAGCCTGGATTTGAGGACGGTGCGTTTATCCTCGTGCGGTCATTTCTTTTGCACAAAACTCGTCGTTAAAAAAAAGTCAGTTTAAAATGGTAGACTCCAAAAATCAACAACAACAACAACAACAGATTCCACTGAAAACGGAGTCAGTTACTCCTGGAGAGTCCTGGTCCGGCTACTAGGGACAGTTTCAGTGCCTCTTAAGAGCAGACTCAGCACCAGTTTTGGCCCTCAGCAGCCAGAGCCTTGTCATCGTCCACTTTCAGCACCACGGACAGCGCGCAGGTAGGTGCAGCAACGAACGGAGCCGGCGGCATGAAATCCTACAGCAGAACTGCCACAGAGTGCAGCGAGGAAAGTTCAACTCTGTCTGCGCGAACCAACGCAGCGTATGAGCTTGCACTAGCCTTCGCGGGCCTCTGATAACACCCTTTAGAAAAAAACAGCCAATGCCAGCGCAGCACCACAGCACGCTTTTAAAGGTGTCCGACACGAGGTTGTCCCGAGTGCCACCTCGTTATTGGCTGAGGTTTTTTTTTTTTTGTGTTAAGGGTAGAGACCGTACGGTACCACGTGTTGTGGGGGGGGGGGGGGGGGGGTGTCACCCTCGCCTCCTCCTTTATTGAAAGGCACGCGTAGACAAATATTATTGTATACTATACTATTATTGTATACTACATTATTACTGTACACTATATTATTGTATACTATACTATTAGAACCACATTAAACACTGATTTGAGTGTTTTATTTACTTACATTAGAAGTGTTTTTTCTTTCTCCTGTAAAGTTAGGGTTTGTTCCATAGAAAGCAATACACAAAATAACTCAAACAAATCAGGAGCAGTATGATTTATTGACTTTATTTATTGATTTATTTTTCAAAGATTAGCAATGTTATTAGAGACAAAACACTATGCTAAATACTGAAAGATAACTATGTGGACAAAACATATCCCATAATCAGACATTTGTCTTGCCTTTGAAATTTGTGGTGGGTTTCTGTTCCAAAAACAGTCACTTTGCAACTTCATCAGGAAAAACAGGATTTTTCATACCCGCGCCTTTAAGACCGGTTTATGTAAATGAACTATGTTCCCATTGGCTGCAATGCATCGTTAAGTAAAATCACTCTAAAAAGTGAATTTGTGTTTTACCTAGATGGACTGTTATTATCATGTTGTTGGAACTAACTGCCCATTACAACGAAATAAAATGATTTCTAAGACCTTCAAATATGAACATTAAAACTTGTCTGACCAACAAAAAAAGGCTTCCCAGACAACTTTTCACATACTACGCATGCGCCGAGCGTCTGACGTCAGCACTTGTTCATCTTCGGACTGGAAAAGAGAGGAGTCTTCTTGGAATGCGCTGTACTCTGCAGCTGTTACACAGAATACATTTTCACATCGTTCTGAAGTTAGTAAAAGTGACTGGAATCCAAACCTTTTTGTTCAAACAAGGTTGACTGCAGACAAACATAATTGTAACACTAACATTATATAGTTTGCGCTAGACTTTGCGCCAGTTAGCGTAAGCTGTCTTAGCTGAAAGGTATGTAAATTAGCCGTTTGCTAACTGACGGCTTTTTGTGCCCAACAGGCGTTTTATATACAGTTAAATAACCTCCAGACGGCTTTTTATAGTTGTTGTTTAAATAAAAGTCCACATTAGGTCATCTTAACTGCATGTTTTTAGAGTTCGATAACATGTAGCCACGTATAAGGTTAAAATGGTGAATAGCACATGTGGCTTGTAGCTACCAAAACTAGCTAGCAGGCTAACGTTACACATAATAGCTGTTCTAGATAACTAGCTAGAATGTAACTGTGATATCAGTCGATTTCTGAACAATTAATGTCCGTGTCCTGTTTTGTATTGTCTTAAATGTTTATAAGCGACCTTTAACGAGAACTGCAGAGTTAGCTATCTGGCTAGCCAGTGAATAAGGTGAATAAATGTTTATCTCAGTCAGTGAGGTTGTGTAGTGTTTTCCTCTCGAGCTGAGCTAATTAATGGACATTTAGAGTAAGAAGTTCTTGTGAAAAGTCTCTGTATTAGTAGTTGTGTGGCAAGATTCTTGGGTTATGGTTTCGGCATGACTGCGAACACCTCCCGTCTGTTCACGAGTTGCAGTGTTTTGTAAAATACAAGCAAATGTTCTGCTTTGCCTCATTTGATGTTAACTGACGCAACATACGAGACATATCATTGGAATCAATAAGTATTTTTAGGGCCTTCAGTTTAAGTTGTAGAGTCTAAATATAAAATTAAGTGTTCTATATAAGGCAAACTTGAATAACAGTCCTCAATAATCACCAATCCTGGTCTGTCAACAGTAATATTAGATGTTTTAATGTTTTACAGGTACTTTGCATTTTAACTATCAATTGGATGCGTTAAAACATGTTTGACGTTTTGTTTCAGTATTTTGTTTCTATGTTTTCTTAACAGAATCACTGGCTCATTGAAGTGTTAACAGTGTGAGGCCCCTGCCCCCAGCTGATGATGTTTCTGCTTCAGCCAACTATTGGAAACATTGTGAATTGTTAATAAAAATGTTTTGGATCTTACCAAACCAAAATGTATTCCTTGTTTGAGAGTAATATGAACTGTTACTTAAATTAGACCAATGCAACTTAAGTAGGTATGTTGGAAAGACTTGCCATATCATGTTAAGAGAACTTCTTGCATTGGTTAAGAAAATTTAAGAATTTAAGAAAAGTTAAGAAAATACATTTCTGTCAGTCCACTTCACTTGAAATAATTAGTTGAGTAAATTTCCAGGTTGTTGTGTGAACAAAACTTAGTTAAGTTCAGTAAACTTAACAGGTTATGTCTTTACAACTTCACTGAGTCAAAGCAAAAAAGTGACTCAGTTAAGTTGAGTCAACAAAAAAAAATCACAGTGTGGTTTGTGGTGCAAACTAATTTGATAGCCACCCTCCCCCTCATCAATAGATCATCCCTGCCTTGAATATCAACACACTATCTTTTGAAACTCTGTTAGATTTAACAGAATACATTCCATTCAATCTAAAGTTTAGTTACATTTAAGAGACATTTAATGAAGAGCTGGGCATCAAAGCACCTTCAAAACATAGTGACACATTGCTATCTAAAATGACCAATCAGACTGATGGGGATTGACAAGTAGCTCCTCTTCTAAATAAGCTAATATCACTAAGCATGCTAGACAAAATGTGAGTGATCTGAAGCACAGACTGGTAGATTATAGAGATAAAGAGTGGGGTTATAAGTCTATCCATCAGTCAACAGTGTAAGTGCCCTGTCCCAGCAGCCCTCTCCTGGCTGGAGAGTCTGAGTAATGTACAGCCAGGGCCCTCTTCCGGGCATCAGCATCTCGAAAGGTGTCCAGAGCTGGTCCGATCTGCGGGAGAGAAGAGGCACCACAAGGAGATAAACAACAGTGAGGCAGAATGACATGTTAGCCTACGGCCTACTATGTTGTTCTAGAACAAGGCTTGACCGCACACAGCCAACGAGGATCCTCTCCAGTGACAATCCATTTTAAGCATAGGACAAAACCTGCGTCTGCGAGCGGGGCCGTCTGAGCCAGTGACGATGTCCACTGTCATGCATGCGCGTCGTCTGCCATTGTTTGCAGACAGCCATAGTTTGATAACAGCAGCTAATCTGGAGGGGTGGGGTGGTGGTGGTCTCGGCTGTTTTGTTTGTCCAACATGGGGAATGCCATTAACTCGGCTGATGGCAGGCGGGGCGCTAGAGCAGTCGGGTTTGGGTTTGATGCAAGAGGGCGGGAGAGGGTGAAGGAGTCACAGACAGCGACCTCATAGAAAACACTTGGCAAAGAAACAGCAAAACAAGCCTCTTCTAGTTTGAATGTACTGATATTCTGAACAGCACCTGCTTGGTTGTGACACACGCACACAAACAAAAAAGCATGGAAGGTAAAATGAAGGCGCTGGAAAAAAAGGTGGCAAACGCCTCTCGCAGCATTTCAGTTCGATTTCTCTAAAGCATTTAGGCTGGCAGCCAGAAATGGATACTGACAAGAAGGCAACAATAAAATGCTTGTTGGCGTAACACATTTAGGAGTTGAAAAATGGCTCAAAACACCAGACATGTCAGCCCGGTGGGCTTACCTATCTGTTTTTTTCAGATGTTAAATGTGTTCCAAAAAAGACGTGCGTATGTTTGTAACATGTTTCAAATGCTTGATAGATGCTTCAAACACTGAAAAGGAAAAAAAATATGCTCCAATAAGCTCCCTTATCAAATCCGCGGGAAGATGTGCGCGTGGACCAAAACTTCACCGGTGTCACCGCGGTTTATTTATATAATTTCCTTGTTTGTTATTTTGTTCCTCGTTTTATTTAGCAAGAAATCCTGTCTTCTTCTTCTTCTCTCTCTCTCTCAACCACATTTGGCACCTCGCTACTTTTTTTTCTCCTTGAATTAAAGAGGAGGAACACGCGTCCCACCAAAGGCGGAATGAGAGAGGAGTGAAGAAGAGTGACAACACAAACAAACAGATGATGGAGGGGAAGCGGAACAAGCGTCGCGCGCCGGAGAGGAGTCGGCGATGCAAATGTCGAACCCGCAGCCATCGGGAGCGCGAGCTGACAGGCTATAATGAGCGGAGGTAAATCTTTTATAAGGTTAACGCTCCCTCCTCGCCGTCAGCTGTCATACAAGAGAAAATTTAGCGCGCGCGCGTGCAGCCAAAACAAGGAGCCCCCTCCACCACCACCACACCCCCCCCAACTCATTAGAGCCGACTGCGGCCGGACGACAGGACTGGCAGGCGCGCACGCAGGCAGCCGCGGGTTGTGTGGGTAATTTGCAGAGAAGGATGCACGCGGAGAGGAGGATGGGATGAAGGTGGAATGAAAGTATGGGAGGAAAACAGAGGTGTGGGATAGGAGACGGGAGAACGGGCGCGCGCGTGCGTGTGTGTATGAGAGAGAGAGAGAGAGAGAGAGAGCTAGGGGACTTGCATATGTATGTGTATTCCCACATACACAAGGAAGTGGAGGACGTGTTTGCGTTTGTGTGAGGGAGCTGGTTAGCTCAGCAGGAGTCTCATTCCCTCATAATTGGAAGCATTGGGTATTGTCAATGGAGGATTTTCAAGCTTCACTGGCAGCTAGAGCTGTCAGGCTGATAGCCTGCTTGTCAGCGCAAAAAGACCAATGGACAAGAAAAAAAATCCCCGTTTGATTTAATTGGTGGCCTGCGCGGGGCAGGTGATGAGGAGGGTGGGATCAGGGCTGCTGCAGTGGATGAATAGGTGCTGGAGTTTTGGGAATCTGAAAAGAAATCATTACTTTCACTGTTGATTTTCCTCAGACGCGTCCTCTGACCTCAACACTGTCTAGCCAAACCAAACACGCAAGCAATAAAGTCATTATGCATTCATCCTCGTCTTCACCTCCTCAGAATCCGGGCTGGTATGTACGCTCTCATAAATGAAACATTAAGAGAAGCCAAACTAGCCCCACACCCCCTCCCCCAATAAACCCCTCTTAACTGGGCAAAATTATCAAATGGAATAAGAATCAATATTTTACTAACTGTCAGAGATTAACGAGCTACTAAGACAAACAAAATACCACCGGCTTGACCACTCTTAACCTGTTAAAGTACATCTAAAGTACCCATAAACCATTGAAAAAGATCTATGTCGAATAATAATTGTTAAGTATTTTGTGCCTTATTGCTATTGCTATGCTAAAAATGGCAAAGGAACATCCCTAATGAGGACAGCACTCTATTTTTGAATATACTGAGTTGTTTATATGGAACACAGAGGAAACCAAAATCATTCCCTGCGTGTTAATAATAAGAAAACACACTTCCAACTCAGTTCACCACCCAATATGAAATCACTGCTGGACCAAAATCTCCTATTTACAGGGGAAGAAAAAAAAACCATTATTAATATTAACATTATTAGTGAAAGTTAATGTAATGATTTTGGACCATTTCTGGTTGGTCATTTCATCATAAAATTTTAACAATGTAAAGTCAAAGAGGAGTTTTCAAATAAATAAATAAATAAACGTAAAAAATATAGGTACAAGATATTTGTGTGATGGCAGCCAATGATGAGGTAATGTGTTACAAAGTAACTCACTGTAATCATATTTGCCCACAGTAAGTGTAACATGTTGTTCCTAAACTTACTAACAGTCAGTGTAAGAAATTCTAATTCGGGGTTCCATATTGGCTCGGTAAACTCATTCGCCATAGCGTCACTGAACCAATTAACTACAGGGCCACCCTGAGGCAATCTGGTGCTGCATCTCTAGTTAGTTAAGATAGAAATACCAAAGATAAAAGCTGTAGGTGCTAAACAACGTAATTCTGAATTTGTATTTGAGACATTCAGAGACCCCCCATAATTTAGATTTTGAGAAATGGCTAATCAAGGTGTGCTTGACTTCTCAGCACAGTGTTTTGGATGGAGTTTGTGTAAGATAGAGGACAAACATGACAGAGTGGTGAAGATATTCATATAACTTCAGATTTGTTGCTTGAAAGGACAAGAATATGACAGTAAAGTGCAGACTCTGCCCAGGCTTATGTTGAGTGTATGCTGACCCTTACCAACAGTCATACACTCTTGTTGTCTTGTTCAACGAGTAACAAGAGCAGAAATGAACAGGTTTGTATCCTCATATGTAGTAGAGTGCTGCTTCTACAGTAGAATCACTGTGTTTCAGCAACATACTCAGCCAAATACAAATATTTTGACTCCTTCTTACCACAACAGTTTTCTGTGATGTGTTTTTAGACTGGTTTCCACCAACTTTGCTATCGGCTTTGTAGAACTTTATCAAAGTTCATTAAAGAAAGACCTGGCAACTAACTAGTAATTATATGACAATACATCTCAAGCAATGTGAAATGTAACAAATAACCATCCACTGGAAGTAAACAAGTATAGTAATGCGTGCCTGTTTAGTGAAGAACCCAACACTGATGACAACAGTGTTTACACCATAACATTTAACATTTGTTAAATGTTAAACCCCGCTAAAGAAGAGAACAGAGAAGAAGATTATGCTAGCGCTCGCTTAGAAGGTTAATAACGTATCTCATCACACTAAGAACAGGTAAGACGGCTGTTACTCAACCACAAGTCCCTTGACATCAGTCACGCAGATTTGAGTTTTTATCCTCTGAACTTGGATATCGAACTTGTCTTGTGTTGAGAGAAGCTGTTTTAGTCTGCTTACAAATCTTACAAACCTCTGTATATAGGACAGCAGCTTGGGGAACAGCTCTACACACAAAACCATAAGTTCACAAACTCAGAAAAAGCTCTACCCCCTGAATCTGTGTTATTTAAGTGTCAGTGGCTAGAGCTTGAGGTGGTGTTAGAACCTGTTTTAGCCTGCTTCCTAAGTTAACAATAGCTTCTATTGCTAAATAAGGCAGATCACTAATGAGTCTACACAATGAAACAGGTTCAGACTTGAGTCTTTATCCTCTAGAAATGAGACCTGTGCGCTCTACTGTGGGGTTTAAAGCCTTAGCATTTATATATGATAGTTTGTTAGGTAGATAGGGAACATAAAAAATGGCCAAACATGTTCTTAGCTACAAGTTCCCTGCCACCTTGTGATAATCGATTAGTTACCATATTTTAGCATACTGGGTAGTGATTGGTTCCAGCCTATTCATGATGTAAACTGCAACCAAATGTTCCATGAATCACTTTTAAAAATAAAGCACTGTGTTTCCACCTGTCAACATTGATAATGCATTTAACCACATCATGTAACTTCCCCAGTCTGAACTGATGAACATCTTCACACACACATACAATGACACCTTCTCACTCCTCACTTCTGCAACTCCAGACTAATACTATAATAATATAATTTATGTTATAATACAATGCTAATATGTCACAGTATGTTGCCTCCTTCTTTGCAAAACGTCTTTGTACAACTCTACATATTCTCTTGTGTCTGACATTTGAATTTATTGTATGCCTTCTGTATTTGTTACACTCTGTTGTCTGCACTGTGTATTGTATTGTTTTACACTTGTGTTTTTTGTTGCACCATGGTCCAAAAAGGAATGTTGCTTCATTTCACTATGTACTGGTATATAAGCTGAAATGACAATAAAGCCTCTTGATTCTTGAATCAAATATATGTTAATGTACTTTACACAGATACTTGCCATGCAGGACTAGAACACTTTAGAGTGCAAAGGATCGTTATCATACCAGCCTTAACACTTTGTAATACTTCCAAAGGCTTATTATTCATTAACTCCATTAAACTGTAATCATTTTATTATTAAAATGATTATAAAAACATTTTATTATTTTACCCACTCTCAATCCAACTAATCAGCTAATAATCCCTATAGCTCTGCAGAAAAGCCAGAGCTTGGTTTATGGAAATATACAGAGTTAAGGACGCTAGGCCGCTTTACCTTCTGGAAGCGGGGAAGTTTCCACGTAGACGGGGCCTCCTCCAGGGGGCGACTCTTTCGGAGGAGGGTGGTACGGGTATCCTGTATCCTGCCAAGCTGAACCTGTGAGGAAAAATGGCACATAACTGTGATATATTACATGCAAAAGCAGATATTCTGACATGATCATTTAAATGCTCAGAATCACTGTTTTTTATAACGTCAATTTGGTCGCAGATACTTATAATATGATTCTAATATGACATATATATCTCTTTAATAGTTGACAAATGAATTGTAAGAAGGACGAAATGTACAAGAACATTTTGAAAGTGATCAAAATGATCAAAAAAGATCAAAATGTTGAGGCAGATAACACATTATCACAAATAAATATGTATAAAAATACCACATTAAAATACTTTCTGGTATCTAGTTTACATTTGTGTAAAGACAGTTCATGTTATTACTGAACAACAACCATTAATATAAAGAACATTTCCAAAGATTTGAACAATAGTGTACACATTTAGTTACCCTGAAAAAAGCTTGAGATGTCTCAGTATTTTAGCCCACCTTTTTATGCTGGCGTGCCATCAGGGCTCTGTCCTTGGCCTGCTGCTCCTCCACCCACCTCTGGGCATATTTGTACTCCATCAACTCGGAGATAGGAGTGGAGGGCCTGTAAGGAGTAACCACCCTCTGTTTATAGGGGCTATTTCACTGTACTTTTAATTGCCCTGTTCATGCTTAACCCACAACTGTTCTTTAATCGCTACTACTGTGAAGTTAGGTGA
Organism: Megaleporinus macrocephalus; assembly: GCA_021613375.1. NCBI lineage: Eukaryota > Metazoa > Chordata > Actinopteri > Characiformes > Anostomidae > Megaleporinus > Megaleporinus macrocephalus. The sequence continues at coordinate 17,211,929 of CM038725.1, read as the reverse complement.
GCTTTACAGAACACATGATGGAAATGTCTAGTACACATTTGAACATATAGAGTTGCTATAAAATAACTAATTTGGGGGCAGTACTTAAAGAAATAATTTCTTGACATCCTTTAGGGATGGGAGAAACCACTGATTATCTCTTCTATCTGCTACCAAGTAACTGCTAATATCCCAAACACCAATATTGACACTTTAAAGAGCCATAGATAGGAAAAGTGTAATTACACTGGCAATGTAAGCAGAGATAAGTGCATAGATCTTACATAATGTTAAATCCTGCGGTTACAAGGGTGGTAAAATGAGCTGATTTCAAAATCTTAAATTGTTATGCAATAGCCTTGACGCATTAACATTTACAGTCTCAGTGTGGAATAAAAAAAATGGCTGTTTGCAGAAATCTACCATTTCCAGCTGTGATGGTGATGTCACAACTTTTCTTACTAATTCCAAGAAATGAAATTGTTAGATGGCAGGGTTGATATTCATCTTTAAACGAGGCTAAAGTTGGCATTCATTAGCTTCTTAATTCAATGCTCCAATCCACCTTAAATGCAGAATATAACCGCTGCACCGTTTAAGGTGGAACAGAAAATTCACAAATCAAGTAGGTAAACAGAAAGTCAACTTCAACTCCCAGATCTTTAACTAAATCCTTGACAATTTTAATTCAAAGTTTGCTTTATACATTTTACTCCGGACAGTTTTGCTAACTTTGGACAATATCGAGCAGGCTCAGTGTTTGACACTGAAAAGACTGAAGAGAGGAGCAGTTCCACCTTTATTACAATAACAACCCCTATAGGGACCTGTTTCATTCTAGGGCCAACTTGTAGAGTGTAAAAGACAGTGTGAAACCACATCTATGCATTTTTACTTCCACCATAGTCACATACCTTCTAGGTAGACACCCGAGAACAATTAAAAGTACTGAATAAATGCATTCTATGGTGCCTTTAAAAAACCTTTGGGTAAATCTTTGTCAATTAAGCAGTGAAATATGTTTATGCTTTCATGTAAGGATTGGTTCTTAAACAAGAACTCAAGTATCGCTGTTCATCATTGTTCCTTTTTTTTCTTTTCTTCCCTCCACTCCTTCATCTGTAAGCGATATCTTACACCGCACCATAGCTGAGTAATATGGCCTGTGGTACATCTCAATTATAGTCTCTGGTAAGAAGCCGATCTCCGCTCTACCCCCTGCTGTTAGTTTTATTGCATCATTAGTACACACCACATGTCTCAGTGATCGCTAGCTAAGCATCCTGATGAGCTTGGACAGAGACAGCTGAGAAAGCTCCAGACCACAGGATCATCCAAACACTGAGAATCCAAACAGAGCGCACCAGTTAGACAGAGCACATTTGGCTGCCACTATCCTCTGATGCCCTCTCAGTGAACTACAGCCTTTTATAACCCCTTTTCCTGTCTCGAGATTTGAACACTGTAGCTGCTACTGGAAGAACAGCTTTCATACCAAAGTGAATGACTCATTTTGGATGAGAGGAGAAAGAGAAGGAAAGCCCTTTTATATGTCTTTCATTTGTCTGGTTCATTCAAACAGCAAAGTACATCAGGGCTGTCTTAACAAAAAATTGCATCTCTGTAATTGAAATCTAAATTTAAAATCGGCCCCAGTAGCTTTAGAGGAGTTTCCTAGCATTGCCTAAAACATACGGCTCTCCCAGAGTACAATGAATAAATCATCATATATCGCTTTGTAAAATCCACTGATTCTAAACATGTTTTGATGCAGATAATTTAGACATTTTAGGTAACACTTTATTTTGAGTAGTGCTTTGTAGATGATTAATAAAGTCTTAGATTAGTAGCACATCAACAATATATCAGTGAAGTGGCAGCAGTGAAGCAACTAAATACACTGAAGTAAATAATCTTAACACTGATCCTAATTTTAACCTTAGCTTCAACCCAAAACCTAATCTTAATTTTACCGTGGCCCTATTCATATCCCTAACCTTAACCTCAACCCAAAACCTAATCTTACTCTGGCCCTAACTCTAAACCTAATGCTAACTTTACCCCAAAACCTGATCCCAACACTGACCCTAACCTCAACCCAAAGTCTAATCCTCACCATGGTCATAATTCTAACCTTAACCTTCACCTCATACTGGCCCCAATTCATAATCCAGTTAAAATATAAGTACAGAATAGTGTCTATGCTAACAGCTCTTTGAGGATGTTGAGATGGCCTGTATTATACCTGTTCAGGTTAACATATACACTCCATTACATAGGAGATGTGCCCAAATGGTCCAAAATAAGTTTTAGTGGTCTTAACAACAATTAATTAAACACATAAAGTAGACTTTAATTTCCTTTAATTTCTTTAAATTGTGAAGTTGGTGAACTTCTAGACCATCTTGGACTTGCCTTTTTTTGCTTGCCAGATATGAATGAACTTACAGCTTTAAAATGCAGTGGAAAAAACTGAAGCCAGCAGATTATAAAGTCTATTGATCTACTAACTGGTTTCAGGTGCTTAATTGCTATTATACTATTATTTTATGGAGAATCTATTGAATGTTTATTTAATCACTTCAAATAAAGTCTCACCCAGTTTTCATTCAGAAGATAGTTGTAACAGCTTAGTGGGTTAAATGTTTTAGCTACAGTGACATAGTACAGCTTGAAAGCGTAACATTTTGAGCTGGAAACCTGACATTATGTAGTGCAGTGTTACATTGAATCTCAAGACTATGTAGTATACAGTGTTTTGATATGATGAAATTTAATGCAACACAGAGATAAAAACAGGCAGGTTTTGTAAGGTGTACAAACTTGTATGTGTATGTGGATGTGTGCTCTATTATACATGTGAACATACAGCATGTGAGTGTGTCTGTGTGCAAGTTGTATTATACATGTAAGTATACCATGTGTGTGTGTGTGTGTGTGTGTGTGTTTGTGTGTGTAAAATATGGCTGTGGCGACACTCTCTGCTAGAATCCTAGTGCTTCCTCATTAGAGCTGACCTTGGCATTGGTGAGTAGCATTTGATGGATAGAGAGCAGGACCAAACAAGTCCCTGAGGAGCCATGATCTTATCTTTTATTGCTCCATCCCTTTCTCCTGACTGAACAGACACACACTCCCCTCTCTCACACCCCATGCATCAAGCATAGAATAAATCTGACACAGAGTAATGTGTATGTGTAAGTGAGAGAGAGCGAGAGACAGAGGGAGGGAGAGAGAGAAAGAGAGAGGGAGAAAGACTGAGAGGCTGTGTTATTAGTTAAATAATTCAGCTCCGTTGCAACACCCAGAAGGTAGGTGGGAAAAAAGCAAGACTATGTATATATATATATATATATATATATATATATATATATATATATATATATATATATATATATATATATATAGAGAGAGAGAGAGAGAGAGAGAGAGAGAGACAGGAGGAGAGGAGATAGTGTGCTAGTGGCAGTGTTCACTCTACTATCTGCTGTAATAATCCTGCTTTTGCTCTAAGCACAAGCCTCATGGCATATCTCCACAGACATTCGGCTCTGGTGAGGAAGCAGATGTCTTTCTCTCTCTATTTATTTCTCGCTTTCCTGCTCACAAACACACCTGTCCTTAAAACATTTCTCTCCTTCGTCTCCTGACTCCAAACAGGGACTCAAGGCAGGTTTACTGTGCAAGAGGTCCAAGCATGGGCTTAGTGAGCCAATGTCCAAAATAACCATCTGACCTCTTATTCCTTCACTCTAAAAAGCAGGATCTTTATATCAGTCAATATGTAAACACACACAGCGACTTTATTAGAAATCTACATACAGTGACCATTTTATCAGTGAGTATATTATATAGAATTCTGTTTCTCTGGGTGTACCATAAATACCTCCTTTTTTCTAAGACTACTATACAGAACAATGTGTTTCTATAAGTGTACTATATAGAACCCTTTTTGTAAGACTCTATTATACAGAACAATGTGTTTCTATAAGTGTACTATATAGAACCCTTTTTGTAAGACTCTATTATACAGAACAATGTGTTTCTATAAGTGTACTATATAGAACCCTTTTTGTAAGACTCTACTATACAGAACAATGTGTTTCTATAAGTGTACTATATAGAACCCTTTTTGTAAGACTCTACTATACAGAACAATGTGTTTCTATAAGTGTACTATATAGAACCCTTTTTGTAAGACTCTACTATACAGAACAACGTGTTTCTATAAGTGTACTATATAGAACCCTTTTTTGTAAGACTCTACTATACAGAACAATGTGTTTCTATAAGTGTACTATATAGAACCCTTTTTGTAAGACTCTACTATACAGAACAATGTGTTTCTATAAGTGTACTATATAGAACCCTTTTTGTAAGACTCTACTATACAGAACAATGTGTTTCTATAAGTGTACTATATAGAACCCTTTTTGTAAGACTCTACTATACAGAACAATGTGTTTCTATAAGTGTACTATATAGAACCCTTTTTGTAAGACCCTACTATACAGAACAATGTGTTTCTATAAGTGTACTATATAGAACCCTTTTTTTCCTGTCTGTCTTTGTTTACATTGTCCTGTCAAGTCCATGTGCTTCTGTTTACGTTTCAGTCATGTGCGCCATGTCTTCGCCCTCTGTCCCCGCCCCTCACCTGCTCTGCGTTTGCTCCCTTTATATATATATATATGCTTGTCTGCTTAGTTTTTGCTTGATGTTTTGTCATTGCTTAATGTGAGGGTGTATCGTGTTATCTGTTTCTTGATTTTGAATTAATGTTTAACTTTGTCTGTGTGTCAGTGTTTCTAGTTTCTTGTTTTCTTTAGTTTCTCCTAGTGTATTTTTTTAGTTTCTTAATAAACTGCCATCCGGCATTAGCACTTGCATCCTGCCTCCTCATCTCTCCAAACATGACAACTATACAGAATCTAAGAATACAAGCTGGCCAGAGGCCCTGTATACTCCAGCACAGTCTGTATTTCAGCTTTTTCTTAGACATGCAACTTTGTTGTAATATTGGAATATTAAAGGTAACTGGCTAGACTAAATCTAGACAATCATATATCCAGACAGGATCCTGAGTTGTTAAGATGTGCTCCAGGCAGCTTTTTTGTTTCTTTTAAAAGCAAAACAGACAGAAATCATAGCCGATGTTTATGTTTATTTTAAGAGAAGCATCAAAAAGAGTCTGAATTTTAAAAAAAAGAGCTTCTGAGATCCTGGCATGAATCTTCTAGAAGTTGCTAAAGGCTTTCTTTTTCTACATCGACTAATGCAGTAACCTGTTGTCGGAATCAATATGTGACCATGTTTGAAAACAAAGTGTATGTATGTATATTTAGTCATGTTTAAAAGTTTGAACAGACAACACACTTTTACACATTGTAATGCAAAATTACTTTGTTGAACATAATATACTGTGAAAAGAAGAAAACATAAAATGTATCATGTAAATAATAATTAAAGTTATTTTAATGTGCAGCAATTATCAATTTACATTAGCTGAATTTTTTTTCTGTAGAGAATATAATAACTTTTTTATTCTTATTTTCAACAAGACATAATGTAATTTGACTTCTGCTTAAGGCTGCATTTCCCACTATGTAAGAAAAGGGTGCTGGTTAAAAAAATGTGGCCAAAAATATATTAGTGTTTTCTTCACTAATCCAACGGGCCATGGAATATATGGTCACTCTACACCCACCTTTTAATAAAAAAAAGCATTTGGGTGCTGAGTGGAGACAAGATAATGACGGAACTAGAAACGAAGAGAGAGAAATCACAATCACCCCCATATAGGCAGTGAAATTGAAACACAGCATGTAGTTATGTGAAGGGAGACAGGCGTAGAATATTAACCTTGTTAGGTTTCAATGTGTGTGCATGTGCAGGATCTCTGATAACACAGCAGTGACCTTGTAAATGTGAATGAACATCCGCAGAGAGAGCAATGAGCACAAATAAGTCCCAATCAGGCCCGACGCCTGCCAGGATAATGCTTATTAAAGCCTCCTTTTAAAAAATGCATGACCATTTTCACTGCGCTAAGTGTTGACATTTGTTTTTACTCAGCAATAATGGGTCTCTTTCCTCTGATTAGCGATTTAACAATCACTCCTTTGTGTGCCTTCAGTGAAGTGAGTGAAATGGGATCCATGATGGCATTTAGTCATGTAGCGATGGCTACAGTTTTATTATCTCATTGGTTTTCTTTCGTTTTAACTTATAAATAACACAACTATTATCAAGCCTCTCTTCCCTAGAGATACACGTCTAAAGTCTCTGCAGATATTACCATGCTCATGTGTATTGTGACACTGTATCCTGGGATATGGACTTCTTATAAATCACTTAAAGTGAAAATAATCAGGGAACAGAACACGTTTAACTCAGTGAATTCAATTTACATAGCAATGATCAAATATTGGATATAGAATATATAGGATCAAATGTATCAAAACAAATTGTTGGTTTTGGGAGACTTTTGTATTAAACCATATTGCAGATTTTAAAGAACCTTTAAATATTGTAAAGGTTTCAGGCAGAACTCCTAAACTGCTATAGAGACTTTTAGAGACTGTTTTTCAATTTAACCGCCATCAGCTGTAAGATAAAAGACTGCTGAAAAAAAACGCACACTTCGAGAAATATCACAACAGTGTTCAGACAATTAGACGATTGTGGTTGCTTAAAGGCAATGCAAGAGGGGGTGCTAACCTAGTAGCTATCATTAGCATAAGTGTTTAGGGTTAGACTGTTAACCAAACAGTCTGCAGCATTTTCATGGCAGCTTTTGGTATCAGCTTAGCTCACCTGCAACACAGAAGGAGATTATACCAGAAATAGGTACTAGGTATCAAGTTTGCCTAATGGAAAACCAAAAAGGCAAGTAGAGTTGAGCTGATACCATGTTACTGTATGTGTCATATTATTATTATTATTATTATTATTTATGTTTGTTTTATTTTAATTATCTACAATTCTTTACATAACCTGTACAGTATGCCCAATGTATATAACACTACTGTCAGAATAAAGCATTGAATGCACAAATAATAACTTTATAGCAAAAAGAGAAAACATCCTTTAATTTATTCTAAGTCAAGAACAATGTAATGTTTCCACTGTCTTATCAGATACTTTGTAGGTCTACAATTACAGAATGTAGAATCTGATTGTCTGAATACACCCTGTTCTTCAAGGGTCAGCAACCTCACTTGTTGAGACAATAGCTCATCTCTTGCTGCACAATTTATCAGTGGTCACAGGACTCTGCCCACAGGACACTGTTGTCTGGATATTTTGGTTGGTGGACTATTCTCAGTCCAGTGGTGACAATGAGATGTTTAAAAAGTCCAGCAGCACTGCTGTGTCTGTCCCACTCGTACCACCACGACACACAATAACGCACCACCACCACATCAGTGATACTGCAGTGCTGAGAACCACCCATATAATACCTGCCCTCTGGTGGTCCTGCAAGGACCCTGAAATTGCATATACTATCCATTATATTTCCTAAATATATCCTGACATATATATCCTATCCAATGTTTCAAATATGAAACAATTCACACTCTCACCGTGAAGATGCACCGAATGTGAGGTCCTGTGGTATCCGTGCTGGAGCAGACCTGCGTGCATCTTTGCAAACAATTGGGCGTCTGATGTCATGAGTTGCGCGGTACTGCTGTAACTCCTTGGCTGTCACCAGGCCTGACTTCACCCCTTCACGGTTGAGAGCCACAAAGTCTCGCTCCGCCTTTCGGTGTCGGGCAGAGTTACTGGAGGACAGCGAGGGAGTGTGCCAGCTGGAGATTGCTGAAAATAAAAGAGAGACAGAAACACACACAGAAACTGTAACACAGTACATGACTCACTCACCACATGACATACAAATATAAATCTCAATTAAACAATATATTTTATATAAGAAATGCCTCTGAGACACAAACAGTAAAAGTTTCTCTTCCTTCATGCTGACTGTTTCTTTATACTTCACCAGAAGAAAAAAGTTATATACTTTGGTCACATATATATAACTCTTAGGGTGCATCTTTCAGTTTACTTAATCATTTCCCATCTTTATGATGCTGATTCACCACACTTGATCCTTTTACCATGGCAGCAGCTGCAGAAGGCATCTTCTTCACCTTGTCATAATTACAGGAATCAAACATTTTAATACATCAGCAGGTTGCCAGCATATTCTCTTTAGTTCCAGAGACAGCTCCAAGAAGCTGTTCATTTCCTAAGCAAGGGAAACGTGCTTGTGAGAGTAAGGAGGCCATGATGATGGACAGCTGGCCCTTTTCTGGATCCTTTCCTACAAGGCAGGCAAGACAAGAGCGCCAGCAGGGTATTGGCAGTGCACACTGTTGTGCATTTACTCTGGTCTCAGATCAGTTCTGCTGTTAAATTTGTAATGGTTATTAGTAGGATTTAACTGAGAGACCAACATAAATGTACTCTTATCTGGGGCTGCCAGTGGAACTCACAAAGCTATGAGGAGAAAAAGGCCTCGACACTGGCAACCGTTGCCTGTCAACGGTTGGAAAGTGCATAATTAAAGTGAGAGACAGCGGAGCTGCTAGAAGCCAAACACAGTTTAGCGTGTGTGCTAACAAAGGGCCAAGCGCCAGAGTAACGTGACTTCATTCTGTGACATGAGGGAAGTAGTGAGAGATGAAATGTCAGGAAATTTTTATTATGTCTGCTTGTTTGGCTTTAAAGGCCCACAGTCTGAGAAAGGGTGGTCATAGCTGTCTCAAATTAGTTTTGCAACTTACCCTCCGACACACCTCCATCTTGAATTGTGGTCACTGTTCCGTAAACAAAATCAGGACCTGGACAGCACAGTCCTCTGGATTTGGCCTTGCCAAGTGTAGGCTGTAGATAATGGACAGGAAAATAATAAAGAAATAAACTCTTTGACTAAAAAAGAAACCATGGTTTTTTTTTTTCATTTTTCAACCAAAGTCCTCTAGGGCATCAAAGACTGGGCACTTGGTGAGCTAGAAAGTTTCCCACACTCTCATCTAATTAAAGTACAAACATTTATATATTTTACACAAGTTTACAATTCTGATTTTTATTTAAAATTATAATATAAGGCAGTTTAGAAACGAAATCACTTTGTCCCTCAAGAAAAAAAAAGGCTGAATACTCTTGCCTTGGTGCGTCTACTTTCCATCACGGCTAAGAAGCTCTAGTTTCCCTGAATATCTAAACGCTGTCAGTCATAGAGTAGTTGCCCTAAGCTTGTTTAAATGGTGCCACTTGAATACAATAACTGGAAGTGCATTTCAGCGAAGGCACTTCAGTCACAAGAGAATCGATGTGTCAACACATCATATTTTCAGTCTTTACAGCAGGATTGATTGTCACTTTCTTTAAGACACCCCATCCCCATCTGCAAACGCCTAAAAGCATCACCATATTTAATCCAGTCTTCATTATGCAAAATCTAAGGCTGACTCATTAGCATAGAATATGCCCAAAAGACTGTTGCGAAAAGTCACCACATGGTAAAAATCATTTAATCTGAGCTCTTCAATAAGGTGGATGACGTTGACAGATCAGTTCCTCAGTCAGGTAGGTGTAGGCCTCAGCCTGCATTGCTGTCAAACTGTGGTCCACTTTGCCTCATCTAATACATGGTTTACCTCTCCAGAGCCATAACTGTGGGGTGATTGACAGGTAAAGAGTTAGAAAAGGCAACAGCAGGCAGTAGGGCTGGCTGCTAGCCTGTCATTGCCAGCTCGCCGAGTATCTCCTGGGGCCAAGGGCCTGCTACAAGCCTGCGGTAACATGGCGCCGCCGTTTTCAAAGTGGAACGTCTCGAGGCCTCGTTTTAAAGGACGCATGACTACAGAGAAGGTGAGAAAATGGAGAATCAAACCGCAGCAAGGGTGACAACCGGATACGCTACCTGCGTGCGGTGGTACGAACGTGCCTTTGATCCCTCTGTGTCTTTACTGCGAGATGGAACATGAAGGCAGCATGCTAGCATGAAGGTAGCTCGCTAGCATGTCAGTCACACAGCACACTGGTTCCCTTCAACGCTGTCGTTTGTGATTTTGGGGAAGACGAGTCTTTGTGATATGCTTGTCTGTCAGGCAGAAAGGAGGCCTTCAATCAGCCACGGCGATGCGTATGCTTGCTCTCATCTCAACACTGGTTTTAGGCACTTTCATTATGCTGAATAGCAGCGGATTCCCCACAGACAGTTTTCAGCTGAACTATCTAGGTGGAAAAACGGATTAGATATTCTCTTGTCTTTGGACCCCCCATGCTCCCTGCTAAGGTCATCCATAAACCGATTCTGAGAATAACTCCATAACTCGCTGTAACTCTCCCCTAATCGTAGACCTCCAGTAGTGACCAAAAGCCTGGCGATCCCCATTGATCTTTTCTGATTTCACCCCAAGCCTGACCTGTGCAGACCCTGTGGTTAACATCTCTGCTGAAACCCATCAAATCTTCCTCTTGAAGGGCCAATTTTCTGGGTCTGTGCCACTATGCTTCTAGACCATCCCTTTAATCCCCTCAGCAATTCCAATCTGCAGATTGTTTTGAAGGGATCACTTAGAGATGCCTGAAGGAACGTGTTGACTGCTGGCGCAAAATGGCTAATCGGACCCTTCCAAACATTATTGTGCTTTTCAGGCTCAATAAAGACCTGAAAGAGAAGGGGACAACAAAAAAGGCAAATCAGGAGGGGGATTATGTTAAGCAAAAGCTCCTTTTATATTCTCATTTACTGGTGATCTGTCCCTTTATTGTGTTTTGATTAACCAGGCATGGACCTGCTGAAAAAGAGGGGAGTCCGTAGGAGAATAGGGCTGCTCCACGAGAGTCCATGCAGGGGTCAGTGGGAGCATATTATTCACACAGTCTTAAAGGGACAGAGAATAGGGGGACATAATCATCCCTTAGTGAAGACGCCCCTCCTGTCCGTCCTCTGTCTATTCACTCTCCCTGGTTTTAATTTCACTCTTCTTTTGTCCCACTCTTGCTCGTGTATGCTTTAAGGATTTGGCTGAGCTGAGCTTAGCTTAGCGCTGACCCTAAGAGCCCATCTCTGCAGCCTACAGCCTCGTTGCTCCCCCATTCTTGCTCTCTCTCACACACACGCACGCACATATTGGCCTACCATTACGAGGGCAGACTCTTTCAGATGACATCTGTGACTGTCTGAGCTAGACTACTGGGCCCTTTTCATTTAGCCGTTCATACAACAGTTGGTGTTTGGGGTCCAGACAGCTATGCGCCTTTTTGCCATCAGTCTCTGCAGCAAGCAGGGTCAGCTCTTTCCAGATCTGATCCACAACCTTACAGTTATTCTCCACAGTAAAGAAAGTATTTATGGGCCACTCTTTTCAAAAATTTGCATCCCCTAATTTTTTTTTAAATTACTCGAGATTGTCAGGCCTGTTGGCAGCTTAAGTTAGTTATTATTGGTGTCCATCTGGTCAGCAGCAGACTGTGTTTTAATGTTATTTGTTAATTAGGAATTCAATACATTAATACTTCATCCATGATCAGTTTATCTTGATAGTGGTCATTAACAGGTATACTGATAGCAAGTAGCTATAGCAAGTAATGTACACTGATATAACATATAGGCCATAGCAAAACACGTCTATTCATATAGCATATATGCTATATCAATTAATGTTTCCTGATGTAACATATAGGCTATTGCAATTAATATTTATATACAGTAACAAAGCTTATAGACTATAGCAAGTCAAGTATATTCATATAGCATATAGGCTATAGCAAGAAATATATACGTTTGTATCATATAGACAACAGAAAGCAATGTATACTCATGTAGCATATAGACTATAGTATGTAATATATTCTTATGTAGCATATAGACTATAGCAAGTGGTGTATAATCATGTAATATATAGACTATAGCAAGTAATGTATACTCATAGTTTACAGACGAGAAGAGACAAGAAAATAGACAGGAAAGATGATAGTGATAGAGAAAGATATGATAGGGAGTGAAAGATGATCTTCCTTGGATTCTAAGACCACACAAAAAGTTGTTTTGCACAAGAAACATCTCCAGAACCAAACAAGTAGATCATGTGGTTTTCTGAAAAAGCTCTTTGGATTCATTTGGCCTAGCCAGTCAGAATTTGCCTGGTGTCTGCAGAGTTGGAGAGTTTGGCTTAATCCATTCAGTCATCCACCAGAGCCTGTTCATCTCATCTCACTCTTCCCTGACTGACCCACAACAGGCCTCCCTGTTCTATGACAGCCACCCAGAGAAGAGCAGTCGATAGAGGTGATTAGAAGATAATGGCAGTAATGCGTGCCGATCTGTCTATGCTCATTGCGCTCACTGGCTCCTCTAACTCAGCTCAGCGCCATCTGGTGCCTGGCCAGAGCACAGCAGGCCTACAGGCTTAAAACTAATCTCCTGCTTTCACTACTTAAAACTGGAACTCAGGGCGTATGTGTATGTGTGCTAGAGGGTGTTTTCTGCCTTTGTTCTCAAGAAGATATAATTCTCCCCATTATTTTAATATTAAAAGGCTCACATCCTACATTTCCATGTATTGTATTTTTTCTCCTTCCAGCGTCTTCTTATGATGTTTGTGTAAACTTATGTTGCAAAGAACACCATCATAATTCCCCTATACACGTCATAATTCCTTCATGCACGTATACTGATATATGTAAATGGTCCCTGTTCTGTTTGGCTGCATTGTTTTGTGCCTCACACAAAAAGCAGTCCAGCTTGAAACACTATTTATAACTTCAGTGTGAATGGGCGGAGCTAAAGAGCTATAGACTGAAAAGACAGTGGCGTAGTCATTTTGTCTGTCAGGCCACAATAAATGTATTAGGCTTATAAGGCTTATAAGACTTATTTTCTATATATAGACTGGTTAATGAAGTAAATTTTAAAAATGTTTACAATGTTCACATGCTACACCTAATTCTTATATATCAAAAAAGTGAAAATTTGGCATGGGCCTTATGAGTAGTTGTGAGTATACAATGTGCACAATAAACAGGGGATTTTTGCTTGTATGGTTTACGTCTTTCCCAAAATTGGCACAAAAGGATAAATGCATAATGTAATTATAGACACACCAATGTTTATTGCAACCCTCCACCAGCACATATAACACAATCTTTCTTTCATTTCAAATAGTTACAGCCCTTAAGGTTTTACCAGGTAATGTGCAAATCCAAAGCTTGCTTTTCTCAGATAATATATACATTTATTCATAAGGTTGATCCTAAAGTGAGAAACAAGAATCAGAACCTCTTTTTCATGTCACACTTTTCCATTATCACCAGGGCAAAATCTTTCAACTTTAAATTACTATCTATGAGATTGTCAAATCTCTTCGTTCGACCTCACAACCCCAGACTCTGTCCAACGTCTCCCGCACACCTTCCTCACAGTTCTCCGTTCCACGCACAACATGGCTACATATTAAAATGCACATGCTGCCTTTATAAGGGAATAATCCTGAAGCTCCAGATATGACTGACGAGGTACTTCTAAATAGAAAGGAGCTTATTGGCATCTTGTGTTTCTGTAGAAAACCTTAACAACCCCTTACAAATCAGATAAGATGAATTTGTTACTGTCAGATTAAAACCTAGCAATTCAATGTTTTCAGTTTGTAATTTTTTAACAACATCTCATTATCTGAACATTTTATGGACCAACAGAAATTGTTGAAAATTTAATGGGCTCCTAGCCTGCTTTTTTTGTACTTTTGGTCCATAAATATTTTCCCTTGATGTTTGTGTTGTTTTCTGCACCAATATAAATATGTAAATGTAAACATATTGTAGAGTGCCGTTGTTGGCTAGCACAAAGCCGCAGACGTGTGGGATGCTGTTTCCATCTAAAAACGAGAATGAATGGTACATTTTAAGACTTTAAGACTTGAACAAATAAACAAAATCAACAAAAGTTTTGTTTTTAATAATATGTTTTTTTAAAATGTGTTCAACTAATTTTAATTTAAAAGTAAAAAAATGTACGTAAAATATATAAAGTAAAAATGCAACATTTCAAAAGTAAAATATTTCACGTGTAATTTTCTGACCTGGAGATTCAATAGAACAGATGTCTGGGTAGGCTACCTCTGGCCATTTGGTTTAGTTATTACATCAGCTTGATACTTGGAGACTGAATGGGCATGGACCAAACCTAATTCTTTGATTGTCTTTGATGTATGTTTGCATTCTTTGGCAGGCAGAGTGGACATATCATCAATCAATCAGTCAATGTTTTTGTGGTCCTATGCTGGTATTGATTTGTGCTGTTATTTTACATTACAGTCCATTACAGTGTCATTTGTTTCCCCAAAAAAGTGGCAGAGTCGCGTTGCAACCCAAAGTTCTCAAATAAGCCGATCTAATATATGGGTAAAGTAGTTGTGCCTTCACCTAAAAGAGTTCATTAAACTAAACTGTTGCTGGCTTCATGCCCTTACTGGCAGTGGAAAAACGTGGAAAACCTAAATTAAATCCCTCACGTACCTGGGTATGTTTGGTTTTACAACTTCAAACACAATAGAATGTTTTATCTGTTCTATCTGTATATACTGTTAGGTAAAATAAGCTGCTTGCACACAAACAGAATGTAAGTTATGCAACTGTATTAAATATAGCCAATGTTTATGTTTACAAACATTCTGATTTATTCGGTTAAATGCCTTCTGATGACCACTAATTTCTCAAATTACAGGTGTAAGTACTGTAAGTGTTTTTCTGAGTCTTTCTAAGACCAGACATACTTGAAATGGGTTCACACAAAACCTAAATGTATAATTACATGAATATCATCCACCACTGGAACTTGGTAAAGCACAATGATGGATGTGCTTACCCTTCATTACTTTCTCATTACATTGATTCATCAGGTACACGCTCATTATGTCTCACCAGTAATGTGACGCATTGCTTCTGCGCTGCTTTGGCTATGATTGACTACACGTGGGCAATGGTCACTTTACACAGCTCATTTACATGAGGTTATTTATTAAGGGAGCGGTTTATGGTTATGCATTGGGCTTTGCGCTTATGTATCTGTGTCGCTGTGCTTGTACCTACACTGGGCCCAGCTGGATCCCATTAATAATGAGCCTCTGTTTTGCTACAGTGTCCGTGCGGAAGATGAAATGGCTTGTTACTTGTGGTGGAAACATGAGGCTAGTGAGTCTGTGGACTTAACTACCTTATAACATGCCTTACCTTTATCTAATGTATGCTTTAGCTGACCTTAATACAGATTTGGGTGGTACTTTGCCTGATTACCTCCAGCTAGAGCTTCACCCTAGTGTTACATCATGTCATATTGGGCATAAGGAGGTTTTCTGGCCTTGTTTTGGCCTGGCAGTCTTGTATATCAGTCTGTACAGATGGATCTGTGCTCTGATCGTTGCAGCGTAAAATAGACTACAGACTGTATAGATTTAAAACACAATATGGCAGAACCTGAGACTTCCCCCAAATCTAACACAGGCTACAGTACATAGTGTGCGTAAGCTAACGCTAATGAGCATGAATAGGAGGCTCTGAATGGGACCCAGCCGGCCTGCTGCCCAGCAGGGCCCACTGAGGGTGCTGCGAACAACAGAAGCCCCAAATCTCCCCCCTGATCTCTCATTTACTGGCCATCAGGGAACACAGGCATGAAAATGGGATTTATTGGCCATGCCTTATCAAAAGGGAATTAACTGTGGAGAGAAGAGTGGAGAAGAGTGGAGAAGAGGCAAGAAGAGAAGAGAAGAGAAGAGAAGAGAGGAGAAGAGAAGAGAAGAGAAGAGAAGACTCATGGAGAAGAGAACAGTGAGAAGGGAAGAGAAAAGAAGATGAGTTAAGAGGAGAAAAGAACAGGATCATGGAGAAGAGAAGAGAACAGAGGACAGAATAAAAGAACACAATAGGAGACAAGAGAAAAAACAGCATAGTGGAGAAGAAAAGAGAAGAGAAGAGAAGAGAAGAACAGACTCATGGAGAAGAGAACAGTGAGAAGGGAAGAGAAAAGAAGAGGAGTTAAGAGGAGAAAAGAACAGGATCATGGAGAAGAGAAGAGAACAGTGGACAGAATAAAAGAACACAATAGGAGACAAGAGAAAAAACAGCATAGTGGAGAAGAGAAGAAAAGAGAAGAAAAAAGTATAAAACGTAAAAAAAGTTCTTTGCACATCTCTTTCACAAAGAAACTTCTTCACCTTTTTTTGAGGCTACAGTGCCGGTACAATGCACTTCTTCCCTAAACATGAAACCAAACCTCTGGTCCCTTTATTTACTTACACACTGCTTAGTCCAATCCATCTCTTGTACACTCTGAGGACCATTAGCAGTGGTGTATATTACTATGATATATGTCTTCTTTCCCTGTGGGACAGCCATACATCAAAACTGCCTAAAGCGGACAAAACTCCACAGATGATAAACTGCTCCTCCACGATATACCAGTAAACCTAGAGCAGATATGCTAAGCACAGGATTTACTTAGCTCCAGCAGTGGGCCTGCAGTGAAAGTATCACTAGTTTACTGTTGAACAAGGAAAAAGAGTATTTGCTGATTGTTGGAGGGCTTGGGGGGGGAGGGCACAAAAGCTAAAAAGCAAGTCACAAGAGAGGAGAAACAGAGTAACATCAGGCAACGCCAAGGCGACAAAAGCCCAAATCCTCACAGATGACTCTACCATTGTTCCGGAGCATGGCCAAAAAGCTGTAGCTAAAATGGCTCACAATGGCAACGAACGAGAAATCCTTGATCTTGTGGGACCATAGCAAGATACGCGCAGTTCATTATCATAGTCATTTAAATACAGTAATCCTATTTTCTGCATCAGTCAGAAGGGGCATATCAAATAACCCTGGAGAACAGCAAGAGAGAAGGGAGGGGTGCAAGCAAGCAGAGGTCTAACACTGGCTTCTTATCCCACCAGGGATGGACAGAATGATTGGATGAGTGTGAAAAGACAGAAAGGGGGTGGGAGGGCTCGGCTGTGCGAGGACATTATGTTTAAGTAATGCGGATAACAAAGGGAGAAGTAGAGGATTGAGCTGGCTCATTTCATCCTTCCTTCTGCTTCACTGGAAGAGTTGATGAAGTTAAAATGAGGCAGAATCAGATGAAGGATATGCTGATCAAGGTGGCCACAGAATGCAGATTGTAGCATGACGGACTGACAAAGTGGATAAAGAAGGGGGCAGAAAGGGATCATGTGAAAGAAGGAGGTTATTGTGGTTGTTGATACATTGTTTTAGTTGAAAGATATGTTGGTGGTAGGTGCACCTAAAGGAAGCTTGAGAGAACCGAGAAACACACACTTGTAAACTACTACATCATACATGTTCTCTGACTTGGGGAGAAATACTTCCACCTGCTGGTTGTATTATAGGGGAATTCCAGTATTTTTCAAAAATTCTGAATAATTTAGTCCTGGAAATGTAAACAGATTCATTCTGTGTGGTTTGATGTGAAGTGGTTTGTGGTAGAGAAACCTACAGATTTTGATCTCATTACAGTGGTAGTGATAGGAACCAGGGGTATATAGATATTTTATTTATTATTTAAAACCACCAGTGAAACTACCTGTGTCTTCTGATGTTTTTTTTTGTAAATCTGATAATGATAAAATAGTCATAAACCTGATAAATGTATTCTGGAGACTATTTTGCCCATTTTTTTAACACCTATCTTGTATACTTCATACCGTGAACGGATAAAAATAAATGAATTAAAATGCATTCCAGACCAAATATTTTATTAAGAAACTACTTTAAAACCAAGCCTCAGACATCAGGCAAAAGTATTAAAAACTAAAGCATGCCATGACGTTTAGAGGTATTAAACTCCACAGACGTCTGGTTCCTATCACCACTGCTGTAAACCATACTGACCTGGCAAGTTCCTCTAGAACAAATCATTTTACATCAAACCACCCAGAATGATTTTAAAGACATGTTCAATACTTAATGACGCAGAGGTTTAGAAAAAATGCTGGAGCTCCCCTTCAATTTTACTCTTTTTATGACAGCAGGAGCCATGTACCCTGCTGATTAAACCAGAATATACCAGCATGCATTCCATGCTGGTTTAAGCTATTCAATTGCTGCTTACCAGCATTCAAAACACAAAATGTACTGGTTTTGCTGGTGATCAGGTATGCTTTGCTGGCTTTGTTTTCTAGCAGTGTAACTAGCAAAGTTATATCGCAAAATGCTTACCTTTATTAACAGTGGATTGTTCAGCATAGAGTCTCTGAGCACTCCGACATGAACACCTTCCATCTTTTCATGAACAAATTCTGCAAGTGAGATAAAAAAACAAAAACAAAAATATGACCGTACAAACTCTCTGTGTTTTTGAAACGAGTAGAATTCAGCAATTACCTGATTAAAACTCGACTTACCTGAACGACCTTTCCCACAACTAACAGGAGTTCAGGCAGATAAATAACCTGCACAGTTTAGTGATCGATATTTATTAATCTATTAGAAAACAAGTCGGTTAAATCTTAGCATATAGCTTAGCATGCAGACTGACTGGCGAGGCCGTTCTCGTTGTCCGTTGTCATGGAGACGGGACGCTATCCTTCATTAACCTTTCTCCGCTGAAACATATTCTCTTTCCTCCTGTTTACAACCACATCTCATCTAAAACACAGAGTTAACTGCTCAGTCTAACATGCAATTAAACACCTGATTATCACAGAAAATAGATTTAAAACTCAAGTATCGGCATTTCTCGATTCTTCCGTGTGACTTTATGCATGAAGCTCAAAGAATAAACAAACAACAGACAACATTTACAAAAAAATTACAATTTCAAAACAAAAATACAACAACAACATTATTATTATTATTATTATTATTATTATTATTATTATTATTAATAATAATAATAATAATAATAATAATAATAATAATAATAATAATAATAAAACATTCGCGTAATCTTCAACTTTGTGCTTAAGTTATCTTTAGGATATACTGTATTTGTCTCCATTTAGTTTTATTAATATAATAAACAATCTGAAATAGCCTATTTTCGTGTTTCTTTCTTTTTTCTTCACACAACTGCACTACAAAATATTTTAGTCCCCAAAACATATGAATAATTGTTTTCTAGCCTACAAAATGTACAGTAGTAACGCAATCATGTAACTTTATATTAATAAATAAATATTTGCACAAATAAATAAAATACCGCTAGGGAAGTAAGAAAAATGTCTAAACAAATAAATAAATTTAAAAAAGGAAAAATAACAATGAAATGAACTTCTTTATAACCAAAAAATAGTTATAAAAAAAGCCCAGCAAACACATAACGTTGTCAAAAGGCAGTGTTTTTTACGTTGTCTGAACAAGGTTGTCACAACGTCACTAGTAAATGACGTTTTATTATTGTCTGTTGTCAACTTTGCAAAATTCTACGGAGCTCAGTGTAATGGAACGTATGAAGACATGTATGAGGTTGTGACAACATACGGACAATGTTACCACTAGGTTGTCACAATGTTGTTAGATAACGTTGTCAGAACATTCGGAGGAATTACATTATAACATTGTGACAACATTGCGGGGACCAAAACAGTGCGTTGTCATGACTGTGCTTCCAAGGAGAGGGCAAGAAATACAATTAAGTTTAGTATAATAGATTACAAAATGCCAAAATCAGACACAGACTTTCCACGTTTTCTTATTAGAGGAGATAAGGATACGATAACTTCTGTTTGGTCTCGAAGTATCTAGACGTTGTAGTGAGTTAAGCAGGGGCAGCGGCTTAGACCAACAGATAGGTAGAGCGTCATCTAGTGGAGCACTAGATGTAATAAAAGATCAGAATGAAATTGTAAATTCGACCTAAAAACTGACTTGCATGTAAGCAGTATGCATACCTTCGCCATTTAGCCTAATGAGCTATATATTGATATACATAGTGTTAATCCAGGCTTTACGGGTTAACTGTATGAAAACCTGTATGAGGAAACCAACAGGACTTCTTGAAAACAAACAGGGAAGAAATAGTGAATTTTAACGTAAAACAAAAACGCTTAATGGTAGCTTTACTATGTTTTTATGATGTGAAATCCTTTGTTTTCAGTGAAGAACGTGTTCTGATGTTTTATTTGATTATTTAGGGGAAACAGAAGATATGACCAGACGTGTGTGAAATCAAACTAGAGTATTATATACTTTGCCAGCTTCCTGTTCGAAATTTCACGCAGTTCCATTCAGACGTCCAGTAAATGTACTATACAATACTTTGTGAACTCATACTTAAGTATTGTATAGTAACGTTACATTCACTGAGCGCCTGAATCTTAACTGCTGCACCAGGTGGAACGGAAAATCCAAACAGGAACCTTAAGCTTCATGTGAAATACGTCAAATAACCTTTGAGTAAACGTATAAAGGAAACATTTAAAGTGTGCAACATCTTAGTAAATACAGCATCCTTTGGTCTAGGAAATGTTACCTCCATTCTCCCTTTTTCTTATCAATTTAGTCTCAAATAAAAAGCCAAAGCTCTAGATGCGTGTTATAGTAGTACCAGTGTAAAGCACAGATGCTGTTTCTTGTTAAGAACTCAAAAAGGGAATGGACAATTAAATATTAATGAATAAATGTATCTAAGTATAAAATAGCATATATCACAAATACTTCAATAAACACATTAACATTTGAAAATATTCAAGGAAGTACAAATTTGTGAAAGTGGAATTTTTTACAAAAGGTTTTGCAAATCATTTAGTCATACTTCCTCTGTAAAGCTGAGCTGCACTTACCTTCCTGTACACTAGGTGGCAACAGCGCGGATCCAAAGGTGCTTTTCGGCGAAAGAGCGCCTCGTGTTAAATTTACAGGAACCAAAACATTCGACTCCGGCAGCAACGTTTGTTGGCTAAATATGCGACTGTCTGCAGGTAAAAAAACACTTAATACAAATTAATCATACGGTCGAGAGGCATGATACGAAATATTACGATATAATTATAATAATTTTGTGTCTGTGTTTTGCTGCAGGGTTGTTTAGGTATGTAAATAGCTAAGGCTAGCCTGTTAGCTAAGTTTGACCAGAAAGAAACACGTGCTAAACCTAATTATGGGTAAAGTAAGTTAATTACGCATTATATACAAATAATTTCTTCCAGTTTCCACATTTTTGGAGTAATCTTCACATAAAAACAGTTAAAGTTAGACAGTTGTGATGAGAATGCCACACAGACAAGGTACAAAACCACATTTTATCCAGTTTCCTTAGAAATCAAATTTTGCCTCTCTTGTTATACTGTGATGACAGTTTGCTGCAGGACCTGTCAGGAAGCCTATTAATCCCAGGCTGTAGGGCTGAACTATCGTTTCAATCGTTTTGATATCCAAATTGAAATGTCAAAGAGTGCATTTGAAGCTGCATTTTTTTTTAAATAATAGCCTACTGCATAGCTTGTGAGCCTCCTATAATCATAATTGCCTGGCAGCAGTCTGGCGTGTTAACTGGTTTAAAACAGAAAAAGTGGATACACTAGTCTAGATGTATAGAAAATGACTGTTGTCGCATTGTTGGTTGCAAAAGTCACAATTAGATATGTCCATCACTGTTAAGTAGGGGTAGTTTTGTGGTACTGTTGTTTTATTTTTGTTTATTTCTCCTTTATGTGTAGTGTATGTTTATGTATCATAGTCATCATCTTGTTCATGCTCAACACGGCATATGCACTGGGTCTCATTCACCAACTGTTCTGAAGAAGAAATTCTTCTGAAACCCACAGAGACAGTTGACACGAAGATTCACCAATGTTTCTGGGTTTTTTTTATTTTTATTTTTAAAAATTTTTTTTATTGGATGCATTTCTATACACCAACAAAAGAAATAATTAACATAACGTTGCTGTCCAAAGGAGAAAACACAGATAAAAAAATAAAAAAAGAAATAAATAAATATAAATATATATATATATATATATATATATATATATATATATATATATATATATATATATATATATATACACACACACACACATCAGGCATACCATATATAATATATATATATATATATATATATATATATATATATATATATATATATAAAAACAACAACCAGAAAGAACAAAAAGCTATGCACTTAGAAAATGCCAGCCCCACAGGGCAGGCCAAATATCTCCTCCAGCAACATTATTTCTTTCCCCTTTTACTCCTTTTTTTTTTTTTTTTTTTCCCCCCTATCCCTGCCCCACCTCCCCTCTACTCCCTTCCCTCCCATCAACCTATTAACAATCACAGAAAATAGATAAATAGATAAAGGAATAAAAAAAAGAAGAGAAAGACAGAAAAATAAATAAAGAAAGAAAGAAAAATAATAATAAAAGAAAGAAAAGTAATAATCCCCTCAATCAGCCGGCATAAACTGAAGTGAATTGAAAAAAATAAAGAAAGGATTCCACTTAGAGTAAAATGTTGCAGTATTGCCTTTCAAGGTAGATCTTATCTTTTCCATAGTAAGAAAATGCATGACATCTCGGAGCCACATTGAAATGGAAGGGGGTTTTGAAGACTTCCACAGTAGTAATATGCAACGTCTTGCCAATAAAGACTTAAATGCTATTATTTCCGACTGAACCTTATCGAGCACAGGTAAATCAGTAGAAAAACCAAATATTGCGACAAAAGGGTTCTTATTGATGTTAATGCCCAGAACTTTTGTCATAATCTTAAAGTATTCTGACCAAAATTTATGTAAAGAGGGACAAAGAAAAAACATGTGACTTAAGTTACTTGGAGTAGCACCACACCTATCACATTGATCACTGACAGCATTCGGATAAAATGTAGATAATTAAGACTTGGAGAGATGAACTCTGTGTAGTACTTTAAACTGAATCAGCTGGAGTCTTGCACAAAATGAGCTTGAGCGTACTTTGTTCATCGCTTTGTCCCACCATTGCTCCGTGAAAGTAGTACCTAGTTCATGTTCCCACGCGTTTCTGATTTTAGTAAGAGAGTGTTCACCTAAAGCCATAATATACGAATAAATCTTAGATATAGTAGATTTTTGAAAGGGGTCCCAAGCCAAAAGATCCTCCCATGATTGTGTGGTGGGAAGACATGTATAATTTGGGAAAATGGAATGTTTCTGTTTTTAATGTGAGGATTGTTCTTGGGTCAAAACAGAATATACAGACACTCAAAAACCCAACTTGTGAACAGCTTTGCAGTTTAAGAACTGCAACAGGACAGACCTTTTCCAAGGACTTTTCTTAAGAGCAACAACAGTCTTTAGCCCTAAACACTTTACTCTGGATAATGGGTAGTGTTATGGATATTATGTAGAAGGAAAAATATTGTACATGATTCATGATTACATGATATACTTGTGCCTATAATGACTCTTGTTTTTCCATAACAGATGAAATTTGAGTCCCAGAAAATGTGAAAAGATGGGAAAAACAAAGAGGAACAGCACTTCAAAGGAAGTCAGTAATGCTTTTCTGGAGATGAGTCCCACCTCCTCCCGTGCACATGAAAATCTCACAAAAGATGCACTGCGGACAGATTTAGTCAGTTCACCAAGACTCCAGATGCTGACTGGCAGCTCAGAAAAAGCCAAAAAGAAACGGAAGAAAGGCGAGAAAGAAGTTTCCACATTGCAGGCTGAGCAACACCAGGAAACCAGAAGGTTGAAAAACAGGGAAAAATTGCAAGATGAGAATATAACTCCAAACCCTCAGATGGAGGAAGCAGATGGCTCACTGGGTGAAATGTCTCCTTATGAAGCATCCCCAAGAAAAAAGAGAAAGAAGCTGGAACAGACAGAGGAGAATGTTACAGATTATGAAGTATTTGTAAGAGATGCCTTAGGAAGTTCTAGGAAAAAGAAGAAAAAGTCTTCAAGAGAGAGACGTTCCATAGACCCACATGAGTCAAAAACCAATGGGGAAAGTGAAGAGCGTGTTAGGACAAAGAAAAATAACGTGAAACACAAGAACTTAACAACACAAGATACACACACAGTTCCTAATCGAGAGATTAAGTCAGACGGTGATGAAGATTACAAAGAGCTCACAAGTCCTGCAATACAAATGGGCACCGGGGTTAAAAAAAAGAAAAACATAAAAAGTGATGTCAGAGAGATTGATTCACATCTTTTGGAGGAACTCAAAGAATTTGTTCCAAAAGTGGGTTCACGAGAACCAGTGGACGTACATAAAATGATTAATTATGACCTGCCGAGATATAAGGAATTCAAGAAAAAGGGTAAGTCAAAAAAAATGATCTTACATAAGTAGTTCAAGTTGTTTTAGTTGCTTATTAGGATGATGTCCATAGACACTTATAGCTGTATGCATGTGTTTGGCCACCCCAGGCAAGTTAACTTGTAGTAAAAAGAATTAAACACAATCTATTTTTCATAAAATTTGCAAATGTAAACAATTGCTTTAGATTTGTTTAAATTAAAAACAGAAATCGTATAACTTTTAAATACAACTGTGCTCCTGCACTTAGACAAAAGAACTACCCCAGAGACGTCATTTGCTCTTTCCTCCCAGGTATCCCTCTGAATCATGGAAAGTTCTCAGCGAGCGAAAATGACACTCTAAGGAAGAACGTGGAAGACTTCATGGCCCTCACAGGAATAGATAGTGCAACCAAACTATTTTTTACTCATCGCTTCAAAGAAGAACAAGAGAACATAAAGAGGCTCAAAAAGTTGCATAGATTCTTTGAAAAGATAGGTGAGTGTATATTGATGCATATGGATATTGTACATTTTGAAATGATGCAATACTCGTTTCCTGCTTTAGCAATACTATCAAATGCACATTGCTACTTGTGCTTTCTTTTAACCCACATAGCTTTCCGTCTCACTCGCAGTGCAGTTTCTTGTGCTGAATTTGCAGCTGCAGAATGTTTACAGTTTAGGGTGTAGTTGTAAAAATGCCCTACTGTATTGCGCACTTATAGGTAACGTCCAATAATGGCCTCAGCATTTTTTTGTGTTGATACCTGAATGCTCTTGTTAAAAAAAAAGTATTTGGTTAAGGTTGATGAAACACAATAGCTGCATTTCTGTTTGTCTCTCATGCTGCACCTGTCCCGTTTGTGTGACTTCACTTTAGAAGAGTGCATTATGTGTGTAAAACCCTCAATTTCATCATCCTTTGGTATTGGAAATGGTATTGAATTTTGGTATATATCAAAGAATTGAATCAAAGTAAATTTTCAGTAATACCAGTGGCTAAAACAATAACTTTCCTTTGATTTCTGGTGCTTAATTATCACACCCGTCCCTCCTAATGTCCCAAACATCCCTCTTTATATACCTTATTGTTTTTTTGTACTGTGTTTTGTACTTTGTTTTGTACTGTGTAACTGCGACTGGCTGCTAAATTTCCTTCGGGATCAATAAAGTATCTACCCATCCACCCACCCATCCATCCATCCATCCATCCACCCATCCATCCACCCATCCATCCACCCATCCATCCACCCATCCATCCATCCACCCATCCACCCATCCACCCACCCACCCATCCATCCATCCATCCATCCACCCATCCATCCACCCATCCATCCACCCATCCATCCACCCACCCATCCATCCATCCATCCACCCATCCATCCACCCATCCATCCATCTAACCATCCATCCATCTACCTATCACTGATTTGTAACTATAGCTGTCCACTGTCTAATCAGTTAAATGTTTGTTATAACAGCAGATGGAATTCCCAGGTCCTGTCATGATATATATGGTCGTGGGAGAAGAATGTTTGATGGCAGCAATCACATGGGAAAGTAAGAGAAATTGTAATTGGGTTAGCACACATAACCAAGAGTTTCCAAATATTTGTTTTCTATAGTTTCTTTCTTCATTTTATTTTCTAAGGTTTTCAAAGGAAGAAATTCACTCGATGTGCAAACTACACACAATGTATGGTAATAACTGGAAGAAGATTTCAGAGTTGACTGGACGAAGTGCCGGCTCGCTAGAGAAACGTTATTCCCAGCTTAGTAAGTAAAGGTTCTTGTCCATTTTTCTCTGCCATAATTGTTTACATTGAGCACCTAATATGCTCTTTGTCTCGTAGCTGTTAATGAAGGTGTGTGGTCCGTGAAGGAAGTGCAAAGGCTTTTGCGAGCTGTGAGGGATCACATAGTCAACTGGCTCCAACTTGGACCAACCAGTGTCCACTCAACCAGAATCGATAGGGAGATGTTCTACAAGAAAATTCCCTGGCGGAAGATTGCTGCAAAGGTGAAAACTCGCTCTTGGACCAAGTGTAGAGAGAAATGGTATGAAAAGTCACAAAAATCATTTTTTAAAAATAGTTTAATAGTTTAAATTTAAAACATATTTTCTGTACATAAGAGCTTTTTTGTCTTTTTTTTCTGTATGCTTATGTTAATGTCTGCAATTTTAAGGATGTCAGTTTTGGCAGTGAAGATGTCCTCTGGAGCAGTGACCATAGGAAATAAATCTGGCGAAGTCAAAGTGAAACTTATTAAAGCGTAAGTGCCTGTGTCCTATTGCTTGTACAGTCCTATTGCCATGGCTTTCTCTTTTACAGCCTTACTGATTTTAAAAAGTCAGGTTATATGTTTTCTGTAAGTAGGAAAAATTTGTATGCATATTTATACACATTTCAGATGTTCAAGTCATATTTATGTGCTTGATCACTTGTATCACACATTGTTTTGTCATCATTTTGTGTGTAGAGAGTCATTATACTATTGTACTTTTAGTTGCATGTATGTGTTGCTGCTGTTAAACAGTGTGGGGAAACACTGAGCAAATGCCACTACTGTCCAACTATAGAAAATCAATGTAGTTATCATTTGTAGCAATCAGAGCACTACATATCACAATAAGAAAACAAATCTGATAACTGATATATTTTTAGGCTGAACTAGGGAGAGGGTCAGACCAGACTTCCCAAATCAACATTTCTGTTTGTGATGTCAACCTAACCTTTGAATCTGTGCTGTATTGCTAAAGCATGTACCTTGTGCTGTAGGATGTATGAAATGCAAGTAGATGATGTTGCCTACGTCAACTGGGATGACCTGACAACGGTGATCGGGTAAGCATCACCATAGAGACCATTGAGCATTGATTTTACTATGGTGCTTGTCACCCACATTCATATGCAGTGGCAAAAAATGGTTTAAATAGTTGAGGTAGCACTGATGCTAACATTCCTCAAATATGCTGTGACTGGAATTGCATTTAGATCAAGTAGTTAACCCTGTGTATGGTAGTATTTGTAGAGCTGTATGTATTATAACACTAATTATAACTCACTTGCCATAATGGCACTAATGCTACATTCAGTGGCAAAAAAAAAAATGGGTTAGGGGTTCAAAACAACACATCACAGAACCACTGACACAAACCTTTACATGTAACTGAAGTTGATACTGTGTTGATACCGATACAGTGGTGACACTATTATAGGACTCTGCAGACAGATAACTATTTTAGTGTATAATGTGAAGTGTGAAATATTCTTGGTCATTTCTGCCAATATGTAATATAGAATGATGTTTTTTTCCTCTGTAGGGATGTTCCTCCTTCATACGTGCAAAGAAAGTGGCACAAACTGAAAGTTTGTCATGTGCCACACTGGCAGACAAAATGTTTTGCAGGCAAGACCATTTCTTCCTTTTTATCTTAAACCCATTAAAATATTGATTTTTTTTAACAGGTACTTTAACAGAACATTTCCCATATAGCCATATAGGTTGACTAGCAGTCAGAAAGTCAATTGGCATTAGTTTCAGTGATGTCAGCTACATTAAGAAAACCATGGAAACATTTCTAACTGCCAACAATATGCCAGCCTACCATATATACTTGTTGTAATGATGAGAGTTATTATTAAAATAAAGTTAAAAATTTCAGTTCAAACATTAAACTTGACGTGTGATGTAATGAAACTGTTTCAGATAAATGTACCGCATTGCCTGCTGACATTTCTTCAACAGCATCAGCCTACTACTTTATTTCTCATTAAACGTAAAACTCAACAAAATATAAAAGAACAAAATTTTTTTTTTTAGATGAAAATCAGTAGGCTTAAAAATGTTCACAGATTCATTTATTTTGCCAAGCTGTGCTACTTAACTGACATACTTTAGTTTTGTCCTCAGACCTGAGTATATTTTGCCTAGCTTACCAACCACTCCACACCACAGTTGATCTTTTTTCATCAGTTAACCACCAACACATCACATGGATTTTTTTAAATGAAATATGCCAGATTATAAAACAAGCCTAATCACAATATATATTATAATTATATATATATATATATATATATAAGATTTGATTCCTTTTTTTATCATTCTTCCTTAAAATGTGTTTCCTGATTATTTTTGTAAGCATTTTCTTCAGTTATTATAATGCACGCTGACCAAAAAACAAAATAAAACAACAAAATAAACTGATTTACTGTCTCGGTCATCTCACCCATCTCCCCAGTCGATTCAACTCGGTTGATTTTCAGGGGCGGCCCCGCTTAGTTAAATAAAAAACAATGTTCTGTACTGTTTAGTATTAAGATAAACCTTAAAACCCTGCATGGAAAGTGAGAGGAAATTTGTGGTTTCCGTAGTGGAAGCTTTTCATGTTGATTTTCTTGCATTGTCTTGTTTCACCAGATATAATTGACTTTCTGTATGAGAACGTCCTGCCACGCCTTGAAACTGAGTTGGAGGAACGCGGAGGCGAGACACAGCAACAAGAACAACAAGAGACCTTCCTTCTCTCAGAAATTTTTCAAGACATTAACGAGGAAGATGATGATGACGATGACAAGGAGACCGATGATATCATTATGGTGGCATAAAAGGACAGATAATAAAACAGCAATAATTTGACTGACATGGATGAAAACGAACCTTTCAAAAAAGAAATCAGCCGTGTTGTTGAGGATTCACCTCAGCATTATTTGCTTAATGGATATTTTTTTATGTTCTAAACAAAAGTGGACTCGTACAAAGGATAACAGTTGTTGTTTTTTTTACTGTTTTAAACATATCAGGTTTAACTCTGTTATACATATATACCTACATATTTTGATAAATATACTTTTGTGAGACAAGGACTTTCTTCATTTCTCACTGTTTAATATTGCTAAATTTAGTTTTTTTTTTATCTTAGATTTTTGTATATCATAGTCTTCGTAGCTCAGTTAAGTTAGAAAATGTGTATAAAATACTAAACAGCTGTAAATTATTCTAAAACAAAGTTGTAAAACAATATTTTATATATACATTGCCTCAAATGGCAATCAAAATTCAAGGCAGATGACTTGCATTCCTAAAACATTGAATAAAATAGGTAAAGTCTGATACAAAGCCTAGTTTATAAATTATATAAATTTAGATTGTGGTATTGCACATCACATCTTTTAAAAGCTAATAATTGTGGGGAAAAATACATCTAAATACATAAAATCATTGACCCTCAGCATGGTGGAGAGAGAATCATGATTCAGGCCTTCTTGGCTACTGCTGGCCCTAGACCGATTGCCATCATTGATGAAAATAATTAATTGCCAAGTTTATCAACATATCCTATTAAGATCATGTCAGGGTGGCTCTCCACAGTAGAAGCTGGGTCATGCAGCAAAACAATGATCCCAAGGGCCAAAGTAACTGTACTACAGGCCGGCTTAAAAAGAAGTGGGCCAGCATTCCACTTGAATGTTCAGTCCTGTTTCACACACCCTTAAAGTTATTACTGCTGAAGGTCTTTTGACCTCTTAAATATATTAATTATTAGAGCGAGCTATTTTTTCCCCAACAGGACTGAATGTTTGAACAGTGTGAACAGGAAAGACATAAAAGACCATTAACAAATATTTCAGTTTTTTTATTTGGTAGCATTCTGTCCCTGATGCCCATAGAAATAGTGAATCTGAAACAGGATATCTGATTATACTGAACCAGGCTAACAGGTGCTACCACTGTTGGGGCTGAAGATTTAATGCTGCAGGGCAGCCATAGCTCGTTCCAGTGGACCACAGGTCCAGTAGTCATGGTCCCATCCCAGAAACCATCCAGTGAATGTGGGAGGCTCATGGCCCTGTAGTATCTTTACAACAGGAGTCCTCTTGTCTCTGATGGCAGGGTGTGTTTCAATGTATCGAGCAGCTGAAAAGACAATGAACACCTTGAGCAATAGAAACTAGAGTAACAAGCATTACGGTATGAATGCAGATAGTCTCAAGAGACTGATGTACTTCACTGTTCTTATGGCTTTCAATTGCACGCAAGCCAGATTGTTACAAAATAATTTGGCAACACTTAAAAGAACCATTTATTTTACTACTTCTGAAAACCTTACCTGAGGTCATTGCCTCTGTCTTCTCTTCTTCATTGGCTTGTTTTCCAATCCAAACAAAGACCTTTTAAACAAATAAACAGACATACTGCATATACAGCGCATATTCTTATTGGAAACAAACTGTTTTTAATGATGACGCTTCCCAGAGTTTACCTGGTCCCATGTATCCAAGATCATAACATCATCAGGAGCCAGATCCTCTTGAGTCAACTCCCCTGGTACCTCCTCCATCTGATGTGAAGAGACAGGTTAGGAGGCATTTCTTTCCAATAATCTGCCATTTGTGATGGAAGTATTTGCTTTAATGGACACTTGCTGGTTAATAGCATAGTAAAAGAAAAGCAGACCCTGAATTAGCAGACCTTGTATTAAAAATCAACTTACACGGAACTGTCCCATTTTGTTAGAGCAAGCAAACAGACAGGGAGGATGAGAGTCTATTTTGCTCTTCAATCTTTCTGAGGTGCGATACTCTGTTTTCCCTCCAAGTGCTTCCCAGAAGTTCTCTAATGAACAAGCATTGAATAGAAAGCTGTTTTATGTAACAGACAGAATAACCACATAGTTAGACTATTTAAAAAAAAAAAGCGGTTAAGAATAGACATATGGATATGGCTATTGTGTATTGGCGAGAAATCGATAATACAATACATATGCATCATCATACAGTGCTTGTAATTCCATATATTGCATGTGACACTGTAAGCAAGTTTCTAATCTATTAGTATTAGAAAGTATTAAAAACTCACACACTGTCAACCACAAATCTTTACATCTAATCTATTAATTAAGAATCCATACTATATTTTTTGGGGATATCTAAGTGTATCCAGTATTTTCATACAACCCTAATGGTTATGGTATCACTTGAAGACGCATTCAGGCCCAAAACTAGAGCTGTGTCCAAAACTGTGCACTATTTTGGGTTGCTGGCATTTTTAGAAGCATCTGAAAACAGTGCACAGTATTCAGTGTATTCAGGCAACCCCACAATGCACTACAATAAGTAGTGTAAAACCAGTGTACCCTAGCAGACAGGGGCTACCCAGTATACATTTTGCAAATACATCTCACAAACAAACTTCAATATATCAATTATCCTATTTGGAAATTGGGCTGACATACAACTGGTAAACCCAGGACTCTAGATGATACATGATTTTACAAGATGAGATGTATAACTTTATCTTTGATTTTTTACTCAAGTAAAAGAAGAAAACAGTAATTCTGTATTCTGCACAAAATAGATGAGACATTTTTTTAAATCATTTCAGCTTGGAAAAAAGCCAAACTAAGGAAATATATATATATTTTATATTTTCTACCAGTGGCTATCAGACCTTAACGTACGACACCTCTCACATGTACAGTAATAACAATAGAACAATAATTTAATTATGTGTGCAACAACTCAAATGTGCAATAACTTTCCTACTTCTAAACTCTTACTGCTGTATACAGTATATCTGTACTTATTATTATAGACACAGTCACTTTACATTTTATTATTCTATTGTATCATAAGACTTATATATGTGTATGTTGTAAATTATTATTAGAGTGTTTATTCTTCTACACAACCAGCTGTTACTGCAATAACTGCAATTTCCCCCTGGGATCAATAAAGTATTTCTGATTCTGATATATATATATATAAAAACACACACACACATAGATAGATAGATAGATAGATAGATAGATAGATAGATAGATAGATAGAGAAGTATCTAGCTTGTTGATTTTAACTTAAGCTTGTTGTACTTATTATTTTTGGGGGGCTTTTGCAACATTTCAGTAATTTATTCTCTCTGCTGTAATGATAATTTGGGGACAGGTATGTAGCTGGAGTAAGATCTGCTTTCTAGAAGTAACAAAAGCTATTAGCATTCACTGAAAAATTACAAAAAATTTAAATCCACTCCAAAGATGTATTCAAGATACATCATCAGGAGGGTTTACTGCTATTTAAACTAGAAGAACTCTTGTTTAAGGACTGATTGTCACTATAGAGTGTGAGCATGCACGTGAACAACAGATGCCACAGTAACATTAATTTTGGTAGGAGTGCACCTTAAAACATACCTCCCTCTTCACCCTCTGCCACCTCAGAAACCTCCAAACCTAAGATACCACTCAGCTGTTTAGCTCCATCCTTTTCAGCATCACTGGTGCCTTGACCCACCCATAGCACAGAGCCTGATGGGCTCACCATAACAAAGGCATCATTGGAATTGAGGTTGGAGGCCACTGCATCAACCTTTATCAGGAGTGGAAAAGGAATTAAAAAGCTTTCCAGAAATAAATACAATATATGTTTGTAAATACAGACGATCACTTAAAAGATTTAATCTATATAACTGCATTTACCTCAATAGCCCTTGTCTGCCCAGCAGTGCTGGACCGCACTTGGAAGAGGCGGATCTTTGCAGCCTCTGTTTGGCCACCTCGTCTGGAAGTACCACCCTTATACACCACCAATGGCTTTTCTCCAAAAATACTCATGAGGTGGGGAGGTTCTTTGCCTTGAACCACTCGCACCTATGGCATTGAAACATTTAAACAAGTGTATGCTAGATCCATATTAGATCCATTTCACACACCTCTGGCAGTGGGACTGAATGAAATACCTGAATTCAGTGCCA
Organism: Megaleporinus macrocephalus; assembly: GCA_021613375.1. Lineage (NCBI taxonomy): Eukaryota > Metazoa > Chordata > Actinopteri > Characiformes > Anostomidae > Megaleporinus > Megaleporinus macrocephalus. The sequence continues at coordinate 17,178,937 of CM038725.1, read as the reverse complement.
TAAAAAGAAGTGTGTCGCAATTGTTTTGTTTATTATATCCCATTTCTGTTAACACATAACTTCTTTAAACAAATAATGTACCTTTATTTTAAGGACCCCTAAAACTGTCTTGCGTTCCCTTGATTATAGCTACAATGTAGTGGGAAAAAAAGTAAAGCAAGATTAGAGATGCATTCTACCTGTACTGCTCCTCCTCCTAGCTCATTGTCCAGCTGAGCAGCCAAGATGGAGGAGGCTCCTTTCTCATCCTGGCTGGAATCCTCTCCTTGCCTGTGTACAGTAATATAACATCTTTTATGCACTTTCACAATAGCTGTTTCATGGTCTTGACTCACCCCATTTAAACAACTGAAGTCATGCCAAGTGATGCATTCAATGATGGTAAATAATACTGTTAGGTGACCCTGTCAGATACTATTACTTAAAGAGTATGTAACACGAACACACAAAGCCACTGAGCTGCAGCCAAATCTTCTACTGAAAGTGTACACCATCCTAGCTGTTCATTATGGGTGGGGCAGTGGCTATGCCTTTTGTTCTCACCATATGTAGATAATTTGGCCATGACGACCCCCATGCTGGTAGCTGTAGTGGATGATGTAACTGTCTCCTCCATAGAACTGTCCATAGGTGGAGGGATCAACTTCCACCTTGTTTGCTCCCTCAATGCGCCAAATCTGCACAGAGAGAGATGGAGTTAACCGATAGCAGCTTCAATAATATACGAAGACATTCATACATTTAGATAATTTATCATTAAAGCTCTTGAAAAGCTCATTCCTGTTTTGGTATTTAATATATCAAAAACAGCTTTTTTGAATTCATTGTTTTTGCAATGTCACAAGAACCAACATATATACACCTATTTAGCCTATAGCGGTTTAGCTCTGTCCACTCTGTCCAATAGAAGTCTATCCAAGAAGTCTGTCAGAGTGGTTTCTAAACCAGGCACAATATGGGACAGCCAGTCGGGACAAAGCTCATTTATCTTAGATCAGTCTTAAAGGCACAGTAACAAAAACAGCCTGTCATTTTAAGGGATAACGACCGATTGTAAAATGTCTATGGTACATAAATGAAACACAAGAAGGTGTAGGATTTTTGTTAAAAAATTCCAAAACTAAAAGTAACAACAGACTTGGAAGAAATAACTTTTTTGACAGTATGTCAAAGATGTCTATGTATTGTGTTGCAGAGATATCTACTAAAGTTAGGTTGTTGAATTTCCTGCTCCCCATTTGATCATTTAAGGGCAGGTAGCCAATAAAAGGCACAGAAATGCAACTACAGTCTAAGCTCTTGGCAAGCAACCATTATCGCCATGGCTGCCTGGTCCTTGCAAGAAACCACATTCAGCAGCTAAGAAAAAAAGTGAACAGAAACGCTCCACCATTGGAGACGCCTAAAGTTTGATGCTGAACTCTCAACAATTCTTCTACACAGGTAAGTAAACAACTATTAGATTTTTAGTGAAACCTTTTAAAGGTAGAGGTAGATAATTGTTTTAAGTTACTGAAATGGATAACATAGTCACTGTCCAAAGAAAACAAGCCTCTCTAAAACAGCAACTTTAAAAGTAAAGAACATTTTGGCCATTCCTGTAATGTCAATGGAACCATAATATTATGGAGCGTATCTCTTGGTCCAATATTCATGAAACTGCTGAGTTCAAATGATGTAGAGAAAAAAAAAGGGAAAAGGTTTTTTTTGGACAGCGTTAAAATACTTAATTTGAGAAGGAAACCAGCATTTACTTGTTTTTTATGATGCGGAGGACACCACAATATTCTAGGTTACTGCCTCCTGCCTGTTTGGAGTTGGAAGTATTAATTTTACATATTGCTTCTTTAAAGGTAACTTCTACATCTCAAAGTTGATGTTTTATGAAATATCACCTTTTTCTCTCCATCCCCCTTGTCAAACATTCCATGCTGAGCAGCCATGGCACTTGAGCCATGAAGTGAAGAGGCATCGAAGGGCACTTTCTCAATCTTGGCAACCTTGTTGGGCACATAGGCTTTCCCCAGCCCCTCTGTCTGGGCCACATCGCGCCAAACCTTGAAGAACTGTTTGAACAGAGGAGTCTCCCCATTTTCAGGCAAGACCTGGACCTGGGTGTGTTTTGGATAGCCCATCTTCTGGATGAACTCCTCCGCAGCCTTCATCCCTGCACTCCTCTCCTCTGGACTGGCCTCTTTACCTGCAATTAAAAAAAAAGTTTTATCAGTAAAATTTTAATCTGTAAAATGCTCTTATTTACAGGTACAGTTATCAATAAATACACAACAGTTCAATACAAACCTTTCCAAAAAAAGATCTTGCCACTACAGCCATGATCCAAGATAAAGCAGTCAGTGGACTCCAATGCATTTTGAGAGAAGGGGTTCTCTCCTGCTATCAGAGTGATAGACATGTCTCCACTGCCGTCAGACACCTTAATATTGGATTTATACAGCATTATCATCTCTCACTGATTTCATTTGTTACAAAAATAAGAAAAAGGTAAATAAAGAAACGACAGAGCCTTACCTTGTATAACTTTGCCATCTTACTATTCGATGCGTCAGTTTCGGTGTCGTCACAGTCCGTATCAGGAAGTTCAGGCTTTGGTCCGAGAATCTTAAAGAGGTTATAAGAGAATTGCTGTTTACATAAATGGTTTAAAGGCCATGCACAGCCACAGATGTGAACATCTACATTTACTTTGTTGTTGACTGATCATAAACGATACCATACAGCAAAACCTATACCAAGCCATTACCACTGGTTGGTCACAAGTTGCTCACACAAGCATTATCACAAGGACATAGGAAAATCCAGAGACCACCCTTTTATTGTTTAATGCAGAGAATTTGTTACACACCTCCAAAGATCAGTCCAAGAAGTTGGTTGCATGTTCTGCTTCTCACAATCTAAATAATTCCAGACAAATTAGGTGATGTAGAGGTCTGTGGCTCTAAGGTGGTCAGACCACAATAGCAGCTTGTTTAAATGAAATTTTTCTTGTTTTCTTTTTGTCTATTATTATAAATACACAGGAGACATATGACATTAATTAAACAACAAGTTGAAATGATTCCTAAAAGTGAGCACTGTTGGACTGTTTAATAAAAGGTACGATTGTGTTCCACAGTTTAGAAGCAGGATAACCCACAGAGGCCTCTCTGTGTTTTCTGTAGTTTACAGATGGCAACTGCAGATCTAAGATTATGTGTTATGACATAAACATCAACATTATGTGAGGTACAGAGGCGCTTTAAGCTTATTGAGAGCTTAAAGAACTAGTGGCAAAACTATAAAGAGAAGATAAAACACCTTCTTTTAATGGAAGAAGTGACAGAGAAAATACACTTTGACGTTTGGCTATGTGTCCTGATGGGCCCCTGTAATCACCTACCTTCACATGTTAAAACAGTCTTATGGACCCAGACTGTGGTTTCTTATATTTTATTTATGGATTGTCAATTCTTGAAATACATATGCCCTGTGTGTGATTATGTAAATGTGTTACTAAAGATACCAATGCTAGACTGCAAGTTTGCAATCCCCCTTTTTTCTGTGTTTGATGACTTGTTTGTTTGTGTATATGACTTTTTAGAATTGATTACACATAGGTAGATATTGTATGTACAGGCATAAATCTTAAAAATTAAGTTTAAAATGTACAGGTATGATATGAGCTGTTTATGAGCTGATATGTTCAAGTTGTAGACGGTGAACTGTATTCTTAGGAAGTCCAGTAAAACAAGCATCTCAGTTATCAACTGTAACTAACATATGAACAATTTCTTAAAGATTGTACTTCAGGTTTGGTATATAAAACCATAACGCAGCCTTGTCCGTGTTACTGTACCAAGAATCAGTGTTTTTCTCCCTTGATTTAGGTTTAGAAACGCATCCACTAAAAAGTATCTGCTACACAGCTGGATAGCCTGACATTTTATGAACTCTAGTTTGTTCACTTTGCCTTTTCCCTTATTTTATACATGTGGAATACATCCAATTAGCCTCAGAAATGTCTCCAGAGAAATTGCTAGATTTACACCTAATGGCCATTATTACTGAAAATGTACAAATGAATGGTGGTCTCTGAATGTATATGACACAACTATACATACATACATACATACATACATACATACATACAACACAGAATTACAATATACACATATTTTGTAGTTGTTTTGTGTCTGTGATTTAAAAAGTTAGCATAAAATTTAGTTTCTGGATGTATTTAGCCTAATATAAAAGTAGCTCATAACAAGGAAATTGTTGACATATATGCTTCCTATCATAACATACCTCCAGCATCTTGTCAGGCTCTGACCCTTGTTCACACATGTACAACTTTGCTCTTCCACGCCGCTCATTATCACGGATACCTTTGGAAACACTGGTGGCTTTCAATCTCTCAAAATGATTGCTCTTGGAGCCACACCACTGGTATAGTTCCTGGGGCACAGCATAGTAACGAAACATCACATAACGTCTATAATATTTTATGGAGATGCTTGCATAAAAACAACGTCAGCTTTGAATAAAATTTAAGAAAAAAAATGAACTGATGTTCATTTGCCTCTCCCAAATCCAGAATAAAGCAGTCCGCCTGGTTGAAACTGTCCCAGCTCACAGGAACCTCAGTGGCCCTCACTATCCGTCTGCCGGTAACATGGAGGACTCTTTGTATCCCCTCATTGGAGACAACGTGTCTGAATCCTGAGACCACTCCGCCTTGCTGAAGTAAAAGGAGCCAGATAGAACACCCATAAAGACCCACTCAGTCCAAAGGATGTAGCAAATTAGCGATGCAGTAACAGCCATCTAAAAACATAAGCCTTAAAACTACCATTATTACAGTTTCCAAGTGGAAAAAAGCACAAGTGCATGCATAACATAAGCCCCTCCCCATTCACTGACCACTTTACTCTGATAGGATGACCCCTGGTTGCCTAGTTTTGATTATTGGTCAGATTTCTAATAACAGCAAAAAAAACTGATATGACACTGAAATTGTTACACTTGTATGTGTGTTGTTAGGCTGTAATTCCTGCTTACCATGTATGTCAGCCCTGATTTAAAGTAGCCTACGAAGGTTTTTGACTCATAGCCCTGGACCTCACGATACTGAACAGGTGTCCCCCCGAGGTAGTCATCCATTTGGACAGTAAAAATAGCTGCTGCAGCACTCTCATCTATTGTACAGCTAGTACCTGAACAAGAAGAGAAGACTTCTAAAACATAGTGTACAGTCATATACCAAGTTCAAATGATGATATCCCAAGATCTGGCAGCCCTGATCAAATGATGACACCTTATTGGTTTTCTAATTGAAAATGAGTACACACTCCTGCACCTTTTAAAAGTTTATTTGCTAAACCATAGAACAGAGAACTGTATTTACATTAGCTGCTACCTACATGTTGTTGTTGGGGCTGTGATGCTAATAAAGGTAGATAGAAACACAGGATGGTTGCGCATAAATAACAAATAGGAGAGTGTGGGTCAGTATGTCTGTGGAATCTGACCTGAGTGAGTACCGAGTGTGTATATAGTGTGTCTGAAAATGTATAGGACTCTTTGGGGGGAAAAAACAATAATTAATTTGTGGTCAGAGGTCTGCCATAAAATGAGTACGGTGTCTGTTGGTCGAGCAGAAGTTCAGTAGACTGGTGTGCACTTTACAGTCCTATTAATTCTCTATGGGAAAAATTTTTTTTTTGTTTTCTGGAATCTGTGCACCGGATCAAAAAGCTGTATACAAGCCGTAATCACACAATCAGACCGGACTATCTGAAGTTGGTATGGTGTTGATATTTCGAAAACTGCAGGACAAGTTATGCGGCAAAGATCCGGCAGAAAGCAAAAAACAAATAATATATTTGAGCATTGCTTTTCTCTGCGCAACCATAATTAAAGTTGTCCAGGATCTTTTAAAGAACTAAAGTTGGCTTCATTTTCCAGCTTGTTCTGCAAACGTTCTCTTCTATTGCACTTACATTCTGGCTCTTGTACACGCTGTAGTACTTAAAGTGCAACAGATCACTCTAGTAAGAAGCTGGTGAACAGAAAGCCTACTTCAGACTTGTTTTAAGGTGAACATCAGCCATGCACATTGGCAGTTTGGTTTCTTGGAAAGGTTACAAAATGTCTCGACATGTGCTTCGTAGCTTGGAAAGGTATATTTTTGCACAGTCTGCCATTTTCGTTACTGTTGCTCTGGGCTACAACATGAGCTGGTATATGTAAAATTTGGGGGGTGTAAATATTAAGTCTCCTATGAAGAGGCTTAGGATTCTGGTATTTGTATATGAAGTAGAAACAGCAGTGTTTGAGGATGACAGTGTGTCAACTCTACATACTGAACTTACCTTACTCAATGATGATGTAAATACAGTTTTCTATTCTATGGCACCTTTTATTTATTTTGTGTTGATGTTGAGATTGAAAGCAAGAAGGTAGTATAGGTAACATTAGCTAATAGCAAGCTCCAAGCAATTAGCACAACTAACTAAACAGTATGATGATCTAGCTTATTGACACAGAGGATCATTTTATATTCCTGCCTGCGTATATTTGTACATATAGCTTCTGTGTGATTTTTATGGTGTCGCTCTGTAAACCAGCCAAAAAAGGATAAACAACGCACTTAATTCTAGGGCCAAATACTAGGGTGTAAACTAGTATGTAAAACTGCATCTTTACCAAGTTACAAATCTTTTTAAGTAGACATTAGAGAGCAATTTAAAATGCTGAATAAATGCATTCTATAGAAAATTAATCATATTTTGTGTTATATTTCATATTTTATATCAATATAATTTCACTTAGAAAATCAACAACACCTGATCTTAGTGCAGGAGTGTTTAAACCTGTATGTGGATGCACGCCAAAAAAAAAGAAGACGAAGAAAAGTGGATAATTGCGTTAAACAAGTCTCACCCTGCCAGAAGTGGAGGTCATACTGTAGACTCCCTGACCGCTGCTTGATGGTGTTGAGGATGATGTATGTATCTCCTGTGTAAAAGCTTCCATAGAGATTATCTGGCACTGCCACCAAGTCCATTTTCTCAATCCTCCACACCTGAAGTCCAGGCTTCTGCCCGGCACTCTTAAACTCAGGATGATAAACCATTCTGCTGTAATCGACCTGTGGCTGTACAGCAGTCACTAGTTACCTGTGAGCGGCAGTGCTGATAACCAGCCGTGTTCAGGTTAAGCGGAGACTGAAGATTCACTCCTGTGTACGGCAGATTGATTTTATTGCAGTTCACACTCGGACCCGCCCACTCGCACAAAGCCACGCCCATATTATCTAAAGTCCAGACCAATTTTTATTTATTTATTTCTATTAAACATATATATTAATTAATGTGTACTTTACATTTAATTAGGTGAAAAAAACGATCTGTGATGCATGTAAAGATTTTTTTCTAATTATTTGAAAGCGTAGAAAACCGCGTTTTGGTTGCAGTGTTTACGTACTGGAATTTACGTAATTTTTTTAAATAAGTACATCGTCACGTTTTCATTATTTATTTATTTTAAGCAAAAGTCTGCGTTCATTATCTAACAGGGTAAGTATAATCTTGAACGCAATCTTAATTTGGGGGGCTGAGGATCCCACTCAAGTCTTCAGCGCGAGTGGCTTCTCGTGCGGCGCGCTGAGTGTCCGCTAGTGGGCGCCCGAATCACTGTTTTGATAGAAGCCGTGTAGGAAGAAAGTGTCCGCCATACGTGCGAACCTGCCCAGATCTCGAAGAGCCGGCTCGATATTAACATTTTAGGTAAACGCCTTAATTATACTGTTGTTGCAAAGATCTGATTATAACGTTTGACGGTTTTCGGTTGAATGTGAAGTTAACGTGCAGCTGTTAGTTTTAGTATCTTCTTCTCTGCTTGGCTGCTTTGGTTAAACTAGCCCGGCTCTGGCTTTTCCTGGGCTTGTTGCGGCTAAGGCTAAGCTGTCCTTCCTAGCAGAGGTTCACGGAAATGCTCGAGTTATTTATTATTTTCTACTTTCAAAAAGATGTTTCAGTTCTCTAGGTAGCTGTAGTGTTTTTATTTAGCTACTGACTCTATCACTGAACTTCTGTATGACCCCCGGGCCTTATCATCATCATCACAGCCAGCGATTTTAACAGATTCTGCTAGGCTCGCTAACAAGCTCGCTAACCAGCCAGCTAACCTAGATGGCAAATCAGGTTCACTGACGTGAGGCTAGCTAGCGACCACTAGCTGTTTACATGCTCGGCTACTAAGATGTCATTCTGAGGCGAAGCTAACCAGACAACCAAGTGTTTTGTTGTTCTGTGGAAATGAAATGCAGTATGTCATCTTATTGTCAACATGTCAGTTTGATCAGATAGCATAATATCTCGGGATAACGAGCCCTGCCTCACTTTGTGGCTCTGCTTGTGTTTAACATTAGCTTGTTTTCTCACCAACGAACTGGCTAACGTTAGCTAGCTTAGCTGTTACCTTCAACAATAGTTGGCTAACATTAGCTTGCGGTATTATTTGTAGTAGCCACTGTTTATTAAGCTCAATGTTGTGTTCTAGCGTCTTAAGTTGTAATAGATATATCCTCTTTTCTTTTTCAGAACCAAAATGACGACTGCACCGTATAACTACTCCTATATTTTCAAGTACATCATAATTGGTAAGTGGCAACTGCCATCCCAGTTGCCAAGTGTCAAGTCATATGCTGCTGAATGTTTTCATATATTTTTAGATTCACTGCTTTTTGATGTTTACTGAGACTGTGTGTGCCTTTTAAAGGTGATATGGGAGTTGGAAAGTCATGTTTGCTTCACCAATTCACAGAAAAGAAATGTAAGTACTCTCATTACAAACCACCTACTTACAACCAGCTAGTCACTTGCATGTCATGTAACAAAGGACCGTGAATCATTACAGCCTGGCTAGGTCATAGGTTTTTACTGGCTGGCAACTCTTATCAATTGGTTGACTCAAACATGCATTTTCTTTTTAGTCCATTCTGTCCTGTTTTCAACTGGACACGCCTTTGGCTGTTTCGTAGGGAATAAGTGTACAGCGGGGGGTGTGAATGCATCCCTTTCAGACAATACAATGCACATAGCAATACTCAGTTTACGATACAAAAACAATGCAGGTAAACAGGTAACAATTTGATACACTTTAATTAATTACTGAGCCGAAACGATTCTGTTCAGAATTAACGCAGTTCGTTTCAGGTATATTTTGTTTAAAGTAAATTCAACACATTGATGTGTTACAGTTTCAGTAGAGAACAACAATTTGAAAACATTTTTTTACTGTTTTTCTTTTGTCTATCAACCAGTACACAACCATTGGTCTCGCACCACAAAAAAAAATTGTGGTTTAGCTACTTAGCTCAGCAGGCACTGAGAACACCAGCACTGGATGTTGTTTTTTTCCCCCCTTAGTCTCTGAAACAAAACTGCCTAAAGGAGCGTAGCTGTAATATGTTGTCATATGGCGGTTTGGTTTTCCACAAATTTTGCTAATTAGGATAAGTTTTAAGAAAGATGAACTGCTTTTTCTTTTGCAACTTTCAAAGCTTCTTCTCTGTTAATGATATGTAAGCAAGGCAGAATCGGAGGTGGAGATCTACCTCACTCTCTTCTTCTGCTTTTCCTCTCAGACACATTCTGTTTCTCTCACACATGTGTTTATGGACCAGAAAAGTAAATCGTTTTCATTTTTAATTCAGATTAAATCTAGGCTTAGAAGTTAATGTAGCTGGGTCAGAGAAAATGCCTAGTTGCGGTTTTACACAACTCACATTTGGCCTTAGAATGAAACCGTAGCTATCGCTAGTTAGAGGCTTTCTAGTAGCTAACATTACGTAATCTAGCTACTTTGATCTCCACAATAACACAAAGTAAGGTAAAGTTTAAACTGACAAAAAGTCTTTTACAGGTTGCTGTTGGGGTTGTGGTGGTAGTAAAGGTGCAACTGCTCCACTTTTCAGTCTCTAAGCTCAATATTGTTTAAGATTAGCAAAACTTTGCAGCTTAAACCAACAAATTTGAATGAAAGTCATGTAAGATCTTGTTAAAGATGTAGGAGCTGAAGTTGGTCTCCTATTTCTGTTTGATTTGCAAATTTTTTGTTCCATCACACATGGTGTCATTAACATTCTGCTGTCTGTATAAGCTGTAGCATTTAAGGTGGAAGGGAACATTTGATTAAGAAGTTGGCAATCGGGACACCAACTTTAGCCTTGTCTGAAGATAAATGTCAACCATGCCTGCTGACAGTTCGCTTCCTTGAAAGGGTATAAAAAGTGGTGGCTTTTCTTTCACAGTTTAGGAAAAGTAAATTTATCCATGTAGTCTGCCATTCGGTTGCTGCTAAGTAAATTTTGGGGACGTAAAAATCAATGATATTCAGATTTAGCCCGTTTTAGTGCCCTATTTTACAAGTGTGGGATTTGTGTTTAAAGAAGATGACAACAGTGTTTAAGGTTCACGGTATGTGAGTTCTGTATGCTGAACTCTTCTTACTCAGCTACGCATTCCCATTCTCTGGCACCTTTAATGAATTGGAAATGTTACGGTTTTGAATTTGGACACAGGAAACATGCAGCACCATCATGTTGTAACAGGACTGTTTTGAGCATCACCTCTTCTTGCCTGATTCAGTTATGGCGGACTGCCCACACACGATTGGTGTAGAGTTTGGCACGCGGATAATCGAGGTGAGCGGGCAGAAGGTGAAGCTGCAGATCTGGGACACGGCCGGTCAAGAGCGATTCCGCGCGGTTACTCGCAGCTACTACAGAGGAGCTGCCGGAGCGCTCATGGTGTATGACATCACCAGGTAACACTGCTTCTTTTCACTTCATTCAGGTCTTTTCAGCTCGGACATCAGCATGAAGGCTTTAAATTGTTATATGGAACCAGTCTTGTACCAAGGGATGCTCTTATTGTGTAAAAAGAACTAGAGAGCCCTAAAATTACATTATCATTTTTATTGGATTGCATATTTAATACCACTTCCTAAGAAGCTTATTCTGATACTTGGTGGTCCTCCTCTGCAGGCGAAGCACGTACAACCACCTCAGCAGCTGGCTGACTGATGCAAGGAATCTCACCAACCCTAACACAGTATGTTTATGTTCCTGATGCCCCTGCATGAGTCCATACAAAATCATAATGGCTTTGCTGCTATGCAGGTAAGCATGGCCACAATCATTTATTACATTTATAGATTCTGAGTATGAGCATTCTTTGTGCAGGTGATCATTCTTATTGGTAACAAAGCGGATCTCGAAGCCCAGCGAGATGTTACATATGAGGAGGCTAAGCAGTTTGCTGAAGAGAATGGTAGGAAAAAAGTGTTTATGGGGTATAATAACTGGGTTGAATTTTAAATATTGGGCATTGGGCTGTATTTGGCTCTGCATTGTATACTTTCTTGAAATGAGTATGTTGTCTAAATAGATTCCTTTTATTCCTTGTTCTTTTGTAAAAGGCCTGTTGTTCCTTGAGGCAAGCGCAAAAACGTAAGTTTATGTTTGTTTGTTGGTGGGGCTTTGTTTTGGGAAATAACTTGACAATACAGTATATCATCAGTATATTATGAGACAGGTTGCAATTATAAAATATAGTACAACAGATTCCGTCAGCAAAAAAAAAGATTTTTGTATAGTATTTTTTTTGCTTTGCTTAACATTCATGCCAATGTTAAGGACGCATGGGAGACAGTAACGGTTACAGGGTTTCAACAGACGTGAACCACTGTCTGCCAGCAGTTGTGTTTTTGAGTATTTAAGTATTAATATAATATTGTGATACTCAAGCATTTTTTTTTAGTAATGCTGAATGTCTTCATTTGTTTAGAGGTGAGAATGTGGAAGATGCATTCCTGGAGGCAGCCAAGAAGATCTACCAGAACATTCAGGATGGCAGCCTGGACCTGAACGCAGCCGAGTCAGGGGTCCAGCACAAGCCCACTGCTCCGCAGGGAGGCCGACTCTCCAGCGACGCACAGCCCCAGAAGGAGGGCTGCAGCTGTTAATGACCATGAAGACTTCCTTTTCCTCTCTTTCTTTCTTTCTCCCTCCCTCTCTCTATCACTTTCCGAATCTACCCTCCAACCCTACACCTTGGCCTCTTTCTGCCGGTCTCTTTCTCTTTTTTTCCTGTCCTTCCATTCTGATTGGCCATAAGGTTGGAGGTTAGAGTTTTCAGGCTGGACAGCTCCAAACACCGGAGGAGTAGCACAGTCAGCTTTCACCATTCATCTCTTCTCCTTTCCTCTCCCTTCCTCCTCCTCCCTCCCTCCCTCACTCATTTTGCCTGTTCATAACGCACGCATCCCAGTTCACCCTGCGAGCACTCGCTGGAGGAAGTCTCCGTCTCGGAACACTAATCTAGATGGCTGATAAACTGGAAAAAAAGAAAAATATCAGGTTTATCAAAAAGCAGAGTGATGTGCATAACTGTAAATGAAACATCTTGTGTACAGCAGCTGTTGGAATATTGGGGTAATTTAAACAGATGAAAATTTTGATATGTTATTCTCGTTTAGGTGGAAAAGAAATAACACGTTTAGGCAAAATCCGATTTTAGAATGTGCTTGAGGGGAGATGCATGATGATCTGTTATTGTACATTTTGTTAAAAAGAAAAAACAACTTAATTGATATTGTATTCCGTTTTAATTAGGATTTATGCAGTGTCACAAGTAACAAATCACCACATATTTATCCCTGTTTGTACCTATTCAAGACATTATACAAGTACTACACAAGATGAGTATTGTTAAAAACCAAATGGAAGTTCCATTGTTAAAAAAAATCAGCTGTTCTTTTGGTTGCTTCAGATGCAAAATGTTTTAAGTTGTAGAACAGTGATAGTAATATATTGAAAGGACCCACATTTTGGGTCCATATGAACGTATTTGCACTTTGTAGTTGGTTTTCAAAGGCCTGGAGCTCTTTTTATTATCTTATTAGTCTTAAGTCTGTCCATCCCGGAACATTCAGATTGAAATATTCAGCTTCCTCACTTTGGGTTTAGAGAACAGACCAGAACAGTTTGACCCCGGCAGGAGAATATTCCTCTCAGTTTTACAGTCAAATTTCAGTGCCCTTTAAATTCAGTGTAAACTCTTAGCATATCAGAGTATTATTCTTTGAATTTTATCTTCTGCTGCCTTATTGTGTTTGCTCTCATGTCCTCCTTTTTCTGTAAATCCTGTTCAGTTTGTAAAATACAGTACATAATCAAGTCACTAAACTAAAACGCTATGAAGTAAGAACTAATTTTGGGCTTTTAAACCCTTTCAGAAGCATTCCTTTAGTTTACACGTGTACATTATTTCACAGTGAATTCAAAGGGGCAGACGTGATCTGTGAGTTAATTTAAATTAATCTAAAAATTAACCTTGAATACCAGTAAGGGAAAAAAATAGAGCCCCTTTTTAAGGAACACAGCATTTTAATTGACCAGCAACAGAATGTTTTACTGGTAGACGTTTGGAGGGAATAAGGAAGCACTCCGGAAATTCTATTAAATTGGTGTTGCAGTGAGATGTAAAGGAGTACGTGTGCAGTTGTTTTGTAAACTAAATTTTTATTTGAGCCCGCTCTTGCTTTTTTTCCATGTCTCGGTGACTTTAAAAGACATATATAATCTGCTCTGAAACTCTTCTGTAAGTGACATTTGTTTGTAATTATGTTAATAAAGACAATGCTGTAGCTGGTCTCTGATCATCATTAGCAGCGTGCTTAAGAACCCCAAGTATTTATAAAGAAAAGAGGATGTAAAATATAGAAAATGGTGAATGTTTTATTGCACACAAAGTTGTAACGGTACAGAAGATACAAAGTTACTTGTATTGTTGTAAGTGCTGTAATAAATATTTTACTTACTTGCATTACTACTGAATTTTCTTAAAGGCATGTACAAAATAGTAAACGCTTAACTTAGATGTAGAATGTAGCTTTAAGGCACACAACTGTTATTTTTATATGCTAAAACATTTTAAAAACAATTACATTCATAAGTAAATCATGTGAATTTCACAAGAACAACATCTTTAATATAACAAAGGAGCACTGTGTTCCCTTGTAACCTGAGGTAGTACATAAATGTTAAAGGGGAATTCCACAGTTTTTTTTTTAAAGTTCTGTATAACAGTTTAACAATTTTCTGTATAACAATTATTTAAACAGCTTTGATGTGAAATAGTTAATTTGCTGAAAAATACGAATTTCTATACAGTGGTGGTGATAAGAACCAGGATTCCTCATGTCTACAATGCAAGTACAGCCACTTTACTGTCCAAAACCACCAGCAAACCTACACATCCTAGATGTATATTGTCGCTATCCAATGAAAAACGTCTCTCCATTTTTGTCGATTTTAAGTTTTTTACATCACTTGAACATGCCAATGGGTGTTTTTATCATAAAATTTTTACACAATGTACAGACCAACAGAAGTGCTCCAAAATAGCCTGGAGAAAAATCTGGTTCCATTGACTTCCATTTAAAGAAAAGTATGTTTTCGGTCTCTCCTGTAAACATTGATGAAATGTTGATGATGATGAATTAATGGTGAATGTGAGGGGAAAGAAATGTTTCCTAAGTTTTAAAGATTATTTTGCACCAGAACACGTATGAACACCTTTATGTATCCATTCTACATGAATGGACTGAAATTATATATTATGTTTTTGACAAAACATGTAAAAAAATTATCTGAAAATCAGTTCATGTAATAGGTTTCTAAGAGGGAGCTGTGAGAAGTATGTCTAGTTAGTTAATAATATGTCTAGCACCATTGAGAATACTTCTAGTCTTTCACACCAACCCTAAATGCTTTTATTGACATTAGACATTTAACTATGCTGAATCAGTGGAATTCCCCTTAAAGTTTTATCTTACTCATTTACAGGTGAAAGTGCTTTGGCTCAGCTTGTTTTTGTGGGTGGATATCAAAGGAGCAATCTTCTCTCAAAGCTGAGAGACTCTTAGCTCCAGTACTTCACAGTAAGAGAGGGTTTCTCTTTTTTTATACAGGAATGGCTTTAGTGCACTTGGCTCAGAAGGCGTGCTTGGTCTTTCTCAGGGACAGAGGGGTCCAGTCTAATGGGACTATAGGAACGCTCTGCTCTTCTGTGCTGCTGCCAGCTCTCGGTGCTGGACTGAAAAAGAAAGAAGAAATACATTAAAGCTTTTATGTTTCTTTACTCCATCATCGCCCAGTCCAAGTGTGCTGAAGACACATAATAGGCTCTGTGTTAGAAAGCAAAACAGACTAGTTCTCTTTTTCTGTTGTCTTTTTTGCAGAACTGAAAGAGCATTACTGAGGCTGTAAGCCATTGGTGGGGAATTCTGCTCCTAGAGGAGTGCTGAACGGTTTTATGATTTTTAGGCTCAGACATTATTCACTAGCTTTAATGGATGCATTACAGCAAGGAATCGGAAAACTGTGCTAGACTTTGGTGTCTGTACCTCATCCTGACACAACATACTGTACAGTAAACAAAAGGAGATCTCCAGTGATCACTTACAGAGCTGTACTTGGTATGTATTTCAGAGTCACTTGGAAAAGGGGGTTCGTGGCTGGATTTGCTCAGTAGCTGGTCCAGCTTGTCTACCCGTCTGCGTAGTCCCTGAATGCTGCCCTCTGTCTGCTGCCTGCGCAGACTCAGCACCTCCTGCTGAGAGAACATTGACCTGCGCAGCTGGGCCTGCAGAAAACAAGCACATGACCTTACGATTTCGTACAAAATAAACACATTGTTTAGTAAAAACGTTCTTAACTTTTAATGCAAGTAAATGATGAAATATTTTTCGTCCAAGAACTTTTGAAAAATTCTTTTGGTCCATTCATCAAAAACAATTAAAAATAAAGGAAAACTCACTTTTTCAAACTATGTAAATATATATATATATATATATATATATATATATATATATATATATATATATATATATATATATATATATATATATATATATATATATATATGAGAAATGAGGTTTTGTCCAACACAGCAATGTTACTAAAAGTTAATAAATTACACTGTGAGAAGATTAACCTGTACCTTCAGATGATCTTCATGCTGCCTCAGTCTCTCTCTCAGTGCTTCCCCTCGCCACTTCTCGTCCTAGACAAGAAATACAGATATTTCTATGCAAAGGTTGGGCACCCAGGTCAAGTTTGTTGGTAATCATAATGTTAAGGTAGATTTTATGATTTATTTTTTTTACTAAGCTAAACTTAATTAAATAAAACATGATGTTTAAGCGTGTTCTCTGTAGAGGATGTATCAACTCAGACAATCAGTAAAACATAATTTCACCAGGGATGTCAACTGTACGTTTACATTTTTACTTATTAACTGTTAACAGTCTAGCATTCAAGTATTAAATCCTCTAAAATCCAGCCCATACTTTGGTGTTGTAATTGGCTTTTCTCACAGCCAGTGGAGCCAAGAGGTGGTTCTCCTTGTGGTTGTCCATATCTGAGGATGCTGTGGATTGTGACTCCAGCTCCTTCAAACTGCTGTCTACCTCTGCTTTTACCTCTGACCTCAGAGAGCGGACTGTGTCTTTGATCTCTCGGATACGAGTCTCCTCCTCTCCTTGGCTCCGTAGCTGAGGATGAATTAACAGAAGCGTCAAGATTACTCAGATCTTTTGTCTGAGGGCTGCACAATATGGTCCCAATATCATATTGTGATAATATTGCTATGTCTTACAGTAAATACTTTAACTTATTGTCTAACTCTAACTTTCTGTTAGCTTGTTGCCAAGGTGGTTGACCAAAAGTGTGACCAATTTGTTTCTGCAAACATTCATCCTGTTTATTTTTCTTTCCTAAGCTAGACAGGGTTAAAGTATCTGACTTTCTAAAGTCTCTGGCAGCAAAAGTAAGCAAAAGGTAGAGTCTATAATGAGGTTTTGTGAACTGATTCAAACACACAATCATCATAATTAATCTAAAACCTACTGTTTCTACCACCTAGTCCGTAATATAGACCAAATTAAGGCAGATATCACCAATAAAAAATTTGCAAATGATTTATTGTGCAACCCTACAATCCACAGTGACTGAGAACTTGATGTTACAGAAGACTGCTCTAGAGTAAGTAGTTAGTGTACTCTATCTTTGAGGTGGACCAGCTCCTGGGACGTTGAGTTGAGCTCCAGCTGAAGGCCTCTGGCTCTCTCATGGTTCTCCTGAGCTGCATGATCCGTCACCGCCAGCTCCCTGTGCAGCCTCTCCCGCTCCTGTACACACACAGTATTAAGTCTTTCGTATAGGAGGGTTTTCAGGATGCAAATCATCAACTCACACTATAAACAGACTATTAAAGATGAGCAAAGGTCAATGTTTTTCACCTTCTCTGCCTGCAGAAGTTTTTCTTTATCAGCAGCACTAAAGTTCTTCACTACCGCAAGTCGGTCCTCTGTGCTTCTCCTCTCTGTGGCCAGAGTGTCTTGAAGACACTGGAGCTCAGAGCGGCAGGTCTCCAGCTCCTCCCTGAGCTTTCTCACCTCCTTAGTTTTGGCCCTTAGCCTGACCTCTCCCTCAGCCAACTCCATCTCTGTACACATACACACAAATCTGTAAGACACTAGAGAACTAGTGTTTAACCAAGTACTGACTCCTTGAATTATTAAGGGTCATTTGGCTGTTGGGGTATTAATAACTAGCATAATACTCCTAATAATAAGCATAATAATACTTGTTGACCTTAAGACTTTATACCAAAAAACTACCAGGGGTGTAAGGACTAACAAAATGGATTACTTGATTTGACAGGATACAGTCCTGTCTCAGTGCCTTACATTTACATTAAAGCTTTACCATTTTAAGTTTTTCAGTTTTCCAGTTTCAATAAAGTAAACCATATAAATAAACAACGTATAAAACAAAATTTGTGCTTTATACTGTCCTAATTAAATGCTCTACCACAAGATAACATGTTAGCCCCACACTATAATGATAGTCACAATATGATACAACACAGTATGATACACTGCAGTATAGTGTTATACAGTTACATCCCTTGAGACTACCATCCCTTGTAACTAGCATAAATGATTAAGGACCTATGACAGTTTCATAATAGCTACTGAATCATTTATAATAATTTCATGATGAAAATAATGAAAGTGATTTTTAACAATTATGACAGTGAGGAATTAAGGTTTAGGCCCACATATTGGCCCTTAGGGCTTAAAGGATTATAATTAGTACTGAGAACATATCCTTCCATACAAAAGCAAAATAAATATTAATAGTTTATCTCCAAACTTACCCAGCTGTGCTATTCTGTCCTTCAGCAGAGCACTGTGCTGCTGATCTGTTTGCAGAAAGCATCTCTTCTTCTCTAGTTCTTCAATAGTAGCTGCAACTTGCTCCATCTTCTCCACACGCTGGGCAAGGGCTCCCTCTAGTGCCTGCAGCTGAGACTGCAGCTTCTGCTGTTGCTGTCTCTGCAGCTCCTCCAACTCCAAACTCTGCTGCTGTTGGGCCTTCATGTGCTAGACATAAAAAGAGGCATACAGTGAATGCACTTCGACACTGGTAGACTATCTGTC
The DNA here is from genome assembly GCA_021613375.1 of Megaleporinus macrocephalus. Lineage (NCBI taxonomy): Eukaryota > Metazoa > Chordata > Actinopteri > Characiformes > Anostomidae > Megaleporinus > Megaleporinus macrocephalus. The sequence goes on along the minus strand of CM038725.1, from coordinate 17,160,364 downwards.
CTCTTGTGTTGTTCCTAAAGAAAAGTAAAGGTGGGTTCAGCAGCCACAAGTAACTAATGTAAAGAGTAAATAATGACTTAAGTGAAAGTAAAGTATCTAGCTAGGAAAGTGCTTTTTAAGTATAAGTACATAAGTAGAAGATCAAAAACTCAAGTACAGAGTAACATATAAATCTTTTAAGGATCCTTTAATTTACCTAATTACAACCCATCTGGCCTTAAAGCTAGACAGTAACACTGGCCCTTTATTAGCACACTTATCCCTTAAAGGAATAGTTAAGTGAAAAATCTAATTCACCGAAATTTCCATTTACCCTAGTATAAGTCCACTTACATTGACAAGAAACACTAATTCAACCAAATAGAAACTCAATAGTCAACCAAATAACCCAAGTTGTTTCTGTAAAATTATAGCACCAAAACTTCTCAGCCCTCTGAAACCACATCAGTTCATTAAGATTTAAGATTAAGATGGTTTTCAACACAGTATGCTACAAAATGAACAAAACTTTACTGCTATGGGCAACAATTGTAGACAACATCAGGGCAGGACTGATCTTGGATCAGATTTCTGCTAAAGACAGACCCTAAAGTGACTGCTTTAGGTCACTACAACATTAGTCATGTTAGTCTGACCACTCAACCTCTAAACATGTTTCTTAACTGTTCTAAAATTTGATTTTTGCGAAACTGTTCCTTGAAACTACAATGGATAGCTATGTAATGGCATTGCAAACAGCTACCTCACCTCTTCTTGCTGTTCAAGTTGGGCTTCCTTCTTGGTCACTGCCACTTCTAGCTCTTTCAGCTGCTGCTCCAGTTTGTCCACTCTCTGCTGTCTCCTCTGGATCTTCTCAGTCTTGTTTTGCAGCTCAGCCTTTTGCTCTTGCTGCTGCTTTGCCAGGTTATCCTGCTCTTTCTGAGCATCATCTACTTCCTGAATGCAGTAAAACAAAGCAAGATGAATTCGATTAGCACTTTTTAAACATAACCTAAGTTCTAATCAAAAACACAATATAGGTTACCTTTCTGATCTTCTCTAGCTGAAGTTGAGAGTGTGCAGCCTGCTCCTTTAGCTTATTCAAACATTCAGTTTTCTCTGGAGAAGACAACAAGCACAAATCACCCACACATCATATTTTAACCCACCAGATCCAACGAAATTTCATATGATGCTTGTCTGTACCGTCTAGCTGCTGCTGGGTCGTGGCTGTATCTCTGTCGGCCTCTTCTCTGAGGCTCTGAGCGTGTCTGTGTTCCTTCTTTAGCTTAATCACCTCTGCCTGGACCTTCAATAGCTCTGCCTCTGCTGCTTGTGCTCCCTCCTCTGCTGTCACCAAACATCTGCCCAATTAGATAGCAATGCTTTGGTTTCACAATACAATGCATAATGTGAATAATACTGTTTAACTTGCACTGAAACCTTTGCCGTTGTGGTAATTACTGGGGAAAGGCAGTGAGTAGTGCTATTGCCTCACAGCAAGATGGGCCTGGGTTCAATTCTGTGTAGAGTGTGCATGTTCTCATTATGTCTGTTTGGTTTTCCTCCCACAGTCCATAAATATGCAGTCAGGTGAACTGGAAACACTAAATTAGCCCAGAGGTATGAGTGTGTTTGTGATTGTTACTGTCTGTGTGTCTTCCCTGTGATGGACTGGTGACATGTCCAGCGTATTTCCTGCCCAATACTGGGATAGTCTCCAGCACCCCCCAAAAGGAAAAGCAGCTTAAAGCATCAATGAATGAATGAATGAATAAACATTGAAAGTAAACATAAAAGTGATCTGACAGGACAGGTGGATAACTCACGAGTTTGTACCTCTGAGCATGTGTGCGGCGGGCCTCCAAGTTAGTGCACTGCTCCTGCAGCCTTCTCTGCCCCTCCCGCTTCTCCTGCAGCTCTTGCTGTACCACCTGCAGCTCCATACGCACCTGTGGGATTCACACATCTAACTTAAAGATCTTGCATTACGCAGTTGTCTTGTTTTTTTATGTGTATTTTTAAGTACCAACACTCTTCCATCAATAATCTCCCTAGTACTTAGAATTAAAAGCCACACTATGCACATTTTGGTGATTTAGAGAACACTCAGTCAGAGTTCAAAAATCTGCATGTATAAATACCACCTCAAAGCACGGCCCTGGATTCATCTGCAGTTCTCACCTGGTGCAGCGTTTTCTGGCTCTTTTCTAGCTGATCTACTTTCTGGTCCTGTTGAACTTTTACTCCCTCCAGCTCAGTAGTCTCCAGTTGGATCATCTCTAACACATGCTTTAGTTCTACACAAGAACAGGGAAATAAACTCGTTATGGATAAAACATAGAGCAGCAGTGTAGCAGCAGCATCAGTGCTGTGAATTTACCTGCTTTATGCTTGATGATGATTGAGCGCAGGTTCTGCACCGTCTCTTGTTCTTCCTGCTCCTCCTTTTTAAACTGAGCCAATCTGTTCCTCTTCTCTGAGAGCTGAGAGTCCAACTCTCCCTTTTGCACAGCCAGAGCCTGCATATCAACACGCAGCTCCTACACACGCAGAAAAACGTATTACCACAGCTTTTATTGAAGAACTTCATTAAAAATGCATGACTTCTACTCTATGACGATTACATTTTGCATTGTTTTCCACATAGTTACTGAAACAATAATGAGCATTTGTTTAAGGGGTTAAGGTAGACATATTATGATTCAGGTGTGCATGGTAAAAGGATTTGACAAAAATATTACCTACCCTAATGATACCTGGTAGTTTTTAATTTTCAACTGCACCACTGTTAATATTTTTCATTCAACTGTTCTTTAAAAGGTTGATACACCATAGTTCTATGAATGCAGACCTTAATACGTTGCTGTAGGTTGTGTGCATCTTGCTCCCCCTCTCTTAGCACCTCTACCAGACCCTTCCTGTTCTTCTCCACACTTTCCCTCATTATAGCCTCCTCCTCCTGCCACTGCTCTAGCTTTTTGCCCAGCAAAGACAGCTCCTCCTGCTGCAGCAGCACCTGCAAATACACAGGAGTCAAATCAAGTTAGCAATATGTATCAAATAAATGCGACTTGGTAGTAACTTCAGTGTCAAAAAAATGTGTGGAATGCAAATCAAATAAAAAAACAGTGACCAGTGTAAATCCACTTTGACCAATGTTAAAACAAAATCAGTCCAAAGACAAGATGTTTAATGTTTTACCTTACTTTATGTTCCCATTTTGAAATTGATGCTTGCATCGCCACATGTACTTGGGATGTCTTTGACAAACCATTTTAATAAACAGTGTGTATGGCTGCATCAGAACTGTACTACACAAACGCCTTTGTACTGTTTTCAATTAAATATGGGTCAAAACAGAAGCTTCTATACTGCTTTCTGTTTTAATCAGCATTTAACATACTGCTTTAGCTTTTTTGGAATTAGCTCATGCACTGTGTGGCCATGCATTTTTATATGGTGAGGTGATTTTCTTTTTAAATGAAGAAAAATATATTTTGTATAAGATTAGAAGGATTCAGATTATAAGGTAACCAATGAGAAACAACATCTAGAATAGTTTTATTTCAATAAGCTTTGTGCTAGAATCACTGTGTATAGGTTAATCAGAACTTCTTTGTTCAAATGGGTTAAAAAAGTTAATAAAGTTAAATTCTCTTTTACAGTAGATTATATTACACATTCTTTTTCAATGGTTCAATCAGTAAATGTTACCTGGGTGTTGACATGTTCCAGTTCTTTTCTCCGCTGATTTAAAACGATCTCTGTGTCTCTGCAGCTCTTCAAGAGTTTTGCTTCCAGGCTCTGTGTTTCTTTCAGCTTCTCCTGCATTGTATCTAATCTGAATAACAACCAGACAACAGCCACGATAAGAAAGCTTAGTAAAACCTTCAGAGGAGCATTAATGTACAATGAAAGCACCCTTACTTGATCCTTGTTCTCTCCAGATTTCTGTTAACTTCTTGGAATTCTGCATCTCGAGCTGCAATCACTTTTTCTACCTGTTGTAGTGTGTTTTCCTGGTCCTGCTTTTGTTTCCGCATGTCCTTAACCTCTTCCTGGAGATCCCTGTGACAAAGAGAGTTAAACATGAAATTCTAAAGCCAAAATGGCAGAACAGCCTATTCTGCAATCCTGACCAAAGAAGTTGACTGAGTAGTCACCGTGGTACCTGAGCTGCTGTTTGCTGTATACTAGCTGTTTGGCACTGTCCTGTGTCTGTAGTTCAATCTCCTCCAACTCATGTTCTGTTGCCTGCAACCGCCTTTTGGCTTCATTGCAGCTTTGCAAAGTATCTTTGGTCTGCATGCCACATATACATACAAATCAATACATGCAACAGTAATTTTCTATATATATATATCTTATGTCACCACCTCATATATGGAAATGTTATAGAGTGAAGTTATGTTGGACCTTAGCTTTGGCATCTTTTAAGTCAGCCTCAGTCTCCAGCAGCAGGCGCTCTGCCTCTCGTAGCTCAGTCCTGCGTTTCGCCAGAGTCTTTTCCAGGCACTCAACCTCCCCCATTACACATTGCTCCTCCTCTGCATGACTTACTGAACTCTCCAGCAGCCTCCTACAGTCAGACACAGCACAAATCCATTAAAACTAACCCACACATATGTATGTAATTTTTAAGCGATATGATATGACGGGAGCAGTGCAGTTTTAAATTTGTAATTAAATAGGTGTAAGCAGTCTTGCTTGAAAGATATTAGTACAGTTAAAACTCATCCACCCACTGTAGTGTCAACAAACCACAAGTAAGCAGCTGCAGGCTGAGCAGGTGTTCAATTGTTGTGTATGTTGCTGAGGAGAGTTGGCAGCATGGCTGAGGCTGAGAGCAGGTGGGTTCGCTAACCTGTGGCGCTGCAGTCGGTTGACGGTGCGCCGCAGATCTTTAAGCTCCAGCTGTAGATCTGATTTCCGCTCGTCTAGTCTGAGCAGCTCTTGCTCATTGACAGCTCTGCTCGACCGCTGCTCCCTTAAAGAACGCTCTGCCTCTCTCAGAGAGCTCTCCTAGACCAAAACAAACAAACAAAAATCATGTAATGACATGAACATGCAACATTCAATAACATAACATGACTTGGTACAAAATAATAAGTGAAATGTAGCATAATATGACAAAACTAAGCATAACATGAGAGATCTCGATTGATATCATGTAACTAATAGCTTTAAATGATCCATATATGGCTCACCATATCCTGATGGCCAGGCACATTACAGTGTAGAGTCCCATTGGGGATCAAAGGGATTTGAAGATTACTGGGTGGTGGGCCATACACCAGCCTGGCCCCATCAGGAGGAGGGCTATAGAATACTGCACCAGGGACAACAGACACCCCTGGTAAAGGGGGTGCGTAGATGACTGTGCCTTGAGGGAGATGGGTGCCATCCGGTGGCATTGTGTAGATGACGGAGCCAGGTGGAGGAATGAAGTGAGTTCCTCTAACATTATCCCCTTCACTCTCACCATCACTAACTCCATAAGGAGGATCTAGCAAAAAGGAGGATAGAGGTTTCACAGATAAGTTTATAATGTTGACCTGAACATATTTTAGCATGTATGATGAATGGTTAGCATATACAGAAGAATGTATTTCAACAGTTTGCTGTTAGAACTTGAGGAACAATCAAAGTCAAAAACATTAAATTAAATTAAAAACATGAATGAAGATTATATGTTTATCTACTCTGCTCCCTGTATGGACCCTTCTACCACATTATGTACTGACTCTGCAAGCTTTCAATCATTTTATATGGAGCAATTAGCCATTCAAAATTTAGCCCATGACAAAGTTTTAATGTTACATGCGTCACCTCTTCCTCCATGGATCAGTGGGTCATGAGGACAGGGGGAGTAGACCCAGTATCCTGTGTTAGAAGGAGGTCTTGTCTCCTTGGGCTGCCTGCCTCTGGAATGCCTGCCTCTGTCTGGCGAAGGGAGATGCTGAGAACCCAATCCAGAATCGTAAGTGCCCTGAGAGCCCAGACTGGGTGGCTGAAGAAACAAACATAGTCATCTTAAAGAAATCAGCTTGCATAACAAGACAATGTTGAAACAGATAATAATAAAATGGATTACCCTTTCCTTAAAAAAGAGTCTTGCATAAACATCCATAACACTTACGCACAAGGCTGTTAAGTACAGTTTAAAACTATAGTTAATAGCTTACATTTTGGTTTGGTGGTACATAGCACCAGTAGCCTCCATTGCGTGGAGCATCCACAAAACTAGACAAGTAGTTGTTCTGCTGAAGTAGAGTATCTCTAAGTGCTTCTATCTCCTCAAGAAGCTCCTCCAAGTTTCCACTGTTATCTAGAAAGGAAGCAAAGAGAAATGCTAAAACAAATTGTACAGTTATGAGCAATATGATGTGATATTCTGTTAAGAAATGTAATTACCTTCTTTGGTTTCGGCCAACTGATCTCTAAGCCTTTTCGTCTGAGCCTGTTGTCTTTTCAAAGCTCGGTTCAGTCTGGCTAACTCTTTCTGGGGAATGCTGGAGTGTAGGGCACTAGGGCTATCCGTTTCCATTACATGAGCCTACAGCACAAAACACAGTAACACAGCAGTCATATATTATCATACACATAAAAATGCACATGCTACTCAGAACAATGTCATTCAAGTGAGCTGTAGCGTTTTGTCTGTGCTTCTTTATGTACATTATGAGCTTATGTTAACCTTATGATTATGTTACCCTGTCTTGAAGCATTTTCTGCAGAACCTGGATTTCAGCCTCTGCCTTAGTTAGGTCTTGTATGGCTTGAGCAGCCTGGACCCTTGATTCTTTAAGTTCCTCTGCATCCTACACACACAAAAAACACAGCATGTCAGATACAAAAAGACCAAATCTTCAAACATAAGTGTTTGTTTTCATAATAGTTTTCTGAACCTCGGCTCTCTCCTGGCTGATTTTCTGTACAGTGCTGTGGAGCGAGCGGAGCTGATCCTTAGCAGCGTTCAGTTGTTGGGCGGCCATTTGATCTGCAGCAGTGAAGGATCTTCTGAGCTCACGTAATTCCAGATCCAGAGACTGCAGATGTTCCTGGGTGTGAGTCTCGTCAGCCTTCATCTACCCACAAAAGTACATTTCACGTCCTTAAGGACAAACACTCGTTTCTGAGCATTTTTGAGAAGGTTAAATCACTTTGTTCTTACACACACCTGGTTGTCTTGCTCCTCCAGTTCGGTGAGGAGGCGGTCTCTCTCACCCTCAGCCTCCTGCAGACGCTGCAGCATCAGGTACTGCTGTTCCTGGGCATCCTGCAGCTCCTCCTTTAGCCTGATTAGCTCAGCCTCCTCACCACGCCTCTCTGCTGCCTAGAGGGGGAGTAGAAGGTGGCTGAGACATCACAATGAAATAGCTAGACTATGGAAACTAAATATTAAATATATGCCACATTTTTTTTTTGATTGATTATACTCTGAAGAAGTAAAGTGCATCAAAATACACTTAGAGAAATTCTCATTTTAGCAATCCCTATAAAACTGTAGAATTTACTTTATGACCTTAAATAATCATTTAAAAATAATAATTGTTATTAGCAATGGGCTAATTGTGCCTATAGATAGGGCAGATATAAAAATGTACTAACTCTGGTCTGTTCGGCTTCTTCACAAGCTTTTTGGTATTTCTGCTGGTAGTTCCTGAGTCTGTCTTTTAGAGAGGTCACCTCATGTGCTAGCCTGTCCTGACCTCGTTGGGCCTCATCTCGGTCTCTGAAAGCAGCTGAAATGGTGCGATGCAGCTCCTCCTGTAGTTCGGAGAAGCTCTCACCCACCAGATCCCCAGCCTCATTCATCCTGCTGTGAGGAGAACCATCAATCATGAGCCAATAATTCAGCAGACCATCCAATCATTTGTACATGTTAATCTAACAGGGGGTTAAAAATACAGACTCTAGGTTGTGGCTCACGCATATTCCTTTTTGAACCTATTATAATAGTTTCGAATGATGTTTAACACCACGTATGAGCTTCTTTCTTGGTGAAAGTAAAATTCTCAGGATATTTTCAGCTACAGAAAAAGCTTGGTATGTTGTTATACTTGTCTATATTTGATATCATTGTTTACACAGATCATCAAGTGTATCTATAAAAGTAATTCTAAGTCATACTAAAATAATACAATTATTGTGAATTCAGAGGTTCATATCCCTATGAACCTCTGCAATCTATTAGTAAATGTATTCATTCTTGTAATTCTATCTACTATCATGATGTCATACCTCAGCTCTCCTGGCCCTTTGGTTATGCTTCTCCTCAGCTCATCCACATGTTTGATCACTTGTTTAGGGCTCAGAAGCTCTCTTTTAACCTTCTGCAAGTCATTCTGCAGGCCGCTGACCTTCTGCATTAGATCTCCTTTCTCCCTCTGTGGTAGCACATGGACACATTAGGCGGAAAAGCAAACAAACCATGGTCTAAACAGAAGACACATTACTAGTGTCAGCTAATATCAGCTCAAGTGATCATGGCAACAGTAAACAGATAAGAGAGTGTTTGCCAACGGTTACATCTGTCTGTGGGGACACACCTGCAGTGTGGAGAGCTGCTGCAGGAGCTCATTGTTCTCCAGCTCTCTCTCTGCAGCCAGCTGCAGCTGGGCCAGAGCATTCTCTTTAGCCTGCCTTTCCTTCTGCAGCTCTGCCTGGAGTGCAGAATGCTCCAGCTACAAGTAATAACATAGCTTAGAAAATGGCATGCACAGGGAAGGTCTGAAGCTCCAACCAGTAATTACTAGAACATGGGGTAAACCATGAATTGTATGTTAACCTTTAGAAGTGCAAATTTGTAGAATTATAACTGTCAATGTGTTGTAGTATTTAAGATTAAGTACAAAATTATAGTTTTTTTGCAGTTATGTACATCATTAACATAATGCGTGACCTGTACCTGACTGAGCCGACGCAGACGTCCCAACTCTTCTCTCAGTTGGCCAGTCTCAGTGTCTCTCTCCTGCACCTGAGCCTCCAGTTCTGCTTTGTAGGCGCTGACCTGAGCCTGAGCCTGCTTCAGCTCCACATTCTCCCTATTTAGAGCCTCCAACTCCTCCTGGTGCTGCAACAACTCCTGTAAAAATCAACACCAACTACCTTTAATTTAAGAAAATGATTCTGTTAAAAACTACAAAAAATATTTTAAATGCAAGAATCTGAATAAGTATGTTTTTGCCGTTACTTGTAATAACACCTCTTTTGTGCTTTCACTAATCCGCACTGCTTCCTGCTGCAGTTGGCTGAGCTGTTGCTCTTTGTCTTGTAGGAGACGCTGTAGAGCATCCCTCTCCCTCTGTAGGCGCAGGCAGTCAGACTGGGCCCGTCGAGCTTCGTTCTTCACCCCATGCAGGTACTCCTGCAGTCCGGAGATTATGCCCTCTAGATCCTGCTTTAATGCCTCGTTAGCTGCTATCTGACCTGGAAGTGTAGAGCAAACAATCAAAAACATTTTCAATCACACAAAGCAAATAGATAGAAAACAATGAAAAGCAGCTAAACTATTCGTATTCCAGAAGTAAAAGTGTGAACTGCTGGCAGGTTCTGGTCATTCAAAGGGTTGACCCATCACATTTCTTTTTTTTGGCATTCCCCAGCCTCACCTTCAGTTAGCTGTTGCTCCAAATCTTTGATTTCCTGTGTCTCCTTGGTGATGCGTGTGAGCATGTCATCCAGCCTGCCCTCCAGCTCACGGTGCTTCCTGCTCATGATGGCCAGCAACTGACTCTTACTGGCCAACTGAGCCGTCACATGAGTCTGTGAGAAAGCAGGAGGGACCGAGTTTTAATATACGGCAATAAGTTTTATAAACCACTCATGTACTCACTTATTTATTCTCAGGAGTTAGTTCTTGAAGATACTAGGTGGTTAAAAATATGGTTTCTTAAGTGATAAATAATCAGGGAAAAAAACAGACTAAAAAAGGACAAAGTGATAAGCACAAGAAAGAGCAATGCATAACACGGTGAAAATGCTTTACTTTAAACCGCTTCATTTACCATTTACACTAATTCATCCAAATAGGCAAGATTCCCAGTCACGTACAGCCAGACATGTTTTGCACAGTGCTACATTGTACTGTTTATTCTGAGATTGCACTACATCATCAACTTCCTCAACCGTTACTTCCACTGCCGCGCTCCCACAGCATGAACAACATATAATTACTTTCATTCTATGCTGCACTATGTGCAAATGAAGGAACACTTTGTGTTATCTTTTCATGCTTATCCCATGACGTTGCACCCATGGTGCAGGCTATTTTTAAAAAAACAGATAACAAGAACCTTAATTCCTTTTCAAATAGTCCATTGGCAATAGCTAAAGACACTCTTACCCTTTTACAAGCAAAACACATCTCACAACTAAAATTAGATCTTCTCAGATCTTAAAAATACAGAAATAATCAGAGCAACAAACTTACAAAACAAAATGAAACTGAAGAAACTTACATGAGGCGTGCAACTATATCAAACATTCACCATTTTATGAAAAAAATGCAACCTGATGCAAACAACAAACACAAGAACAGAGATATATGACATGCCAGATGTGCAAAGCATGTGAAAGAAATGTGAGAAGAAAACCATGCGCCCCTCCCTTGCTCCAGTGGGGTACTTACTAAAACAGAGCTGTTGTTTGGTTCACACCACCACAAATCTCATCTCCGCTGTGACTGCCCCAGGAGAGGCTATAGGGAGGCTTTGTGCCGAGCTCTAGCATTTCCTGCCTCGGTTAGCTCCTCTCCTTCTCCCTGTAAACTTTTAGCTACGAAGCTTTCGCCTGACTTGCCCCCTCCTTTGAACCTCACCCCCCTCTTCAATGCTCACACACTGATTCTCTGTGCTTTCCTCCTCTCCCTCTAGTGCCCACTTTGAATCAACACAGGAAACTCAGTGTCCCACCAATCACTGCCTGAGACTGGGCTATGACAATACCCTGCTAAGAGGGAGTGAACAACTATTTTAGACTCCACCCAAATTCCCCAGATGAGGAGCCGTCCCTTTTTCTTAAAGAGACATACACCAAATTCATGTTGCCTATACTACTTCTATTAGGTGCCTCTAACTAACCACGTATTCCATGGGGAAGCTCATCATGTTGTTTTCCATGCATAAGCTTTGTTGTCAGTATGAAACCAGGGCAACATTATAGACAGCTGTTTTTGTCAAGCTTGCAAGTACAGCTCTTCTTAGGCTTAACTGACAATTTATTTCAGGTTCACTAGGTTCTGAAAACACTAGTGCAGGAAATTAATTACAGCATGTTTAACAATACACACAAGCACCAGGTTTCAATATTTGTTTAGGATGTAAGATCTGGTAGAGCAATGCTTTGTAGGCTACCTGGACCACATCATAAGTCACACATACAGACTCAGAAGATTCAATGCAAGGTTTAGGTCTCAAGTGCAGAATCAACATTAAATTCATGAAGACATAAGATGACAATAGTGAATAATTCACACCCTTCACCAAATTTTGACAAGTTTTGCATGCAGTGTGAAATATCACTGTTGTATGATGTACTAGAAAGATGTCTGAAAAACTCTACACTACATGTCAGTATGGTGGCAGCAGTGTTACTAACATGTTTTGGGTCTTCTGGTTCCAGAGTTTGTAGTAAGCTTTGGAGCTGCTCCAGCTCCCCCTGAGTCTGGCCCAACTCGGCACTCTGCCTTTCCAGCTGTTTCTCTAGGGCCTCTGCCTCCTTCCGTAGCTCATCCAGCCTGTGTATCTTCCCCCGCAGCTGCTGCCTGAGATGTTCCTTCTCTGCCTCTGAAATCTAGATGATTCCACAAATAGTAATGCTTCTACTTAAACTCTGCCACTATTGCCAAAAACACAAGCTGCATTTAAAAGCATTTCATTTTAATTTAATTGGATACAATTATTCATGAGATTATTTGTGAGTATGTATAGCACATAAGCTCAATAACTGAACAATATGCATAGGACTATATATTTAAAAAATAAAAATAACAACTAAAAGGAATTATACAACAGCAGTCTCACTCTTTTCTGAGAGACTGCATCTTCCAGCTGGTGTAGCTCCTCACTGGCTCTCAGTATCTGTTGCTCTGTGCGCTCAATCTCCTTATGCAGCTGCTGTAACCGTTCTTCTGCTACAAACACACCATGTATTACGGATTAACAACCATGCAGGGTCAATTTCCTGGTCCAATGGACTTGTATGAACTAACATGAACATAAAAATACTACAATTCAGTAACAATCAAAAGAAACTTCAAAACTAGTACAATGTACAAAAGAAAAGGCATGTACTTTACATTTAAACCGTCAGTTACATTTAACTGTCACAATTACATTTCCCAAATATATAATTGGTATGATGTGCTCCAGTTTTCCTCCCACAGTCCAAAGACATGCAGTCTGTCCAGAGTGTTTTCCGCTTTCCACCCAATGTGCATTTCCCAAAATTGTATTATGTATAAAAAGTGCAAATACATCTGCACAATGTAAGATTTCATTCATTTATTAAAACTCACAGAAATACAGTGCCTCCAAGTTGTATGCTACCCCCTGCAGATTTTGCTAATTCAAAAGGTGTAAAGAGTCTTCAAACTTTGAAATAGAGTAGCTTTTATTAACAGATGGCTAAATATTACAAACAGAAAATGTAAGTTGCTCAATTAAATGTATTATTTAACCCCTAGGTTTATTATTTTGTGAAATAACACTTGTTTGCAATTACAATTTATTGTTTTTTTATAAGACCTGATCAGGCCCAAGTTGTCTAGGTTCTTTGTGTATCTCTTGTAGACTTTGATCTTGAGCTCCTTCTACAAGTTTTTAATTGGGTTAAGGTCAGGAGACTGACTAGACAACTGAAACACCTTGATCTTTTCCTTTTAAACCTGGCATTTGTTTTCTTGGCCGTGTGCTTGGGGTCGTTGTCCTGTTAGAAGATTAAATGACGGCCCGTGGATGCGGACCAGATGGCCAGGCCCCTTGGCTGAGAAGCAGCCCCACAGCACAATGCTGCCACCACCATGCTTCTCTGCAGAGATGGTATTCTTGGGGTCGTATGCAGTGCCTTCCTCTTGCCAAACGCCCAGGGTGTGGTTGGCACCAAAGACCTCGGTCATGGTCTCGTCAGACAAAAGAACCTTGAACCAGTCTGTCTCAGAGTCCTCCAAGGGATTATGAGCAAACGTTAGACAGACCTTGACATGACGCTTTAAAAGTAAGGGTACCTTACAGGCTTGCTTGGAACGGAGACCATTGCGGTGGAGTATGTTACTTATGGTATTTATTGAAACCGATGTCCCCACCGCCATGACATCTTCCCGGAGCTCCCTCCTTGTTGTCCATGGGTCAGCCTTGACTGTTCGGACAAGCCTGGCAGCAGCAGGGGAGGAAACTTTGAAAGGCTGTCCAGGACATGGCAGGTTAACAGTAGTCCTATAAACCTCCCACTTGCTAATGATGCGCCCAGTGGTGGAGACATGTAGGCCCAAGCCCTTGGAAAGGGTTTTGTACCACTTGCCAGCCTTGTGACCCTCCACGATTTTGTCTCTGATGGCCTTGGAATGCTCCTTAGTCTTTCCCATGATGATCATGTATGAGCGCTGTTCACTTGTTTGGGGAGGGGCTTTTATAGTTAGAATAGTATAGTTGTGGGGAAAAATATGATAATTAATCCAAGCATGTAAAGCTCATTTTTCGTAATACCTCAACACCAAACCAAACAAAATTCTGATGCTTTTAGGGGTTAAATAATAATTGACCCTCTGCTAAAAATAAATAATAATAAACAGAGAAATAACATTATTTTTTGCTCCAGTGCATTACACATGTCTGGGTCCATCTACATTCCAAATTTTACAATGCTAAGTTTACACCAAATGTGTAAACCTGCTAAATCTACAGGCAGCTGAATACAACTTGGAGGCACTGTAGTTCCAGTAGAGTCCAGAGGTAAAGGAACATGCTAAAGACACACTCTAAAGTTACATTATAAAAGTTTCTATTATATATTATAATGTGTAACTTATAAATTAGATGCACCAGGTCGAATTTTGTTTGAGTTTTCGGACCACGTCATGTTTTTATATATAAACATCACACACACTTCCTCCAAAAGAAGGTCTTAAAGACACGTTTTGACAGAGTTCTGTTTAAATGTTTTTTCAATGTGCTTGCAATCGTACGATTTATCTGTTTGGGAAAGGGTTCCAAAGCACAACTGGTGTTACAAAATGTTCTTCTGCACATTGTATACGTTCCATCAGAGAGGTTTCAATATTGCCAAATCTTGTAACTTTAAGGTCAAGTAACCTTTGAAGGTTAAGTGGGCACAACACATGCACTTCAACTGAGTGTACATACCTCTCTCCAGTGCATGACTGGATGCACCCTCCTCTGGACTGTCTGTCTGTCTTAAACCTCCTGCAGTCAAATGTCTTTCCCCCATATCTATGCTGTCTGGTCTGAGCATGCTTCTCTTATGACGGGCCTTCCCAATGTAAGGACTCTCACTTGGCAGAATGTCCTCCTCCAGTTCCTAAACAACAAAAACAAGTCAATTATCAAGAAATTTTAATGTCCAGCTGCTCCATTAAAGGTGAAGGAAAATTAACCATATGGTTCAACTGCTTTAACCGTCTATACTGTACCCAGTTATATATACTAATAACACTATTCTCAAAGAAGGTTTTGATGAGGCTTACTTGACTTGGATAAAATGGAATTGGCTCAAACTTCGCATCAATCTTATGAAAGGCCAACTCTTGTTCCAGCTCGTACTGCTTTTGGCAGGCCCGGGTCAGCTCTGTGGTCTTCTGCTTCAGCTGGAAAATGAACCAAGCGTGGTTTAGAATCAGTATTTCTAGTTACATCAACACATGCACGCCACTGCAAACAAATTCAATAAAAATGATGTATGTGGTTTATACATTAACATGTTCCAAATACTGATTATTAGATAGCATGCATGAACTTTTAAAGCATGCTAATGATTATGGCAGTGCCATACCATCAATATCACCAAGTAAGCACCTGGAAGCACAGGAGAAAGTCATGTACGTTTCACTTCGCAACAACATTGGGCATTGCTCCATATGATGTAATAGCGAATGGCTAAGCATAACTGAATACCTTGCAGAAAGAATCCAGCAGTAGAGCAGGAGAAGGAAGCTGAGAATAATGCAGCATGGAAGAGCAGAGTCAGACAAGAAGTCATGCACACTGAGAAGTGATGCAGACAGTTTATACAACAGCATGCATGTATGTATAGACTGTACAAAGCATATACAGATAAGAATATTCAGAAATGCAGACAGCTCAAAATGGTGAATACCATTAAGGCTCCATAGCACTGCTTTCAGGGAAAGCTAGAGGAGTTAATATTGGATTAAAGAACGTCTACTGTTTAACACTACCTTTAAAATAGCTGACAGAACAGAGGGATGAGGAGAAAGAACTGAAGAAGAAAGCAGCTAAGGTCCAAAGAAGAGGAAAGAAAAGTGAAGGCAAGCAAGCAGAGGTTAGAAGTTACAGAAGGAATAATTCCAGCATATTCAAGTTAATCTACAGTATATCTGCTGCATTTACATTGTACAATCAATAATAATAAGAAAAACATTATAATAGAAGGCACTGGGCCGCTGTTTCTTGGAAACATAATGAAAAATGGTTGCTAAGACTATAAAAATTATGTACAGGATAAAGATAATGTTGAAAAACACTGCGCTGACAAGCACTGACACTTTGAGCTGTAATAAGAAATAAGAAAAAGCATAAGGTTCTGTATAGCACAGAATATTAATCACTACTATTACTACCAGCACACTGGGGGAAACAAACAAGCTCTATTTCCCACCAGTTCAGACTTGGTGTTTAGCTCTCTTTCAAGTTCTTCCTGATGTTGCTGTTGCTCCTCACTCTGCACCCACAGCCTTTGCTGAAGTTTCTCCTGCTGCTCCAGCTCCTCCAAAGCTGCCTCCTTATCGTTTTGAAGCCGCTCTATCTCTGCCCTTCTCTCTTCCAGCTCTTGCTCCAGACGCTCAACCTCCTCTGCAAACCAGAAGGCAGAGGCTCAG
Organism: Megaleporinus macrocephalus; assembly: GCA_021613375.1. Taxonomy (NCBI): domain Eukaryota; kingdom Metazoa; phylum Chordata; class Actinopteri; order Characiformes; family Anostomidae; genus Megaleporinus; species Megaleporinus macrocephalus. Next base: position 17,144,307 of record CM038725.1, on the reverse strand, counting down.
GACAGTGAAACAAGAATTTATTCTGGGGGTTAATGTGCAAAGCAATGAGCTGTACCAGTGTGAAAGCGCTGATAGGCTTGCTCTCTCTCATGCTCACTGATTCTCTCTCCATCCAGTACCTCCAGCGATCTCAGATGGAAAATTAAGAAGAGGCGGTAGTGGGCTAGGTCAGATACGGGGTTCTCTGCTAACATCAGCTCAGTCAGGTTTTTCAGAAGCTTTAGTCTGGGCAGCTCATGAAGCTAGATTGACAAAGTGCGGAACAAGACATAGTATCATATACAAGTAACATATAATCATATAACTACCATTACAAAAGATAATTTATGTTGAAAGTTATGTTATTCATGTCATCCACAAATAAACAAACACAAATGAACATGAACAATGAAAAACAAACCAACCGAAAATATCTTGTTGCTCTGTAGGTTCAGCGTCTGAAGGCATCTGAGCTTTTTTGCTAACCAAAGAGGCACTTGTTCAATACTGTTGTTGGCCAGATTCAGAATCTGAAGGCACGTCATGTGCTCAAGACCTTCAATTTTTCTGCAATGTAGAAAGCAACAGCATAATTACACTTTCATATCAATCACATTGCATTTTCTTTAAAAAAGCTTTTCCTTAATTGAAATAAAAAATTACAAATACTGGATCGTGTAACCACTTACTGTATCCTATTATTAGAAAGATGCAGCTCTCGTAATTTATGAAGCCTCTCCAGTTTTTCAATTTTTTCAATGCAGTTGTAACTGAGGTTGAGAACCTGAAGACGATCACACTTGTCCAAGTTTTCAATGTACTAGAATATGCAAAAGCATGGCAAATCAACAAAAACACATTACTGAACAAACTGTCTGGTAATCATATGTACATATGAACTCAAAAAAAGTCTTACCTTAAAGTATTTATCTCCATGAGAACTGGACAGGTTTAAGGACTGCACAAGGGCCAAATTATCTTGTTTAGTCAACTTCTTGATTAAATCTTCTGTAATGTATCTTATTCCCATGCATTTCCTTTCATCTACAAATCAGAAGTGAGTATATGTGACACCAGCATTTTGCCATCATTCTATGTTTCTAGGATTCTGTCCACACTTTTAAAAAGATGGTTCTTCAAGCGTTCTTTAGCAAAAAGATGGGCTGTTGGTGGTTCTATATGGATCCTTTTTTAGAAGGCACAAAAATGATTCTGCTACAGTTACTAGGTCAAGCTTGTAACAACAAGAAACACATAGAACCATATAGAATCATCATGATGCAAAGAACCTTTTAATCATGCAAAGAGGTGTTTATGGTTCTATATAAATAAGACTTGGGTCATATAATTTATTGCTAAGATTACAGGTCAATGAAAAGTCCTCAATCTGAAACCTTTTGAAAAGATTTTTTTAACTTAGAAATTCTAAACAAGACAAAGAACTGTAAAATCCTGATTTACCATCATCACTGAGTGTATCCTTGCCTGCATCCTCGTTCTTTCCAGTCAAATCCAAGTGGCTAGCCGACTTTAGGTGGGACGAGGTCAGATGTCTGCTGCGAGCGGTGAACGGTGGGGAACCTGTCCTTAACATTCTCCTGGAGGTTCTCGGTCTCTCCGTTGACGATTTTTTATCGGACTCGCTTATTCGTTTCATATTAACCGACTGAAAAAGAGAAGTTGTTCTGTGGGAGGTAGCTATAACGTACAGTTGTAACTATATTGAAAATATCTTTCATAGCATTAAACAAACAACCCAGTTAGCAGCGTTCGCTAACTAGTTTATTTGGCTAGCATCACTTGTTTCAAGCAGTTTCGACACGAAATAACGTCCACAGCCCCTGAGTTAAAGTTAGCTAAAACTAGCTGATTAAAGGTGGACCCGTTATTAAGCGCGAACCTGACGTGGCTGAAGTTAGCTTCTTATTGGAATTCCCCTTTCCACCTTAAATGGTGCTGCTGTTGCATTCATAATATAACTGCTGCACCATTTAATTCAGAATATGATTGCTGCACCCTTTACTTCAGAATGTAACTGCTGCACCCATTTAAGGTGGAACGGAGAAATCAAGTCAGAAGCTAATTTCAGCCACGTCTTTCTTCAGGTTTATGCTTAATAACGGGTCCACCTTTAATTAGCTAGTTTTAGCTAACTTTAATTCAGGGACTGTGAACGTCACTTCGTGTCGAACCTGAAATTTCAGAAAGCAAGCGGTTGAGTTTTTTTTTCTAGAAAACTGATAACTGCTGCACCATTTAAGGTGCAATGGGGAAAGCAAATAAGAAGCTAACTTTAGAAAGCAAGCAAACTGACAGCGAGTCTACGTTTTGCGGGAACCCACTTGTTTGTTATAACAATGCAACGACTGTAAAGACATGAACTCATAGTTACTCACCATTTTCACAGTTTTCTCGCGAATAAGCAAGCTAGCGTTAGCTTGCAGGTAAAGCTGGATTGCTAACTTAATCGTACCGTCTCCATAGTGACTGACACACAAACAGGGACGCGTGTTAGCCGCCGTTAGCTCACAGCTAGTTAGTCCGCTAATAGCAGCGAGAGGCTTTCGCCGAGCACATTTGGTAAACGAGGAAGCTGAATACAATAAACAAATACAACATTGATAATACAGTCTTCATTAAACGTTTGGGTTTTATTTAGTATGTTGTGTGACAACATGTTCACTAAAAAAAACTTTAAATCTAATAATTCTAGGGCTTTGTTTTTGTCACGTGACCTTCTGGATGGCGAGCTAAAAGGCTCATAAATACTCCAATACAAACTGTTTATCCTTGCAAATTATATTCAACACAGACGTAAAATACACTGAATTAAGTACTTATTTATGTTTTATTTGAAACATTGTTTATTTTGGAATTATGATTATAATCGTTATATACATAGTATATATATATATTGTTATATACATAGTATATATATATATATATATATATATATATATATATATATATATATATATATATATATATATATATATATATATATATATCTCGTTATATACATAGTGTAGCTGTCCAAAGAAAAACATGCATCTTCATTTTTGTCAGTTTTTATTTTATTACATTATTTGAATATGGCAGCTGCTATTTACACACATGTGTGAAAAAATCATGATGAATGGGCCAATAGAAATCAAAATAACCTGGAAAAATTTCTAGTGAGAGAGTTTTTGTCCTCTGCTGTAATGTTGCAGTTTTAGAGATACTTGTACTTGGACAGCAATTATATGCAGTCACCACTACTACCTTTTTTCTTCTTTCTTCTTTATTCTATATCTTTATTTTTCCCTAGGTGATGAAGCTCACAATTTTAAAGTGCTTAAAGTAGCAATATGTATGACCCTTGATTTAACACATTCCAACATGAACTAAAATTATCAACAGAATGAAAAGAAATAACAGTTTTGACAGTATGTCAGACATCTTTGATATATTGTGTTGCAAAGAAATCAACTAAAGTTAGAGGCAATAGGGAGTCACTGTAGCATCGAGTCAAATCAATCCGACATGTAAGAATAAAGAAGTTACACTGCCCAGACAGGGTATTCTAATCTCATGTCAGTTGTGCTGAAGGTTCTGCTTCAAAGTAGATTATTTCAGGACGGGCAAGGAAGAGAAAAGGGAAAGATGGCTAAAGCTTTTGGCAAGCAACTGCCTCTGCCCACACACATCAAGAAAGTATAATCGGCAGGTAACAAAGGAACATTTCTTTCCACGCCTGGAGACGCTCATTGTGAGTACAGGAATGCAGTTTAATGCTGAACATTTCTTCTGGACTGGTAAGTCAGCAATTGTTGATGCTAACACTGAGGAGGATAGACTGCATTTCTTACAATGGGGGTGGACACCACAACTTTCAGGTGACATGCTGCCCCCCATTGTTTAGAGTATGAATATGACATGTTGTGTCAGCATACACCTTCCTACTTTTTTCCCTATTTTTTTTTTAGATATGTTCTTCTTGTATACTAAATTGGATCTGTCTCAGTTAGCAAATATGATGAAATATAACAAAACACAATACGTGTTAAATGTTTCATTCCTGTAATGTGCAATGATGACATGTTACTTTTGCCATTTGTTTATTTGATTTACTCCAGTTTTTCACAGTTTGAACATGGCGAATCCCTTTTACAACGCGTGTACATTTAATGGACCAAAAGAAATAGCCTGTTATGACTAGATTAATTGACTTACACTAAAAGTACACTTACACTAAAAGTAAAGCATGTGTTTTTTCTCTCTCAATTTGGAGGTACAAGATTTTGTTCGAGCAGCAGCAGTCTTTTTCTTTCTAAAGTCTACAAACTCGAAGAAGATGCAGACAAATGAATCAAGATTTGTTTTATTATGCAGCACTTTCAAAACTACTGATATATCATATGCCATTTAAAAACATCAGACATACTAAACCTCTCTTGTAAAGAGGAAAATATACATATTTTAAACAAATCCCCCCAAAAATTACAGACTGGAATAAAGCCGGGCTGTTGTGTAAAGCTGCCTAGGCGCCATCACAACCTTCAAAAGTAAATTCAAATTCAAAGTCATTTAAAATGTTGACATAATCTCTGCAAGAGCTTTCTTGGCAGTCAGCGTCAGATGGCCACCACTCCACTGAAGCTTGGGAGTCCAAAGGGAATTTATACCTGATACGAGATTGTTACAAGAACAAGATGTAATGCAACCCTCCTTAAATATTTATACATTATTTCTGTATGATATATGGCTATAAACTTTGAATTTATTAGGTTACTTGGTTTTGTGCTAGACAAAATGGTGTAAAAACCATAAACTCACTTGTAGCTGCGGTTCACTCGAAGCTGCATGATCTCTGCACCCATAAACAGGTACTGCTTTCCAATCTCCAGATTTGTTGAACTGCAAGTTGCTTTCTTCACAAAGCCGATCTCTGAATCTTTTTTAATGTCTTCTGATCCTGTGGCAAAGAGGTTGAGTAGGAAATTAGAAATCTGAGTAATCTTCAACATGGACATGTTTCTGTATTTTTAGAAGTTGGTGTAAAACTCCAGCTACCTTTTTTAAGCGTTTGCTCCACATTTGCGTTGTATGTTAGAAATTCCCCCTCTGATGTAGTTGATGTAATTGTCACCTTAAAAGCTGAGGGAAGTTTAAACATGAATGAACAGAATGCTTGTAATGTCAGATAGTAATTATGTTAATTTCCTGCACTATATATATTTTTATTTACCATATTTTATACTGTCTTGGCACACGTTCTGCTTTCTCTGTTTAGCAGTGATCTTATCATCAGTGCTGGCTTTGAACTTGCAACATTCCGCTACAGAAGAGAAGAATAAATAATACATCACATCAGTGCACTAATCCTAAACAGTTTGTTTTTATATGAATACATTTTAAAGCCTAAAGTATGTGGACACCTATCATAATAAAGGAGATCAGATGTTTTAGCCACACCTGTTGTTAACTGTGCAGTCTCCAAAAACAAATACTTTCAATGGAATGGGTCAACCAAAGAACGTAGTGACTTGAGCATGTCACCTTTCGCACAAGTCAGTTTGTGAAATTTCTGCCCTGCTTAGCTTGCCCCATTCAACTGTAAGTGATATGATTATAAAATTAAAACATCTCCAAGCATCAACAGCTCAGCGGAGTGCAAAAACTGAAGCACTGAAAGCAACATCTCCACAAAATGTTGTGTACTTGTCTGAAAACAATCATTAATTAAAACAAACTTCCACTTATTAGTTCACAGTTTAATGACAACAAATATTTTAAATGGATAGTAAATTAATTTGAGCAAACTTTTGCTGGGGACAAGAACTCACTGACCAATCACTGTCATTTCTCGCATTGGCATGGTGAAAACCAACATGCCAAATTGGCCAGAATGAAAGCATTTTCACGAATGCTAAAAGGATTAGAAGCTATGATACATTGCTCCATTACCTTTGTTATTGACAGTGACAGACCTAAATGGGTGACTCTGTTAGCCAAGTGCACCAAATATTCAGTTTCTTATATCACATTATGTATTACGGCTGTGAGCTTGCAAGGTTGTGCTTACTATAATTATTCTTGAGGTTTGTCCTAAACTGATGAAAGTCACTTTAGCTGGTTCAAAGTCAGCATTTTAAGTCAGCAAGTTTAAAACCACTCATGTGAGGCTTACCTGCCATGCACTGGCATTGTGTGCCACTACAGAGACGGAGAAGTCTGCGGCTCTGCGTGTGGTAGAACTTTGAACACTGATTGTCTATTAAGAAAAAATATATATAATCTTTATAATGCAGCATATGTTGTTTTTTGAGTCCCTTGGGCTTCAAGTATTTTGGACTGAGTAATTATTTTGGGTATTTTGGGTACCTGGATCATGAAACTCGTACACTTTGAACAGAGAGGCACTGTTCATGCCGGTGTGAAACACCTCTTGAATTCGGAAACCCACGCAGTAGAACTCCTCTGAGGGTATCTACAAGACAAACAAGAAGCACTTGCGAAGTTTACATATTAGTACTGATGGTCATCGTTAACTCTGCTAATAAAGAAAAGGAGTTACGCACTGAATCCATCTGGAGGACAAGTACATTCTCATTTATTTCATAGTCAGAGATCCGAGTCTCAAGTCCATCCCTAAACTGGAACATGTAAAGAGCAAAGTTTGTTATATCTCAAATGCTGGACATTCTAAACATCAGCAACACCAAATGCAAACACAGGTGTTTCTTACTTACTCTGTTTAGATCTTCTAAGACTGGACTCACACCAGTGGGTAGATTTATTTCCATTACAGTGTGTCCTGCCTCTAGCTCAACCTCATTTTCATATGGCTTATATCTGTGTGATATACATAGACACAATCCATGACTTTGTAGTTGTCTACGTTAAATGTTTGTGTGGTTCATATTTTGTTTTATTTTTTTCACCCACTCTTTATCCATTAGAATGAAAAAGGATGTTTTATTACTGTGCATTTAAGAATTCAGAACCTGTGAATAAGAACAGAGTGGGCGAACTGACCAATCAGAGCATAATCATTGGCTCATCAGAATGGGGATGAATAGAGATGTATAGTATGACAATAAGCTTAAAAAAAATTGCAGTAAATTTTATTCCATAGTATGTGGCCTTGTATTGTTGTATTTTACTTATGTAAAAATATAAACTCATATAAATTGCTAAAGAGGTGATCATACACGAAAATGACAACAGAATGTTGTTGAGTACTCACTTTGCACAGGCAACAATCCGTGGCGATCGTTCCATAGGTTCTGGTCAAACAGAAGACCATCTTTATGTTAAACTACGTTAATTTCTAAAGATAAAGCTTAACTGAAATGATCACATACTACACAATTAAACCTACCACTGGAGCCTGCTTTACGGGGGTGAACATCTATAGATATGTCAAAGTGGCAGTTTTCATTGCTCTCTACGGTTTCATAGTACACGGTTCTTAACTGTGAAAGGAAAAGCATAAACTAGTGTTAGTACAGTGGTTTCCACAAGTATTTTTACTGACTGACATGGTGTGTTTGTGATTTACTAAATCTATAAAAACAAATAAGGGTTCTTTGGTGCATTCATAATCTTTAAAGAGTTATTAAAAATAACAAGGATGGCCCAAACGCTTTTTGCATTTATTTGCTGCATCTGTATTATAGACTTCTCTGTCACAGACAATAACTTTGACTCTTTCCTTGGGCTTAGTAAAAGAACTGAAACAACAACATGTAAGATAAAAATTTTAGAACAGGATGTGAGACTGCATCCCTGTTCTTGGCCACATGGTAAGCGCTTTGATTGTTTTAAAATACATTTTTAGTCCCATAGCCTAAAAGTTAGTGTGTAATGTTAAGGGTTGTCACTAGTGAAATGCATATTGTAATGCAATTAAGTAATGTTTTTTGTGTTTTAATGAAAAATATTATGATTTTGTGTTATTTTACGTTTTTGAGTTTAAATTAAAATTGTCACTACCAAAACTGTCATAGCTGAAGTAATTGGTTAAGTTTAGATAATTAAAATTAAATGTTCAGTCAAGTATTTGGAGAAAATGAATAAGATTATGTACAGGATCACTCTAAACAACATGGTAGTATAGTTAATATCATATTTTTGGCCTCTCAAGGCAAAATGTTTGGGCACCCTTGTTTTATGACATCACCCCAAAGAGCGCTTTTGGGGTACAATTAGGTTATATTTGCATGACACACACTTACATTAGCAAATGACACCCCAGAACTTAACGCTGTTTTCAGTATGACATCTTCAGCATAGACCACCTTAAAAAACAAAAAACAGCTGTGTTTGCAGCTAATACATCATCTAAAATGCTCAGCTGTTAGCAAATTAGAACAAGAAAAAAAATCTTACCTCTATAGGTTTCCCCACAGGCTTACTCTGTGACAAACTGATACGGCCGATTGAGCCATTGCGTCTGTAGGACACATCAACCTCCATATTTAGGAAAGCTTTTTGAGCTATGATTCTGTATTTGGTCACAGCCTCCAGTGTTAGAATAGCATCCTGGAAAATAGAGCAACAGATCAAAGTAACAGATTTTGGAATTGTAAAGCAGAATGAGGTGTCATAATTAATGCCTGTTGGCCATTAACTAAATTAAATTCATTATGTTTTAAAGTGCACAGTGTTAACTTTTATTATCTTATATTTTATAATATTTTATTATATAATAATACAATCAATTCATATTGACTGGCCATAGAAATAATTAGTATAAGATATACATGTTTAATGATTAGACTCTGATTACAACAGTAAACATATTTTATTATTAAATGTATAATGGTCAATAATTATAGCTAACAAATTTTTCCAATTGCCATGGTACCATCCAGTGTTCTACATTGTGCAAAATGTAAATAAAAACAAAATGCAATGATGTGCAAGCATTTAAATTTACTGTAAATAGCTTATCAATGTTGAAACAGAGAAATCCTTTGTTTTTTAAATGTGTACTAGCCACTGCCCCTATATGGGAATGCTATACCTTACAGCCCATATATGAGAACTAAGCTGTGTTAATTAAGCTTGTGATGTAGCTTTCTTATGTGTATAACTTGCATATCACTACTCAGCCTATAACTGTTGAGCTAGTCCTGAATGTCCAAGAACATACAAGAAGTGTTTTAGCTTAGCCTGCGTTTTAAATGAAGCACAGGGCAGCCTATCACAACATGTATAATTAATATACACAGTCCCCCTTTTTCAAAATGTCAAAATTCTATCACTCAGTTGTAAACTAAGTCATGCAAAGTGTTCTGATGTGAAAGGGTGCATTTGTAAAGAAAGTTACAGATTTCTTTACAGTGGTGATGGTGAGAACCAGGGATCAAGATGTCTGCAGCTCATATATAGCTATTTTATTCACTAAAATGCCCAGTGAACCTACATGTGTCTTCCAGAATTTGAGATGCTATGTTAATAATGGTAGAATGGGGGCTAGTTTGCCTTTCCTCGCCCTGTATGTACCCCTCTGCCATAAATGGGTTGTCTGTACAGTAGCTTTAAAAAAATGAAATATTATGGATACTTCTTTTCTATCAACTTTGTGAATAATCTGTGAGCAATCCTGATTGTTAAATCAGGTTTCCCCTAAAAACAGCCAGTGTAATTGTAGGGCATAAATAAACAATGAATCATGTCTGTCTTTGGTACGTAAGCCCCCCACAAACATCATAAGTGGATCTCAAAGAAAAAATAAAATACTTTTAATACTTTAAATATTACCTGGGTTGAGAAGAAGCCTCCTCCATATCGCTGATCCTGGGTAAGCCAGTTAAGAACAGGCTTAGCATATGTTGTGTCCCCTCGAAGTAAGGTACTGAGCAGGACATAGGCGGTGGTCTCCACTGTCAGTGCTGTGGCCTTGTTTGGCTTTAGTGGATCCTCTGGGGCAGGTTTCTCTTCCCAGAACCGAATAATAGCTGGACTTCCTAAACTCATAAAGCAAACCAATAGCAATTAAATCCCTAGAAATGCTAGAATTTGTTAGTATGCAAGAATATTGGGGCCCCAAAGTAGGGAAGAGTCACAGTGGGCTTATCTAGATATTTCTTGTATGTGATATATTTAGTACAAAAAGAATGTAATTGAAGCAGCCTACATGAAATGTTATAAAAATAGGGCAAGAGGTTTTTAAATGAGTGAGTATTCGTCTATTGAGTGGCATGGATAACTATAAAAAACATAGCCTTTCACCTTTAATTTGAGCGTTTTTTTTCAGTTTCTCATACAGGATTACTGCGTTTCGGCTGGTGGGGTCGATAAGTGTCATGGCATATGCTGTTATCGCTCTCACATACAAACTTTTCAGGTTTGGGACTTGTAAAGACAAGTACAGCATAGCCCTGTCCAGCGCATCTTGATATATCTGAAGAGACAGATCTCATGTTACCTCAACAAAAATAAATGACTTGTGTATTATGTCTAATATTTAGAGATTTTAATAATAGTGTGCTGCTTTTACCTGTAGATTGGACTTGGGGACAGTTAAGGCATTTTTGATTCCAATTAACACAAATGATGTGAGGTAAACTGTTTGCTCTGTGACATCTGCTCCTGCACCCTATGAAATATAAGAAAATAAAACATGTGATTTTAATATGTCTCATGGAAAATTTAAGCAAGACTTGTGTTTCATGAAGTGATGAAGTGATGAAATCATGAAAAAGGATGAGGAGATTACTCTGTTTGTGCTGGACAGGTAGTTAACAATATGGTTGTTGACCACAAGGTCAGTGTTGTTTTGTCCTTCTTGCCAGTGTTTGAAAGAGAAACAGGTTAGCATGCAGCAGCAACTATAGCAACAGTTTGCTAACTCACAACCCAGCTAACGTTAGTTACATTACTTGCTGAGGTTGTTCAAGCGAATGTTATATTATGGTATTTATCCATACCCCCGAAGTGTTTAATGGCCATGACATTCAAAAAAAAAAAAGCATTTTTAGCCATGTCATTCCCAGCAGAGCATTCCCCAGGGTATAACGCTCCCTCCATCAGCTTGTCTTCTTTCCACAGTGCATCCTGGTGCCATTGCATATATAAATAAAAAGTGGTCTCTCTTGTTGTGAACAATATGCCCGCCTACTAAATTGAGGCTGTAGATCTCAATATACTATTAACTGGTCTCCGTCTTCATTTTAATGGCAAGAAAATAAGTTACAACACACTGGGCTGGGCAACTGGACCATACCCACTAGTGGTACTCCTCTGTTGGAACAAGGCGGACAAAGAATTGGAAATCCAGTCATTGTTGTTAAACTACATTCTCTCACAAGCCTGCTGTAAAAAATATATATATAAAACGTTCCACAAGTTTACCATGAGTCTTTTTGGCTTGTAGCTGGATTTCTCACTGAAGGAGCCATCTGGATTCTGACACTGTGTAATCAGCCACCGAACTGTGTTGGACAGTAAATCATGATCCACTGTCACATATTTGTCCACTTGAGCCAGAGTCTTCACCACAAGAGCAGTCAGCCTAGACATAGGTTTGGTTGCAATACATGTAATTACTGTAATGTTCAGAAACAGCCCCGCACATGTCTGTAGGTAAAAATACTTAGACTTACCATGTGCTGGGTTCTTTGTTCTTCCATAAACTGAAACTGTGCTCCCGCTCTGACTTAAATGACATGATGCTGGTGAGACCTAGAAGAAGCACCAGCTACTTAAATGCAAAAAATGCATACTCAGTTCCCTGAAGTATTCTTACACAGTTTTGGAAATGACACATATAACACTAATACAGGTTATGACAGTGTCTACAGAAACATCGCTTTGCTTTGTGATAATGCTGACCACAGAGATGCACAAAGGAGGTGTGCTAAGGGAGCTGTTTGACTGCCTGCAAGTTGGGACAGAAGCATGTTTACTGCTATGTTACATCACCTTTTCTTTTAACAACATTTAACCGTCATTATGGGCCTAAAGACTGTAATTGAAAGATACCTATTATACTTATAGGTTTTATTTGGTGTAATAGAATAGATTTATGTGCTTCAGCGTTCTCTAAACACAGTATTATTTTCATACAGTTTATCGGTATTCAGTCTGATATGCTCTGTTAAAGCTCCTGTGTCTTTAAGCCCCGCGTCCCAATGAGCCCAGTGTGCTCTGATTAGTCAGTCCACTCTCTCTGTTCTGATTGTTCTGAAAGCAGAAGTGGCATTCTGCTACTAGTCCCACCTCAACAGGTGGCAAGTAAAGAAAAAATGTACATAAAGAACTAAAGGTCCCCATAAATGCTTTTTTAAAAGTGTAATTTTGTGACATTCTTTAGCTGCTCAACTATACGGTACCATAATAGTCATATCGTTGCTGTCTAATGAAAAACAAGTCTCTCCAAAACTGCAACTTTACAGAAAAGGACAAAACCTACTTTATGTTCAATGCAAGTCAATGGAACCAGATTTTTTACAAGCTATTTTGGAGCTATTTCATCATTAATTTTTTACACAATGTAAACGTGAGCTGTCGTGTTCAAATGATGTAGAAAACTAAAAATCGGCAAAAATGGAGATCCATGTTTGCATTGGACAGTGACGATGTATTTCTCCATTCTTTGTTCTGCACAGAGACTTTTCCAAATGTAAAAATATGTTAATTCTGAAATTAAAACCAGCAATTGTGATGCAAGCGTGTTTAGTGCTATATTTCATAGCATGATTTATGAATTTACAGTGTATAGTGCTGTAAAATGCTGACTTACACTGTAGAAATTCACATTTGTGTAAAACTACACACTTATAAACATAGTGTAAAACTTGCCATACCTTCTTTTATCTTTCTCTTTAATTCAACGCTGTTGATGGCCTCCCCTAGCTTTCCCCACTGCTCAGTCTGCTCTACATAGTCAAACACATAGAAGATTGGAAGAAGACCCAGAAGTTCCACCTCTGCTGAGCCTCTGGGCAGGTTAATCAGCTGCATTATCCCCTTTGGATCAGTAATGATGGACAGCATTTCCCCGACAACCTCACCTAAACAGACAGACAAAATGGAAAAGGCTAAGCTCATAGTTTTGTTACTCTGACTACTAAATACACATTAGGTGTGCACTAAGCTATTGGCAGAACTTTCCCCACATAATTCTTCAGTGTATGCATTTCTTATATAGCAAGCATACCGTTCACCATTAGCAGGCGATCCACAGTTGACTTGGGCACAATGTTAGGTGGAAGGGAATTTCTGAGCTCGATGCGATTTATGGCTTTACCTGCATTTTTGTAGAAGAAGATATTTTTAATATTTGATATGTATTTTGTTTTTGTTAAATAGTGCTGTTTGAACAAATTAGAACACATAAAATAATATATGAATCCTTACCATAAACACCCTGTGGGTCAAGTCTACCTCCAATCCAAATTTCCTTCCTAGCACCCTCTGGCTATAAAAGGCCAAGAAAATTCAAGCAGCTGTTGAGTTTCTTTTTGCTTGTACAGATCGTACAAAATGACAAATAGAACATATACATTATATGAAAAATGATGTGAAATGCACAATTGAAGTTTGGTGCAAAATACAAGGGCTTCTGGGTGGTCTGGGACCCTTATTTAACCTCTTATTTAGTTAATTTCCACAAGAAGAATTGTTACACCAAACAGTTTGCTACCATTGAAGCTAGCATCAGTGCCACTAACAGTCATAAAATGCTGAAATAGCCACACAATGTAGGTTGACCCACCAATCACCAGGGGGTATTTTAGACACTGAGCTTTAGCATAAGCAACATAACGACAAAAACATGTTCTTCAGTTTGCTTTTGTCATGTCTAAGTGCATCAGAAAGAAAAACAAAAATTTGATTGCTAAGGGACAAAATAAAGTCATTCAGAGTGGTTAGATGTTAAATATAGTACATATATTTTGTAGTATTTTAAACAGTGAACTTAGACTTGTCTTTTTGTAGTGTTAGTAATATAAAAAATAAGTCGTAAATTTGAAAATAAAAAAAATGAAGAATAAATAAATAGGTATTATTGGGTTCTACATGCACACTGCATGTAACTCCCAATGAATGCATAAAAAAAAAAAAAGATTTCAACCAAAATCTTGCCTCATTAATTAAACTGCATATACATAACCGTTTCATGTAATTACTTTGTGATGTAACTTTAATATGCATTAAACTCTTTGGACTCCTGCTTTCTATTACCAGCACTATTTTAGAATGGGGGACTTCACATCAAACCACTCTCAATAACTTCCTAAAGTATTAAACAATTCACCTTTAAATTTCACCTTTAAAACAATGAACATTTCATACTCTCTTACCACAACTCTTAGTTTCTTGACCACTGTGTCCACTGTAGAGCTTGTTGAAAGGGTGAATGTGAGTTCATGTGTGCCCACTTCTAAAGCCATGATGAAGAATCGGACCAGAGCCACAGAACGGGCCCCAATCTTGCCCCTGTTTACATGAGGTTCTCTATTCCCTGTCCACAGAGTTCCACTAAACACACACACTCCGCCTGATGCCTTGAGAGTTACTCTGAACTGACCATTGAAAAAGAGAACGGGAGAGAGAGAGAAGGAGAGAGAGACACAGACAATGAGGGGCAGTTATGGCCTGTATTGTCAAATGATTGATTACAGCTGTACAGCTTAATTTTCTGTATTAGAGGACCATGATATTACATTCATAGCATTTCTAAAGGACATGAGGAGAAAAGCCAGGGTTCTATTCAGTGGTTCATATCCTTAATTTTGTTAGTGCTATATATTTTTTCCTGACTACTTAGAATATTTGTGTGGGTGCATTAATGGAGATCGATTGTTGATATTTCATCTTACCAGCTCAAACTTGATTTTGGTGGCCATAAACCCCCTCATTCGATGGACATACAATTATCATGATATATACAAGTAATGATACATGCAAGTATTGTAACTTATGTATATTTTTGTTCAGGTTTTCCTGTTCCACCTGAAAGGCTGCAGTTATATGCTGGTATAGTGCAGCAGTTCTATGCTGGCACCTCAGCCAGCTCAGCCTGAGGCACCAAAATGTAACAGCAGCGTCATTTAAGAACTGAATCTTTGTTCTTCACATCTTTTCCTGTTTTTCTCTTCTTTCATCTCTTCTTCTTGACAAAGTTCAGTGTGTAAATAAAAACATTCTGTAATCTTAAAGGATCCTTAAATATAATAACAATTTACTTTTTTTCATTTAATTATCAAGCACTGCAAAGTGGAAAACTTTATAATGCACGATAATAATTCACTGCGACACTCTGGGATACTTTTTGAGCAGAACAGGAAATCATACCGTTGTATCCACTTCATTCTGATTGTAGACTGAGCCCTTGAGCTCAATCTGCTCCCCACGCACCATGGAGTAAGGCACAGGTACATCTACACTCAGCGCCTGAGTCACACGTACCTCCACAGGATCTGCCAAACAAATCCCTGCAGAGTCAAACAGAGAAAACATGATGAGAATTTTTTACATTTCATGCAAGTCATTTAGAGTAGTTTGATGTATAGTAGAGAAGGCAGGGGTTTGCAGTACAAACACAAAGACATTTTATTTATTACCACAGTGAAACTACATGTGTCTTCTGAGTGTGTCTTCTGAGTGTTTATACATAATGTTTATAATGTGTTATATGTTTTTGTAGACTATTTTGCCTTATAATGCCCTGCATGTACCTTCCCCGCCGTTAGAAAGGTTCTAAAAGATACATTAAAGACTAAAACTGGATATCAAAAGTGTTGCAAAACATGTCTCATGCACAGGGTAGTGTATTCATAACCATTTAATGTAAGGGAGCTTTAGGATACATTTATAATTTCAGTACATTTCTCTGTACATTTTTTTTAGAATGGATCATTTTACACCATTCTTAGTATCTTTATTTACACCTCAATGTTGTAAATAAGCAGATTTTTAAATGAGTGGAAATCCCCTTCAACACTAAAGCAAAAAACAATCTCAATTAAAAGTCACATTATCTTAATTAATAATGATTAGTGTGTTTACAAATCTGTCAGCTGTTGCTCTATGTAGGGTTGCAGTTTTTGGAAGTTCTACTGTATGTACCTCCCTTGTTTACCACTTGGTGGTGCTAAGACAGAGCAATTGGATTTTCTCACCATTGTTAAACACCCCAACAGCTTTCATCTCCCATGTAGTCAGAGAATCCGGAAGACTTTTAGTTAGAATTAGTGATCCCGACCTACAAGAAGTTGAAAATTTATGTAAAACCATTTATCTAAACAGTAAGAATTTATATGTTCAAACAACACGGACATAAGATTTTACAAATAAACAATATATTGTGATTTTCAGGTTACCTATTTGGAGACCTGTCTTTGAGGAGGGGGAATATTTACATTTTACAACTCACCTAGTCACTGTCAGATCACATTATGGATTTCTGAGTTGGTTCGACTCATGGAGCCAAGGAAAACTTTTAAGGCTCAGTTCTTTTTTTATAATCCATACTGTTTGGGTTTAACTGCTTTCTACTGACCAAGCAAATCAATAACTTAATATAACTATATAATAATTATAATATATAAATACATAAATACAATATATATAAAGAGAGAGAGAGAGAAAGATTACTTGTCACTTGTCAAGTGAAAATAAGTGAACACAAGTTGGAATTAGAGAACATGGTTTTGGTTTATTTATTTGATGAGTTTAACATAGGTGACTACAAAATCATACAAAAACATAAAATGTGCAAATGTTATAGCAAATTTTTTATTTTTAGATTTAACTTCTAATTACTTTTAATAATGCAAATAACTAGATATTGTGCACTAAAATTAGACAAAAATGGCTCCCTATAGAAAATCTGCAAAGAAAATCTGCAAAACCATGGTGTTCAAATTATTGCACTTAACTGTGTTTTTAACTGGTACTTTTTAAGATCAGTATATTAAATACTGTAGCATCCTGCTTCAGGCTCTTCGGATGCACCACAACCATGTTAGAAGAGACTTTAACTGTAATTAAGTTATTGTATGGATGTAACAAGTGCATGAACATGTTATGTGTGTGATTTTGTGCTGGGCGGTGGGGCTTGTTAATAGGGTTGTGTGCCTAATTTTGAAAAAAACAGAGATTGTGTGGGTGGCGTGACATGCCTGTTACCTGGCTGTGTCAGCCAATGCTGAGTGGTGGTTCTACCCTGCTGCTGTGATTAATAAAAGAGCCTTTGTTTAAAGCACTATGTTTCCCATGTCTTATTCTGCATCAACACTACACTAGTGCCAGAAGTGGGATTGTGCTCCCCAGAGATCTGAAGAGGGCTAACAGAAACTTAAAAGGTGAAACCATGCAGAAGACTGAACGTCAGGCTTCTATCCTTAAGAAGGAGAGTAAATAGGTTCAAAAACACTTTGAAA
The DNA here is from genome assembly GCA_021613375.1 of Megaleporinus macrocephalus. NCBI lineage: Eukaryota > Metazoa > Chordata > Actinopteri > Characiformes > Anostomidae > Megaleporinus > Megaleporinus macrocephalus. The sequence goes on along the minus strand of CM038725.1, from coordinate 17,126,944 downwards.
GCTTGTCATTTTGATAGGTAGTATACACTATTGTGAATGATTTGAGAAGTGGTAAGGTTATAGAAATCTTGTCACCTGTCAATTTCATGTTCCTCCCACAGCCAACTCTCTGGAAAGTAGCTGCGAACCTGCACTGTCTTCTGATACAGCAGGAACTCCACCTCTACACTCAAGAGATTTTACCTTTAGATTTTACCTTTTGGACTAAGTCGTTTTACCTGATTGAGATTGAGTCATTACAAAAGTGTACTTTTGAGTGCAACCAAAAAACCTACCTGAGCGACTTAGTATGATTATGTCTCCAGTTTTTGCCCGAAGGTCTTGGGCAAAACCACAGCAGTCATAGAATGCCTTCTTACACCTTTTGTCCTGGACGGATAATCGCTTGGTGCGATCTAAACAGGTCTCCAGAGTCGGGGTGCTGTCAGTTCCAGACAGGCAGCATGACTTATATGGCCCGTATTGTTTGGCTGCAGGACACAAAAACTGTTAAATCTGTTCTAAAACATTATCTCACTGAAATAAGCAGTGCTGAGCATTACTGAGATTTAATGAAATTCAATATTACATCATTTCTCAAGTGTATCGCAGATAACACTTAAGTTTGTATTAATAAAGTTAATGAACCCATTCTTCCTGAGAACTGCCACTCTACACTAGTAGATGACCTAAAAACCTGACATAGTTTCACAACCCCCTTATTCGTTTTGATAATACCAAAAAGAACTTACAGTATACAGTATATACAGTATACAGTTAATATTAACCAAAAAAATGAGATTTCCAGGAAGAAAATTCACTATTTATTGAGTATTTGTATACTTTGCACTGTACCCAACAATTGACATACTTAAAATCAGTATTGTAGCACCAAAACCTCTATTCCAGTACTAATATATGGCTATGTTATTTTGCACTAGCTGCAACATTTCAGTATCCTCTCACCTTTTTCCTCAAACTGATCATTTAGGGGTATGGTAGAGCGCTTCCTCCTGACTGCAGTTTTGTGGGTCTCAGCTGGAACTTCTGCTTAATGCAATAAAAGAAAGTTCCATAGTTGTATGAGCTACCTCCTTAATGTAACTTCCCACATTCATCCACAACATTGTCACAACCATCCACTGACTGTTACCACAAACTTTCACAGCTGAAATATACAGACCTATACACTCAAGAGACATAATTTAGATTTTACCTTTGGACTAAGTCGTTTTTAGTTGATTGAGAGTGAGTCATTATAAAAGTGTACTCGTTTCATGACTAACCAAAAACATACCTCTGCGACCAAACATGATTTCGTCTTCAGTTTTTGCCCTAAGGTCTTGGGCAAAACCACAGCAGTCATAGAATGCCTTCTTACACCTTTTGTCCTGGACTGATAATCGCTTGGTGCGATCTAAACAGGTCTCCAGAGTCGGGGTGCTGTCAGTTCCAGACAGGCAGCATGACTTATATGGCCCGTATTGTTTGGCTGCAGGACACAAAACCTGTTAAATCTGTTCTAAAACATTATCTCACTGAAATAAGCAGTGCTGAGCATTACTGAGATTTAATGAAATTCAATATTACATCATTTCTCAAGTGTATCGCAGATAACACTTAAGTTTGTATTAATAAAGTTAATGAACCCATTCTTCCTGAGAACTGCCACTCTACACTAGTAGATTACCTAAAAACCTGACATAGTTTCACAACCCCCTTATTCGTTTTGATAATACCAAAAAGAACTTACAGTATACAGTATATACAGTATACAGTTAATATTAACCAAAAAAATGAGATTTCCAGGAAGAAAATTCACTATTTATTGAGTATTTGTATACTTTGAACTGTACCCAACAATTGACATACTTAAAATCAGTATTGTAGCACCAAAACCTCTATTCCAGTACTAATATATGGCTATGTTATTTTGCACTAGCTGCAACATTTCAGTATCCTCTCACCTTTTTCCTCAAACTGATCATTTAGGGGTATGGTAGAGCGCTTCCTCCTGACTGCAGTTTTGTGGGTCTCAGCTGGAACTTCTGCTTAATGCAATAAAAGAAAGTTCCATAGTTGTATGAGCTACCTCCTTAATGTAACTTCCCACATTCATCCACAACAATGTCACAACCACCCACTGACTGTTACCACAAACTTTCACAGCTGAAATATACAGACCTATACACTCAAGAGACATAATTTAGATTTTACCTTTGGACTAAGTCGTTTTTAGTTGATTGAGAGTGAGTCATTATAAAAGTGTACTCGTTTCATGACTAACCAAAAACATACCTCTGCGACCAAACATGATTTCGTCTTCAGTTTTTGCCCGAAGGTCTTGGGCAAAACCACAGCAGTCATAGAATGCCTTCTTACACCTTTTGTCCTGGACTGATAATCGCTTGGTGCGATCTAAACAGGTCTCCAGAGTCGGGGTGCTGTCAGTTCCAGACAGGCAGCATGACTTATATGGCCCGTATTGTTTGGCTGCAGGACACAAAACCTGTTAAATCTGTTCTAAAACATTATCTCACTGAAATAAGCAGTGCTGAGCATTACTGAGATTTAATTAAATTCAATATTACATCATTTCTCAAGTGTATCGCAGATAACACTTAAGTTTGTATTAATAAAGTTAATGAACCCATTCTTCCTAAGAACTGCTACTCTACACTAGTAGATGACCTAAAAACCTGACATAGTTTCACAACCCCCTTATTCGTTTTGATAATACCAAAAAGAACTTACAGTATACAGTATATACAGTATACAGTTAATATTAACCAAAAAAAAAGAGATTTCCAGGAAGAAAATTCACTATTTATTGAGTATTTGTATACTTTGAACTGTACCCAGCAACTGACATACTTAAAATCAGTGTTGTAGCACCAAAACGTCTATTTCAGTACTAATATATGGCTATGTTATTTTGCACTAGCTGCAACATTTCAGTATCCTCTCACCTTTTTCCTCAAACTGATCATTTAGGGGTATGGTAGAGCGCTTCCTCCTGACTGCAGTTTTGTGGGTCTCAGCTGGAACTTCTGCTTAATGCAATAAAAGAAAGTTCCATAGTTGTATGAGCTACCTCCTTAATGTAACTTCCCACATTCATCCACAACATTGTCACAACCATCCACTGACTGTTACCACAAACTTTCACAGCTGAGATATACAGACCACTACACTCAAGAGACATAATTTAGATTTTACCTTTGGACTAAGTCGTTTTTAGTTGATTGAGAGTGAGTCATTATAAAAGTGTACTCGTTTCATGACTAACCAAAAACATACCTCTGCGACCAAACATGATTTTGTCTTCAGTTTTTGCCCTAAGGTCTTGGGCAAAACCACAGCAGTCATAGAATGCCTTCTTACACTTTCTGTCCTGGACTGATAATCGCTTGGTGCGATCTAAACAGGTCTCCAGAGTCGGGGCACTCTCAGTTCCAGACAGGCAGCATGACTTATATGGCCCATATTGATTGGCTGCAGGACACAAAACCTGTTAAATCTGTTCTAAAACATTATTTTACTGAAATAAGAAGTACTGAGCATTATTAAAATTCAGTAAAATTCAATATTACATCATTTTTACAGTGTATCACAGATAACACTTAAGTTTGTATTAATAAAGTTAATGAACCCATTCTTCCTGAGAACTGCTACTCTACACTAGTAGATTACCTAAAAACCCAACATACCTTCACAACTCTCATTCGTTTTGTTTATACCAAAAAAAAATTTATACTGTATACAGTTGATATTAACCTAATAAAAATGAGATTTCCAGAAGGGAAACTTATTTACTATGCATTAGCGTAGGAGCCGGGGGGTCCCCCTAGTATCAGAAACAGGTAGATTTGTCCCACCCAAAAATTAAACCACAGAGACGCGGAAAAACTTAATTCCAGCCTCGCTGGAGCGTTGAGTAATTCGCACCAACTTTAAACATGAGGTCAGTGATGAGAGCAAGTAATAGCAAATAGCATAAAAACGACTTTAGTGTAATGTGTTGTTATGGTAACAGACTAGGAGGGTTTGGGTTAGCTGACGTTTATATTAACTTTTGTCAGAAAGCACTCTGAATTGTAAAGTTACATTACTCTCTGGCCACGTCCCAAACTGCAGACTGCTAATACACTATTTACATTTAAAAAATGTAATATAATAAAATAAATAAATGAATGAATAAATAAAAGGACGCCATCGTTAGAAGTGCTTTCTCTAGTGCAGTATGTAATGTTCCAGAGGGGGCTTTTTGGGACACAGCCTTACTGTCTAACATTAATGTTAGACTTGTCTAGTCAGGAAACCTTAACATACACTGTTTTATCATTTCAGCATTATGCCACCAAAGAAAATAATATTTTTTGGTTATATATGTATATAATCCAGACATTGCATGTATAATTAAAAAGTTTTCTGACAGCAGTACAATCTTGTGTGCATCTTGTTTAGTTTGTAAAGTAACCTTTAATTGGATTTATCTAATAATAAACAGACGTACAGGTAATGTTGTATTTAGTTTTTTTATTTGCAATTAACTGTAATTCCACATATGGTGTTCTACATCACTATACATACAGTGATTTATTACCTTACCTACAGTGGAATCAGCTTAAAGGATATATTTTAGGAGATAGGATGGACTTTGATTCATACTAGCAAATGTGCCCCCCCCATGTCAAACCCACTCCTACGCCCTTGTTACTATGTATTTTGAACAGTTTAACAGCAAATAAAATACCCAGCAACTGACATACTAAAAATCAGTATTGTAGCACCAAAACCTCTATTCCAGTACTAATACACGGACATATTATTTAGCATTAGCTGCAACACTTCAGTATCCTCTCACCTTTTTCCTCAAACTGATCATTTAGGGGTATGGTAGAGCGCTTCCTCCTGACTGCAGTTTCGTAGGTCTCATCTGGAACTTCTGCTTAATGCAATAAAAGAAAGTTCCATAGTTGTATAAGCCACCTCCTAAATGTAACTTCCCAAACCACAGTCATCCACAACAATGTCACAATCATCCACTGACTGTTATCACAAACTTTTACAGTTGAGATATACAGACCTATACACTCGAGATATCATTTAGATTTTACCTTTGGACTAAGCCGTTTTCAGCTGATTGAGAGTGAGTTATAATAAAAGTGTACTTGTTTCACAACTGCAACCAAAAACATACCTGTACGACCAAAGATGAACACGTCTCTAGTTTTTGCCCTAAGGTCTTGGGCAAAACCACAGCAGTCATAGAATGCCTTCTTACACCTTCTGTCCTGGACTGATAATCGCTTGGTGCGATCTAAACAGGTCTCCAGAGTCGGGACGTAGTTAGTTCCAGACAGGCAGCATGGCTTATATGTCCCGTATTGTTTGGCTGCAGTACACAAAACCTGTTAAATCTGTTCTAAAACATTATTTTACTGAAATAAGAAGTACTGGGCATTATTAAGATTCAGTAAAATTCAATAATACATTATTTTTACAGTGTATTGCAGATAACACTTAAGTTTGTATTAATAAAGTTAATGAACCCATTCTTCCTGAGAACTACTACTCTACACTGGTAGATTACCTAAAAACCTGACAAAGTTTCACAACCCTCATTCGTTTTGTTAATACAAAAAAAAAAACAACTTTATACAGTATACGGTTGATATTAACCAAATAAAAATGAGATTTCCAGAAAGAAAACTTATTTACTATGTATTTTGAACAGTTTAACAGCAAATAAAGTACCCAGCAACTGACATACTTAAAATCAGTATTGTAGCACCAAAACCTCTATTCCAGTACTAATATATGGCTATGTTATTTTGCACTAGCTGCAACACTTCAGTATCCTCTCACCTTTTTCCTCAAACTGATCATTTAGGGGTATGGTAGAGCGCTTCCTCCTGACTGCAGTTTCGTAGGTCTCATCTGAAACTTCTGCTTAATGCAATGAAAGAAAGTTCCATAGTTGTATGAGCTACCTCCTAAATGTAACTTCCCACATTCATCCACAACAATGTCACAACCATCCACTGACTGTTACCACAAACTTTTACAGTTGAGATATACAGACCTATACACTCGAGACATAATTTAGATTTTGCCTTTGGACTAAGCCGTTTTCAGCTGATTGAGAGTGAGTTATAATAAAAGTGTACTTGTTTCACAACTGCAACCAAAAACATACCTGTACGACCAAAGATGAACACGTCTCTAGTTTTTGCCCTAAGGTCTTGGGCAAAACCACAGCAGTCATAGAATGCCTTCTTACACTTTCTGTCCTGGATTGTTAATCGCTTGGTGCGATCTAAACAGGTCTCCAGAGTCGGGACGTAGTTAGTTCCAGACAGGCAGCATGACTTATATGTCCCGTATTGTTTGGCTGCAGTACACAAAACCTGTTAAATCTGTTCTAAAACATTATTTTACTGAAATAAGAAGTACTGGGCATTATTAAGATTCAGTAAAATTCAATATTACATTATTTTTACAGTGTATTGCAGATAACACTTAAGTTTGTATTAATAAAGTTAATGAACCCATTCTTCCTGAGAACTACTACTCTACACTGGTAGATTACCTAAAACCCTGACAAAGTTTCACAACCCTTATTCGTTTTGTTAATACAAAAAAAACCCCAACTTTATACAGTCGATATTAACCAAATAAAAATGAGATTTCCAGAAAGAAAATTTAATAGCAAATAAAGTACCCAGCAACTGACATACTTAAAATCAGTGTTGTAGCACCAAAACCTCTATTCCAGTACTAATATATGGCTATATTATTTAGCATTAGCTGCAACACTTCGGTATCCTCTCACCTTTTTCCTCAAACTGATCATTTAGGGGTATGGTAGAGCGCTTCCTCCTGACTGCAGTTTCGTAGGTCTCATCTGGAACTTCTGCTTAATGCAATAAAAGAAAGTTCCATAGTTGTATGAGCTACCTCCTTAATGTAACTTCTCACATTCATCCACAACAATGTCACAACCATCCACTGACTGTTACCACAAACTTTTACAGCTGAAATATACAGAAGTTACAGAATATATATAAATATACAGAAGCTATGCAGAAGTTACACCGGCTTACAAACCGAAGTATCTCCATTTTTTTCCATTTTAATTTTCTGAGTTTTATGATTTCAGCAGATGTCCCTTGCACTGTGTGCCAATGTAATGATAATTGGAGCAATAGAAATTGCTTTAAATACATTTTCTTTACATAAATACATGACTACTTACCAGTGTAAGCATGAACCTAAAAATATTTATCATTAAAACATTCTCAAGTACACAAAAACAAAGTCAAACCATTAAATAGATAAAATTAAGAGTGAAGAGGAATAAGCTGTGGGTGCTTTTATTTTATACTAATATAAATCTGGTACGATGCTGAAAATCAAAGTGTGCTAGAACTCAAATAAGCCATGAGAATGCCAGTATAATGCTCTTATGAAGCCAGAAGCTAATAATTCTTTTTAATTTTCTGCTCTTTAATCCTATATTAAGGTATAAGTAGCGTCATAATCTCTTGCACACTGTCTTTTATTATGCCGTTTTATTATGTACATCAGTTTTTTAGAGCATTTTCTACAACAGTCTGAGAATCAATTAAACAAGTTAGATATTATCCTGAAGCAAAGTTGATAACCACAGGACATACAGGCCTATATGCTAAATATTAACACTTCTTAGTGCATGTTGACTAGAAATCACTTTGCAGTAGAGGGTCAGATCATCTTTATTTTGTGCTAATTGATGAATTATTATTGAGTTGAAATAAAATAAGCACATAGTAGATCAAGTGGTTTGCTGGGGGTTGTGCAAAACATTGTGATGTATAGTACACAAACAAAAAGTGCTTAATTCATTGTAGTTAGCCCTTCATAAAATACTAATGGGCAGCGAGTTAATTATTAGTTATTGGCTTTTTAATAAGACTTTATTATGTCCCCCCTCATTTAAGTGTTAACAAACTGAATTTGTAATAACTACTTGAAGGTTTAAAATAAATGTACATTTTTTTTTTTTAGAAATTTACGTTTAAATGTTTAAGCATTCAGTTTCAATTATTTCACAGTAATTTTGTGGACCACATCATACATCTGTATGGTGAAACAAAACGTCACACAGGCTCAAAGAGAGGATCCGACTCCATGTTTAGGGCTCAAATGCAAAATCATCATTGTACTGCAGAAGATATGATGAAAATAATAGATCATTCTGTTACATCCTCGGAAGGAAAGCATAATTACACTTTTTTCAAATCCCTAAAACTTACATAGAATAGCTTTAAGCACTGTAACACCTCCACTGCATTATTTTCCCCACTGATGGTCACTGTACCATTAATCTTTTATCAGTTTAATTTCTGTTGTGCTATAATGCCATAGTTGAGCTAGTTTCTAAGAGTTTTGATCTAATCAGTTTTGATTAAAACTGAAAATGTGTCTAAACCCACCTGTTTCTTCCAGCAGCTCCGTGGAGTGAAGAGTGGAACGCTTTGGTCTGACCGCAGCTGTGCAGGCCTCATCTGGAAGATAAGGCCAAATCTGTTCAACACCAATCCTAGAAAGAATTACATTTCTATTTCCTCAAATGGAGGACAAGACAAGGTTATCACAGAATGTGACATATGTGATGTTTATTTCTTATGAACAATGCATCTGGGCTTCCTCATAAACCAGACATGATGGCCCAACAAAACTGTATTCTAGGTAAGACATTATTTACCCGCAGTGGAGGCCTTGGCATTTGCATTGGTAAGGAAAGTCAGACCGGTGCGATGGAAGACGTCTACATTATTTTGGCCTCCTCCTCCTCCACAGCCCAGGTCGCTGTGCTCAAAGTGCCGCAACACCTGTGATCACGACCTTTATCAGCATTATATCATGAATGTGATTGGTGTTTGGATAACAGCTGCCTTTGAGAGTCAATAAGAATAAAAAAAAATCAAACATATCGACCTTGTTCATTGGGTCTTTATCGTTGGTTCTCAGGTTGTACAGGGCCATGTCTATGGCTGACAGTGCCACTAGGGGCCTTTGACTGTCACTCTTAGTCTTCACTGTCAGCTGAACCTTCTCTTTAGGTTTGTAGATCTTTTCTGAGGATACCAGATTCACCTAGAAGGCAAGGGAAAGAATTGTCAGGCAAATATTCAATGCTATGAAAGTGGAATATGATTCAGATATTTATTTTAAATTGAAATATTTCTCATGTATTTAATATTATATTAAAAGGTATTTTATTGGATGTTTGCTTCTATTAACTTTTAGAATTGGTTAAGAACCTTTACATTATGGGCAGATCCTATATCAGCCTATATCATGGATAACCAAATTTCATTCACTTTATTTAATGAAGAAGTTTGAAGGAATATGCTGTTACAGATGTTGTAAAATGTGCCTTTCTATCTTCTGTAAAGTCAGACATGTTTGCATACAGTATATCCACCTATTTAACCTATAGCAGTTTAGCTTAATCCATTCATTATTAAGCTTACAAGCATTGTTTAGCTCTGAGTGCTATTTGAATGAGGCATGTTACAACCAGTTGAAAGAGAGCTCATTAATCTTGTGTCAGTCTTGAAGGCACAGTAGCAAAAACATTCTGTTTCACTCTAAGAGATGACGAGAAGTTGGACAATGATCATGTAAACATTGAGTGTGACTATTTTTTGGTACAAAGTTATAAGTAGACCTCAAAGACAACAAGGCCTTTTAAAGGTTCTTTGCATTTGAGCATTGGAAGTATTAATTTAAAGGCTTTTTAGGGAATCAGAAGGGCTTCTTCTGTGGCATTGCTGCAAAAACCTTTCTGGAACCTATATTTTTAGGAGAGAATACTTGGTGAGAATAAAATATATGTTGCAAATGAAACATAATGAAATTTGTTATATAAGCCAAGTAGAATCTGATATTACATCTAAACCATTGACGCATTTCGCCCTGATGTCGAGCCAGACGGAGTCCGCCACCAGTTCAGCTTTCTGCTCTCCAGACAGGATGTAATAGACCAGCAGGCGGGCAGATGGCACCATGTCAGCAGTAACCTTGAAGTTGATGTTCTGGGACTTCTCACTTACACGCTGGACTGTGGCAAACTTTACCACTTTCCCCTTTGAGATGATCTATAGCAAATATGAACAAACGCTTGAATGTATAAACAAAAGTGTACAAACATTAGTGCTCTCCGTCTCTCTCTCCGAGTTATAACTGAGTTATGCTTAGTTTGTGTAAAGAGAAGCTTTTGTCTAGTGTTCATTACCTGATAACTAAAGGTCTTTAGTGGGAGATAATCACGATATGAAAAGTGGATCTTGATATTGGCGTAGCTGTCCACCTCAAATGAGGACAAGTCAGAGGGCAAATCGATATACAGATAGCGTTGATTGATAGACATGTAAACTTCAGTTTTGAGTTGAAGTTGAGCCTGACTTTCTGGAGGATACCGCTGATCAGCAGTCATAAACTGAAACACAAAATCATTTGGCACTCAAGATAGGCAATACAATAGTGCTTTCATATGTATATTGTTGCTGTCCATGTATCTTCATCATTGGAAATGCTCCAAAATTACTCAAGTAAAAATCTGCGGGGTATATATATATATATATATATATATATATATAGTTTCTCACAGTAAATTCAGCTTTTGCGGCATTGTTTGGAATGTTGCAAATGAAATATGCAACACCATCAGGCTGAGACGTCTGTGTGATTTCATTTAGGTATCCCAAGAATTTAAGTGGCTCGTGTTCCTGATTAGTGTTAAATAATGTTCCTTTTGCCTTCACCGCTACTCCTCTCATTGGTTCTCCTAGTGGGTCCTTCACCAAGACCTGAAAAAAGCAGAAAACACCAGAAAATGATATTTTAATAACAGTTCAGGCAATCCCCTTTGTTCTTTTCTTAGAGTGTAAAAAACAAAAACATTGACAGTCTCATGTATAAAGAGATTAATAAGTGGCCTGCAGACATGACTTACTCTGATGGTGTATGGTAAAGATGGCTTGATGAAAGCAGGAGTCGCAACAAGACTCAAGGTAAATGGAGCATTTACAATCTTCACATTGGACAATATTGCCTCCTGGGAGATACCACCTGACAATATTGATGGTAGAGATTGCAGAATTATCTGAGATGCCATTAAACAATGCACAAAGAAGTCTATACCCTTTTGTGCTGCAATTAGTAGCAAGGAAAAATGTCTTTTAACTATTGCATTACCTATTGCATACATTTGAAAACTAAAGCAATTAACACCCTCAATTGATGGTTTGAGACTGACCACTTGACTCTTGCAGCAAAACAACCACATGCAGGTAATGATTGTCCATTTCCCTTAGGTTCTTAGGCCCAGAATCCATCCTGGAGAGAGCAGACCTAATATCCAATACTACATCCAATTCTCCATCATACATCTAAAAAAAGAAATATTCTGGTTAAGTTGAATTTAAAAAAGGTTTTTGTGTTCATTTATCAGTAAAAGTAATTAATTTAATGCTGATTGTACCGTGTAACGTCTTAAGGTTGAGGGTAGCATGACTACAGCATTGTTAGCAATGTATCCAAACTTTAGGAAAACTTCTGCTGAATCAACTGGTGCTCCACTGACATATCTGCAGGGAGAAACATCAACGCATCAAAAAGTGGCTAATATAGCAGATTTAGTCAATTGAATTATCAGAATTTCTTTAACCTCTTCATATGGGCTACGTTCAATATCACATTGGCCATGATAATAAGTAAAGGCGCCGATAACATGGTGAACAGTCAATTTAACGTAGAATTTTACCACTAATAAAGTTTTATACTTTGCTCCCCAGATCATACAGTCTCACTTTATTTCACTGTTTTTGTGATGTCACAAAAATCAGCAAATTTATAAAATCTTATTCAGCCAACAGCAATTTAGTTTTACACATGCATGCCAAAATGCTAAGAAGTGCTTTTTAAACAGTACACAAGCTATAGCATCCATTCAGAACAGAGCTTATTTAGATATCTTAAAGACTTAAAGGCACAGTAACAAAAACAGATGTTTTAATTTTAAGAGGCAAACAAAGGTTTAAAAATGTGTAAAAGTTAACTATTACTGTTAGTATTATATAAATGTTGTAAGTGGAAAAATAAAATACAACAAATAAAATATGTGCCCTTTAAATTGTTCACATATATTAGAATTGATACAGTAGACAAAGGAAACCCACTTGGCCAATATTTTGATTTTGAAGGCCCCGAAGTTCACGGTGCTGACGTAGTTAGCCTCTGGTTTTATTCGCACTGAGATGCTGGGCAACACTGAAAAGAAAAATGTTAGTCACCACCATGTACAAAAAGGGGTATACTCTTCCTCAGCCACTAGCTCATCTGAAAAAGGTAGCGTCTGTCACTAAAACCTCCAACGTATTTGACATAAACCACCACTGCTATAACATAATGTGGCTAAATAATTTCCCTGGTTTGGTTAATGTAAACATGGTTTTGGTCTATACTGGTGCTTGAACATTTGTGAACTCATTCGTTTTTATTTTATATTTCTACCTGAAAGTTTATCTCCTAAAAGATAAAGAAAATCCAATTAAACAAGTGAGACATTGTGTATTATACTATATACTATTATATTCTATATTACGCAGTTCTGGCCATAATACTTCATAAATAAATGACTGAATATAATAATTTTGTTTAATTTGGATTTTCTTTATCTATTTTAGACCTTATGTGAAAATCTGATTATCCCTGTTGTTGTGGAAAAGATGTTGCTGTTTCAGAAGAATGTATGCTAGGAAACATAAAGATTGGACTGTATTCCAGTGTGATGGATGCATCAGGGAAAAATGGGAGGTGATGCACCCATCAGGCATAGTTCCCACTGTAAGCGTCTGGAGGCAGTGTTATGATCTGGGGCTTCACTGGTTCAGGGTGAGACTCAGGAACATTATATGGCAATACAATTAAGTCATCTGACTTCCTGAAAGTATCAGGGTGATCAGGCTATCTTACTGATAGATCTTTTTTTTCTCATAACACGGACTTTGTAAAAGAGTGCTACTGGAAACATGAGGAATCACCTTCACCCATGAACTATCCACTGCAGAGTCCTGACTTTAAAGTCTTTGGGATGTGCTGGAGAAAACTTTACAGAGTGGTTTGACTCTCCCACCTTCACTACAAGATTTCAGCCAAAAAATATAACAACTCTAGATGGAACTAAATGTTGTGATGTCATGTAAAGTTTTCAAAACAATAAATATGCAAATTACTCTGATGAAATATCAAATATCAACTCAGATGAGCATGCAACTGTTTTTTGTTTGGCCAGGCAGTATATGTCAGTTTTATTTTTAACAGTCAGGTTTGGGAATATGTTCAAAAAACGTCTATCTGTATTCTCAGCTGGATTAGTCAGCTGAAGCAGGTGGTTGAAACTAGACTCCACAGGGAGGATAATGTGCAGGATCAGGGCTGGTGACCCCTGCTATAGAACCTTTACAATATGTGTGGATTCTTTACATTTTCTTCGCACATCACATTCACAAAAATCATTCAACATTAAGTTCTTTTACACTCTTTTGTTGTTTTAACTTACCATATTCTTTGACCTCAAATTCAGCTGAAGCAGTTGTACTAAAGTCTGTAGTGTAAGTAGCTTCTATTTTCCAGACCCCAAACCTAAGAGTGTAGTTTCAGCATTAGTAACAGACTTTAATGAGAATTACACTGGCTGTATTTTCATGACTGGGTAGCCTCTTTTTGCAGACTTTTGAGAGTACATTGAAAGTCAATAAGACAAATAAATGGCCTTTTAATCAAATCAAGCCTCTTCTCAAACTTGAAGTTCCAATGCACTGGAAAAGACAACTATGCTTTTTAACTCGAGGAGGAAAAGAAGAGAGCAGTAATAGAATTGTAAAAGGTGATGGAGCTATGGTAGAATTTGAAACTCTACTCATAACTAAAAATTCAGAGTGGTTTGATGTAAAATGCTCTGGTGTAGTAAAATTAATATGCAATATGCTGCACTGTTTTACAATAGTTTTGTCATTTTTATTTTTACTAAGATAAGCAGTATATATAAAACTCCAAGGATATCTGTAGGTTCACTGGCAGTTTTGGATAGTAAAAACAATGACCACGATTGCTCTGTACACATTCTGATCATTGCATGTTTCTCCCTAATCAGCTATTTCACATTAAACTACTCTGAAAGGCTTTGTTTACATGCCAGTAAGAAAACACTGAAATTGTAAATCGAAAAACAGAAATGTAACCATAAGAAAAATGTTCTTACTTGGGCTTTAGGGGTATTTTGAAAGGTGGAAGCAGTGGTTTCACACCATTGATATCTGCCAACTCAATAATTTCCATCTTGTTACCATCAGGATCCTAAAATACACAAACAAACATAGGTGTATTTTATATCACTTTTTAAAACATATGGTCAAAATAATCAAAATAATGCTTTTTGGTTCCATTTTGAAGAATTGCTTTTGTTACAGAACCACACAATATAAGAGTTGTATATCATTTGTACAAACCTTTATATGAACCTTTAAGTACCTAGACACCTGGTAAGGTGTTTATATTTAATAATGTAAATACTGCTGAACAGATTTTGATAATATTGTGTGTGAAAAATATCTCACCCTGAATGTGAGGTAAATGGCTCTATTAGACTTCCTCAACTCTTCAGTGAAAGAGTACACACGCACCTCAACTGGAGACCAATAACAGGAAAAGAGTGGTCAGTATAATGTGAATTATATGTGAAATAAAAAAATGAATATAATTAAATATACATATAAATTAATATACATATATTACTGACCATTCTGCTCAGGTGTGTACAGTGGTTTGTCAGTCTGGATGAAGAGAAAGCCGTTGTTTCGAGTGAGTGGTATTATCTCACTTGCGGAGAAGGTGTCAGATATTGCTTGCAGGTAGACTTGTGTGGCCTCTTTCGGGATGTCCTGGAAAATCTGAGAGCAAAGAGTCAGCTTTTAATTAAATTGAGATGCTATTATTTTATACTGCACAGTCTTAAAAATGAATGTGCCAACAATGTTCTTTCCATAGAAGTAACTGCTTTCTGATATACTTGTCTTCTTTAAATGATTGCTACAGTTTTATACCACATTTGTGCTATTATATCATCACTGCCCAAATAAAATATCTCCAAAGTGTAATTTTACAGCACAAATAAAAATCTAAAAAAGATGAATAAGTTTCAATATAAGTTAATGCAACAATACTTAATAGGTGACTCTAAACAATTTCTTTTGGTCTATTTATTATATAGGATAAATTATGATTTCTTTTATTTTATTTTGGAGCATATTTTAATACTACCTAAAAAAAATGCCAGGCTTTCATTTATGAGTGTGTTTTCAGTCATCTGGTTTTCTGTTATTTTACTAGGTGCTGGAAAACATTGACACTGACACCAATTTGAACCTATTCAATTGGGAATTCAATCAATTTCCCACAGATTTCAGTCATTAGGATGTAAAAAAGTCTGAAATCTGAGTAGTTTGATGTAAAATGGTTATTTTATAGAGACACATACTGATTTATTTTAAAGTGATGGTAATAGATACCATGGATCATAAATATAGCCACCTTTTTGGAAGTTTTCTTTGGGGACTTTTGTGCAACACCCTGCATGTTGCTCCCCAACACAACAGTTTTTATGACAATCATGACATACTTATTATAAAACAATATTTCCAGCATCAGACAACATATCTGTGTTGGCTAACTAAACTCTTCAAATGCTTGTTCCTAACACCAACACTGTAACCAATTAAACATTGTACATTAAACCACTTTAAATGGCTTTGTTCATATATCACTGTATCTGTGAGCTAAATGTTTAGAATGTACATATTAAGACACAAGACTCAAGAGTTTTATTGTCATATGCACAGCATAAACAGACAGTTACACTGTACAACGAAAGTCTTACTTTGCTGCTCTTCCTTTCACCAGTAGATAAAGGTAACAAAATGAAATAGAAAATGTACAAAATATATAAAGTATAATAATACATAGTAAGTTAAGGTAAATAAAATTAACGTTTTTGTTTTTAATTTAAAAAAATTAACATTTCTGTCAATTCTGTAAAAATTTGGGTGATAATCGCAACTATATTCTGTAAGCTATATAGCACTGACAGCTGACAAGTAATACATGGGACAAGTGATTGGACACATTCCACATTATTACATTATGTGCTCACTACGCCAAGTTTAATAATAGATTCCCACATGGCACTTTGTACTGTAATATCATATTTCTAATGACTAATGATGTGTAGGTTGAGCAGTGATATTATATTATGTAAATGTTTTCTGGTGTGATTTGGTACCCGTAGAGAAGCTGCAGCTTGGTAGTTATTCTGGGCCTTTAGCTGCAGGGCCTGCGATGCATATATTTTGGCCTCCTTGGCCAGAGAATCCTTAAGGTAAAGGTTAACTGTGGTTTCTTGCTCGTAGTCAAACAACTGCACCAACACAGTCTCTGTAGCATCAACTCGCCACAGTTTGGGTGCCGTGATGATATACCTATAAAACAATATTCTCAATATTTCAATATACTAGTATGTTGCACTGAAACAGCAGCAATGCTTTCTCAGGTCAACAAATACACCAGACATGTGAGTACAATGTTCATGTCTCAGTTGCACAAAGTAAAGTCCTGACATTACAACTGTGATTTGGGCAACTACTAGCAAAAATCTGACATTTTAATATAAAATGCAGCTAATGAAGACTTGATTGGACAATAATAACAAAATAGTTTAAATCAAACTCACCACATTTGAATTTGGATACTAATAAGTTTGGTGCAATTAAACAGTATGCACATACAATTTAGCGAACACTTACGTTTTTTGGTCCTGAGCCTCCGTCCCCCACAGCACATGCATAACACAGAGCAGAAATAAAAGGCCCATCATTTACAGTATGATCCACACAGTGAAAATGAATTACAGCTATGTGTTCTGAACAGCTTTGCTTGCTCTCAGTTAATCATCAGCTTAAGTGTCTTATGGTGCAAGAACTTCCCAAAAACACAGCTATGATGACACAGATGAGGAATGGACCTTGGTCTGTGCTACTAACCCCAAATCTGTATAATGCTGTCAAAATGCTAATTTCTGTAACACAAACGCAGGTCAACTGCAGGTAAAGCTCAACTTCCAAAATTCCCCCTAACGGAAAATTTGCTGGTATTTCACTCAATTTGTAAAGGTTGTAAAGTAAAATATTAAATAAAGTGGTTTTGTCTTTAAATAGAGAGATTTAGGACATTTCTTTTGCAGTATTTTAAATACACAGTAGTAATTAAGTTGATAATAAGAACACGTTCTACATTTTAAAGCCGCAGTGGGGAAAAACTTTTAAAAAATAATACACAAAAGTCTCAAGATTGTCAGTACGTAGTGTACCCACACTTTGGTTTTATTACAGTTTGCTTCATTTTTTCTACAGGGATAGAAGAAATCTACAGGGATATTTTTCACACCAGCAAATTTCAGTCTCAGAAGTTGGTTGTATTTTCTGTTTTTTTGCTCTGAGAACAGCAGCTACATTGTTTGATTTGTGGGTTTATTTTGGATCTGAAGCAAGAGCAGAGCTTGATTTTCGCCTCTTACACAAAAATGTCAGCTTTGAGTGCACTTTATCTACTGGCGAGAGCTTTGGTGCTCTACTAGGTCTTGATCATATACTCTATTTTTTGATAAGTTTTGGAAATTCATGCAAGTGAATTGTTTTTAATCTAATCTCCTTGGGTTTTTTTCTTTCTAACTTTTGAGATTTTTTCCACTAACTTACTGTATTATAAATGTTGTAGTTTCCATGGATGCACAGAAGGCATGGCCATGCAAAGCAGCCACGTGCACAGGCCCAAGAAGTTAACATGGTATGCAGTAATGTTATTTGTGTTATTTTGTGCTGGGCTGCGCAGGTCTGATTGTAGGGGATAGTGAGTGTAAGTTGAGTGTGCACTTGTAACATAGCCCCATCTGTGGGTAAGATATTACACTTCACTTTATTTGTTTTACTTCAAACTAAATTAAATGCTACTTAAGTAAAAAAGAAAAAAACATTATTAATCATTGAATGTAAGCATAAATCATAATCTATTATTTATATAAAATGTTTAAAGCATTTAAACTGAATTCTGTCCAAAGAAAAGCAAGTATTATCAAAATAGTAACTTTTCAGGATAGGCCAAAAACTTTCTCAACTTTCAATTTAAGTTAATGTAAAGTGATTATAAAGTGAAACATTTTTATTGATCCAATTATCATGAAACTTTTACAGGATATAAAGAGTAGCTGCTATAATTAAATGATAGAGAAAAACCACATGTTTTTCTGTGAACAGTGACTATATATGTTAGCTGATGTTTGCTATATTGTAAAGACTTTTCTCTTCTCTACTGCTTCCTAATGTATAATAGTGAAGATTTTATTCATCCATCCATTATCTTCCGCTTTATCCCACTAGTCGGGGTCACAGGGGAGCCTAGATCCAATCCCAGCGTCATCGGGTACACAAAGGCGGGTAGCAAAGGCAGGGTACACCATGGACAGGTCCCCAGTGCATTGCATGGCCAACACACACACACACACACACACCTATGGGCAATTAGAATGACCAATCAACCTAACATGAATGTCTTTGTGGAAGTCACTTAATGGAAACCCACTCAAGCATGGGGAGAACCCTGGATCGTTTTGCTGTGAGGCGACAGTGCTAATTTTATTTATAAGAAATGTATTTTATAAAATGAATTGGCTCAATTGCGGCACGTTAGTAGTAGTAGTAGTAATTGTAGTACTCATAGTAGTAGTTTCCGTAGTCGAAGTGTTTGTATTGATCATCAGTAGTTTATTAGTTGTACTTGTAGTCTTGAAGATTATGACTGGGACATCCACAGATCAATAAGGAATGGCAAATATTTAAGTAAGTGCAATGCTGGTGTTTAAAGTGTGCACAGGCCATGCAGTGATCAGCTGAGCCTTTTATCAGGGTAAGCTGCACTAGTGCATTTAAATTTGCATATGTTTGTATCAGTTACTGAATGAACAGAGTAAACTTAGGGTTGAAGCTGGTTTCATTAAGACAAACATAAAAGTAAACCTGCCCACACTGGGGCATTACAGCATTGCACAACACGCTGACCTAAGACGACTGTTTGTTCAGGCAACTTTCAAAAAATCAAAGTATCACAGTAACAAATTTCTAAAGTTTTTGTTACCCCTCTCTCGGACAAGGGGCATCCGAGTCAGGGTAAAGTGTAAATAACATAGGTATGCACCACGTTTAGTATGCACATTGTTCTGGTTATGCATTTAATCGCTTCACTTTTTCACCCTCGCCAGAACCGTAGATACCCTATAACTGCTGACGTCAAGCGCCATCTACAGGACAACCTGAGAAACAGCTTATTTTTTACTTTCTTTTGTTTTGAACGGTTTTTGAACTTCACCTTAAGGTTTTAACACATAAAACAATAAAGGCATTGACATACATTTCCCATACATACAATTATGGACAACAATAATAAAGAAATAAGAAACAAAACAGCAGCTAAGAACAAAAATGCAGGGTGCCTTCTTTCTCTTTCTCTTTCTTATACCACTACATTTTAAATTACTACTGTATAATGAGCAAATGCTTACTCTAGAACCTATAAAGCATGTTGCTGCTGTAGATCTGCAAGGCATCATGATCAAAATCCAATGGTGGGCAAATTCTACTGTATTTTTCCTGTGAATCACAGTACAGTCATTTTGAGAGGGAGTTCTCAAGAGTAGAAGCCATAACGTTTTTTTTCTGCTGAGGTGCATTTCTGAAAAATATATTTTCTGTTCCCACCCTGACATAATATAAATTATGGGAATATAACATTATGCCTGTAATATGTCTGCCGCTAATGTACAATTCGAAGTGAACGAAAAACAAAAAAGTTTGGAGCCAATTTCAGCTAGCTAACCTCGCTAATGTTGGCACCCACTGGCAAAAGCCAGACTAGCAGATACCCTTCATATAGAGTGAGTTTTATACAGCATTTCTTGCTATAAACCCATCTTCATAATTCAGATGTCAGGCCTTCCATTCAGACAATGGCTAACTTAGTTACAGATAGGTGTGGGTTCATGGAAAAAAAACTCTATAAAACCCGTAAACTATACAGTAGATTAAAGGTTTCCACAAAGGGCCATTTTTGCTTTTGCCACTCGGTGCCAGCGTTAGCTAGGTTAGCTTGCTGGCTAGCTAACGTTAGGGCCTACTGATACCAAGTTTTGTTTTTCTTTTATTTGTTTAGATGTTTATGCTATTTATTAGAAGACTATATAAACTGTACTACACGATAAACTATGACTTCACACTATTTGGATGCCTGGTCATGGATATGCCAACCTCAGAGAAAAAGAAAGTATGGAGCTCTGAAGATTAAAACCCAGCTTTTTATTTCCTGTGTTATCTAGTTAGCTAGTTTAGCATTTTCACTCATGTAAAAGGTTAAATGTTGTCATAAACTGAAGTATCATGCACAATCCTGAGTTGTTGGCTGTTCGAGGGATTTCCCAGATTCTGACACCAGCAGAATGCAGCTTTATCAACTTTCTCATAGCATATTAAATACTCATTTTGGAACCTATTCAAACAAGATCCTCAACCAGCGTAGTACAAGCTGTGGACCCAGACGTGAAGGAACATTTTAAACAACACATTTTAATGGGGTCATCTGTTTTCTGAGTTTTTTAAATACTGCATATAACAACTAGTATTTGTTGCTCTATGTGAGTGTAAAAAATCCACCAAGTCTGGTGTGTCACCTCCGTCTCAGTTATGAAGGTGAAGTCTTCACCAGGAGCATATTGCTCAAGTAATAAAGTAGATAAAGACCGTAAAACAGCACCATTTTGAAAGAGTCTACATAAAGCAGAACATTTTATAAAAGTATATATAACAACATGTTTGTTTTATTTTTTCTTTCAACGCTTTTTTAGCTCCCCAGCTTCCAAAGTGGTGGAAATAATTTCTGCAGCAGTACTGCTACTGTATACTGTATATACAGTAGGTTGAATATGGGACTGGAACACTGCTATGTGGTGATACAGTGACAGAAAACAATTCCTTCTTTTTGGAAACCAGGGATCTAAAAGAAAAACATTGCATGTACTACAAGTATGGGTTGGTATGCATCAAAATAATTTCGGCTCAAAATCATGTTATTTTCCAGTGTGTTATTTTGGAGCAGTCTGTGAAGCTCCTGTCATGACAGGGAGGAAGATAATGGACTATATTTGGTGGTTTTATACTTGCATGGAGCAGCAAATATCTCTATATGGAGAACTATGTGGAACTATCACTAAAAACTAAGTTTTTCTCTGGCTTGAGCAGAAGGACTGTTGAGATGGTTCATGAATAAATGAGTCTCTTAATGACTAATAGACTGACAGAGCAGCTAATACCAAGTGAGACTGTTAATTCATCTTAACGTTGAATCCTTTGCATTAAGACATTATTTTAATTCCGGTTTATTTATATTCCTTATTTATTGTTACAAAGAACACAGGATGGTAGGACGTTCTAATGCTCTTCTGTGTGTATGTGTGTTATGTATCGATGTACTATGCTACTGATGTCAGTAGTAAAACATGTTGTGGCATTTTTTGTGGGAAGTAATGAATCAACAAAAACTTACATGGGAAATCTGGGGTGATGTCAACATCCAATCTTTTACGTGGACATGTCAGCTGATGCCATTATCTGATATTTTCTTTTCTTTAATGGTCTGGACATGTTGCATCACATACTGAAAATGCAAAACCCTTGTCTTTAATGGAGGTACACTCAACATAGGTGCGGTGCCCAGCAACTCCTAGAACTGCAGTGTTGTTTGTGCTGATTCGTGCTTGGTACATGCCCAATCCTGAGGACTCCTAAATCAGATACAACACCAGCATTTTACAAAGTCCTCTGCTATGTGATGTTATGCTGGGCAACATGGCACATCTAGTGTGCACTGGCCTTAAATTAAATTCAATTAAGTTCAAATGTCTGTGGTAGGGTTAATAGATGTCACATTATCATCAGTAAGCTTGGGAATGAGTTGCTACATAGTGTAAGTCATGTAGTTCTGGTAGAGCTACATGGGAAAATAACAATAACTGGGTTTTGAGTAACGTAACTCAAGATGTTTGAGTTGGTTTGAAAACCAACATTCTCAACAACAGAGAGCGGATCTTCAAGAGTGATAAACACCATCACCTTTGCTGTACTAGTTAGGAGTAAGGAGTTGTAGGAAGGAGTTTCTTAACCTGAGTAGCTGCAGGTTATGGCACATTTTAGCGGTGCTGTTGGGGCACAGCCAGCTCCACCTAAGGGTTAACAAGAAAACTCTAGCCCGTTCAGGAACAATAAATTCAATTTTAGACTTTGTGTTTTCTACTTTCCACTTTAAACTGAACAATTGAACAAAAACTCTGCAATGTAATTTTTTTTTGAGTTACCAGGTACATGTGACTGTCAACACATTACAGAAAGCAAACATAAAGCAATGATATGACTTGTTATGCTATATTTATCTCTAGAAACCCTGTTAAATTAACTAAGACTCCTAAAACAACAGATTCATTCTTTTAAAACTCTCTATTTGCATGGAAGATAAACAGAATAATTCCAGTCATACAGTTCATGCTCTGAGGGTAACTTGAACAAAGTGGATTTACAATTGCAGTTTTTGGCAGACGTGTTCATCCAGTGCCACTTACAATTTGATCATTTATTACACAGGTAGGCGAAGATAGTGTTAGGAATCTTGCCCAAGTATAATGCAGGGTGGTTTTCCAGGCAGGATTTTGAGGCAAAGGTGCTATGGGGTTATTAAAGTAGAGTTATAAAATGAATGAATAAATAAATAAATTTTGTGTCTATGGATATGAAATATGTTGAAAGTTGACTGAAGTGGTAGAGCACATGATGAAATTATTTTTTATATTTATTTAGTATTTAAACCTACTGTAAGTATTACTGTAAGAATTACAGTATTTAATAGGCACTGTGATTAAAACTCCAGTAAGCATATTGTGAAACATCACATAGCTACATCACTGCCAATAAGTTCCTGTAGATTTCACAGCATACTTTTTACCGTATAGTACAGAGTGTATTTAATCTAAAGATACAGAACACAAAGACACCTTCTTTATCAGATCCTCTAAGAATAGCCTTGAACAGAAACTAAAGCTACAGAATTTAAAACAAAAGTTAATTTAAGGTCCCTATCTGTTTAATTGTCTTCATATCTTGTTCATCTAGATCTTACCACATAGTAGCTGACAGAAAGCAATACACATGTCTGCAAGTGTTTAAGTAATCATTTATTAGCATACAAGATGAATATTCCAAGAGTTGTATCTCTGCAAACATAGTATACATAATATAATAGAGCCAAATATTCTCATTTAACTTTAGGTTTACATACATACACAAATAAAGTGACTGTTCAGTAAATCGTGGAAGTCATATCATATTCACATTACTTTACATACCTTTCACTCATCATTTACAATACTGTGCTTTTGGGGACATTACAGGGTGACATATAGGTCACTGGACGGCGATAAAGAGGCTACCAAAACTTGGTATCAGCTCTTGGCCTGCTTACTGTTGCGCCGTAACAAGTGGCCAAGTTGGGGGTTAGATATACTCCATATGTATTCTATGGGCATTAAGTTAAGTTCTTTATACATCAGATTTTGTTACTTGAGCATATAAAACAATGTGTGGGGGCATGCAAAGATAAATCATGTAGACAATTGGAGCGCCTCACGTGACAAGCATTGAAAATGCATCGAATTTGCTTCATTTGCACGTGAATAAAATGTCTGCGTTTACTCACTTTGGCTAATTAGTGCAATAAATTAATACTTTTTAGTCCACTGGATAAATGATGTGCACCTTTGAATGAAGTTCAGGGCATGACTTTCAGACTGAAAGAGTGATGTGTTGAATACTGGATTCGAATGTGTGCGTAGTTTTGCATGCATAAAATCTTTTATTACGCCAACACAACTTTGTCCTTCAGTTCACGCAACATTTTTGTTCACGCTTGAATGAAGTAACTTCAATGCATCGTCATTTCTCAGTGCATTAAACTCCGCATAGGGCTTCTTCTCAGCACTCCCTGCTATTTCTGCTTCTTGAGAACACTCAGCACGAGCGGACAAAGCTGCCTGCCCTCTGGTGCTCACTTCGCTGAGGAGACCGTGGTCAGGGGCTTTGGATCATATTGGCGCAAACAGCATTCTCTGGGCATTAAGTTTGTCTACCTTCACAGCCAACACAACTGCCAAGCCCGGGAGTCGCCGCACAGCACCCAGCCATTAGCCGCGCCCTGCTGAGCGCTCTACTGGGGCTTTGCAAAGGTTCTAAACCTGCTGGTCAGCACCGTGGCCAGTGTTCACAGCACCATGGTGGGGATATGGTGCACCAGCGAGGCCGGATGGGGCACCGCAGCCATCTGAGGAGGAGGGGGAGGCGGCGGCGGCGAGGGCGCCTGGAGACCCACCACCGGCCCTGAGCTGGGAGGCCGGTGCCGCGCGCTCTTCTGGTGCGCGCGCAAGCCGGCCAGCTGCGAGTAGGCGCTCTGGCACACGTGGCACTTGTACGGGCGCTCGCCAGTGTGCAGGCGCACGTGGTTGCGCAGCGTGGACGACTGGCTGAAGCGGCGGTTGCAGAAGCGGCACACGAAGGGCTTATCCAGCGTGTGGATGCGCATATGCGAGCGCAGGTTGCTGCGCGAGTTGAAGCCGCGGTGGCAGATGACGCAGCGCATGCGCCCCGCCGTGGCCAGCGAAGAGCTCGAAGCCGACGTGTCGCACACGTGGAAGTCTTCTGGGGGAAGCGGGAAAGAGAGCAGGAAGAGGTCAGGCA
Organism: Megaleporinus macrocephalus; assembly: GCA_021613375.1. Lineage (NCBI taxonomy): Eukaryota > Metazoa > Chordata > Actinopteri > Characiformes > Anostomidae > Megaleporinus > Megaleporinus macrocephalus. The sequence goes on along the minus strand of CM038725.1, from coordinate 17,101,979 downwards.
CAGATCAATTTTAATAAAAGTGCATACAAACTACTGGACGAGCAAACACAGGTTACAGCTTATAAATCGACACCAAATATCAGAGCAAACAATAACTGATGGATTAGTTCAGAAAATCTGACGGATGTCTGTAGGAGACACCTTTGTGCTTTTCTTGAGTCAGTAAACAGTCATCAGGCCTGAGGCAACCCTTACCATTCTTATGCTTCTTCTGATGTTCTTCTTCAATGCCAGGAACCCCAGGGATGCCCAAAAACGTGTTGTGGGAGTTCCCATACCACACCAGCAGCTCCTGATCTGGCGGTATCGTCTAAAGAGGACATTTCAGACATTGTTCAGATATTGCAAACATATATTTATGCAGTCAATTGTGGCGAAGAACCATAAAGCCGTGCAACAAACTATATGCACTCTTCTTTGCACGGTTTCTTGGTAAAGAAAATGGTTCTATGTAGAAACTTGAACACTCAAATAAGTCGTTGCTTAATTAAACGTTTTAATTTTGCGTCGTGAAAGTGTTCTTCAGACTGATTGAAAATGTAGAAGGTTCTAAACGGGCACCAAAAAGGGTTCTGCTGTAACTGCGATGTCAATCTTATACTAACAGAATAACCCCAATCGATGCTGTATGGAACATATACATCACATTTCCCTGCAATCTGAATAACGTTTTTTACGAGTCAAAGAACCCCTTAAATCATGCAAGGGGTACTTTTAATGTTCGTGGTTCTATACAGAACCATTTTCTTACCAAGGATCCATTTTTGACAATGTGTTCCTAAATATTTACTTTTTTATGGGAAAGATGCATATTTCTATATATCCCTAACTTTCTGAACAGAAAACAAAAAAACTTCGCATCAACAGTTTATTAATAATAATAATAATAATAATAATAATAATAATAATAACTGTTATAAAACGCACCTCTACAGCTTTGTAGAATATACTGCTTCCAATCTGCACGACCTCCAAGTTCTGCTCCTGCTCGTTGCGAGCGCATTTGATGTAGGTCATCCAGCTGCGGTGGTCCTCCTGACTGGCGTCGATGAAGTAGCGCACCGTCCCGTCCTCGTTAAAAACCTAGAAGAACCGAACAGCCCGATTAGCACGGTGACCTTCGCATGTGGAGACAGGACGCGCTCCGCGCTCCAGACATCCAGCTGCGCTTCGCTCACCTCCCACATGAGGTTGTTGTTCTTGAAGAGGTCCACGTGCTCGGGGCTGATGACTCTGCCGGTGAAGGGACCCATCTCCGTGCCCGCTTTGATCCACGTCTTGGAGAAGATGCCAAGACCTTCTCCGGGAATGGAGCTCTGTGCGATGATCACCTCGCTGGGCAGCACCAGGCTCGAGAGCTTCTGGACCTCTGCAAAAGAAGAACGGTGTGATTTGGTGAGTTTATAAACAAGTAACTGAAGAAATGAAAGGTCTAAAAATGGTTCTCGTTTTGAATCATGGCACGATGTGGAAGCTCTTCAAACTTTAAAAAGGGCCTGGTTTTTCAAATAGCGGCAAATGAGGGTTCTTTAAGGAACCAAATTAAAGAACCTTCTTTTACATTTAGGAGTAATGATATTCGTTTGTTTTGGTAAACAGTGCACGTGCAAAAAAAGCTCAATCAACACCAAAAAGTACAAAAATAAAAACTGTATAAGCGCTAGAACATGCGCTGATCCCTCGAGTCGTATAAACGTAAATCCTCTCGCGAATTCCTTTGAATGAGTGAGTTTTAGCCGCGCATTGGTGTCTAAACGCGTTTTGCACGCTTGTGCAGCAGCAACGGGAACCCCCCAAAAAAGCCTCGCGCTCGGCCAAATGAATGTTAAATACCCCTTTAAGGCGGTGAAAGGAGCGATTAGTTATGGCCTGAAAGGGACGGGTCAGACATGCTCTCAAAGCAATGGCTCATTCCACACTCATTTAGCCTTTAAAGAAGTTGGGAGCAATGAATTTGCAATGGACGAAATGAAGGCCTTTTCTTCTTTTTATTATTTTTTTAAAGGGAAAGATGGCAAAGGAATTTCAGAGCTATAAAAATGGAAAGGAGATTAGATGTGGTGTGACATGGTGTGAATAGCAACAGAATTAGTCTTCACGGTACAGTAACGGCGGGACAGCAAACTTTTAATGCTGCTGAAAGAAAGAAAGGGCTGTCCGTGGCTTCGTGAATGAGGGCGTATCGTGGAGAATAGAGCTTTTCTCTGTCTATAGGGCTGCCTCTCATTGCAAACGTATGAATTTAATAGCCTTATTTGAGTCAGCTCCTGTTAGGCTCAGACTTAGCGGCGTGGCTTCTGCTGCGCATAGTGATACACAGGGGGTTCATTCCCACTTCTAGATTTCTAGACAGGGACATCACACAGATTTTGCTATGTAGATGGTTGAGAATTGATCATTTAAACTTTTTATAAAGGCTGTAACTTTAGTTTGGTCTAAACTGCTTAGTCTACAGTTCTTTGGACTTTGGCGAAATGGTTCTTCAAACTTCAAACCTATTTAAGTGTTAATAGAACCATATAGAACAAATTCTCCATCACTCTGAAGAACCAATTCACCATGCAAAGAATCACCTAAGCATGCAAATCATTCTTTGAGTATGCTGTTTTGGTTCTGTACTATTCAACATATTCTCCATCTATCTAAGGAACTGTCTTACCATGCAATAAACGCTTTATGGTTACTTACTGAAGAACCCTTGAAGAACCATCTTTTAGTTTAATACAGTTTATAAGAATTAAATCAAAAGTCTAGTTCCACAGAAAGCTAAACTAGGTAGACTAGAATAAACAAACTAGCAGTAAAGCAATATTTCACTGTGTTTTATAACTAAAATACAAACAATGTTTTAAAAGCCTACAAACTAAAATAAACTAAAAGAAACTGCTCTTAAAAGTGATGGCTATTTTAAGAATTTTAAGAAAAACTGTTCAAAGCAATGTCAATAATAGAAAATAAGCAAATCAATGCTTTTAGAAGCTGACAAACTCAATTAAACTAAAAATGTTTTAAGAGAGTGAACTAGACTATACAGAATCAAACCCTACTAAAATAATAACTAAACTATATCAGAACGCACTAAATCAATGCACACTCTGTTAAGACAGTGATTTTAAACTAGACCAGATAACAGCAATGATTTAAGAGCGTGCAAAACTACTGTAAGCGAACTAAGAGCTCACCTCCAGAGAAGGACTGCGCCAGCACCTCCGCAGTGAAGGCTGTTTTGGGGCTGACCGTGCTGCTCTTCTCCTCGTACAGCTGCTCCCCCAGCACGCTCCTCCACCTGCCGTACAGGAAGCTGTGCAGGATGTCCGAGGTGATAATGTCGGACAGGGCCAAGCTCTGCTGCTTGAGTCCAGCCTTGAGGGCCAGCGCTTCGGCGGGCAGCACGGAGCCCATCGCGTCCTCTCTCTGACGGAACAGCGTCCTTATGTCGGCAGGGTGATGGCTCGGCGGCGAGCGCGCGCGGGGTCTGCGTGCAGAGTTTGAAGTTGCGAGGCTGTGGAGGCAGTGTGGCTCTCGCGGTGAGTGAGGTGCGCGCGGTGGGAGTTGGAAATGTGTATGTCGCCCTCGCAGGGTCCCGGTGGGCTTTATATGCGTGAGGTCCAACGTGCGGTCATTAGTTATTAATGAGGCTCCCCTTGTGTGCGATATACACTTGTTCGAGCAGAGAGAGAGAGAGAGAGAGAGAGGGGCGCTCTTTATTGAGTGGACACTCATATGGAGCCGTTGGGTGGGAGGGGGGTTGGTGGGGTTGCTAGGATGAAGTGTGTGTGTGTTGTGGGGGGGGGATTGGTGTGGCGTGGGGGTGTTAGTGTTCAAGATCCATGCAACACGTTTTGGCTTAAATAATTATAAGAAGAGCGAGCGCGCGCTCCCGCGTGCACGCTCCCGGCAGAGAAAAAAAACAAGTTGGAGAGATGAGAGATGGATTAAGGGGGGATAGGGACGCCAGGTAAATGTTATTCGGACAGAAAACATGTGTTTTAAAAAATATTATCTGGGCTAATAAGATATATACATAAATAAGTAAACAGTAGCAGGAGAAGAAAAAAAAGGAAGTAGAAGGTTTAGAATGGCTATGGAAATGTTCATGAAACAAGGTAAATCTAGAAGGAACCTTTTCTGTGAGGAAGAAAAAATCATAGATAAAAGATATCATAGGAAAAGCGCAATATGAAAATATTAATCATGTTTATTTACACGTTGTATAGTTTTGTTATATAGTATTTTGCATTTCTTTATTTTTAAGTCATAAGTTTATCATAGAAATATGCGTTTAAAAGTAGTTACATAACGAATGACGACCGAGTATCAGCATAAACGTTAGCTCTATTACAGCATATACCAAATGCATTTAATACTACACAGCGTTTCATTTAACAGCGCGTGCTAATCATATTGTAGTTAAAAGCACATGAGCAGAAGTGAGCAGACTTTAATGATGTTTAGACTTTACTGATTCCTCGAGACGGGAGTTTTAATGATGAGCTCGAGCTCAGTAATATGCAAAGCTGTCTGGGTCAAGTGTATCTTTCTTTCAGTCCTTTTCAGGCCAGAGTGATTTAATATTCATGGATATTAATTTAAAGTCCTTTAGCATTGTGAGAGGAGGCAATATGGGCTTCTCTTTGAATAGTCCCACGTCTTTCCCTCTTTCTTTCTTTCTTTCTTTCTTTCTTTCTTTCTTGGGTTGATGGACTGAGCCTAAATGGGCACCCCCCCTCGTCCTTTTCCAACAGGGAGGACATCTTTATTCCTACTCAACTCTCTCCCAACTAATGTCGTTTGAATGAAAAGTGCTGCAAATCAATCTTTCACGGCGTTTTTGAGGCCAATTTGACATCCATGCACTCGTCTTTTCTTTGGACTGACTACAAGGGGGGACAAAAATGTAGAGAGAGAGAGTGTGTAGAGGGACCGGGACAGGAGAGAGAGAGTGTAGGTGAGTGGCAGGGCACGAAAAAAGATTATACGACTCAACAGCTGCTTTTTTGGAGGGGGCCTACTAACCCCCTCCCTCCCCTTTCAGGTCCCTCTCTCTTTTTTTTTTTTATTTTGCCCCATTAGTATTCGCCCCTCCCCAGTCAAGAGGATTTGCACACATTGAGATTGATTTATATTTATTGGAGTTAAACCTTTATTGCAGTGTCATAGTGGACAAAAAGGGTGAAGCAGAAAAAGAATTAAATAGATATTTAAGGTTGAAATTCAGAGTAGCAAGGCCATTCTTAGCAACCCATTGTTGTTATTTTTATTTATTGTATTTTGTATGATCTACTTTCGATTATGCACTCACAAAACAAAGCTAGAAGAAGTTTGAGTGGGATGTGTGACAGATGACCGAATACGTCATGACCAAATATACTGATATCAATTCAGTACAAGCGAATATTCCACAGTGAGCACAAAAACACTCAAGTTTGGAGATTAACCAGAACACAAAGTTCTTTATAATTCATTATTCTGCTTTCGTACAAATGCAACGGTCATTACCGCGTATTTCTCATTCGCGTTTCTTTCTTATTGACTTACAAATCTCAAGCACGTGCACTGAAAATAAATCAATTATTGCTTTTAAAGAACATCTGATCTGATCGACATATTTGAAATCCCTTTAAATTACATTAAAATGAACAAAAGGCCCTTAATAACCTGATCTAGACAAATAAATAAACATCACATCGTAAACATTTACATTTAAGCCATTTAAAGGATGCTGCAACAAAAGTTGCGCGAGAGAGAAAAAGAGAGGAGGAAAAGAGGGCTCTCAGCCGTGCATTAGAGCGCGTGGCACTAACGAGACTTCAATTAAGATTTTATTTAAAAATCAGGTGCGGGTGATGATGTCCTGCAAATAGAAGTGAGGTCAATAAGAGCGCGCTGAAGAGAGGAGGAGAGGCGAAGAGCGAGGAGAGCAAGAGGAGCTCCCTGTGCGTAACGCTCTCAGCATTCAAGGCGCTGCGGGGGCACAAAGCGGTAAAGCTGTTGGGGCTTTTAGCGCAGCGCAAGGGGGACAGAAATCCCACCATAATGGAGATTTGCAAATGTTTTTCAACTCATTTGACTTAACGAACACTGGATGGCTTTTTTTTGTCAGTCTAAGCAAAATAGAGAGGAGAGAGGAGGAGAGCTGGTCTGAGGAAGAATAAGCGCTGAATTGGGAGTGTGGAGGAGACGTGTTTTTTTTCCTTTCTTTCTTTTCTTTTTTTTTAATGGGTGGATAAAATTTAATTAGCGTAGTACAGCCCTTGAAAGACAATGGGGGGCTCAATATGTACCCGGTCTGAATCTCACTGGGGATCCAAAGCGCGGAAAGTCAAAAGGAGTGGAGAGAGAAAGGCGCGCTTCTGCTTTTTTGTGTTTTTTTCTTCTTCTTTTTTTAAGAGAAAAGGGGGAAGGAGCGAGGCAGACGGCAGGTGACTGGCACGCGTAAAAACAAGGGGGACACTTTTGGCACACAGCTGATTATTTGAAAGAGAGAGAGAGAGAGAGAGAGAGAGAGAGAGATAGGGAGGGAGAGAGAAGGAGGGAGACAAAACCAAAAACAACAACAAAAAAAAGGAAAAAGGGGGAAAAAATAAATAGAGGTTTCTTCAGGTTTGGCCCACTCAGACGAGAGAATGAATGGAGAAGAAAGAAGAGTAGAGGAGGAGTGGAGGAGCAAACAGAAAGCCGTGCGCTCTTGGGAGCGCGCGCACATGGCGGTGCGGAGCTCGTCGCCAAAAGGACATCAAGCAGCGTCGCACGAGTATTATGCATATTCATCATGTGAGTTTTTAAAAAAAAAAACTATAATAAAGGCGAGCATCGGTTTATCGAGCGGCTTTATGTAGGGGAAACGAGTCCGCGCTGCAGCACGTGCGCGATTTCAATGCGCGCATCTGGTCTCCGGCTAGCGCGCGCCTTAATTGGCCCTTAATCGTTGCCGTTAAGCGCGGACTGATGAAAGTGTGAACTGGGTGTGTGTTGGTTTATCCTATCAGCGATATTCCGCGCGCGCACGTGTGTGTGGTGAGTTAGTAAAGTGATGAAAAATAAGCACCTGTGTGTTTGTGTGTGTGTGTGTGTGTGTGTATGTGGAGAGGCCGGTGGTCAAGTACGGTTTCATTCATTTAATTACTGTCAATATATGCAAGAAAATAAACACAAATAAACAAATAAAAACAAGTGTGTGTGTGTGTGTGTGTGTAACAGCAACCATTCATTTGGAGAGGGGTATTTATTCATTATGCTATTCCTTTTTTCTGGGCCGTTATAAAAAGATAAAAAGGGCACGTGTGTGACGTATGGCGCATGCATTAGCAAGGCACTGAAATAAATAGTACAATTATCAAACGCAGTGAGCTCATCATAAATAAAACCCACTTAATTTTTATCACAGCTCTATCTTTGATTATTTTAATAAGAGTGGTTCTTAAAAAGGAGTATTTTTATTAAATGGAATTGTAAAACAATTTAGTTATCTGTAGATAGTCTATATTGGGCCAATCAAATTAAGTGGAACCATTTTTCCTCAAGGCCTTCCAAGTCAAGAACTATTGAGAAGCTGTTTTTCTGCTGCTGTATGCTCCATCTTTGTTGTTTTCAGGGCTTTAACATCATTTAAATGTACCTGTTGCAAAAGAAATGGCCCATATTTGGCTCAAATGTCTTAGAGAAAAATGTCTGTTTTCACTGACCTATATTAAAATCTAGTAGCTTTCTTTCTTCTACTGTAAGATCATACATTTGGAGGTTTTGTTCTGACCGCAGCATTTTAGTGTTATGTTGTAGAGTATATCACCCAAAATTAATTTTAGTGTTTTCGTTTTCAGTATATTTTGAGCTCAGCCAATATCCTTTACATTAAAATTTGAATGCTCCAAAATTGCTTCCAATAAATACTCTTTATCATGTCCCATTTAAAATATGATTGTTTTTCTTGTATACAGAAAAACCTTATACAGCTATTTACACTAAACAGCAGCTGGTCAGATAGACAGACAGACAGACAGACAGACAGACAGGCAGATAGATAGATAGATAGATAGAGAGATAGAGAGAGAGAGAGAGAGAGAGAGAAAGAGAGAGAGAGAAAGGTACCAAACCTGATGACCTTCTGCTATAAAGCTGAATGACAGACTATTGCTATTTCTCTCCATTCAGTCACAATAACCTTGTGCGATGTTTTGACACTCTACTTCTTTTTTATTAACAGTGCAGTGAAAGATGCTTATACAGTAACTGATGAAAAGATGTAAGAGTTCCTCTTTTCTTTACAGGCATCTGCAATGCAACTGTCTTAAAAAAAAAACAAATATTTACACTTAATAAAATGCAGCAAAGTTTACAAAAGTTACATTAACATCACGAGTAGGTAACAAAATAAAAAGATAAAACAGAATTGATTGTCTGAACTAAAGCTTCCCATAAAACTTTCTACAAAGTCCCAAATGTGAACTTTAACTGGTAAACAGCGAGAGATTGTTCTGCAGAAGTTCTGCAGAGAACACATTTTCTGATGTAGCTGCATGCTCCTTGTAGACTAGAAATAAAGGTTCTTGAACTGATTTGGGATCATCAAAGGTTAAAACTGCATGATTTTTTGGCTCTTCTTTGCTCCAAAGATCCTCTCTTGGTCTCTGTTTATAATGCAGTGCTGCACCTGCACATTTCCGTGTCCACTTTCTTTTAAACCTGAAGTGTGTCATTAAAGTCATGTTTAAAAATACCTAGCTGATGGAGACAGAGGTTGAAGAATGTACCTCGTCTCCCCCGCAAACCCCCCCCAGCCCACCAGCCAGCAGTCTTAATCAAGACCCACCAGGGCGGTTTAATCGCCTTTGACTAATTGATATGGTTAGTAAAGTGGGAGCTAATTAGACGCGTTCGGTGCCAGTGCTCCATGTTATTTCTGACTCAAAGTATTATTGAGCAATAATGCATGGCCCTGTAGGCTAAGCAATCAGCATGCATCATAAGCCTCCGGAGCCCAGCATGGGAGCTAAGCTCACTGTAACGGTGTATGTGCTCTTTTTTGCACTAAACTCGGTGACCATCGATTAGAGTTGCAGATTCTTAGACGCAAGAGTGAAAATAGTTGAGAGATCACTTTAGCATTGCCACATCTAGATACATGAACATGTTATATATTCCACAAACATGTTGTATATCCTAAGGTTTCCAGGTTGCACGCACCTTTCTAAATGCATGATGGTGATTAGACGAGCTGGTCCACTATATAAGGAACAAACTAAGGAAAGTTTGGTACTGTAACAGGAAATAAACACTCACTAAATATTAATTATGTATAGTGGCCCCTAATAAAATTAAATCAGTAAAACTTTTTTTAGTTTATGCTTTATGTTATGTTCTTTAAGTTACTTTATAAAACATTTAACAAACTCTACTCAAGTCTCAGTGAGCTTGTGTATTTTTGAAGTTTGCAAAGAAAGGACAACAGTGGATTTTTTAGCAGGACAATGCCCTGAAACCTATAAGCAAACCAGTCTCTTTCTGTCTATATAGGCTGATATATGTCAATGATCGCAATTTGATTGGCAGTCAGTGCTGAAACACTTCTTATAACTTCAGTCTGAATGGGTGGGACTAATCTGTGTAGACATATATACACTGCTGTGTCCATATACAGAAATTAATGGATAATTGGCAACACAATTACAACAATTTGTTTTCTTTGTTTGCATTTTGACAACTAAAAAGTGTTTACATGCCAATCATATTCATTAATTCCCAAATAAGAAACATTTGTTTGGTACAATATGATCCTCTAAGTGTGGCACAAATATCTACATGTTTTTGGAGAAACTTTAAATGTTCCCCGCTTTACCATCAGCATTCGGTTGCTAATGCAAGTGTTCCAGAAAAAAGTAGTAAACCTAAACATTTAGATTTGTAACATAGTTAAAGGTCAAGATGACATGCAGTGGTTCATGCAGTATAACTAGATTTAAGTATTTAAGGGCTACATTTGTCCGGGAGCTGGATTTGGAAACAGCTGCTGACAGAGTCAGTGGGAGATGGAGACAGGCCTGCTCAGTAGGTGGACAAAGCTCACTGTGGACGGATTTGGCAAATCAGAATGACACAAAATTAAAAAGATAAGTTGATGGATATACTCCTATAAACAAAGGTGCCAAAAAGTGTTCTTTTGAGAGACATCTTAGTTCTTAGATCTCCAAAAAATCTTGCTATAGTTTGTAAATGAGACGTTAGAGCTTAAAGAATCTTTTAAAGTCGCACATTAAATAAAAGTCCTGTGTTTGTTAAAGTGTACCACTACATTCGAATAGCTCCCTGTAGATGATTTATAGATGCTTAACTTGCTTTTAACTTACATCTCCATGCAAAAGTCTGAGACCACCTTTATTCATTTTCTGTCAGAATAGCCATTCAGAACAAGTTATTCATTTTCAATGTCATGACATAGAAAAGAAAACATGGACAGAAAATTAAACTGAAATTTCAATCACTAAATGTAATAAAACATGACATAGTATTTAGCTTGTCCACTAGTTGCCTTTATTACATCTTCCTTTTTATCACAGAGGCTCCTTTTTCAGTTTTTCAAAGAAATCTGCAGCCACTCCTCCAGTGTTCAGTCATGAAAAAATTGGTTGTGTTGTCTGCCTTTTTCGTAATCAAAGCAATCCCAAACACATTCAGTGAGGTTTGCAAATGTTCTTCTCTTGCAGAGTTTTTTTTAGGGCAGAGCTTCTCAATAGTTCCACATCTTTTTAAACCCATAGTGCTGAGTTGTCTTCTCACCGTGCAAAGATAGATAGAAGCACCTGTTGATTTTCTTAGAGTTGAAGCAAGAGGGGAGACTGATTTTCTGCACTTTTAAAGATGAAAGATTTACGTATAGTTTATCTGATTTGGACCAGTTTGGTGTTCTTGTACCGAACTGACTTCAGTTTGTAGGTTGTATCTGATTTTTCCACAGTACTGTGTTCATTCTACTAAATGCTTATTACATTGATCTTTTTCCCCTTTATCCTGAAAATTCAGAGATTCACAACATCTACTTACTTAGGTAGCACCTAGTCTAGCCTACTTGCTTTCTGGTCACCAGTCGCTGCTGTCAGAACCAAACTTTAAACTCTACAGAATTGTGACTTTACAGGAGAAGAAAAAGTAACTCATTTTAAACATAAGCCATTATTTTACATGGTATCAACATAAAATGCAATGTACAACAATTAATTTCAATTGATGTAAAAAACTGAAACATGGCAAAAAATAGAGACATGAGGTTTTCAGCAATTATGAGGTTATTCTTTAAGTCACACATTTAAAAGATAGGTTAAATGGATGTAAAGTTTATAAAGATTAAATTGTCTGCCAGCGATGATTTTGATATTTGTATCTTTTACATTTTCACTAAGCAAAACATCAGAAAACCTGTAAACATACAACTTTATAATAGAATAGAATCTAGAGGCCAGGTGTTTTCCTTTGTTTATACCTATTTGTAAATTTGTATGATTCACTGTAGAGCAACACTGGCTGTGTTCAGACTGCAGCCAAATCGGATTTGTTTCTCATACCAGATCTTTTGAGATGACGATCCACACTATAATTTACAAGTGATCAGATCCGATTTGTCTGCATTGGTTGCTGTGGTAACGATGTAGGCATTAATAACTATGTAGCAGGACTCCCAGCCCTTCCTTCACTCTGGATTTGACATTGTTTGCTGCAGTGCAATTGATGCAAAAGACACTTTGCAAACCAATTTGAGCAGCCAGAGCATCCAGAGTGAGACGCATTAGTTAAAATCTGATTGGAACTGCAAACCACTTTTGAATGGTTTGGAGCAGATTTACAAAGCATGTGGTTTTTGCTGTTTATACTATCAATTAATCTGGATTCAAGCTGGATGTGCCAAAAATCGGATTTGGGCTGGCAATCTGAACAAGGCCTTAGAGACTAGGATTTATTTGTACCGGTGGTAGGAAGGATTGAAAACCACTAAAGGATTAAAAATGTATGTGTTTTTGGCCAAAACCCTATTTTTAATGTTTCAACACTGTATTCAGAAGCATTTCATGCAATAGTTTTCCATGCAATAGCTTTTACAGGCATGCTTGGTTCGTATCAACATCACTGTAAGCAATTCTGATTGTATTTCTCATTAAACCACTCTGAATGACTTCTTTTTAAGATTTAATCTAGCCAACACCCGCACATGCCTGAATGATCAACAAAACAACTGGCTGGGAAACACACCAGCTAACAGCAATCCTTCCATGAAGGACACAAGATTAACAGGTAACCTACAAACTCCAGTGGGCTTTGAAAGCAGGTCTGACTAATTGTCTTGCTTTTGTATAGGACTCGCAACCAACTAAATTTGTAAAGATGATTGTTTTATGTTAGGCTGAGGAGCAGAAGGTGTATGCAAAACTGATATGAACCATTGCCATATGAGCTTTGGCTGTGAAATGTTGGAGTGACAGATTTGAAGAAGATAATGGAGCACAAGACGTACAGCATTGTAACACTGGCTGCAACGCAAACAGCACACAGGAAATTGCAGTGTAAAGCTATTCAGAAGTACCAGAGAAACCTTTTAATAATGAGAGCACTACAAAGAGGAGGTAGAAGTTGACCCGCCCCTTATTTACACAATTTATATATCATTTATCTTAGACAGGTAGCCTCTTGGAATTTTTTTATCGTGCATGTGTTTGTGACATTTAGAGGATACAAAATGCAGCAAATGCAGACTCAAAACAAAAGAGCTCTTTTATGCACACAAAAACAACACTTGAAGGGCTTTATTCAAAGTGTTTTTTTCTCTGCACAAGCCAATTTAATGCCTAATGCACTTAAGAGACACAATTCAATATTCAAGGCAGCCAATAAAGGTCTACTGTGTGCAGGACTTTCAAGAACTAAAAGCAAAATCCCTATTTAGCCCATCAGCGGTTAAATTTTTAATCTGTGGTTATCTTGCTCAAGGTCAGAGAAATAAATGCATGTTCATAAGTATTTACAGATCCACTTAAGAAGATATTTCCTTTCCTAATCTATCTGCTTTTATTACAGCTTGGCACCACTCTCACTATTCAATTAAGGGACACCTTCTGGGTCATTACCGAATAAATACTCATTTGCTATTGATGCCAAATGCGCTTTTAGCAATGGCTTCTTCGTGTCTATTAGCGTGGTGTGCATACGGTGCAGCTGCCCCAGCAATTCCCATGCTGCCTTTCTCATAACGTGCCCCCCTCTCTCCCCTCTCTCTGGCTTCCTGTCTCGAACTTTTAAAATGCCCACTTAGCTCTCCCGCACTGAACATCAATTTTAAGTTGTTGTCATCTGATGTGTAATTACTGGTAAGGGCTTGTCGGCTGACATCATCTCTGCTCTGACCGCAGGGTAAAGTGGGGTGGCGCGTGGCACACGGGCCGGCGGGTTTGCGGCGCAGGAGGACGGCTTTGTTGGGAAATGCACCTGCTTCATATTCTGCAAAACAAAGAAGAAAAACTGTCAACTCTTGTGTTTCTGAACTCTTATTCAGAGAATAACCTTTCGTGGGATAATTTCCTCCTAGTCCTGTTCAAAGATGTTTCCAGAACATTTCTAGGGGTTGTTGTCGATGGCCCCTGATCATCATTAAGGAAAATCCAAAAGGCTAAAAAACATTTATGAAATCTGAGGTCAACAATTAAAGGGAAGCTGCTATTCTGTGAAAATTGCTGAAGGCATTCGGCTTTTAAAAGCAAGCATGTTTACGTAGTAGAAAGTTTTGTTCCTCATGCCAATTAGCAGAGCACTCTTAAAAATAGAGGTGCCTAAATGGTTCTTGACTTAGAAGTACGTTCATAGGAAATACCTTTCATTGACCTGAAAGGTTACATCATGTGAAAGTTCTTTAAAAATTTTTAAGGGTAAGGGTTCTTTAAAAGTAAGGGTTCTTACTTTCTCACTTATGAAGTTAGTTTTTTAAAGAAGGTTATTGATAGACACAAATGTGCTTCTATGGCATTGCTCCAAGGAACCCTTTTTGGTTCCATCAGCTCTTCAATGGAAGCAGAAAGTGAGGCAGTTTGGTTCTTAAATGTACCTTATGTCCTAGAAATATTGCTTTATGTAAAGTTTTAAAAGATTCTTAAAGTTCATGCATCTCATTTATAACCCTTTTTAGTTATGTTGCCCTCTTAAATCTTAAAACACAAAAGGGAAGCATTTTTGGTTCTCTAAAGAACCCTTTATATGTCTGAAATTTTAAAAGGTTCTTCGCAATCATTTAACTTAGTTCTTTAAGAAATCATTTATTGAAAGGCTCCAACATGTTTCTGTATGCTCCAAAGAATGATTTTTAGTTTCATTGCCCTCTTAAATAAAAAAAGAGAAGCATTTTTGGTTCCTTAAAGAACCTTCAACTGACTTAGATATGTTGCATTATGTGAAGGTTCTTTAAACTTCTTTACATTCTTACTTACAAAGTAAATTTTTTTTTACCAAAGGTAAAGGTTTTGCTCCAAGGAACTCTTTTCGATTCTTAAATGGGAACACAAGGCAGTTTGGTTCTCTAATGTTTCTTTTAATGCCCTAGAAATATTGCATGATGTGAGTATTTAAAAAGTTCTTTACATTCATGCATCTCATTTCAAAATTAGATTTTAAAGAAGCACTAATTGAAAGGTTCTCTTGGGAACCAAATATGCATCTGTAAAAAAGGAAAAAACTAATTTTTGGTTCCTTAAAGAACCTTTATTTGGCCTAAAAATGTTGCATTATGTCAAAGGTTCTTTAAACTTGTTAATGGTTCTTCCCATTAACACGTTCTCACCTAAAAAAAAATTAACAAGATTCTTCATGGAACCAAAGGTGCTTGTATGACATCACCCCAATGAACTCTCTTGGATTCCATTTTTTTAAAAAGGGTAACATTCATACAAGATGTTTCCCCTCGCGTACAAATTGGTGTCCGTTGTTATGCAGAGGTGAATATAGAAAAGGTCCCGGCGTAGACACGGCCTGATGAAAGGGCTGCAACTCCTCTCCACATTTTCCCCTAACTTACCATGAAAATCAGAAACAAAACCAGACACTGGTCCCAGTACAGAGGAGAAAGGAACACCAGCAGTGCATGCCTCCCCTCTTCACGACCTGTGTGTGGGGGGTAGCAATTAACCACCAGGCAAAACACAACCATTTCTGCAAGAGACAGAGGAGAAAAATTCAAGCGTATCCCCTGCTTTTTTCCAAGCCTGGCAGATTGCGGCTCTTTTCATCCCACGCTTTCACAAATCAGTTTCCCCTCTATTCCGCCAAGGACGCTCGAAGCCCAGACAGCAGCCCCCTTTTTTTCAGCCTCGCCTCAAAAGAGGCAGCCAGAGATGTCCGAACATCAATTACATGTTTGTTCACTTTCGGGTGACACTCGGTTGACCCCTGGTGAACCTACGCTGAAAGGGCCGCAAAAAAAGTCTCCTCCTACTGTTGGCCCTTCCCCGGTGCCAATAGACTACCCTCGGGCCACTAGCCCATTGTCAAGCAAATGCAACTTCTGCATTAATGAACCTATTATGAGGTCTGCAGTCAGAGAATGAGAGAAATAAAGACACCGACTATTCAATTCATGGAGTGGGCCTTGGCAAGAGGACATAATAAGAGACTCTCAATGAAGCAGGTTTTTTCAGGGAGCCAGAAAGAGGGGGAAGACGGGCACTGCTGTGTGTAAAGGAATTCCAAAAGTCGCAAAGTCGTGATTAAGAAAGCCTGCGAAAACAAAACGTTCTACAAAAGTCACTTTCAGCTGACACTGTTAGGTACGCAGAACGTCACGTGTCAGGTCTTTACTTACCACGACTTGAGCAGTAGACCGAGCAACTGGTTTAGCTCTGGACTGGATTAGTTCCTGTACTTCTGTTTCTTAGGTGGTATATTATATATTATAGAATATTAACACTATGCAGATGGCGGGGGTTCTTTAAAAGAAAGTTTTTAACCATCCCATTTGCAAAAATGTTTTTTTCTATTGGATCAGTCTAAAAGTACTACAAATGATTGATACTACAAATGATTTAGAAAACCTTTCCTTAGGGAACCCAAAGTGCTTTTTGTCCCCTTTATTTTAAGAGTGTACCACAACTGGTTTGATCCATTGAAATAAAGATCTCTGAATTGATTATTAGCATGTTCCCGGAAAATCATTGTATCACTCTAGAACCTTTACAGCATTTGGAGACTGTCCAAACTTTTCAAGAGATTTGTTGCACATCTCAGCTGCGTTCCAAAGCCTAGGCTAGCGTTTCTGGGCTGCTACATCATGGACGGTTGTTCCAAAGAGAAGGACCCTTTATATACAGCCTAGAAATGGAGCCTATGTTCAAAGTGATTTTGGGGATGCACCTGATGCATACTTTGGTTACCCACAATTCTCTGTGCATATACAATGTAAAGTAAAGAAAAAGAATTATGACAATCATGGAAAACAGAGCTTTGGGAGCAAAGATTGTTTTAACATGTAAGTTGTTCACATACTTGAATTTATCTTCATTTCCTTGTAAAATTCTATTGGTTCAATTGATTCAGTAAACTGTATATATATATATATATATATATATATATATATATATATATATATATATATATATATATATATATATATATATATAAAACAATGATGAAAGATAAAATAAAACATATATATATATATATATATATAAAACACAGCTTTCATCATTGTTTTTTTCCCATCCAGGGAAATTAAGGTCCTGATTGATTCCCAGTTTGTTCAGTGTAGAACTTTCAATGAGTGTACAATCTTTGGAGCACATTGAGGCTCCTGAACCTTTCCAAGAGATCTGCTGCACATCTCCTTTACAAAAATCGATCTCTAACGACGGAACTGTTCTTAAGAAAACCAGATACGTCAACCTACATGCACTAGTAAACATTAACCTTTGCATACTGTGTTCTGGAGGCTGCAGGTTGTTGAGCAACTCCAGCTTTGGTAAGTGCACTCCAGAGAGAGAGGGTCCAGGCTGATGGAGGTGGGACGGCCGTGGCGCCGGCTGCGTGTGGTATCGTAAAGACATTAATCACTCGCGGCCAAAAGCCTCCACTGACAGCGCCCAGACCGACTGACTTCCATCCATATTGGCCCGTTTTCTTATGTTAATGCAAGGATGGGGCCTCTATTTGCCCCATTCTCTTCCACACAGAGGAGACTTGACATTTCTACTGCCTTTTTTTAAAGCATTATCATAGGTGGAGCTGCCGCCCAGCCAACCATCCATCCTCCACCCTGCAAAACACAAACACAAGCACCGGCACATCTTGCTCGCTCACTGCGACCAATGGCCCATCCCTAAATGGTCAATGACTTTTAAATAGCAGGCAATAGAGTGAGCGTGAATGGCAAACCAGCTAATTTGACTCTGTCATTCCCTCATTCGAGTCCATTGCCTTGAAAACGGCTCTCATTAAAAGCCTGAGGCAATCTTCCAGATGATTGAGGGCTGTTATTATGAACCTCAAACAATTAATGTCACATTACTTTAAATGCATTATCCCCTTCATTAGGCACTTTACGTAGGGACCCAATGGCACTTTTAAAAGCCATATATACATGAGCAGAGTCGAAGCGAGAGAAAGAAAGAGAGATTGGGACAGAGAGAAAGAGGGAGAGAGAGAGAGATGGCCACCCAGGTGCTTCAGTCTCATTATACAACCCTAAAATGACTTCCTTTACAAGAGGTGAAATGTGAAAAAAAAATCTGCATACTGAGAAGGATTAACATAATAAAGGCCTTTCATACTTCTCAAAGCAGACTTGAGAAAAGTCAACGTGTCGTTAGAAAGTACAAACCTGTACTCGTCACCCATAATAACGATGAGAGGAGATCTTTAGGACATTGGCTGGTGATGGAAGGCTTCCATTTCAACTGCTTCATTCCTTGACATTTCTTGACTCTTAATCACTGCTCTTATCTCTTGAGATTGTTCACAGGAATTTATTTCCAGAGCATGACATTATACCTGTCAAAAATACATAGTATTTCTCAGAAGAAATGTCTACTGCTTTAGAAATATTTTCTATTTCTTATACTTCTAGCAGAAAGAGTTCTACATAGTACCACAAAAGGTTCAATGAATTTTGGTACTACATAAAACATTTTAAGAATTCTTTAAAGAACCACATACAATGGTGAAACTATTTATTTTATCCATGCTAAGAGTCTTTTATGTTTTATGTTTGTCAAAGTTTTATATACAACCATTACCTTCACAAAACTGTTTTCTAAAAAGGCCGGGATGATGTGCCAAATGTACATAAAATAAGCAAGGCCTCCTCTGAAAAAGACGTCATCTGGATAGCAGCATGTGTTGCTCCAAAATCTGTATATATCATTCAGTATTAATGCTGCCTTCACACATGCCATGTACATTCATGTTCCCCAGTACCATCACAGATGCTGGCTTTTGAATTGTGCGCTAATAACACGCTGGATGGCCCTTTCCCTCTTTACCTGTAGGATCCATGTGGCATCCATGATATCCAAAATTAATTTTACACTTTTTTTCTTCAGACCATCTTAAATTAGGTCCAGCCCAGAGCAGACAGTGGTATTTCTATATGGTAGGGTTTTAACACTGTGTTCACAGTTCTCCTGAGCCCATGCAGTGATTTCCACAACAAAATTGGGTCTGTTTTTAATACAGTGCCGCCCCAAAGATTACCCAAAATATCTCCCAAAGATTACATCCACCCTGGTTTTGGGGCATGTCCCTTGCCTTGCGTACAGAAGTTCTTTGCTACTTTTCATTGAAAAACATCATTGCATTGCTGCACTTTTTCCCTAAGTAGTCTTTCACAGAGTGGTGAACCATTCCTAAGATGTTCTTTTTATACCCAATCATGTTATTGACTTGTTGCCCATGAACCTACTTAGTTGCACAATGCTTGACCAGGTGTTTTTTTTTGCATTACACAACTTTATCAGTCTTTTTTTACTCTGTCCTTTTTTAAATGTGTTGCTTTTATCACATTTAAAATGGGCATATGTTTTTCAAAAACAATACAATGTGATGTAGTTGCACAGCGCCTCTACTTTTTGGAAACAAGATTGTAGGCAACATATATACTTACCCAATTACTCAGAATGTGAAAATGATTTAAAGTGCAATGAATGTTACAAATATAAACATCACCCTGTAGCACAAGCAAATTATGTTTTTGTATGGATATAAATACATTCATTTGTTTGGTTTTTTTATCTAAATTTTCTAGTGTAGAACTCAAGTACTTTTATTCAAACTCCTCTTTTCATTTGTAATCGTTTGATCTGTCTTTTAATGTGAATCATGCATTCCAGGAAAATGGGTTTGTTAACCTGAAACCATATGTGTAATAGAGGGTTAAGGTCGTAGATTAATTTAAGGTGAATACAGCCTGCCTCAGTAATAATGATCCATTTCAGCAGTTCTTGAAATATTTAAATGGTGAAAGTATGAGCAAGTGCATAAGCGCTGCAAAAATGCCCAGCAATGCAGCCAAGAAGACATTATTCCATTGTCTAAATAGTCTGGCAACATCCCGCTGAGAGTTGGCCACACTTGTTTAGATGGTGAGACAATGTGGTTTGTGTGCGTGTGCTCCGGAATAAGAATTCATGAGCTGTCTCAATCAATAACTATTTACAGTTTGTCAGTACATTGGGTAAATTGAGCAGGCTTCGCTTACCTTCGTTATATACCATCGCTTCAAGCTGGTTACCTACTGTGCGGGTAGAGGCAGAAGTCGAAATACAGAAAGAGAGAGAGAGATTAGATCATATCATAAGTTAATCAAACTTTTCATCTCCCTTAAAAAACTTAATACAAAAACAAATTTAGCGACCGCGGTGCCAAGGCGCTAAATTGAAAGTGTAATGACCCAGGCCTGATTCGATGAAAATGGAATGAGATAGCTTTGTCAATATCTTCTATAACAGACTCTCAGTCGGGGAGCCTAGTGCAGCCGTCGATTCACTAGAGCACATGATGGATCCAAGCAGGCTTTAACGGTGGGTGCTGCTGGCCCTGGTTGCCGATTGATGAGACAGCAAGCTGGGCTGATAGCATTCGCTGCGTCACACTTAGCTTTGTTACAGCTGTGCGGGATGGTGAAAGGTTCTGGAAACAGCATAGCAGCTACATGAGTAGGCTACAGCTCAGAGATGAGATAAAATTACAAAAGCAAACCAGAGGAGAGTCTGAAACTGGTCGTGTGAAGCATATAGTGTCTTATGGATTGACCGCTGATAACATAGCTAGGTTAAAGCGGCATGAACAGTTTGCCTGTGGAGATCAATGCAGGCCTTGCTTTGAAAGTCCTGTGGAAAACTGAGCAGTATAAATATAAATGAAAGCTCTTTTGCAGCACAACACCCATGGCCATTGCTGAACCTCTGAAGACCCTATGTGTCATCCTACTTGGGGACACCATTCACTTATTACTACTCATGTTATATTATAAGAGAAATTAAAGTCATTTAGCACTACTGAAAAAGAAAGACTTGATTAACTTTTTACAGTCAAAGTGTAAAAACATGTTCACAATTTAAACAATGAAGATATGTAGAATCATTTTATGTATTCTATAAAACAATCAAACGTTAGACTACTGCTTTCATTGAGGTGTGTCAGTTAGCTAGATAGCCTAATGCTTCTTACCCTAGATACTAGGTAGATAGCTGCTGACTTTTTCAAGACTAACTGCCATATGTATTTAGAATACAGGGCTTTAAAAATACAATACAATTCTTACACTAAAGCAGCAGCATACTTCCAACTATAGCAAAAAACTGTATTGACCGCATTAACTCTCACACAAAACAGTTTTGCGAAAAATTAACCATAAACAAAGAAACAGGCAAGGCATATTGTGATGTCCAAATGTTGCTTTTTTTAGTTTAGTACCGGAGCTACAAGGCTAACAAACACTAGAATTCAATAGTCACCAACTTTTTTTAAATCTTCCTTCAATCCATTAATAACATGAAACTTTAGACTGCCAATGGGTTACATTGGAATTGGTGACTTATCGGTAAAACTTGCTTTATTTCTATTAGCATTATTAGCACTATTCCTGCTGTTATCACTTTATATTCCTCTACTGCATGACTCTCTTTTTAAATCAGTTATTTAAATCAGTTATTGATGGGTGCTGTAAGAGTTGGGGTGGCATAAGAGGCTGGGTATTTCATTTTGCTACAGGTACTTTGCCTATTATATTACATCCTAATACCACACACATATACACAAACACACAATTAAAAACATATTTTACTGTACAATGCCTGCATTTATTTAAAAAAGTATGCATCTCCATTTTTGTTGATTTAATTATTCTATATTATGTGAACACAACAGCTGCTCTTTATATCTTGTTTTATGATAAATGGATCAATAGAAATGCTTCAAAATCACTTGGAATGAAACCTCTTCATATTAACTTACATTAAAATAGTTTTTGGCCTGTGCTGTACGCTGGCTATTTTGAAGATAATTGTTTTTCTTTGCACAGTGATGATATTTAAAACTGTTTCATATTGTAACCTTCTGTGATGTAGCTTTTAGAGACATTCAATGTTTCAGATGTCTGGTTCCTATAAACACCACTATTAAAAATTCTGACTCACCAGGTTTCTCTAGAACAGTGCATTTCACAGTAAACCAATCTGAATCACTGTTTACCTTTTAGCCAGACAGACTGTGACAGAGTCCGCCAGAAGATGAGGCTTATGCTACAATTCACACTTGTGTGCTGTCATGGAGGAGAGGCTTTTCTTGCCAGGATCTGGGAAAATGTTCATGATTCTCTACGCGCAGTTCTGAAAAGAAAAAAAATCTGTTTTTTGGGAATGAAAGTATGACATTCATTAAACTCCCCCTGCAGCCCCTAAACCCTTTCCAATTTTGGTAACTAACTCTGAGTAAACACTTAACGCAGATACCAAGTTAATTAATCTCTGCGTTTTAACCCCTTCTTACAGGCAATCTTAACACGCTGTTCGTCAACAGTGAAAATGAATTTTGATGGAGCTTATCCTATAATAGCCCCTACTAGGGGACGGGACACTCACTGTTCAGGAATTTCTACAGTATACTAGTGGTGGGACGATATGAAAAGCCAGATTTGAGCGCTCTCTATGATCTCTCCTTTGAAGCAGCCCTCATCCTAAATTCTACACTGTGTCTCCTCACACTGAGCCCAATCTGAAGATAATCCACTGGATTCTTGGCTCTGTTCTTCTTTCAGCCACATTAAAAGTGTCCCTGCTCCTTTCCCTCCACCACAGTATGAATCTTCCCACGATAAGCTATTCGTTGACCTTAATGCATGAAAAGATATGACTTAGCATAGCAGCAGGACAGTGTCCTCATAGCACACAATAGAGTTAGTCACTCAGTGGTGACTTAAAGTCTCTCTATCTATCTATCTATCTATCTATCTATCTATCTATCTATCTATCTGTCTATCTATCTATCTCTGTTTTTCTCACTCTTTTCTCCTTTCTCTCCTTCTTACACTTTAGTTTTGTCCCTCTCTCTCTTTTATTCTCACTTTCACTTTATCCATGTATCTTTTTCTTCCTCTCTTTTTTCCCCTTTTGTTCTTCTTTCTTTCATTATCCCTATAAATTTCTCACATTTTTTCTCTTTAACCTTTTCTTACTCGTTCTCTCTCCTTATTACTATTTCTCTCTTATGTTATTGCCTCGCTATCTTTACATTGATCCTCTATTTGTTTGTTTTCTCCTTCTCTCTCTCTTGCTTTCCTTTCCCTCATTCTCATTCTCTTTCCTCTATCTATCTCATTTTGTCTCATCCTTTTTTGTCTACATCTTTCTCCCTCTCTTTGGCTTTCCTTTCTCTTATTGTTCTCTTGCCCTCTCCCTCTGTTTCATATTTTTTCATCGACTGATTCATGTTCTTTTTTTTTATTTATCTTTTTTGATCCAAATCTGTTTCCCTTTATCTCTTCCTCTTACTATCAATTTCTCCATTCTCATCATTCTTTTTCCCCCTCTCTCCCTCATTCTTTGCTTTCTCTTCGTTTCTTTCTCTCTCTGCTCTCTCTTCCTCTCTCTCTCTCTTTCTCTCTCTCTCTCTCTCTCTCTCTCTCTCTCTCTCTCTCTCTCTCTCTCTCTCTCTCTCTTTTGCTCTCTCTGTTCTTTGGCACTGCACGGGAAGAAGCTGGTGAACTTACAGCTCTTAGCATCCATAAAGATCACCCGCCTTCACCAGCCTGGGCTCTGATTTTCCACTCTCCAAATGTTTGCCATTTCAAGGTCTCTTTTGCAAATGTTCTGAAAGGACTCTGCATAGCAGAGACATGGTGGATAGATTGATAAAAAGAAGTCTCTGAACACCAACTGTTGCTTTTTTTACTTTGATAGAGTGCCAAAAGGGCTGTTTAGCAGGTCTGCTAGAAAAATATGTACAAAATCTGGTTAGTTATGAAAACACTGGCAGCGATGCCAATGGGATGTTCTAATACAATGAAGTGCATTTGTGAAATAAGTAAAAATGCACCAGCTCTCAGACTTTGTTTGGATACAGAAGTGTGAGTTATTTAATTAAAACGACAAGCAGTATCAAATAATTCAGCAACATCTACCAAACCATATTCATGCTGTATCTGAGGTATTACCCTCAAGCTACTGCATAGCATTACATTTAATGAGTCATATGAGTCCCGTCTCAGCTGAGAGTAGCACATTATAATGCACTCCCCACTCAAAGCAACTGTAAATACTTTTACATTCACGCTTTTAAATGGTTACTGACTGCTGACATTCAAAACCTGCATGAGATACATTTACACTCACGTCATCCATTTGCTTTAAACATACAATAGTTCTGTCGTTACAAGTGAAGTACATAATATTTAGCCCTATATGGATAACTTTTTAAAGCATTTGTCTATTGTTGGCAAATTCTATAATAGATGTAAATGTAATAATTTTGCCCCTTTCATGCGATTCATATCTAATAGCGTGCAATAAGAGTATATGTAACAATTCTGGTCTGAAGAAACCTCTGCTTACAAACATGCACATTTACAGGTATTTAGTTAGACACGACTGAGAACAGTGTGGCAAAATAATTGTCAGGGAAGGTAGAGATGCAAATTTTATGCTGAGTCATGCTGTTTTGTCTAATTTTCCCTTAAGAATTGTAATTGTATGTTATCGCTAAATTACCAGTAATTCACATTTTTCAGCCATTCTAGGTTAAACACTTGAACCTGGTAAAAGACATTTCATGTCACATTTATTTTCAGCTTATATTCCCATATACATTTACCAACTTCATTAGGAACACCTCCCTATATCTATATTCATTCTATGTCCATTTTATCAGCTCCACCTACAATATAGGAGCACCCCTACAATTACTGTAGTCTATTTGTTTCTATGCATGCTTTTATTTCATTCTTCAATGATCAAGACACCCACCAGATGACCACAGAGCAGGTAATGTGGGTGGTGGATCATTCTCAGGTGGGGGTGTGTTAGTGTGTGTTGTGCTGGTGTACGTTAATCAGACTCAGCACTGCTGCTGGAGATTTTAAACACCTCAGTGTCACTGCTGGACTGAGAACAGTCCACCAACCAAAACTGTCAAGCTAACAGCACCCTGTGACCACTGATGAAGGACTAGAAGATGACCAACACAAACTGTGCAGCAACAGATGAGCTATCGTCTCTGACGTTTTCACGTTACAAGGTCGACCTACAAGGTACGAGTGTCTATTAGAGTGGGCAGTGAGTGAACACAGCATTTAAAAATTCCAGCAATGCCATGTCTGAGCTACTCGTACCAGCACAGCATACATTAACACACCACCACCACGTTAGTGCCACTGCTCTGATACGTAAGAAAAGGGTCTATTATTTTACGCTGTTGTTTAATAGTGATTCTTTCAGTAAAGAACCCTGACATAGAGCTGCCACTGTTTTTTATTTCTAATGCATGACTGGAGCTAAGCTTTTCAACATAGACCTTCTTTGGAGCAATGCAGTTGTAAATTATTCTCCAGGGTATTTCATAATATGCTAGGCTGAAAAATATTGAACTGTTCCATGAAAAGACCCTAGATATAAAGGTTCTTTAGGGAACCCAAGGTGGTTCTTCGATGGCATAGCTCCAAGGAACAGTTTTAGCACCTTGATGTTTAAGGGTGTACCTGCACAATGTCCCTTTCAGTCTATTTGCTAGGTGATACTCGTTGGGGAGTCCTGACCACTACCCTGCCCATCAGAAACCTAACCCCAGAGCCGGAGTGCATGCACTCACCGCAGCTACTTGGCTGACCCCGTGGTGTGATGTCTCTGACAGGGCTGACCTTATACCTGCCCTGGTCAGACACCTGGCCTATAGGTCCAGATGGCACTAATGGGGGAGATTGGGCAGATAAGAGATGCATTCTTACTGTAGTGCTGTGTGAGTGGGTTTGGGTGTGGAAGTATTGCTTCGGCCATTAGAAAGTGAAATATCATATTACTTCAACAGGACATGGTGATCATTTACCAATAGAGTGAAAGTGGCATAACTAAAGCTGATTGGAGACGTCCTCAAAGAAATAAAAGACACCCTAACATATTGTTAGTTGACAAGTGGTCAACAAAGCCCCAGCAAATGGAAGTATTATAAAATGAACACTAGAAGATAAAGAAAATGAAAAGCGGAGTTCAAGTGACATCAGTCAATTCCCAAATAGAGCTGTTGACAATCATGCAACCTTGATACTGCCACAAAGAGAGCTATTTTTTTTCCAAGAATGTCTTTTTGATGTATTTGTATAGCTTATCTGTTTCCAGTCGGAACAAAGCCTATTGGCAGGCCGATCACAAAAGCACTCGGTAGCTGAAATGTGTCCCAAAAAGGGGAGGGGGGGCACAGGAGACAAATCACCTTCATTTTGACTAAAAGGAGAGCATTACAAAGACAGCTAAATGAAAACAAAATTACTTAGGATAGGTATCTGGCTGAAATGATAACACATAAAAGCTCTCCGCCTTGAAAAGAAAGAAAACAGTTGCTGTTCTTGTAAGAAATCCTCAATTTGATCTCTTGAGCGCATTCTCCCCGTCTTATTACCTTCCCTCTCTGCTTTTATTCGTCTACGTATCTGTATTTAAAATGACTCAATTACCCAGAACCCTGTGGTGAAAATTACACATGTTTCCCCCATATTTCCTTTTTTGGGCCTGGGACACGGGAGACCTCAGGTTGCCCCGGCCCCTCCCCCACTCGCTCCCTCTCTCCTCTCGCTGTCTCTCCCTCTCCTCCCTCCGCTTTCTCTTTTTCTTTCTCTCCACCTCGCTTTTTCTTGCTCCATCTGTTGCAAAATGCATGCTGATTATGGAGTGGGAGTCCACGCCGGAAAAATTATGAGGCAAAATTAAGTTGTTAGTGAGCTCTTTTCCTTTTAACAAAAAAGTGATAACTGCAGTACTTGCAATGCAGTGTTTTGGGATAGGTAGACAAAATACCACCTTCTAGAAAATCCTCAGCCTGCTATTCACTTGAGATGAATAGTCTATTTCATTATACAGCCAACATTATTGGATGATGTAGACGTCGCAGTAGAATCAGTTACACATTTCCAGTGTGTCCTTTAGTGGAATACCTCACACTTCGAAAAGGAGTCCTTTGGAGCAGTAACACCTTCCATTTCTTAAAGAACTTTTGAGTTCACTGTCAGAAACAAGGCACTGTGCAGTTAAGTTAAGTTCTCCTTCAGGGTGCATATAGTATAAATAGGCCATAACCACAACAACACAGTTTTTAAGGCCCAAGTATGGAAAACTCATGTATTTACAATGAACAAGAAGAGTTTGGTACATACAACTGACATACCATGAACCTCATTGATGTTGGCCTGCCTTTAAATATAAATTTTTTTTTTTTTTTTGAAATCTACAAATTCCAAAATCCTGTACTGACACATTGCAGTCTTGACTTGTTCATATTTACAGCGACAAAATATACATACATCAGGTTACGTTTAAGACCAGCACTTATTGTAAAGAGTGAAACAACACCAATGGTGCAATAAGAATGAAAATGGTGGACTATCTGCAGAAATATACAGTTCCAGGTTGTCAACACTTTTCACACTCTTCCCAAGAAGCCTAACTGGCAACGAGCATGATTGACGTTCAAATTGTTTGATTTCAGGGCCAGAATCAACTGCAGCACCATTTTATGTAGACGGAAATTTTGCTAAACAACCTGTCGAATAGAAAGCCAATAAACTTAACCTTAAAATGTGCTCTGCACATTTCACTCTGCCCAGTTTCTCAAACCTTTGAGAATATTGAGCAGCTCTGCTCAGCATTCGTCTTCGTAAAGACTGAAGAGAGGAGGAGTTCCACCTTTATGAACCCCAACAGTAACCTGTAAGTAGCAGCCATGCTGTGTGATTGTATCAATGTTCACCGGTTGAAGCAGATCATCTTTAACTGAGAGTTTCATGGTGAATAGTTCATAGTGAACTTAAATTTACCTTGCTGATGTTGATGTTGAAATTGAAAAGTAAGCCCCAATTAACTAATGTTTGTATTTCATTATACATACATTCATTTATTCATTCATACACTTCATTCACAGGGGTGGTGCAGGCCCATTTAGGAACCATTTTTCTAAAAGTGCAATTGATAAATCATAAAAAGCATATAAAAATAAACAAAACTAAATAAAAAGATAAATGAATAACTGAGTCCTGTGCTGATGCCATTTACACCAAGGCATGCTCAACTTGCTACAAACCGCTTTATTAATACTGATAGTCAGTCATTACTTTCTAAATATCTGGAAATTCGCTGGCCTTCCTCATAGGCTTATAGCTGTATCTCTGTACATTATTCTGTATATGCAACAATTTCCTTTCAGGTTATTAACATGCTTACTTTATTCATCTTTCTGCACTAATGGAAGCCTGTCTGTCCTTGAAGCAGTTTTCTAAAGAAGTCAATCCATTTCCTAGAGAAATAGCTTTTTAGTGGTGTCATTATGCCTTTCTATGTTGCATCTCATTTGTTAGCAGTAATTGGCTTACAAATTGTCTATTTGAAACCACAGGTATTCTTCCTCTCTCTCTCTCGCTCTCTCTCGCTCTCTCTCTCTCACTCTCTCTCTCTCTCGTTCTCTCTCTCTCTCTCTCTCTCTCTCTCTCTCTCTCTCTCTCTCTCTCTACTTTGTTTCATTATTTAAAAACACATGACTTTAACAGACTGCCCCCCTGATATCCTTCGAGTCCCATCTGGAAATGCCTGAATACTCAAGAGCTTGCAGCCATTGATGGCACACATGCATTTTCCACTTGTTATATGATTGTTTTATTAAGAGGGGGAAGAGAAGCTGAGGGGCTGCGGAGGCATTGTGAATGCGCTGATGTCAGATGGGACCCACACCGCTTGCTAAGGCACTCTCATGCTTGCCTTTGGCCTGCTTTTGTTTGAAGAGCACTTTATTGACCATCATTTTCCATTTGGCGAGGCTTTTTTATACACATCTCATCAAAACCTTTATGGAGCACCGACGAAACAAACACGTCACGCATCAACACTCATTCATTCATTCATTTATTCATTCATTCAGTTACAAAGCATATGTAACTGTGTTTATACAAGCATACAAACAAATATACACAAATTAATCTAGTTTGCACAACACATATGGCAATAAAGGACACCCAGCATGATAACAAAAAATCTACACATATATACATATAAACATACATACCAAAAGTGCCACTTTTTCACATACTTTTGAACCCAGTACTGATACTGATATTAAATGATACTGATATTAATGCTGTAACCTTGAGTATCTGCCATATTTATACCAACCAGATACTGTTCTAAAGAAAATTATGTTAAAGTTGTAAAACAAATATTCTCAGCATATTGTTGTTTCTTGTTATGTAAACTTTGCCACACACATAACTTTTAGCAGCATTTCTGATTGTCAGCACCATTAAATAATCCAAATGAAATTTAGATTACAACTTTGTACAGTAAGTGTTGTTAAGCTTTAAGTTTAGTTTAGGCTAATGGATCATATGGGATTATAAATTTTCTTCCAATATCTGATCCAATAACTTTGTTCAGTATTGGACCAATACCAATAATGAGCATGGTATTGGAGCACCCCTAATATTAACTAGGGTTGGCACCACATGCAGTGATTTAAAGAAGTGCTGGTACTCTCTGTATTGGGTGAGTATGGACTGATATCAGCAGATCATTAAGTATTACAGTCTGAATTTCTACAGTGAATAAAAGACACTAGGACATCAATTAATGTATTTAAAGGACAACCATTTGCACAGCTATTAAACATATAATACATAATAAAAACATTTATAAATAATGTAATATCTGTATGATACATAGTATGTATATGTGTACTGTTGTGTAAAGGTGTGTCTCTTTTTAAGTAGTTTGCATTCACATGTAAGCTAGCTAAGATTTTCACTGTGTCACTGTACATACAATTTGTTGTTGTGTTTTTTTCTTCAATAAAACAATGTTTATTGTGAGTGTAGTCATTCTTATTCAGAAAGCAATCATGCTTATATTGGCATGTTAAAATAAATACAGAATCAAGATATTGTGAAATGTGTTATTTGTAATCCGAGCAAACAGTAAACAATCCCACTAATAAGTACTGTATTGTCTATCAATGTCTCCTGGTGATGGATTCTGTTCAGTTAATGCGCACACCTAAGGACCTGATTTGAGAAAGGGAGAATGAATTTGAGGGAGAACTAAATTGGATACAACTTAGGCAACTTGTGAGAAGTACTGGTATGCAAGAAAAAGTCCTGGTACATCAAAGAGAGCAATAAAATAAAATCTCAGGATAAAAGAAAGCTTTACAAGAAAGAACTTTATTTATCTGGCATTAAAAATCTGTGTTAAGCCAAACCCCACAGCTCTGTAGATTATGTCATGTCATTTCTAATCTTCATAGAACCGGGGAGGACCTTAGAATCTCACACGTTTCTATCAGACTTAGAAAGCTTCCCCAAAAAAAAGCAACTTAACAGGATTGTAGACTGTTTTGCTCCTTGTTCAATGACACTTGGCTTTTTTATTGTAGTCTTAGGGAAACCAGAGACAATGGCATTCAATATCGGAGGACAAATGATAGAACAAAGACGAACTCACAGTAAAGCATTTTGTTTGCATTTTGTGAGTCCACACTTAATCACTAAGTGAAGTTTATGCATCAGAAGATAAAAAGATATGACTAAAAGATTAAATTATAATTACTGTGCATGCTGTGTTAGACCACCAAAACTAAAACTTTCATCTTTCAGAGATTTCAGAGATTTCGAAACAATTCTGCTTGAAATCTTGCTTAAGATTTCTCAGAACAATGAACTGACTGCTTCAGAGTTCAGATCTTAAAGTTCGGTATTATTTAAATCACAAGAAACAGTATTTAACTTCAAAGACTGAACTTTGGAAACAATAATAACTTTTTTGTTGTAAAAATAATTATTGTTACAGTAAAAAAAATGAAATAAAGGGTTTTTGCACAGTATTATATAATGAATACTGTATGACATGTAATATGCATATGCTTAACCTCAGTAACTAAAAAAACAGACCTTTTGGCCCTGAAAATGCATGCGCTATCACAAAAATCACAGAAATCACAACATCTGCAGTAAACATGCATAATCATATACAATTGGCATTGTTCCAGTTAATGGATAAGCAAATAAACTTAACCTTCCCAGACTCAAAACACAACCTCCACAACCTCCTCAAGTGCCAGGACAAAAACAAACCAAGCATCATGATCAACTAGGCTGGCAAACAAACTACAAGACACTGGGGACTCAGTAAAGTCCCCACAAGAGAAATGAGCATATTGATTTGGGTAAGCTGGTGTTGGATTATTGCCACCCCAGGGTGTGGCTGAGGCCAAAGCCATTGAAGAGCCAAAGCAGCTGGCGAGAGGTTAGAGACCTCTTTAGCCCCTTACTCCTTATTCCCCCAACATACACTCGCCCCCATTCAAGGTCCAGTCAATAGTTGACACTACACTCACACTCCAGTCCACATAAGAGCGGTTTAGATGAGCGTTTAGACTGGATTTAGGCTGGGAATCAGAGCGTGTGCTCAGCAGGAGGCAAGGCGAAAACAGAAGAGCATGTCATCTCATGCCTGATTGATAAGAACCTTATTACTGTGGAGGTAAAGAGAGCTTCTATGAAAAGAAAAAAAAAAGAAAATAGGGCTTCTTTCTTAAAAACAGAGATGCCAGAAACGCTTCCCGATGAGTGATGCCACAGAAGAGCCATATTTGGTTCCTTAGTGAACCTTTTGATTGGTGTTTTCAGTAAAGAGCCCTTTTGGTAAATAAGATTTGAGAAGTCTGTCCTTATCTGTCCTATTTATGTAAAATCATATATCTATGATAGAAACCTTTCAGGATCCTTTATTTGAAGAATGTATACACGAGCAAGATAGCTTTAATTTAGACCACCTCTGAACAGTCAGAATGTTTGCAGAGACATCAAAATGTAGCACTTTACTGGCTGCAGATTATTAATATTTCAGGATCTAACAAAATTATGGTAAGTGCCAAATACTTTATGGCCCAGTGCATCACTGAGATGTATAATGTACAGTAATGCACTTCTTAGAGTAAAACTAGGAAGTAAACATAAACCCATATACAAGCCATTTAAAACTTTGCCCTTTTTACACAAATTCATGCAGGGGCTGCCAGGAAGAGGTGATGTTATTTGCTACAACAGTAAAGTGCTTTAGAAGGTAGCTTAAAGTTTAGAACTGGGGAAAGTGCCATGTGCTATCTGACTTAACAAAAGGCTATAAAAGGCTGTTTTTTAGAAAATCAGAATAATAGTAAAGTTTCGGTTTCCCATCATTGTGAGTGCCTCAGGTTGTCCTTATAATTATGCAATATTACATTTATGACTCATGTATCTCATAAGCACTGTCTTGATATTACTTAAAGATTACATAGTAGTACAGTAGTAGTGCATCATGATTAAGATTTTTTTTGATATTAAGAAACTTGCCCATATTAAGTAATAATTATGTATGTATAAAACTTTCTCAGTAATATGTTCTGGGATAAAATGTCCAGCATTATCACATCAGTGGGGAAAAACATCTTACACAAGAAAAAAATACAAAGGAGTCATTACTGCTTGTAAAGGTGCAGCCCAAAGGTCGGTGCCCCATGGACAGAGCAGTGGAGCTTTCTTTTAATGCTGATCTAGGGGCATCCTCTCTTAGCACCACTCTATACCCAAATACTACAAACGACAAAATGAAACTGGACTGAAATCAGTGCAACAGGACAACTCCCATAATGTTAAGGAAATCAGAGACTTCCCCAGTGGCCCAGTGGGTGAGCAGGTGAGTAATCTGATGGTTGGAGATGAGAAGATCTTCATGGTCTGATAAGATACCTACCTGTGCCCTGCAGAGCTGAGGAACACTGGGACTCTGTCCATGGCCCCACACGTGGCCTGAAGTAAAAGATCTCTGACCTTGATAATGTCTGACCCCCATTTTACTCTCGCTAAACGGAAGCTCCGACACACATCCGCGGGAATTCCACAAAAGCAACCAAATACTGACCCCATGTCTTCTGAACAAAGACCCAGATTCTTTAGTGATGTGTTGATTTTAAATCTTTTAACTAACAATTACATTTAAGGAAAGTGGTACCATTTGTACTCGTTCCACTTGCAGCAGAATATACAAAACAATATTTACACTACTATCAAAATTATCACAATTATCACAAATAGTAGCTAGAAAGTTGAATGTTTTCTTATATAATAAAATATTAATCTAATTCAAACAATATTCTAAAACATATTTAGCAACTGCCAAAATGTGGTCTTCCTACTCTTCCCTTCTGTTATACCATGTAGGTATACAGGTAAATACTATAGCACACCTTTTCCATACATATTTGTTGTTAGCCATCCTCCAGCCCACAAGAACACATTGAGGTGTGTACATGAGAACGCTGAGAATGGTCCTACACTCAAATAATAGCACAGTCCTAGTCCTGGTGATCTACCACCCTAATCCTTCACACCTGTTATATCTAACACATCAAACCCAAAAATGCATTGCACAGCTACATTGGCTATCTACACAATTGTACCTACACTGGCCATTTTATTAGTAACGTCTACCATAAACCCTGAAGGTTTGCTGAACATTAGGGTCAGGTGTGCTGATCTAAACTCTTCAGGGTGGTAGATCTTCAGGACCAGAATTGGGCACCCCAAATCAGTGGAAGCCCTTTGGTGAGCTAGAGCAAGTTTCATAAACTGTCCAGCAACAGATGGATTACAGTCAGTAACTAGAAACCTACAAAGTACACCTTTATGGTACATGTTTCTAAAAAAATGGCCAGTGAGTGTAGGTACAAGTGTATAAATAGCTAATGTAGCTTCAGTGCAGAACTGTAAGAAAAAATGCTTTTTTACTTTTGACCTGTTTTGAGCTTCTGTCTTGAGTGCCCCCTGCTTCAGTTTGGTTCCACAAGAGCAGAGAGTGTGACTAATGTCCTAACCCTGTGTCAAAAAGCCATCTCCTCCTCCTACACCCACACAGCGCTGGCCCAGGGCTTAGGTTACTGCAGCCAAACACTTATTGGCCCTCATTTAGGAACTAAGTGCCCACTAGGATTGTTCTCTGGCTTTGGTGGAATCTGGCACACAGTGATGAGGTCAACAAACTAGGACCTTGGCACATGAAGGTCAGCTGGGATTGAATGTCTCTGGGTGGATGGGGCGGGCGAGAGTGAGAGAGAAAGAGAGAGAGAGAGAAAGAGAGAGCGAGAATGATCTTTTGCTTGATGTCTATATGGCTTGCTGATTTAATCTGAATTGTACATTTCCCCTGTGTGATTACATTTGCTTTACCTTTTTAACTTGACCCTAAAGGTAAATACAGATGTTATAGGATATATAAGAATGAGAAGGATGGGAATTTAAATCAGTACTGAAAAACAGTGTTCTTGTAATATTCTTTAAAACTTAATGGGGGGTTCCACCAATTTCTTCTAAAGTTCTGCATAACTCAATCTTTGAGACTTCAACTAAGTAAATTAGAATGCTCTTTTCTAGAGAAATTTAACAATCCAAAATTGTTTCCAACAGTGGTAATAGGAACCAGAAGTCTGAATAGTTTAATTCCTTCAAAAGCTACTTCACAGCAAGCTATTATACAAAATGCTTTGAACTGACTTAAGGCAAGATAAGACTGAAAAGTTTAGAGAATATTCAATTTGGACTACTTTGAAACGTTCCACAAAAAAACAGGTGAATTGGCAACAGGTGAAAGTCTTATGAGTGGATATAAAAGGAGCATCAGGCAAAGGCTCAATGTTTGCAAGCAACGGTTCTCTCCACTTTGTGCCAAGTTCATGAGATAATTATCAAAGCAGAAGAACATTTCTCAAGGCAGGATTGCAAAGAATTGAGGTCTATTACTTCTAATGTGCTTAATATTGTGAAAAGATTCAGGGTATTTGGGGAAATCTCATGTAAGGCTAGTCCAGAAACCACTGCTGAATGTGCCTGACCTTCAACCCCTTACAAGGCACTGCATGAGAAACCATCATGCTACTGTGCTAAATATAACCACATGGGCTCAGAAGATCTTTGTAACATGTTGTCACTTAACACAGCCTGCTGCTACATCAAGAAATGGAAGTGATGCCACAAAGTTATCTGGGCTCAAGCTCTTCTCAGATGATCTGTACGCTGCTGTAAGAAGAATCTACATTTCAGCTTGTTTTGTTAGTGTGTGATGCGCTGGTGTGAGTGTATCAGACACAAGAGTGCTGCTGGACCTTTTAAACACCTCACTGCCATTGCTGGACTGAGAATTATATCCAGCCATCAGTGGTCCTGTGACAACTTATGAAGAACTAGAGGATGAACAACACTGTGCAACAACAATCATTGCTGACTTTACATCTACAATAGGGACTAACAAAGTTGGAGTGTCTAATAGAGTGGACAGTGAGTGGACCAGTGAGTCCAGCAGCAGTGGACTAATGCACCCCCACCACAAACATGTCACTGCAGTGCAGAGAATGATTCATAATCATACCTACTCTTCAGTGGTGCTGTGGGGGTCCTGACTAGTAAAGAACAGGGAAATGCAGAACTACAAAGTGCATCTATATGGTAAGTAGAGCTGGTAAAATAAACAATGAGAGTAGATACAAGGAGGTGTTCCTAATAAAGTGGCCAGTGAATGTATGTGTATGTTCACTGCTAAATAAAATTGGAGTTAAAGACACTGTGACCCTGCTTCCCATTACAACCACTATATAGAAATCTAACTCAGTAAGTTCTCTACAGTTCACCATGCCAAACAACGTTGTATGTTTTTGTTTGCTTTTCAAGGAATTGTGCAGACATTTGAAAAATAAAATGTAGACTTTTCGTTCAGGAACATAATACTTAGTTATTAGTAATACCAATTCCCCCTTTAAAGCTGACATGTCCAAGCCCTATAAAGAACCTTATTCAACTATGTGTTTTGGTGGCAATTTGCATGCGATTTAAGTTCTTATTAAAAGCAGCTATAGAGCAGTGTTGGCATTTCTAAAGAGCTTTTCATGTTGCATCATAAAATAGAAATTGTAATTTTTGATTTATTCTTGTAAACGGAGCATCCTTGAATAATTTGTGGCCTCAACAGAACTGCTCTATCAAAATAAAGGTTAAATGAATGAATAATTAAAAAAATAAATAGGTTTCAAGGCTTGTATCTAAGGATTCACTGACTAAGGAAACAAATTCCATTGAAGTGCTGCTCATTCAAAGCATCAGAAGTTCTAATTTAGAGACTGTCTATATTCTCCAGCTCCAGCTGTGGAAGTAAATGGTCGTTCTGTTGACAGTAAATGGAAACTAGCACAATGGCACCTTTCAAGAGGTGAGTGAGTGTGCGAGAGAGAAATTTACAAAGAGGGGGCAAGTGTGTCACCTCCATCTTTATTTCGCCCCCCAAAACAGCACCTAATATCTTCATCATTGTTTGAAGGGTTCCCATGAGAGGTTGTGGGGGCTGCGTGTTGTTGTTAATGAGATATAATGGATGTAAGTCAAGCATCATTAATTCCTCTCTCAAAGCCGCTCTTCTCACTCACTCTGACAGGTACCTCTTATAGCCACAGGCGCTTCAGGCAACCTGAGAGGAAGATGGAGCAGAGGTGGGGACAGAGACTGAGGTATTCAACGCCTAAATGCATCACTATACCTGAGCTTTAGCATGTTTTTCATTATTTACACCACACTTGACCTACACTGTAGCCTATAATCATGGCGCTAAACTTGTGGTGGCTTATTCAGACTTAGAGTTTTTATTGAGTTTGTGATAAAGACCAACTGGGGAATATAGTGTTGCAGGACATTGATACTGTGAAGTATCTCTACTTATTTATTTTATCATTTTTCCACATAATTAGCAGGTGCTACTTAGACAGCATGGACATTTCACATTAAATTGACCTTTATATCTGAGTCTGAGTCAAGACCAAGACCAAGACGTACTGAATCCAAGTCAAGACCAAGACTTTTACTAGTCAAGTCCAGCAAACATTATTTGATAATTTGATTATTTGCTATTATATCAAGCATATTTATTGTGTTTCCATTTTTGGTGCACGCATGAGCAAAATTAAAGACATGCAGCAGTGAATACATAGGCCGGGGGTCTTCGCAAACAAAAAGTTAACACTGTTACTCTGAGACTAGACATAGTGATATCCAAACCTGTTGAACTGAAGCTTTTCCAGTCATTTGTTTGAACTACAAACTGCAAAAGTTTGCAAACCCCTGCTATTGAGAAAGGACTGTTTTATTCTATGAATTCAGGTTTTGTTGATATTTAGTAAATATCTTCTAGTTACCTCTGATGGAGGCATTGCAGTCCACTTTACCCTGAAGCAAGACAAGATCACTTGAAACTAGCATTGAGTACCATACTGCTACCGTCTATACTTTTAAAGGCTTAAATTTCTGGTGCCATTGAATGCATTTATGCAGCATTATTCTCTGATGTCTACACAGAATGTACATCATAAAAAGATACTTAGTGGGTGAAAAAATGGCCAAATGTGGTTTTTACATCATTGCACAATGCCCAAACGAGTTGTTTTCCATTTTAGTGTGCTTTTTTGATGAGTTAAGAGTAAATATTTTGATGAGCTCTGCTCTGATTGGCTGGTTTACAGCAAAACACCATGACGATCATGCAAAAGCAACATGCCGAAATGGGCTCTGGGCCCTACAAATAGGGGTTGCTTGAGGCCACCATTGTTCAGAAACAGACCTGCAAGCTTACTTTTATACTTCACAATTGAAAGTTGTCATTGTCAGAACAAAACCATTAAATTGTTTTAATTCAAAGAATTTAAAAAACTATCAGTGTGTATTTATTTTATAATGAACTAACATTTGGCAGAGATAAGAACAATATGCTATTTACATAGGTAGGTGGAGGTAGATGGAGGTACCATACAGAAAAATAGGAATGAATCTCTGTGTAAATAAGCTGGATCGTCAAACTATTTAGTTTGCTGTAGTGACGTTAGTTACTTGGAGCTTTCTAGTAGCTAATGTTACTTGTACTAGCCACTTACTTTCAATATCATCAACAACCATGGGCCAGTTTTAGGGGGGCTTTAGCGTCCACTAAATATTACATAACTACTCCTTCCCAAGAAATAAACATTAATGGATCAAATCTAGCGTTCTCATTTCCAGTGT
The DNA here is from genome assembly GCA_021613375.1 of Megaleporinus macrocephalus. Taxonomy (NCBI): domain Eukaryota; kingdom Metazoa; phylum Chordata; class Actinopteri; order Characiformes; family Anostomidae; genus Megaleporinus; species Megaleporinus macrocephalus. The sequence goes on along the minus strand of CM038725.1, from coordinate 17,064,157 downwards.
CTTGCAATAGCAAAGCGCAACCTGGAGGAGGTGCTCCTGCTGCTCTCTGTCTCTGACATAACATGAAATGTAGAAAACACAGCTTGTCAAATTAAATCAGACCTCCTAAGTTGTAAGCCAACTATATCAGACCTTGTAGGTTATAAGCCAATCATATCAACCCTGGGGGGGCACTGGTTTTACTCCCTCTCATTGGTTGGCAATCACCGAAGCTGTGAAGCTATATTCTTGTGAAAATTTACATAAGCCCTTGTTCTATAATCTGTCTTATACAGAGTGAAATCCTAGCTAGTTACAGAGTGAAGGAACACACCTACAAAATGGACTTGTGGTCAGTACAGCTGGCTGTTGGGTTTTTTCTGACATACTTGCTAGCTAACTTTAGAAAAAACCTGGTTAAAGAACACTAACTAGATAACAAGACAACATGTTAGTTTTTACTTTACACTGAGAGCGTTAATAAGTTACAGATATAGAAATTACATTTACTCCTAATATTCTTTGTGTTTTATTTCTCTTCAGTACTTGGAAACAGTAGTACCAGTGCCGTATATTGTTGTTTACTGTATCTTAAGGTCAGTGAGAAGGTCGGGCTGTATCCGAAACGTCATAAATGCTGCCCACATATACAGTATTCTCAGACAGCAGGCACCCAGTCATGTCCCAATCATATATATGTATAAAACACTAGCCACTGAGATTTCTCTGTTCGGCTGTTTTAGGAAGATTTGGTTAAGAAAGAAGAGCAGGAGACACAGTGGACAACTCTGCCTTCTAAGAAAACAGCACAGGCAGCAAGGCATCAAGACAGTTACCTTCAGTTTTGGACACAGCCTTTGTGTTCATCATGACAGTTTTATATTCCTCAGTTCCTCAACCTGTAGATAGAAATTAAAAGCTGATTGCCTTTTGTCCGACAGTTATTAGAAAAGTTTAAGCTTTCAGCCCATATGAATACTGAATTTAATGAAAACATAACTGAGAGATAATATTTGTTACTATGACCATGAAATTCTGTCTCCTGGCTTATTAAACATGCCTACAGAGTAAATTTATTCTTTCACTGATTGGACCAACTGACACTGAACTTTCTATAATATGTGTGTCAGTTATATATCTAGGACCTACAGGTTCTCTAAGACAGAGGACATGCTGCTTACCTTCCATACTTTTGCTTGATCTGTGTCTGTTGTCTGTTGATGTATATGTCATTTAGGTCCTACTAGCTTTGTGCTTAATACAAACTACAAAGGTGCATCTACTGTGTGTTAGTTTGACCAAATGGGCATTTTTGGAAAAAAACAAATTTAGTTGTTGCTAAACCATTAAACATGCTCCTGTGGGAGCATGCCCACAAACCCCCTAGTGCACGCATAGCCCCTCTGTGCATAAATCTTTAGTGAAGCCCCTGACAACACCACAAAATAGAGTTGTTAGCTCACTATGAAGTCCATTTGGATTTAGCTGACAAAATGTGGATAAAATCACACAGCATGGCTGCTACTTACAGTTTGAGGTTGTGGTTATGATGCTAATAGGGTTGGAAATGCTTCTTTCTTCAGTCTCTTCAGTGTCAAACGATGAGAAAAACCAGCTCAATGTTGTCCAATATCCAATATCTCAATGTTGTCCAAATCTGTCTGGAATAAAAACGTTCAGAGCCAATTAACTCTGAATTAAAGTTATCCAGGATGTGGGAGTTGTAGTTGGCTGCCTTTTTTACAGATTGTACTACTATCTGTACAAGATGCAACATTTAAGGTGGAACAGAACAGTCAATGAAGAAACTAGTGATTAAAATAAATAAATAAAAGATGAATATCCACCATGTTTGTTGACAGTTCTTTGAGAAGGATATAAAAAGGGTACAAACTTCAGAACCTGGAACAGTAGATTTCTACACATAGTTCGCCTTTTTTGTTTCCGTTGCTCTGTTGTCATTGTATGAAAGTTTTTTTTAGCTCAGATCAAAACTTGAAATTGTCTAATTTATATTTGAGGGAGGAGACAACTGTGATATTCTTGGTGTGTCCTTTCGATGTGCTTACCTCTCTTAATTCAAATATGCCCATGTACAAGTACAATGTACAAAAAAGTGTGTTTTTTATTCTATGGCACCTTGAAAAATACAGTTGACATAATCGGTTGATTTTCTAAGTAAAAGTATAAGGGTTTTGTGGAGTATTTGGGAATAAAAAAAAGAGAAATTATGCATTAAAATGTTTGTAAATGTGTTCTCTGCAGAGCAACTTAGCAAAACATGTTGTCTGACCAGGGACTGCACAAACCTCTGCATATAGTTTAGATCATGTCTCATCTTAAAACTGTCCTAGCAGGATGTCAGGCAGACCATTAGCAAAAGAGCTTTTAGGGGCACTCTTAGAAATATATGTCTGAATGAGGAACTATTTAGGAGCTATATTTATTTTTATTAGGAGGGTATAACGTTAATGTTTATAGTTAAAAGGCAAAATGCATTGAAAAATAAACATATTTAACAAAAAGTGTTTTTTTATAACAGGCCTTAGAAATGTATTGATAAAGTATCACTCATTACCTCATGATGTGATTGAGAGGCTGGTTAAAGTCAGAGATAAACTCACTCAGAAATTGGATCAGACAGCTAATTACCGCTTAATTAGGCAGATGGAGAGTCCTCAGGGAATGAGCTGTTTTATGGTGACTTATTGAGCTTTCCTTATCATGTGATCATCAGCCTATCCAGAAAAGGTTGAAAAGCTACTTAAAACACAGTGGATTAACAGTCAGTGCTTCACACCTTCAGCTGCTATGGACCACAGCAGAGAATATTATAGCTAAAATAGGTTGCACCTATTTTCTGCGAACAAGCAAGCGAATTGAAAAAGGGTCATAAAGCGAGACCATTTTGAACCTGCACAAAAGAAAATCTATTCATACCGGCACAAAAAAAATGACAGTGTAAACCTCAGCCTAGCAATTGGCAGCGCCGTGAAAGAAATCCCGGTCTAAAATAGCTCCTCCGGAGGAGTAGGGCAGAGCAGGCTGATGTGGTATGCATGCAGACACGATCTGTGAGCTCATGTCCGAACAGGTTGCATGACCAGCGGACACCTGCTGGGCTCTCTCCCATCTGCACCAGATTAGCCTTTCCTTCCACTAGAGCAGAGCCATTCCAGCCTCAAATAGTGCTATCACTTCCGCTACAGCTGAGAGATTGCCTATCGACCAGGCCTGACCCCACATCTTTATACATATAGATATATGCAACGTGAGTCAATTGCAGCTCACACACACGCGCGCGCACACACACACACACACACACTCATGTTTTTATACTATATAAAGATGTGAAATCCTGCCTCCATATATATATGTGTACCAAAGTACTTATGTGTGATGATAATAAGTGCAATATGAATCATATAAACAATCAGCATTAAGATCTTATTAAGATAAGAAGTGATTAGCTTTCAACCTGGTTCTTATGGCAGCCCAGTATTATTTGTAGTTTTTATTAGCTTGGCTACATTAACTCAGATGTGCTGCTGGTGGGTTTGAACAAATTATTTATCAGCAGGGACATCATGAAGAAATCTGGACCCTAACATTGTTCTTCTAAGTAGCAATATTGTTACTGCTGAGATAAACAGTTTTAAACAATCTGCCTTAAATGTGCCTTAAACATTTGCACAGTATGGACTATTTCATTGCTGTTGGACCAAAACCTCTCCAAAATCATAATTTTACAGGAGAAGGAAAAAATACACTTTAAATGTAAGCTAATGGAAGTAATTTGAGCCATTACTTTTGGTTTATTCATCAGCTGACACACAGTGTAAAGAGAGATATCAAATTATGTTCTAACAACAGCAATATGCAAGTTCCTATGCATAATAACATAATAATGTCCCAAATGTATAATATATATGTAAAAGCTATAAATAATGATTCATTCTAAGCGTAACTCTAACAATTACCATAGTAAACAAAACAATGGGAAATATATATTTAGCTGACCCTGATATTTAGGTTAATCTTATAGGTTAGCCTATCAGAGCATTTCTGTCCTGATAATGTATAAAAACATGTACACAGACATATGTACATACTTGACTACTCTGCAGAATAAAAAGCTTGTTTCTCTTAGCTAATGAAAAGAGTAAGAGAGTAAGCATTCATGCTTGAAAACATTACATGCTTTCAATAATTGTGCAGCAGTTTGCAGACTTTCATGCACAATTAATATTTTTACTATATGAGATGGTTATTGGAAAATCTTACACAAGGCTTGAGATCATTTTAGAAGGCAGATAAAATGATGATAAAAAGTATAACATAGTCATAACTAGTAACAGACCTAGTTAAAAGGCTTAATTTTTATTGGAGGCAATGTATTTTATCGAATAGAAACAATCAAAAATAACCACATCAAACTTACATCACATTCATTTTCATCCATAATAAAATGCACACTATGAGATCAGAGCACAGTTGTTTTTCATGAGATCCACTATGACTGCATTTCATCCTGGGCACAAAAGTGCAGCAGGTGCCTCTGAATCTTTTACAAATGGACCAAACAGCAGCAGCTAAGAGCCATTAGGGCAGGAGTTGGAGAAAAAAAGAGAGCTGGTCATGGCCGTTGTTATAAACAACGACCTTCAGATTCGCTTAAATATCTTAAGCACTAAATAAGGAGTGGGTTGTGGGGGGGCTTTTATAAAAAATAAATAAATAAATAAATAAATAAAAAAAAGCCAATATGACTTTAACGTTTCCATTCCCAACCATTTACCACCAAGAAATCTTTCATTGTAAGTAGCAATCAGCTCCATAATCAGAATCAATATGATGAAAAACGTTACTCAAGTACCTTGTAAGATCTTGCGAACTCGCTGCCCTGGCCTATGAAGTTAAAAAGCGAAAAGGTAGCAGCAGATTCTGTCAAAAATGTAATTTCAATGTTCATAAAAAATTTATTTTTTCTTTCGTACTTTGATTTGCTTGAATTTGTTTTTCAGAGCTGTTCAGATGTTGGTCATTGTTTAATCAATGTCAGGCCTCGTCTGTGCAGTGCACGGCCTTTCACAGTGTTTTAGTGCATGGTTTTCTTGTGATTCGTTTAATGAGAGGAGATGAATGAAGCCTGCGCAGAAGAAATGACAGCGTTTGACATTGCCCTCAAGGTTGCCCACCCTGTCACTGAAGTCTGCGTGGGCTCAGCGGGATGCTTTGACTTCATCTATTCTGTTTATTGACAGGACTATCTAATTCAGTGCATGACCCATTATATCCAAGAGCACAGACTATTGACAGAACAGGACAGCCGGGACCTCAATAGTTCAACTGGTCCACTAGATCATATATACATTATCTGACAAAGTTCATGCATTGTTTATACATGATGTGGAATTGATACACAATGATACACGATGATAGTAGATCCAACGCGGTATTAACAGATAATTGCTTAAGAGCAATTATTGGCATTGGACAAATGTTCAGATTGGGTTGATATCTCAAAGTGATCAAGTGAATATTTTAGAACCTCACAAAAGGAAAATCCTAAATAGACCTAATGCTGATTCAGATAGATGCAGTCCAGATTTCTATGTATTATAAATGTTTGTTTGCTAGCATTAGTATAGCATTTATTTACATATTAATACATCCTTGGAATTGACCTATTTATGCTCCGCTCACATATGCATTCTTTAGTAGCAACTGTTACCTGGTTGGAGAAGCTTTCTAGAGCAATGTCGAAAGTCCTACTCAACATGATAATAAATAACTCTTACTAAAAATGTCTTCAGAACTACATACTCCAATAATAATGTTAGAGTAGATGTTAAAATTGTCAATACTTTATATCCTGTTACAATTACACTGACTACTTAGCAGAGACACATGAGTACACCTAAACGTAAAGTTGCATTTTACCCAGATATTATATATGAATGTGTTTGAAAACAACATGTAAAAACAACTTTTAAACTAATAAACAGAACTTCCTAACTAAGCTAGGAATTCTGGGTAATCTCACATTCTCATATTGCTGTGAGTTTGCTCTGCTAACTAAAATAAGTACACTTGAATTTTCAACCAGATGGTACAAACAACTCACCTGGATTAGGTGAATGCAATTAATTGCAAGAAAATAAGTATAAATAACTTCCTGATTCAAGTACATCAGAGCTCTTAGTGTAGAGATGGCATATCTGCACTGATAGGCAGAGGGGAACCGTCTGGGCCTTCTAGGTTTTACGAGCATGTCTAATGATTTATGGGAAAAAAAAACATGTGATTAACATTAATGAAATTTAGTTTATTTCATTGAATTGAGTCATGACTGTATTTGTGGGAGAGTATTGCTGTTGATTCATTGTGAAGTTTTGTTGCATATATTCAGGAAATATATGTAAATTAATCAGAATAAATAGTCAGTATTTTTTGCTACTGTGTGGACGTAGAATACAAAACAATTGAAAATGGTATCTTCCAGTCAACATAAACAATCTCCCTCCACCACCCACCCTCACCCCAATATTGGAGAACTCAGGCTTTTATCTTATAACAGATGCATCATGTTCGATATTTGAACACACAGCACTAACATTATTCATAATGTATAGCTAGCTACGTAATTAACTGATGGACCTTCTGATGGACTCACGGCTTCTGAAATTGGGGTTAAACTCACGTTAGTCTGCACAGTATATTTGTGGTGGAGAAATTTCACATGAGCCTTATTGTGTATGACACCTGTAAAGAAAACTTGTGAGGAAATATTGTGAGCTTTGATGTTTGGGGAATATCATGCTTTTATTAGCATTTTATTTCAAAAGTTAAGATGGGCCTTATGGATAAAGCATGGTGTAAATAAGATTAATCTCTTATTGTAGGCAATCAACAGCTGGTGGCTAACAAAAGTAGGAAAAAGTATCTAGCTGCACACAAACAACAGTGTAATAAACCGTCATAACCAGTGATGTTAACACATTCCTGCTTGCTGAGAGCTTTGACTGCAGCAGGCCAGCAGCCACTGTGAGGGAGAGGAGTGTAAGTAACTGGGGCTTGAAAAGAACCTAAAGGTTTAAATATCAGACAGAAAAAAACAACAAATCCAAACAAGTTCTGTAACAAATCTAGTTTGAAATAGTACACACTCACATTGTGTGATGTGAACTTGTGAATTTTCTGTTCATAGGGTAGTGGAGTGACTGAGTAGTGGCGTTTTAGCCTACATTTAGATGATCATCATAACTGAAGTGCTTCATTTAAAAATAGCACATTTTAAAATAACCAGCAAATTGGATGTGCAACCAACCAAATGATGGCTGTGGTGCTTGACTCCGCAACTCATGAAAAAACACCAATGTCGCAACTCACATCAGTTCCTACTGTGTGTGTGTGTGTGTGTGTGTATATATATATATATATATATATATATATATATATATATATATATATATATATATAAAGCAACCAATTTTAAAACTTGACAGTTTAAAGAAGAAATACTGGTTCAGTGTGAGTATCAACCGTTGTGGGTTTCAGTATCTGAAAAGAAAATGTGCTATCATTCCATCTCTACCAACAACAGCCAATCTCATTAGCATAGCATTTTAAAGTGAATGTGAATTGAAAATCATAATTCCTTTTCCTAATTGGAAATTGTAGCTAATTTACTGTCAAACTCAGTAGCTTAATTGCAAACTTAGTAGCTAAAATACTGTCAACTTTTGGAGATATTGCCTGAGAGGTTTGTCAATCGGGGTAAGATGTAAGGTGTAAGACTGTAAGTACCTTACTAGTCAGAGGCCTGGTGGGATTGGGAGCCCTCCAAAAACCTTGTGAATGATTTTTGGTTGTCTAATTTTGCTCATTTTGATATTTTATAAATAATAACTTCCTTAATTAAGTTCTGCTTATCTGCCTGTCTCAAAAGTGTGTTGATCCTCCAGCTCACAAATCTGACGTTCAAATAGTATGACTAAAGAGAGCACTCAGTGTGCTTTCGTCAGTTCTGAAATCAAAATGAAACCCAAACCAATCATGAATTCAAAGAGTAAGGTGAGTTGATGAGCTGTTTGTTTAGAAAACAGGTCAGCCTAAAGTGCCAAACAGTGATGTTGCAGTAAACAAAGCTAGCTTGCTAACTAGTGCTTATCTAGTAGGCAGTCATTCAACAAATGCAAGCTGTTAAAGAAGAACTGGATTTGATTTAGTGCAGCTAGTAAGCTAACACTAGTAGTAGCAGTAGCAGCTACTGCTACTAGTAGCTAGTAGTAGCAGCTAGTATACAAAGTTAATGTAATAGACATTCAATTCAATCTCAGCCCAGCAGCTAATCTGTAAAATGTACTGCTAGGCCACTCTTCATGCAGTGATGGAACTAAAGACACGAAACAAGGTCCAAGCAAATAGGAAAGTAAATATATTTAATTAAATAACTTTAGATGCTAGTGTAAAGGTGTAAAGGGCTCTGTGTGTTAATCATAATTTTGCCAACAGTCAACAGTGAGTAACCAAGCAAATTACATTATAATTTTTTTGCACTCATTTTTTGGGGGGTCCATAAGATCCCAGCTATGGCACTGGAACAAATTGACTTATGGGAATGTTTTATGGTAGAAAATCGATTTGGCTCCTGTCTGCGACATATATATATTTCCTTATGAAGCTCAGACTAATGTCATTTACTAGTTTATTAGTCTTTTATGCTGTAAATATCTCTTTTTCTTGTGTTATTACCAAAAGGCCAGCTCACACCAGAAACAACAAAAACACGTACAGCATTTTTTCCATCCACAAGTGGAAAAGCATCTCCAGTCTCCAAAGCACACCATGCATCCATCACAAACAAGCAATTCTGGCCCAGTTTAAGCTCTTCTTCTTCTATTACAAACTCAAAGCTTTTCTCTCTCGCTCCCTCTCCCTCTCCTTCTTCCCCCCTTTACGTCCTCCTTTTCTTTTCCTTTGATGCAAAAAAAAAAAACACTTGCTTTTATATTTGCGCCTTTCTTTTTAAATGTGAGCCGCGTGCTTGGGGTTCTTTTCTCCTCCCCAGTGTGTGTGTGATCTATAATTACGGTACTTTCTACCTACTGCGCCAAACAGCTCCCACCTCTCTCTCTCTCTCTTTCTCTCTCTTTTTCTCTCTCTCTCTGCCGCACGAAGGCATCGCCCCACGCCTAATGTGACGCAGTCACTCAAAGGCTTTGGAGAGCAGCCGACCAGAAATCAAAAGACACCGATGAAGAGGGGAGGGACAAAGAAGGATGTGATAAACATCATAAAAGTGAAGGAGATCAGCAGAGAGAACATCTAAAACTCTACCTCGAGCTGCGGAGTGGAGGTGTGGCCCTTTTTTTTACACCGATCTCAGCACTTGACTGGAGCAGAGGAGGATGCTTTCACCTCCTGCTACTGTGTGCTCCACAGCCTCACTATGTTATGGAGTCAGATAACAGATACCCTAGTGCACGACAGTCTTGAAAGTGGTTAGATGTAACCAAGTTGTAGTGAAAAGCACCCACTTCCATTAACTCTGAGGAGGCATGTTAAACAGATGGGACCTTTCTAGATTTGGCCTTAGGGCACAGAATCAGAACACAAAAACTGAGCTATTAGTTACTTCACTCTTGAAAAAAAGGGTTTACTGTAACACCATGGAAGAACTTCTTTTTTAGCTCCCTGAAGATACTTTCAGTGAGTGGATCTTATAAAAATTCAACTGAAAGGGTAACTGACGATCCCAAATGGGCTGTTCTTTGTTATCAGTCCATGAAATCCTTTATGGCAGCTTTATTTTTAAGAGTGTTTGTTGACTGTCAAGGCAGCGGCTCATATTTCAGTACATTCAGGACTTTCAGAAGGCCTAGCGTGACCTCACAGCATTGGTCCCACCAATTGATAATGATGAACTTATCATAATAAGTAACTTATCAGGCCTTATCTGTAGGCCTAAAAAACCCTAAGCATGCCCCCAAGCCTATAGAGAAATTTTAATGCAGAGTCAGTATAATGGTGCTATATACACAATACAATATATTTTTTTATAAGTAGGAGAAAATGTTCTTAACTTTTAGTGTAAGTCAATAGAATCAGATATTTTTTCCAATAAATTGTAAAACTAATGTTAGCATGGTAGGAAATTTGCGAATGTTTCTGACCTGCCTAGTTTCAGTACAACTACATTGTTCAGTCCAGAGTCTAAACACAGCTTTTTAGCTGTTTAGCTTTTAGCTTAGGGCTAGCACAGATAAACATACATTAAATTTAGAATCACTTCAGTCAAAACAGATCAATTTGACAGATTGTGCCAACCCTCAGCTTCAAAGACCAGCTTCCATAGATTTTAAGGGCCGAATAAATGACCATTAGGTGACCTAATCCCACAGCTCTTTAGGAAGGGTGCGATGTTTGCTGCCCTGAGTCCATTCTGTGATAGCTGGATCCCACAGGGGAGGTGTTCAAACGGCATGACATTGCTCCATTCCTTCATGAGCTTAGTGCTTAGGACACATATGTCGCCTGTTTCTAGTTCTCTCAGCAGGTAAGGCTCACCTTTCCCTCCCACGGCATGCTCTCCAGCAGCTGGACCAGAGCCTGAGGACAGGCCCTATCAATGGAGGCTTTCACTGGGACCATCTGGCTCCTTCTGCTGCCCAGCTCACTGCAGCCCTTACTGCGGCCATCAAACACACACACACACACATACACTGCCTGAGGACAGAAAGAAGAACCCCTCACATTCATCTTAAGTACTATTTCCAACCGAGTGTGCACCATGAAGAAGAAATAAATAGCTTTTTTCAAAATATTTTTGTATTATATGACATTGAAGAGAGGTGAACACCTCAAATGTGGTCAGCTAAGCAGCCAGAACATGGTTGGTGTCTGAACTTCACATTATTACTTTTGTACTGGAGTTATAAAGTTAAATTAGCTAAATGAATGCAAGATTATCACAGTTCCGTCATGCAAACTGCATTGCTAAATCACCAAAGCAGGTTGAGTTGTTACATATTAGCTTAAAGACTTGCTTATGTTGTTTCTGCCACTGTATGACATACTGTTATACATAGAAAGGGACCAAAAGTACACTACATAACTAAAAACAATAGTAACCTGAGGCCTGAATTTAGTCCTGGTTCACTTTTAAACTAAATGCCTTTAACTGGCCAGAGTTAAGGCTTTCTTTCATTGTGCATATAAATTAAACATATGTTAGTTAGTTTGCATTGTTGGTCATTTTATTTTCTGAAATAATTAGTCTTAGGGTATATTGGACCTATGCATTTAAGAGGTTTACTGTACACCATGTTTGAGATCAACTAAGTGTGGTCTGATGAAGGCATGCAATGATTTAGGCAAGAAAAAATGGGATACATTATTTCTAACATCTGTAAAATTATTATTTCAAATTATAAACAGAGGCCCTATACCTTTATTACTTAGAATTGTGACCTATAAAATTATATATAGGTTAATCCCTCCTCTCTTAACAGTTTCTCATGCACATTCTTATTCCACTGCTGTCAGTGGACAATTCTCATCAATTCTCTTGGGCCAAGTTTCACACGAATTGGAGATGTGCCCATATAACAATTTGTAAAGATGCATGCTGTTGCTAGAAAGTACACAGGCAGTATGCATGGTCATGGTTTGAGTGTGAAGGTGTCTGCCTTCTCCCTCAGACCCAGTGGTTTGCCTAGTTAGAAGACTGGGGAGCCAGATATTGCCACTTGATTAGTGTAGTGTAGTGGGCTTCACTGCTGATATCCACAATGTAGACTGAGGTTTGACTCCCCACCTGGGCAATCACCTTATGCCATATCAATAAGAGTCGTTAGGCATGATTACTGACACTGCCTTCACCAGTCACCAAACTGTAAATCGCTCTGGATTAGAGTGTCTGTCAAATCCCATAACTTGTTTCACACCCATCTGGCTAACAGCTCTGCTCATTTTGGGGGCAATAACCGATGTCATCGCCTTATAAATGTTTGTATCATATTGAATTGCATAACATTATATTCTTCTGCATCATATTGCACCATATAGCAATGAATCACATTGTGTCGAATCAAATAGTGTCAAATCGCACAGCATGTGTTTGTATTGTATTGCATCACATTAGTAGTAGCTTTGTATACATCTTCAATGTATCAGATTGTTGGCAATGCATTGGGATGCGTATCCTATCTGTCTCAGTGATGCACGTCTCTGAGGTACATACTTTATTTGCATACATACTTTATCATGGCACCAGTGTAATATTTAATTGCAAATATATATTTTCTTATTGGTAATAATAATAATAATAATAATAATAATAATAATAATAATAATAATAATAATGCGGTGTCTTGGTAAAGCAGGTCTTTAAAGTTACATTCTATCTGCACCTGTTAGACACTTACTCAACTTAACCAAACTCACAGTCCAGAACAGAATGGCATAATAACAAACATACCCATTGTTAACTGAACCACAGCAACTTTTTTTATGAGATTTAAAGTCTCTCTTACTGCCAGTCCTACGCTTCCCATGAGCCTCCACATGTCCATATTCACACTGGCATCCTCAGCAGGATGCTACAATAATAAGCATAACAATAATGTTTTTATTTATCTAGCATTTATATCTCAAAGTCCTTTACACAAGAAAATATTTGGAATTAAGTCTGAATGAAATAAAATGCACAATTATGAACAAATTGGGAAAACCTCCTGGCCTAAATGTTTGTTTTATAATCTGGATTTATTCTCTGGAAAGCTAGTTCAAAGTTTAAGAGGAACATTAGAAATTGACCTGCCACCAACTGGGCTGTGAGTAAAAACATCCGTAAGGCATGCCAGAGCTAGAGCATCGGGGGTTTTATATTTTATAAGCAAGACTTTACAATCGATATATATGTTAATATTAGTAATAGGATCAGACTGCTATATTAGTAATATGCTCAGAATGCTTAGTTAAAGGAGGAACCATGTAAGTGTGATTTTACTAGTGCGAACCAGTGTGTACTTGTACTGAAATGTATTCAACAGAACTACTTATTGCTGGATTAAAAAAAATATATTATGAATTGTGTTATTAATCATTACAATGGTTAAATTCTGTAGCGAGCAGATACACAGTCATCATTGTCACTCTCAGAAACAGCAACATACAGGACCACATGTACACATACCCAACACCAACTCACACTGAGTCATACACTGCACGAAAAAAGCCAGTCGAGGGAGCCGTGGGGGAGTCAGACCAACGTTGGTGACAAAAATGATCCCCCTTCAAGTTGACGAGCGCCCCCGTGGCTCTCCCCCCTCTCCCCTCTCCCTGTGCACTCGTTAAAAGGCATCTGTCATTACGGCCCCGCTGAGGGGCAGACAAGTCCACTCCATTTTCAGGGCCCGCCGTGAAAATCTCCGGCTTCCCCGTGGCTGAGCGGTGCTTGAAGTCGCTAAATGACAGGGTAGGGCCCCGTTCGGCCGCCTAACATCCAGGGATACGCGCTCCGGTAACCCTACAATTAAGTCTGTACTGCTGGGGGGGTGGTGGTGGTGGGGGGCTTATGAGCAGAGGGGGTGGGGTGGAACAACATGGAGAGAAAATAAATCAAATGAAAAATTTAAGTGTGAAAATGAAGCTGTCACCTAAGTGTCACTGAAAACGACGAGGACGGAAAAGAGAGAGTGGGGGAAAAAATAACGGTAATTCTGCTGTATCCTCTGCATCCAGAGCCCCCTCCACACCCCACCCCCTTCGCTTTCTTTCCCACCCTGAAGTGTCTTTTCACAGGTGACTGTTTGGACGAATAAGTGCGTTTTACATCCAGGCCGAGATGTTTGCTGAATGTTGACTCTGCGTCGCTCGAGGAGGAAGCTGTTTGAGAGTCATTTACCAAAGGTGTGTGAATAGAGAGTGAACGGACGAGCTAAGTGCCTCTAAGTGTTGTGTTGAGCTGAAGGGCCGGGGAAAGGCCCCGCTGAGTGAAGCGGGGTGGAAAACAATCCTCTGCGCCGGACCTCCCCCAAAAGTGACTCCTCCATCGTCTCATATCAGTCTGTGCAAAGTTAAGCGGGCCATGAACAGCCAGTCCGGCTGACCCTTAAGACCACCAGTGATATCACAATGTCTCAAAACATCTGAAGGATGGGGAACACAAACAAGGGACAGGTGCACACACACATTTCTTCACATACTTTTTATTTGTACAGCAAAAAACACTAATTTTACAATGAATGTAAATACTATTAATACAAGAAGTACAGTACAAGTACAGCTCATAGCAGCCCAGTGTTATTTGTAGTTATCATTCAGTACCTGATGTTTCTAATCAGTCCTAATCAGTAAACCAGGTGTGCTGGTGGATATGAAAAACAAGCATGGATGCATTAGGAGAACTAAAATAGCTTATTTTTGTTTCTTATGTATTAAATATGGGTAAATACCTGTGCCCCATGTGTCCCATATGTGTATTATACAAAGGAAAATAATCATATATTATAAGAATTAATTGTATATACAATGCTATTTAAATGCATTCCTAAGGCATTACATAGCATATATAACACCTTATAATGCCTGGAATAAACCTAATTAAACCTATTTAATGATACAAAATAATAACTATTTATAAAGGTGATATATATGCATTTTATTGACTTAAAAATGCATTTATAAAGAATAATGCATATACAGGATTTATATGAAGTATTTCTGAGATATCTAGTATAACTCTTAAAGCACTTTTTTTCAAAAGTAATTTTGTTAATCCTATTTTTTGCTGTTTCAATATTTGTTGAAATTGTGGATTAGCTGAAATATATTGAAATCATTTAGAAATTTTCATTTAGAAATTTTGAAAAAAATACCTTAAAATATTTTTTTTTTTTTTGAACAAGAACATGTGCCCACAACAAATGTTTAAAAGTGAAGAGAGGGAGAGAGGGAGAGAGAGAGAGAGAGATGGAGGCAGACAGGCTAGTAAGGTAAATGTACTTTATTTAATTGCTCTCTTGGTGGCTTGAGAGGGCTCTTTTCAGCCTCTTGTGTGACTGCACTGCAGGGGACTGGTAATGGAACAGGTAGAAAAGGCATTTATCAAATTTGCTTTTATTAGAGGGAGAATTTTAATAGAGGTAAAGGTAGACCTGCTGAGGAGAAAAGCCACCACTCTCCCGCATTCTCACAGACCAATCTTAGTAAATTAGAGGCTGCCAATGTCCACCGTGGACTCAAAGGGCTTAGTGGCTGACAGCCATCACCACAATACCGGAAAATCTAGAGTCGGATGAAGACCTCTCATTGGCAAAGAGGTGAATTCGATTTGGTCGCACTCAAACGGCAAAGCAAATAAACCAATAAGCCGTGGCGCGGAGCACTAGCAGACTGACAGGCCGGCTGACAGGTAGATAGAGGCTTTGCTTAGGCCCCGGGATTGACAGTATGACGGGGCAACAAGCGCTAAGATTCAATTCTCTCAACCCATCATCGGTGTGAAAACACCATGACAAATATGACACACTTCCTCTTTTGAAGTCAGCTTCTAACACTCCAGCAGTGAATAGAGTGCTTGTCATAGTCAACACTAGTTGCTGCTAGTTATGTATTTACTTCGTTTATATAAAGAGGAAAGGAGTAGAAAATAACCCCGAGAGAGGAGATGGTAATCTCCTGGGCAATCAGCAGGAAATGTGTTCTTCGCATTTTTCAATTTCTACCTGCCACACGGAGCCCGAGCTGGAGTGGATACGCTTGGCAATTTGCCAATCAGTGTGTTGTGTTGCGCAGAGGGAGACTGTCACTGCTCTGTTAGTCACAAACACTGTCAAAGAGCCAAAAAACAACTGCTGCTGTAAGCGTGTGCACTCAAACACGCACATGCACACACAGTGCTATCATGTCCGTGTCAGTTTTTTATGTATAAAGGCCAGCATCTCTATTAAATAACACCTGTCTCAGGTATAAAAATCGCCTTAGTGGTTCATTGTTTAAATGATGAATTAGTGGAATGGTCATGAATCAAAATAAAATATGACTTGCAATAGAATATGAATGTTCAGTCACTGTACCTATTGAGGGTATCTCCATTTTTCTACATCATTTGAACACGACAGCTGCCCTTTACACTTTTTTTATATTTCAATAGCAATTAATAGAAATGCTCCAAAATCATTCTGGCTCCTTTGACTTACATTAAAAGTAAAGACGGTTTTTGTCTCCTCCTGTAAAGTTGCTACTCTGTGGATACTTGTTTTTCTTTGCTCAATGACAACATATAGATTATGTATAGTTTTCATGATGAATACATCAAAAGAACTGGCCCCCATCTACTCTGGTTACATTGACTCACATTAAAAAGTAAAGAATGTATTTTTTCCTTCTCCTGTAAAGTCATTTTGTGTTCTGACAGCAGTGATATATTAAAATACATACAAACACACACACACACATACAGCCAACAGCGTGGGCTCTGAGAGATTTGCACCCGTAATCGTCCCTCCTCCAGAGAGTGAAGCTAATTTGATAATATGGGGGAGGACAGTGAAGAGAAGAGTGGCAGCCAGGCTCCACTAAACTGCTAAAACAAGCACACGCTGTAAACCTGGAGGCCGTCTGAAGCCTTCAAAAAGTTTACCTGCTGCATAGATCTTATTCGGCTGGCGCTGCAAAGAAACTGCACGTTTACTTTCTGCGGCAGTTCCACCAAAGGCTCTTGACCCTGTGCACTTTTCTTTCTCACCTTTTGTTGTCTCCTGATGTCTCCTCACTCGTTTACAATATCCTCCCCCTTTATGTTCTGTTTCTGCAACCATGCATTTGAATAAGTGCTGGCTGATGTGCGAATTCTGTTAATTGAATGCCTTTATGTGAGCTGATGAAAAAGCAATCGGTGGAGCATCTGAAAGAGGCTCCACTTTACCCAAGGTCGCCCCCTCCTCCAGACAACCCTCGCTTTAACCATATCCAGCGTGGTGCCTGATTTTGTACTCGTCCACGGAGGACATCATATCCATGATAAACAACATGAAGCGATAATTAAAATCGCCAAAGATGAACTAAACAAGGCTACGACCAGTGCGATGGTCTTGTGGCGTGGGGGCCCGCTAACCCTTCGCTTCAGCCCTGATGTTTGTGAGCCATAGAGGGCCTGACAATTCCCTCATCACTATAATTAATCGCTCTCATTAAAATAACAATCCCCTCAAATTGCTGTTGCTTCAATGCTTAGACACACACTGGGGCCTGAAAAGAGAGACATTTCTAAAGCCAATTCATTGAAGGTGCTGCGCTGCCGCTGCAAGGAAAAACGTAATTAATGTTTTTTGTTTGGGCAAAGAACAGTTTGACGCTTTCCTGTTACCTTGATGCGTTAATGTCTTAGTGCTTATTTAAATGTTTTTTTTTTTTGACAGACGACACATTGTGTCTCTTGTTTTGTTCTGATTACATCGCATGCAATATTCAAGCGGCAGAGGCGAATTTCACTTTCTTTTATTTTTGCATTGGAGAGAAACACTAGGTGATTATTTTCCAGACAAATAGAATGTTAAAAGCAAGAGGATAGAAAAACATTTTGTGCATTTGGTTCAAGGTAGACAGCACAATGTGTGTGTCTGTAACAGGATGAGGCGGACTGCCTAAAACAAAGGCCGTCATATTAAGATGTTAATTTACAGAGTGATGAAAGGCTAAGCTCTCGTTAATGTGATTGTCATACAGCTATCAATACGAGAACAATCGCTAAAAAGGCTTATCTGTCCATGTTTATGTATGGCAAAGGCACTGCACAACCAACACAAAACATGTACTTTATAAGGAATAAAAATGGTTGCGTTGGGCTTAGCTTTACCTGCAGTGCATTTACTTTAACACCTGTTTCAATTTAAAGATTATTACTTTAATTAAGATTTTTACTATTTAAAGATTATTATAAAATTAAAGTATTATACAGTAACTGCTATGTAACTACTATGTAACTACTATGTAACTACATACTCTGTCATGGCAATGGTTTCTCATGAATAGTTTTCTCATGAGGAAGATAGATAGATAGATAGATAGATAGATAGATAGATAGATAGATAGATAGATAGATAGATAGATAGATAGATAGATAGATAGATTTCAAATATAGAACCTGCTTCACCAACAATCAAACTTCAAACACTTCTCTGCTAAGCATTGAACTACTGTAGGAAAGACCCTCAGCTCCAGAGTCCAGCTTTCTGTTCCCCGTTGCCTGGCTTTGTTCAGTACTCTGCACAGCCATTATCAACTTCATTGCAGTTCAACTGTCAATCTTTCCTCATGGATGCTAAAGCTACATGGGCTCAGAGAAAGTTGACCCTTAACCCTTCCAGGCCCCCCATGTAATCTATGCTTTGATACACCATTTATTACATTCTGGTGGATCATTTCTCAAGCCAAGAAATTCCATATGTGCTTCAATTCATTCCACGTTTGTGCTTTTAAGTGGAAGAGGAGGTATTTTTTGGTTATTTTTTCTCCTGACGTGACATTTGTGTGGTATGAAAACAGTCATGATTCATTTTTACATGACCAATTTCCATCCTCTATTTATGCCTCAGAATAAAACAGGCTGTTTTTGCTGCTGTGGCTGTAAGACAGACATATGTAAATAACATTTGTCCTAATTGACTACTTTGTATTGTGACTCATTCGAAAAGCACTTATTAGCAATAACGGGTAGAGCTGAACTACTAATACTCACTCACTGGCACATTTTGAGATCCACTTACAATTTCCTTGCATACCCTGTTTTTCATTAATCAGGACCCTTACAGGACAACCGCACAGCAGGTGTTATTTGGGTGGTAGATCATTGTCAGCACTGCAGTGAGATTGATGTGGAGGTGGTGTGTTAGTTTGTGTTGTGCTGGTGTAAGTAGATCAGACTCAGCAGTTCATCTGGAGTTTTTAAACTCCTTAGTGTCACTACTGGACTGAGAATTGTCCACCAGCCAATGTGTAAAAACACAAGGTTTTAGTATGTATGTAAATGTGTTGACATCACAAACACAAAACCATAACATTGTTAACATACTCTATATTCTATATTCTTTATAGTACTGCAAATGCTTCTATAACCATCTAATCATACCAAGGGCCTTCTATGCATTCCAGTGGTTCTTTAAATGCCCATAGTTCTACATAGAACCATTGACTTTACTACTAAAGCACCATTTTGAAGTCTTTTTAGTCATTTTAAGATCATTTGTAAACTGTTTATTATAAATTAACCAAAATTGACTACAACATATGAATAAATAACTATTCTGTTGGTATGTTAAAGACATTTATGTATTGTGTTGCAGAGATATCTACATAAGCTAGCATGCTGACCAGCTAGCACTGGGCTGTCTTATTGTAATACCACATTGTACCTCAAGAGGCGATGGTAGATCATTGTAATGTCAAGAGTAAATCCGTCCAACATGAGAGAATGAAGATGTAACTTTGCTCTGATGGCATATTTAAACCTGCTCCCTGTTACATCATTGGCGCCATTATCTAACCTAATAGCAACAATGGAGCAATTAATGTAACAATGATCGAAGACAGAAGTAAAACCAGATGCTGCCTTGAAGCTCCCATGGAGAAAAGGGATGTTCTTCTAGACTGGTTAGTAAACACCTGTTAGTGATAACATTGAGGAGGAGAGACTGTGCTTTCCATTGTGTCTTATGATAGGGATGGACGGCCCAACTTTTTGGAGATTTGTCGCCCCTAATATGACTTCTGCAGGTTGCGTCTTCTTACAAATTGCTCCATATGAACATTTAAAAAGTTGGCAGTTGTAAGTAAACTTGCCTTTGAATGCTGGCCAGCTGCAATGTGTTACATAATCAATTCATTAAGCAGTTGGCCTATATAGTTCAAATGTAGTTTAAACAATTATTAAACAATGACATATCTAGACTTCCAAGGATTAATAAGCCTGGAAGCAATCACAGCATTCCCAGTACCCACTGTTGTAAGCTGCTAGAAAGTACGCCACATCCTAACCTCCAGGCACAGTGCCACTGGGGCCACCTCTGACCTGACTGGACTGTCACTGCATTGTCCAGTGCCTATTCTCCATGCGAGAGTAGAAGATGCACCAGGGCTGGAACACAGAGGCTTTGTGGGTCAGGGGGAGGAACAGGAGAAGGGCCAAGGGAGAAGGGAGGGAGCTGCTGGCTCTTCCACAGGTGTGTGTATGTGTGTGTGTGTATCTGAAAGGGAGAGGCTCCTAATCTGTGCCGATAATCTGCGATTCGCATCTCACCTAATAGCGCCTCATCCGTCACACGCTCGTTCAAGTGGGGCAGGCCTGTCAGAGAGAGGGAGCGAGAGCCAGGAGAGGAGGGGAAGAGGGAAACTTAAACCAGTAATTAGGCTCTGCTCATCTGTGGTGGAGAGTGTGCTTCATTTCCTTACTGTGTTAACCTAAAAGCATGCTCGGCATTCACTGTGAATAGCAGGTCGGGCCTACGCCATTCAATAGTATGGACGGACATTTGTTTTCTAAACAGATGTATATTTGGCAAACAGGATCAGGTTTTGCATGTAAAGACGTCCTTGCTGTCATATGGAAACCTTGGAACTCTTATTTTTACATTTTGTACATCATTTCTCTGCACAAAATGCAGGAACTTGTGATGGTTCTAGAATCATATCAGCATAAGCAGACACAGTCTTGTTTTGAATATACCCAATTAAGTTAATTTCCAATTTTCTGCTAATTTTAGTGCACAATTTCTGCTTATTTGCTGAGTTTAACAGCTTATGTTATGTTCAGCTCAGCAAATAAACAATAATCATGTTCTCTGTAGAGAATATCTTAAACATCTGTTGACTTTTGCAAATGGCTGTAACTTGTGGCGTTAGGAGGTTGAATATTTGTATTTGTTTTTCTTGGTAATGCTGACGAAGTGAAATAGTAAAAAGCAAATTAAAGATTTGAATAGCAGGTGTTTTACATGTTTCAGGCTTTAGTCAGTGTATTTATAATTTAAGTTACAATACAATTTAATTGATTAACTTTCTGTGATATAGCTTTTAGAGTTATAAACTCATCAGACATCTGGTGCCACTGTGAACAAGTGTGACTTGATAATAAGACTTGAGTATGATGATACTATGCTATACTTCAGTTTGTACAAATGCTGATGGTATTTCTAAGTTATGAGTTGTTAAATTCCATTCCTGACATTTACTGACTCACTAATCAGTGGAGTGGGAGCTCACTAATAGGTGGAACTAACAAGAAAAGAAATCTGAACCAGGAAAAAAAACTAATAGAAACAGATTATGCTATCATCTCAGCCACAGCCAAGAGCTACACATTTCAGAACTGTGCAAAAATATACTTGACTACAGATCCAATCACTACAGAAGAGGTTTAACTTCACATTTCTGTCCCTTCAGTGGTTACTTCACTCTCTCAGATTTAAATCATTATTTTAAATCATCTTAACTTGTGTCTGTGCTTTAGTACAAAATGAAACAGAGCAGCTAAAACGTAAAGCAAACTACTTTTTCTGTTTTGTATTAATACTAGATACTAGATGAGATGGAAAAAAATGTTGTAAGTGACTTCTGTCACCAGCAGCTTAATTTATTATTATTGTTTTTTTAGTTGTTATATACCAGATACCTTGTTCAATTGTCAAGAAGGTATGGAGATGCGAAAAAATAGATATTGCCCAAGCCTACTCAGTAAGTTTCTCTAGAACCAAACAATTCACATTAAACCTCTCTGCATGACCTTATTCACAAATAACAATTACATAACAATAACAATTACAAATCTGTGAATTTCCCCTTTAAGCATGGCATTAAATATATGTATATGTATTTGTATACATTCATTTATACATGTCTATACATGTTTAACTACTAAAAGTTAAAACAAAACAGCAGAAGGTTTTAATTAGATCTACATACTTTATTTGTTATTAAAGCTGTGATATTTTTTGATCCCAGACAGTATTAAGAGAGATGAGCATGACTGCCTGTAGCAAACCGTAGCATTTATATCCTTTCTGCCTCGTCTAATGACCAAATCAAAATGATATTGAAACAACATCATCTAATTGGGTGTAATTGCTGTTAACGGGCCGAGGCTTAATTGGCAGTTAAATACCACTTTCATCACAAAGAGCGATGCCCCAAGAGGGCCCCCCTTCCACACACACACACACACACGCACACACACACAGCTTCCTATTTAGACACAAACACTCTCACATGCAATGTGCACAAAAGGATGAACAGAAGCCATTTATCAGCTCCAGAGAGAAAAACTAAATTGCACAGCCGGCCCAAAGAACAGAAACTGCTGCCATTTTAAAATGACAAATAACAAGGTTTCTTTTTTATCAGAATGGCACAGTTTACTTTCAGGTGCAGGTAGACTAAAAAATATTTAAATGTTGTGAAGTGATGACCCCTGATAATTTGAGAAAAGAATGGGGTGTATTGAGCACATAAGAGAAGTTCTTAGTCATCACTGTTACTCATACAAAGTACAAGCCTCCAACTGAAGCAGACGACTGAATAGTATAGGACCAATTTCCAAATAATTAAATAACCTATTATAAGTAACAAAATTAGGCAAGTTTGATTATATTATATTAATGGTTCTAAAACATAATAAAAAAAATATTTACTGATATAATAAATCTAACTTTTTTTAATACATCAATGTTACTGATACTGGGTGGCACAGTTTGATTCCCTGGCTGGACAAGCAGGGTCCTTTCTGTGTGGACTCTAAGTGGGTTTCCTCCCATATTCTCAAGACATGCCCCTAAGTGTGAATGTATATGTTTAAGTGTGTGACCTGAAATATACTGGCAGCCTTTCCCAGGTGCTCTGTGGGATAGACTCCATCCCTGCAATGCAGAAGGATAAGCAGTTTAGAAGATGAATGAATGAATAGAACTAATACTATTATGACACATATTGATGACTAGATGTTTGTTGCCCCTTCCTCGATTCTACGAAACATGGTTATACCAAATAGCGGAAAACAGGAGCTCAAACTTATAATGTGTTATTATGGAAGGCATCAAAAAAGAAAGGAGTGAGACTCAAGAGGCCAACCAACATTATAAGCAGAAAGCGAAGTGAGACAGGGCTGACGAATACACTGAAAGAGGCTTACAATTAATTGTGCTCACATACATTTAGAGCACCATAACTTTTTAATAAATGGAACATAAAGTAAACAATCATTTACTATTAACTAGTTCTAAACAGTAAAACATCTACAAAACTTTAAATCGATTTCTTTATATTAAAAGCCACAATATCTACAAATCACAAACAAATCTGGTGCAAATAACTATTTATTTTAGAATCTAAGTGTAAAAATATCACATTTAGGTCCAAGTTATACAAAAACTAGCCATCATTCTGTTGTAAACATTACAGAAATATTTAGTTGCGCTCACCTTAGAATGTTTGTAAATGATTTTATTCAAAGTGAGATGCGGTTTTAATTAAGTTACAGAGAATGTAGTGACAGGTATTTTGCTCAAGGAATCTAATCTGACATGTGGTTGGCAGCAGCAATACCCACTATACTAAAATACCTATCAAATAAAATATTGTGTCATTTAATGCAGGATATATCAATTACATTCTATGTGTACAGGTATTAACACATTAAAACAGGCCATGTGACTTTTGATATTTATGCATTATGATATATGGTAAAACTATATCTATATTTTATTAATATAGCAAATGTTCTTAATAGGGGACCCATAGTGCTCATTTTGATTGTTCATGATTTTATTTTAGGTTTACATGCTTCTGGTTTCCCCAAACAAAAGACTTTTCTCATACTGTACATCTGTAGTCACCCTCTATCTGCAATGCTCTTTTAGATCTCCTGTGTCTTTAGGCCCCGCCTTCCCAAGAGCCTCATGTGCTCTGATTGGTTAGTTCACCCATTCTGTTCTGATTGATCAATGCTGCAGATTTATTTGAAGAACTGAAAGCAAGTGTTCCAAAAAGAATGGAAGGGGGAACTCAGTAAACATTCAACTTGTTGACACAGTAAACTAAAGATATGTAATTTTATTACTTGCATAACTATGTTAGTAATTATGTAATTCTAATGTTGAGATGTAAGTGTATTGTATAGTACATTACACCAGAGAGGTGTGTTCTTATTAACCCTATTAGATTTGGTATTATATCCCAGTGTGGCACGAAACAATCCAGTATTGGTGCTAAAAATGAAAGTGGCTCAGTCTTCGAAACCCAACTGATCACTTTAGCATCACCACAGCTGTGGGGGTCCAGGCAAACAGATGGGCCAAGTATGACCCCCCCTGGCCTTCGTGGACCCCCACCTCTCCACGCACACACTGTCTCTGTCCCTGTGCAATCCACACAGCCCACATTGACGCTCTTACAAAGGACAGCTGCCCGTACCTGCCAACATTCAAGCCTGGCCCTAATTACTTCCCAGTCATCAGTTACCCAATAGCCCCGCCACAACAAAGAAAGAAGGAAGGGGGCGACCGTGAAGAGACTCATTGAGGGATCATAACTTCATGGAGCTTTCTAAAAGCACGCTCATTTGTCAGGGCTAACTAGTCTAGCTCCACGCCTCCTCTCTCCTTTTCTCTCCCCGTCGCACGCCACCTTTCTTAGCCTCTCGCTAAACACCCCCCTCTTCTCCCCCCAAACAACACTGAGAATGAGCTTTATGGACATTGTTCTCGCATGTACGGATTTTCAGTGCATCAGGTTGCCATATGTGACTATTTCCTATTCGAGTTCTTTCTGTTCTGTGAGAAATAATATTGTGTTCAAACTCAATTCAGGCTCTCATGTTCTGAAAGATCAAGTTCACAGATTTTCCTGATTCCTGCATAAGTCAGAAGTTAAGTTATGCAGAACGGTTTGATGTGAACTCTTCTTTATCTAGTGAAACTGATTGAATCAAAATTGTTTGTAGTTGTGATGACAGGATTGGGATGTCTGAAGAGTCCAATTGCTCTAAAAGAAGCTGTTGTGTGAAAATTGCCCGAGCCCTGAAAATTGATATGTTTTGATGTTATACTGTCTGTTACAAAAAAATAGACCCTCGAAGACAAATTGAGGAAAAGCTAATTATTTAGGTTTTAACTAACCAGAGCTGCAGCACTGATGCTGTAGCAAATTAGTTCACCCAGCTGGTCCTTCAAAACTGCAACTATTCCTCTGAAAAATGTTATAGTACCAGATAGCATATTTGCGTTTAACAAGAGACTGTTGCAAAGCAAGAACTTCTACTCATTTCTCAAACTGAAGACAAGAGAAGAACCAAACATTTTGTTGTCAGTGAAGCTAGTACTGACACTGCTATGGCAAATACATTAGCACCTAGTAAATGCTGGAGTAGCCAGTGTTAACCACTACTTCACCAACATCAACCTTCTATATAAAATTCAGTAGACACACATAGGTTTACTGGTGGATTTGGATGCTAAATAAAATGGCTATATTTGCGTTGTAGACATGATGACCCTTGGTTCCTATCAGCACCACTGTAAGGAGAGTCAGTAAGTTGACAGTAAACCATTTCACACCACAGAATCATTTTCTCTGAAGAGTTTTTAACAAGATGTTTTAATGGAATGAAATCATACATCCAAGTGAAAATGTGTGTGCAACTTTTTTAGTACGCCAATTAATTTATTTGTTTTTCTTATAACAAAGTTGCAGTTCTAGGCAGTGAGAGTAGAAGGAGGGAGAAAGAGTGTGGGAATGCTTGGGCGAACGAGGCAGGCGGCGGGAGGATGGCATCTGGAGGGGAGCAGCTTTGTTCCCGCTGAGCCGGTGGAGGGTGCTCGAGCAGGACGGCTGATGGAACACGTCCAGAGCAGCTGAGACAGCGTGCAGCCATGACATAGAGAGAGACATACAGGGACGCAGGGGGTTGTAACGGCACGAGTTGCCACCTTTTGTCCATGTGGGAGGTAGGTCGCCATAGGAAAAACGACAACAGTCCGAAAGTCTGAATTCAAAACACAATTGAATTTCTCATTGGGCAACCTGTGAGAGAACATGCTGAAGCTACTGAAGATGGAGAGATGCAATAGCAGTCAGAGTGGCAGAGTTGAAATGAGGACACAGTAGACATGTTATTCAAAAGCAGTTTGAAAGTCTGAATTCCTTCCACGGACAAAAAACACCTTCTATCTCTAACAATAGCATTGCCCTTGCACTTAAAGAACATGCCAAAGAATTCAGGGGTGACAGAGAAAGAGAGAGAGACAGAGAGAGAGAGAGAGACAGAGAGAGAGAGAGAGAGAGAGAGAGAGAGAGAGAGAGAGAGAGAGAAAGAAAGAATAAAAGAAACAAGGGACAGGATGGGGAAGAGAAAATTAAAAGGAGACAAGATGACACTGGAAAAAAGAGAGAGAGAGAGAAAAAAGAGAGAGATCAGTGGCTAAGGATGAGTAAAGAGGACAGACATGTGAGAGAGAGCGAGAGGGTGAGAGCGAGAGTGAGAGAAACAGGGAAACAGAGAAGGAGAAAGCATAGAGCAATAAATGGAGGTAGAGAAACAGAGAAAGAGACAGATAGATAGAGACTGAGGAGGAGATGGGAGAGTGAGTAAAACAAAGAATTAGAGTGGAAAAAAGAGAAAGAGTAACAGAAGAGGGGAGAAAGAGAAAGGAGAGAGAGAGTGAAAGAGAGAAGAAGAAACAGGAGTAAGAAAGGGATGAAGAGAGAAAGTAAAAAGAGATAGCATGAATGAGCTTTATCTTAGCTGAGAGAGAGGAAGAAAGAGAGACAAAGGGATACTGAGGAAAAAAGAAAAGTGAGAAATATGAGGGAGAAAAAGTAAAAAAGAGTAAAAAAGAGAAACAGAAAGTATACAGACAAGAGTAAAGAGAGAGAAACAGAAAAAGATGAGAAAGAGAGGGATGAAGATAGAAAAGGAGGGGTGGGAAGGAACAAAAAGCAAACTAGAGAACGACCGAGATACAGAGTGAGAGAGCTTCATGTTAACTGAGAGAGAGAGGGAGAGAGATACGAAGACCTAACTAGAGAAAGAGAGAGGCAGAGAGAAAGAGAGAGAGAAAGATAGAGACTAAGCAGGAGACAGTAAAAAAGAGTAGCAGAAAGAGACGGAAAGTGAATGAAAGTGAAAAAAATGAAATGAGGAATAAAAAAGCAAATGAGAGGGATGTGAAGAGACAGAAAGAGAAACAGAGAAAGACTGAGATACAGAGAGAGGGAGAGAAAGCTTCTTCTTAGCTGGGAGAGAGAGTGAAAGAGAGAGAGAAAGAAAGAAGAAGGTGGAGCTGGAGGTGGGGTGCTTGCTAATGACAGCAATGCCTATATGGGCTGTAAATAGGAGCACCAATCTATCAAAAGCTATTCTTCTCTGTGAAGGCTGTGAAATCACAGGCAGGCCCTTTCTTAATTGAATTTCATGGCTCGCTTTTGTCATGTGCCACCACACCTTCTGTCCCACCAGCTCCAGATAGAAACAGGGGCTAGAGAGGGGTGGGAGAGGCTTTCTGTCTCTGTATGTTTGTGTGTGTCTGTGTGTGTGCGTACACTAAAGACTACATAACATTACATACATAATCTACATTCTACTATGACACATACAGGCTATACTTTATACTACACTGTTGCAATTGTGAGAAAAACCTTTTTTTTTTTAAATGATACCAGGAGACGCAAAACAACTTCTCTACAGCCATAGACTGTTTCTATTGGTCAATTCATTAAGAAATCTTCTCACAATGTAAAGGGTGGACACACTGAAATAGAAAAATATGAACTCAGAATAAGAGAGATATGAAGCTTTGACATGACAGCGACTACCCCTTCTGTCAGTGTGCTTATGTCGGCGTTGGCTCAGACCAAATCCAGTTAATCTAAAGGCAAAGAGAGACAAATTCAGACCCAGCCGTGCATTCTCAGACCCCCTCAGAATGATGTTGTGGAGGTCAAAGTGCGAAACAGCACCATTCTCCTTCCTCCTGCACACTCCTGCCCCAGCGTCCGGACCTCCTCAAAGACCCCCTCCCCTACGCCAGATCAAGGGGCCGGATCCCATGAATTAATTACTGTCCCCCTACTCAGTGTGAATAGGGGGGTCCTATTAGCTGGGTTATTAATACTATGAAATGAGCAATAAAAGGGGCTTAGGACTGGGAGCAGGGGCGGCAGACTGGGGAGGTGGCACGCAGAGAGGGTTTTTTTTGAGGGGGGGCTGGTGGATTTACGGAGACAGAGAGGCAAAACTTTTGTGGGCGCGGAGAGAAAGAGCAGGGGAAAATACGGCCGTGCTAATCTTCCATCCATCTGGGCTTCATTAGCATTTAGCGCGCTTGCAGTTGCCAATCAAGCCTTAAAAGCGGCTTTCTCGCCTCCTTTCAGCGGCCCAATGTAAGCCCTGTTAGAATGACACGTAAAAGACTTGACAAAATATTTTTGGACAAGGGCTTTGTCACAGACCTCACTCGACCCCCCTCCTCCTCCTAAACTTGGCCCCAGCGCCAAAGCTCTCAATGGCCAAAAGAGTGTGGGGATACCACTCGCTTATTACAGCCTCAAAGCTTATTATCTCCCCCAAATAGTTAATAATTAGATTAAAACTTCAAATAAATTAAGTGGCGCAGTGAATGAAGGCAGCCAGGAGGAGTCTCCCTACTTGCAATCTGTCCCCCAGGCCTATCACAAGGCTTCCTCCCAGTCCACACAATAGCGCCCAAGATGCGGTCGGGGGAAAAAGAAAAAAAAATTTGCAGCCTTGTGCCCTTTCTTTCTTCTCCCGAGTGCTTTATGGGAATTCATGGCCTTTGGAAGAATGGAGAAGACAGAGAAAAAGGCAAAGCGGTAGAAAAAAGAGTGTTTTGTGGTTAAACGACGCCGCTAATGCCTATTAAAATTCTTTTTAATTGTCGATAATAGCAGTGATATACATTAATGTTTTTGAGAGGGAGCTGGTGAGGAACAATGCGCTCACTGGGGTAGACAGGAGGAGGGCGAGCAGACTAGAAAGCTTGATGGTGCACACACTGAAGGTACATCTGTTCCATATAACGTGTATTGTCATTTATTTATTGCACTTTTTTTTAAAAAGTGTGGCATATTAGAAGGAATATATATCATATCGAATAAACTGTTGACTTAAATGTGTTTTAGCATAAAACGTTTGTTTGTTTTTGTTTTGGCTTCAACAGAAAAAGTATGCAAAATAGTCACCCTTTAATTTATTTCATTATTAGTCAAAATAACCTTTAACATGAGTTATTAATGTTTTACTGTCAAAAAAGAACACATTTACCAATTAACAGAAAACTCCACTAAAACCTCAAACACTAAGTACAACATTAATTCTAACAGAATTTAATTTGATTTGTCTTTATTTTGAACACAACCAAGCAAGACCTGGAAGACCACCTTTCACTGTGAGAAGACAACTCTATGGGTGCTATGGGTCAGAAAGGACAAGCAACTGTCAAGAAGCCCACACTTTACTAAGAAAAATACATTTTGCTTGAGAAGCAAGTTTCACAGTCTAAGGAGTCTAGGTTTGTAATTAGAACTACTCCGATTATGAGAAGCAGAAAATGCAATCAGCTTCAAAAACTGAACTTTGAAGGTGTGAAAAGATGTTTCTGCAAACTCCTTTGAAAAAAAGAAAGTAAACTGAAAGCAAAGGAAAATAAAGGAACTTGTGAAAGAGTGGGTGGTCACACTAAACACTGAAAGCACTGATTCTGTTTAGGTTTTTAAGACTTATAAATAAATAAATGTAAAAGTGGTTTCTCCTGATGAAATGTTTTGTTGATTTTCCAATTGAAAACATGTTAACGAATCCTTTAACAGAGAACACTTCTTTACATTTTAATGCATATTTACAGTTTATTAGTTGAATTTAGCACATTGTGTAACATAAAGTTACATTTTGTGAAGGCAGTATTCAGAATGCAGTTACTTTATATACTTTTAGAATGCTCACCCACTAATTATAAGAGAAATATGTGGCATCTTTAAAAAAAACAGCATTGATGCTTGTTTATTAACTATTTATCATCAGTTCACAGAATGTATCAAACGTGCCTGTAAGACAAGCAAGAGGACAACAGCTTCTTTACAAACTGACCTTTTTACCAAAGCCTGAGTGGACTGACAAATCAAACAGATGATACGTTATTAATCTCAGCATTACTGAGTTTTTCTGAGGGATAATCAAACGAGTAATCTCTGTAGTAGACTGCTTGGGGGACTGTAGGAGCTACAGAGGACAAAAGTAGGCAATGAAAGAGAAAAAAAGGTGCAAATTTTCATATATTTTTAAAATGATCATTGAATCAGAATTAAAAAAACAGTAACAGAACAGAAAACAAAAGATTTCCAACGTGTAATATGTAAATTTATTTTATTCAAACTTTCAACAGGTTCTTCAAATTTACTGAAAATGTTGGGGTTTTTTTTATGAACCATGAATGCTATTTCTATGGCATCACCCTAAATACCTATTTTTCTAAGCGTGTATTCATAACCATGACTATTTTGTGTGCCACAACTGCATTTTCAGTTTTTAACATTTTTTCAATTTTAATTTTCAAGATTTCAAATTTCGTTTGAAATTGTAGGACAATTAGTTTTCCTCTGAACGTACATGAAATATTTTTTTTAATAGCTGGGCTATTTTTTATTCTTATATCAAATGTGGTGAGCTGCGTAGGACCAGGTCCAATAAGCTATAGCATGTGTGGGGAATGGAGTGGAAGGGAAATAGAGAGGAGAGAGAAATAGAGTCCTAGAAAATGTAATGGAAGGGCAGCGAATCCGACAAGAAAAGAAAAGAGAGAGCAGCGATATTTGCTTTTCTAGATGGTTTCATTCTTCCCAAACGGGGCATTCATGGCAGGGGGTGAGAGAGAGAGAGAAAGAGAGAGAGAGAGAGAGAGAGAGAGAGAGAGAGAGAGAGAGAGAGAGAGAGAGAGAGAGAGGGACCGGCTCTAGCCAGGCAGTGGCAGAGACACTCTATTGGGGTCAAATGCTTCTTTGTAGCACTTTGTTTGTGAGGTCACATATACCTGATCTGATGAGAAAAGTGTAACAGTCAATGGAAGAAAACATGTGATTGTGTCTCTGATAAAAGCAATTGTTGGCTGGGCATTGGAGTGAAGTGGAGAGTGAATGAACTTCGATTGTTGGCCTTCCCAACTGTAGTTAGTGTGAGGCTGAGCATTAAAAAGAAAAAAAGCCTTCGCTCAGAAGGCATTACCTGCCTTCTACCTCAAGATTCATGTCCCTGGCACCAGCTTTGAGATTTTTTTTTTTCAATGGGCCACAAAAGAATGAAAGGCATTTGAATACAAACGCAAAGGCTTTACTGATGAGTGGGCCTTGCAGCTATTGAAAAAAATACAACAAAAATATGCCACCACGACGACTGTTGAAATATCTCGGCTGAATTAGTGCTTGATGGTACATGCAATATCAGTAAATTCAATGCTCTTGTCTATTATCAAGCGGTTCTAAAGTGGAGGCCCACACTCAAAAAAGCATGTGCAGATACCAGATGGACCCCCCTCCAAATCCTTTAAATACTCAGAACAGCTCAGGAGAGAAATTGTTTTTCGTGCCTGTATCAATGCATTTCATTTTCGACCTCCTTGGCTGGAGGGTCCTGAGATGCCATTCTGAAAGAGAGAGGAAGATAAAAATATGCATCTGCAAGAGGAGAGAGAAAGAGAGAGCGGGAGAGGAGAGCATTGGAGGCAAATGGGCCGTAAACTGAAGCATCATGTAGCCGCTAGGAACCTGCTTGCAGGCTTTATTCAATCGGCCCATATTGTGGAGCAGCGGGCCGCTGAATGCTCTCTTTGAGCGAGGGCCTGCAGCATGAACTTAAAGCAAGTAAATTTCTATCTTTCTGCGCATTAGCTGCCTCATTGCCCTTCAATTGAGTCCCTGAGAGTCCAGAGAAAAGAAACTGGTGGAGAGAGGGAGAGAGAGATGGAGAGCGAGGGGAGGGGGTAGAAAGGAGTGAAAGAGAGAGGTATGGGCTGAGTGGGCAAAGAGAGAGAGAGAGATAGAAAGAGAGAGAGAGAGAAGCAACACCGGCAAGTCGGACGCAGCTGTACTTTTCAGGAGAAGTCATGCAAAATGATAACTTTCAAATAGTGACAGTCTGAATTATAAGTCATGCTTATCCAGAAATACACCATTCTCCCCCTGTGACTGATATAAAATGGCCTTGAAGGAACACCTGACCTTTGGAGTAATCTGAGGATTGGGTAATTGAGTGTACATCTCCCTCAGGCCGAAGCCTCTTAGCGTCTTGTCAATCAGAACCCCTGGAAGACAATAGCAAATCACAGATAGGTTCTTCTCACTTCCTCCTTCCATGGCGTGACCTATTCTTCCTCCCCATCCACCCTGTTTCTCTCTTTCCGCTCTTCCCTAACAACAGCAACAGGTCACCCTTGCCCTGATCAAAGAGGCTCTTGTGTTTATCCAACACTGACATTAAGAGCCAATGTTACTTTTCACTTTGCCTGGGTAGGAAGGGTGCGGTCAGCCTCTTCACTATGATGCTAAGAGACGCCCTGAGGGCTTCAGCACTCAGTGGTACTTCACATCTACTGACCTGGAACCAGTGTGTGCGCATATGCGAGATTGTGTGCCTGTTAAAACAGCCAGAGGCATAAAGTTTGATAGATAAGCATGTTTTGTCTATATTAACCCACAGATTACAGGCTCATTATTTGGTTATTTATCTTAAGACTTTTTTTTATTATTAAGTAAGTTATATGATATATATGAAGTACTGTGAAACTAGCATGTAGGAATATAAAAACAAAAATAACAGAAGGAGTTCTTTGGAAGGACACCATAGAAATAAGGGCCAAATATAATCCTTAGCTCAAAGTTGGCACAATATGACTTAAATTAAAACAGCATATAGACAAGATTTTATGTTTGACCTCATTAATTGCATTCATTTTTTGTGATTATATGCTCATTCTTGATGGAGTAACATGTACTTTTTTTGTCTTAAGCATTCCAAAATATAAAAAATAATATTATCCACCGAATGTAAAGAAATTGTAAAGACGTCTATGTTTTGGGTTGCAGAGATATCTAATGAAGTAAGCATGCTAGCCTCGGCCCATCCTCTTCTAAAATTTTGTACCTCTAGAGGCGACAGTGAGTCACTGTAGCATGGAGCCCAATTAATCCATCATGAAAGAGTAGCACTGCCCCAATGGCATATTCCAAACCTTTTTTCAATCATGTTAAAATTAAGAATAGGTAGCCAATAAAAGTAAGAATAAACACGATGGCTGAAGATCTTGCCATTTAACTGCCACTGACTGATCTTGACAAGAATCCACATTCGGTAACAAACAAAAGAAGTGATATAAAGTGAAAAAAACAAGATTTAACATTGGCATTGCTTTCCAGAATTGCTTTGAGAATGTCTGCAACGGAAGAAATAGAAAAAAAATCCAACAGATCAATCAATGACTAAATTAATCAATTAGTGCCAAAATTATAATTAATTGTTAAAATTGATGTAACATAGTTCTAATCAGTTCAGAGAGTAAAACAACAATTATAAAAAAAAACTTTTACACTGTTTTCTTTTTACTAATTACTGCCTTCTGTTTTTATTACTATTTCACATACTGTGTCAGGTTCTTTGGAATTAAGGTTGGTAGACAAAACTAACAACTTAATAGCTTTGCATTTTCACACATTGCCAGTATATGTGGAGAAAATATATTCTTCAAATACTCCAAAGCAAGGGTGTAGATTTGGTCTCAAATCTGGTATCTACCAGTTTCCAATCAAACCAATTTCTTTCTTCTTAAGTTAATTTAGCAGACATTTTGAAAAACTGGTGGAATTCCTCTTCCTCTTTATGCACTTTGTGAAGTGCATACTCTCTATACTGTCACAATATGTAGTCATAGAAAGTATAAATAAACAGTTTTATACATAATAATCATGATCTTTGTAGTATATCATTGCTGTCCAAAGAAGAACAAGTACCTCCAAAATAGTAACTTTACAGTAGAGACAAATAACAGTCTTTACTTTAATGTAAGTCAGTTTCTTCTAAGCTATTTTGAACATTTCTATTGGTCCATTCATTATGAAACTTTTACAGATATAAACAGCAGCTGTCATGTTCAAACGTGTTCAAAATAAAAGTCAAGTTCTTTGGACAGCAACAATATGTTTGAAAGACCTCACCCCAGGCCCTGGTCCAGCTGCTTCTACCTGGCTTCAGCATCTTCCCATGGTAACTGAGTTTCCTATGTTTAACAAAATTATGCATTAAAACACAGAATGCATTAATGCCAACATTTTCATGGGATTTCTAGACTGAAATTCAATTCATAAATAAATATATCCACCCATGTTATGTTTACTCCTGCTAGCAATCTGACTGCTAACCTATAGATGACAGAAGGTAGGATTAGTTTGCTAGTTAACACTGGTTTACATGGTTAACTAACATCAGTTGACCTTATTTTTTACAGTAGAATGACAATTGACGTTCAGTAGCAGGTTTTTAT
This sequence comes from Megaleporinus macrocephalus, assembly GCA_021613375.1. Classification (NCBI taxonomy): domain Eukaryota; kingdom Metazoa; phylum Chordata; class Actinopteri; order Characiformes; family Anostomidae; genus Megaleporinus; species Megaleporinus macrocephalus. The sequence continues at coordinate 17,029,583 of CM038725.1, read as the reverse complement.
CCACTGGCTACAAGCTAGTTCTACCTTACTACCTTTGACTTATGGTCTGTGAGGTGACAAACCTTCAGATGTTGCTTCTCTTTCTTGGTGACAGGACATCTATGAAGAATCAAACGTGTTAGGATAACAAGAGTGAAAGTAATTTGAAACATTACATTTTCACTGGTGCTTGAGTTCTTTGGACTGAGAGCTTTAATAATGCATTGCTAGCTCACTGATCTGGCAGAAAGAAAATATGGAGAGCCCCACCCTTTCAGCCAATCAAGGTGAGCATATTTAAATGGCATTTAGAAGACACAGCATCTGAAAGGCACAATCAGAATTATCCGCTCAAAAATAATGCAAACTAGTTCATTCAAATATTGGTAGAGATAATTCTTTAATACCAAAATATTTGTAGGGAAACTGTGTCCCCTGTGTCCATATGCAAACCTATGCCCCAATTGTGTCTTTACATTCAAGGCTGTCTTGTCTTTTATATTAAGTTAAAAGAAATTCCTTAAACCATTGGTCTGCAATTCCTCTATTCTAAATGCCACCGCCTTTTCTAATCTGTATTTAGTGTGTAACTGCAACATTCATGTGGTTTGCTACATCTGTGTCGTAGTACATGAAATTGTATTGTAATAGTATCTTTTAATTTATTTTATACTTTAACATAGTTTTCTACTGATATATTGTTTTGTAATTAAAAGAAATGTTAAAAATGACAAATAAAAAAACTGCATTTTTCAGAAGCATCATTCTAATAGATGCCTAATAGATGGATTTTAGCAACTATTTGGTGGGCCCCAATTTATGGCTTGGTATTTATATGTAGAATACTTACCCGCTAGAATACTTACACGCTAAAACAAACTAAAAAATAATTGTTAGACAAGAACCTCAAATAACTTTATTTCTACGCTGGGCAATTTGGCAAAATAGTGATATCATGAAATTCAAGAATTTACGCAATACAGGATATGCCATAATGTTTAATTGTCTGCGAGCTAGTAAGTTGATACACACAAAAAAAGAAGTGGCATATCATTAATTAATTAATTAATTCATTCATTCATTCATCAAGACAATTCAACAAATACAACGATGTGTACTCACCATTACAGATCTTGTGCTACAATGATTCTAATTATAATAAAAAATGCATCTGCTCAGTGTTTTTAAACACTGAAGATGTCCACAATATACTCAAAGAAGCATACTGTAACTTACTGTGATGTAATTAGTCCCAATAATAAATGTCCTCATATGTACTCCAAAAAGATGGAACAGAACCAAAATCTAGCCAAAGTCTCTGAATGTATCAACGTGGATGATGAGGTTTAAATGGTTTTTAAAGTAATGTAAATAAAAACAAGCTGTTAAACATGAAAGTTTGAAATGTTTACACTAAACTGCTGCTACTCTGCAACGTCATAGGAAGCTGTACATTTTAGAAGTGTTCTGTATAGTTCCATACTGACTAAGACAGTACTAATGTTTCGTGGATAAGCTACTAAATTTAAATTTGCAATTAAAAATAACATGTTGCTCATATTTAAAATGTAGTGATCAAATCTTAACTCTAACCCTGACAATCATTGTGCGTAAATGCAATTCAACCACATGACTAAGTTTTCACAAGAGATTTAAAAACATTCCAAAATCACAATTTTACCTTTGGAGTGAAAAGATCTCACTACAAATCTCTGGGTCAAATGGAGTCTTATAGAGAGAACTGAGATTGTTCTGAATATTTTGACATAAAGCATAAGGGTATTACCTGTATGCAAGTAGTTTTAAAGACAAATATACTCAAATATGCAGAAATAAAAATATGTCCTTAAAGGGGTAATTAAAAGTATAGTTTTTACAGTAAATTTGAGAGTAAAATTTCATAATGTCTCGCAATGTCTTGTAATGCCCCCTGTCTCACTGCCCCAACAGCATTTTCAATCAGTTTAGATAATGTAAGGTAAAGTAGTCAATGAAAGGAAAAGTAAACATAACAATGGCTAAAAAACTTGGGGATAAAGTGATCATTATCCCCACACACTCTTGGCAAGAAATCACACTTGGTAGCAAAATATATAAGCCCTTGATGAGTAAAGGGATAAAGTTTGATGATGAATTTGCAAAGTTTCTTCTAGACTGGAAAGGAGTGAAGAGGAAGGAGGAGGGACTGTTCAGTTCCTTTTTTCTTTTAATAGGAGTGGACACCACAACTTTCTGGTGATTTACTGTTTGAAGTGTGAATTTGATAGTTTGCATCACCTTACAAATTGCATTTTAATCTGCACATTAATATGATAGGTAATTCTTGAATTGCAATATATGTCCAAGTCAGGAATATAGGAAACTATATTGAAACCTTAGATGAGCATCATGGGGAAATTATTCCACTACCCCAAGAACAACAAAGCTAACACCACATCAGAATGTGAGTGTGTGCTATTTCAAGATAGATTTGTTGCATATTTTTATCCCCCAACTATCCTCAGTAATAAGTATTTTCTGCTGATATCGAACCAATACTAAAACCTGTCCTTGATATTGATGCGGGCACAAAAACTAATCCAACTGACCTTCTGCACTAGCAAGCACAAGACCACCAGCAGCTTCTATAGATGTGTTTAAACAGTAGCAGCAATCAGCATGAAGCTGGACCAAAGACCAATCAGAGGTGCTCAACCCAGTAGATTAAATTATGTGCAAATTTGTCCACAGCATCATTGATTTCACACTGCCGCCGCTGACAGGCCACAACTGTTTAACCCAGGATTCCACCACTATGAGTGACACTCGTAAAAAGAGTGTGAGAAAAGGACCATATTTGCCCTGAAGAGACATCAAAGGGCAGAACAAGCATGACAACAGTGAATCTCAGCACAACTTGCCTTTCTGAACTTGGGTCAACTCGGCTCTCGACCCCTTTAGCTGCCCGTGAGGAGCGTCCCTCATGAATGGCTGCGATTCTGCATCTTATGGTCGTTGCTGACACTCGGGTGTCAGAGTGTCAGGAGCAGAAGACCCCCCCCTACACGAAGAGGCCCGCGGCATAGCGCTTGGACAAAGGCCTCTACCGTGGCGGACACACACAGCCCCAGCTGTGGCTGCCCGGTCCGACCTCCTCTCTGCCTCCCATGAAATTGGAAATTACCAGGGCCGTTTCTGATGACAAATAATTGTCTGTGTGTCCCTGGCTCGCCTCGAAAAAACAACTTTTTTGATGAGGCTGGAAGGCTGACCTTGCTACCATATTTCCCCACTAAATTTCAACCCAGCAGGGACCAACACAGAGTGTGGCTTGAGCTCAAGTCTCATAAATTGCTGCATTGATCTTCATATGTTCCCAGGCATCCCCACAAAATACCAGTGCTCAACAAGACCTCTCACCATGTCCTTCAATTAAAGTTAAACAATGAAGGTCTCTTTAGACACTTATCTGAACAACTTTTTTAAACAGGGCATTCCTATTCCAGTCTTCAAAGAGAAGAGAAGAGAAGAGAAGAGAAGAGAAGAGAAGAGAAGAGAAGAGAAGTGTGATGATGAGTAAGAAGAGGAGAAGACAAAAGATTAGAGAAGAGAAGAGAAGAGAAGAGAGGAGAAGAGAAGAGAAGAGAAGTGTGATGATGAGTAAGGAGAGGAGAAGACAAAAGATTAGAGACGAGAAGAGAAGAGAAGAGAAGAGAAGAGAAAACAGATGTTATATAAGGAGAAAATAAGAGAAAGAAAAACAATAAAAAACAAAAACAACTTGAAAGAAGAGAGGGAAAGAGAAGAGATGAGAGATGATAAGTAAGGAGAAGATGGGAGAAAGAAGAATAATACAAAGCAAGAAGAACTAAAAAGAAGAGAAGGGTGACGATAGGTAGGGAGAAGATAAGAGAAAGAACAATACAAAACGAAGAAAGAGAATAGAAGATAAAAGAAAAGAAAAGAAAGGAAGAGAAGAGAAGAGAAGAGAAGAGAAGAGGAGAAGAGAAGAGAAGAGAAGAGAAAAGAAAAGAAAGTAAGAGAAGAGAAGAGAAAAGAAAAGAAAGGAAGACAAGAGAAGAGAAGAGAAATGATACGTAAAGAAAAGAGAGGACAAGAAAAGACAAGGGAAGTGTGAGGATGAGTAAGGAGAAGACAGAAGAGAAGAGAAGAGAAGAGAAGAGAAGAGACTAAGTAAATAAGCGATTCCACTGGCTTGGAATGGACCTCTTTTGACTGCCCTATCTCTTCAGTCCTGAGGTCATGTGGTCGTGCTGTATTTGTTGACAAATAACATCCCCTTTCAAAGCAACCTGACCTCACTACAATAGCTTAGGAAGTTTAGGCTGGTAAGAGACAAACAGAGATAAAGAACAAAAAGTAAAGGTATTGTTTCAGGTTGAGATTGTAGATAAGACTGAATACTGTCTATACAATCTATACTGTTTATTCAATTCACACACTGGATTTGAATGTGGATTGGTCAAAGAAAACTATGAGCAACTACCTGCAGCCTGTTTCATCAGTCTACGTGCAGCATGACTGTCCTGTTCAGCAAACTGGCAACGATACTTTTAATGCATTCCCACTGCATGATTTTCAGCTGCATCAGCCAGTGTATATTAGCATTTGTAATGAGAGTTATGAAAAAGCAATCAGCACATCAGCCTATAAGTCGAGACAACCTGAGATGCTCTTTTTCCTGGCATGCATTAAATAATACATCAGTCCCATGTGCGCATTAAAGAAGAAATTGGTTCATCGTCAACATATTTAAGCACAACATTTGAGGCATTATTTTTTGTCGTATAATTTTAAGCACTATTTTTATTTGTTTAATGGCATGCACAATATTTCTTATAAGGAAATAGTCAAATAATTTCGATGATTAAGAAAGTCATTTAAAGGGGCTTAATGTGAAATGTTACTTGGTCACAGAAAGTTCTTACATTTAAACATAGTGGACATGCTGCCTGATGCTTAAGATGTTGATTTACAGTAGTTTTGAATTTTTAATACCCATTCAGAGCAGATCAGTGGTTTAGCATGCTTTTATCATCAACCCTAAATATAAAACTTGGAGACACAGGTAGATTCACTGTGACCCCTGGTTTCCATCATCACAACTGTAAAGACATCCATGGACCATTTCTCATCAAACCTCTTTAAATTACTTTTCCATCTCAGTGACATTATTTAGATTTCCATTCTTTAATATAAAATACACAAATATACTAAAATTGTTTTCTATAATTATATATATTAGAGTATAAAGGAGGACTTCTAATATGCACTTCTGGGTAAAAAATGAGACAAGTAAGTAATGGTCTTAATAACAAAGCAATTAAACAAGCTTTTCCCCTTAATTTATTTGAATAATGATGAACTGTGGATAAACTTGCAGATATTTTATTACAGAAAGAAGTGTTAGTATTCCTCCACTCAGCACTGATGGTTTTAAACAGCTGAAAAAACATCAAGAAATTACTTGAAACAAAATATTATCTGTTTAAATGTGGACTTTAACCAGATTAAACCAATCAGTAAAAACCAGTGCACTTTGGACATTCTTTGCCCAGGTTTACGGTTTTGTGCTAATTTATTGAGGGTTGGTTCTTTAACGCCATCAATTTAAGAAGCAACACCAACTCACAGCATCAGTTTTACAGTGAACAGGATCAGCATACTGGATCTCCACAGTGTGATTTAAATAATTAATTAAATTAAATTGCCATATGGCTGATCACAGACTGGCCTAACATTAGAGCAGGAAGTATCCAGAAAACCTGGATGTACAATCCACCCTGAATAAAAGCCTATAATGGCTATTAATGGTCTTGAGTTGAAGTGAGTTCACCTAATAGGGTTTCTTATTATGATCAAAGCAAGAAGGTTAGAGACCCTAGCAAAGTCTGGACAAACTTGATTGACCATCACGAGACTTAATCTTATGACATTTTCCAATACTGTTTTTTTTCTTTTTTTTTTAAAGAAAAATGTTAGAGACGAGCCTTTATAGCACTTTTTTTGGCAAATTCACAACGCAATTACATAATTCAATCTTTTATAAATTACAGAGTGATTCTCTGTTCAGAGCTCATTTCTTTACAGGCAAGAGCCAGTTAGAAAACCACGTGTGCCACCTGCTGGTCAAAAAGTGAAAATGCAACTTTCAAATACGTGAGTCATTGAAAAAAAACAACGATTAAAACGATTATATGATATTAAAAATGCAACCATTCACCATCTGCACAAAGAAAAGAGAATGAGGAAATATAATGGACTGCCTAAGAAAATAGCCAATGCAGCACTTTTTCCTCGTTTTCTTTCGGGTCCAGATAGGGGCAGTAAGTCTGAGCACTGAGATTGTCATTGATTTTCACAAAATTGACCACAAAGCAACAAAAGAGGATAAAGTAAAGGGGAGGAAAAAGCCAGACAGGTTAATAACCTATGTGTGTGTTTTTTTTAAGTGAAGCAGGCCGTCTTATAACTAAAGCCATCGCACTAAAAGTCCTTGAACTGGATCGTTGGGGAAACAGTCGTGTTTCACTTTGACCATCATGTCCCTGTAATTTCTCCATGAGCTAAAACAGGCCTGAATTATTATTACTTATTATTAACTTTAACACATCATTGCTGCATGAATAGCACTATGCAATATCATATACACTGACCGGTCACTTCATTACAGTTTTTCTCAGTCGATTTGATTCATTTCTCAGATGAGAACTGAATTTCTCAAAACTATTCATTCAATCTCCACATCTCCTCATCACTTGTGCACATCATAATAGCAGTTCTCGTTGTGTTTCACATTTTGCAAATGCTTTTGTACATTCATGCAAATGGTCATGTACAATTGTCTGCAGTTTTTTGCATTATCAATTGCTAACGTCATGTTTATCAAAATGTGTTCTACTGCTTGTCTGTTGAATTGTCTTACCTTTCAAAACATTTAGGCTTTAGATCATTGTCTAGGTCATCACATGCTGAACATGTTGTCGTAATCTCTCCGCCATCATTTTTACATTTCTATAAAAAACATTGTTGGTACATTTTGGGAATGAATGCTACATTGATTAAACAGTTCTCAGGTAAATAATTCTTTCAGTTAAGAAGGGGAATGTGTGAAGGTTTAGATCCACCAATGGTCAAACAGCTCTTAACCACAGGTCAGAGGTGCGCCGTGGTGGAAGGCTGCGGGGACTAAACAGAGGAAGCAGTAGGAGAGTCCACGCACATAGGTTTGTCCCAGATAAAAAATAAGGGCAACAATTGTGGACCATGTTGTAAATCATGGTCTTACAATGGCTGAAGCTGGTGGCCGGGTGCAGCCAAATCTTAGAAAAACAATCTTCAATCGTTAAACGTTTCATAGAGAAAACAGGTACGTCATTCAGAAACATGCACTCTGCTGTACTGCTGCACATTGAAATCAATTCTGAAATGTTATTTAATCTAATGTTTTGCAGAGAGGAGCGTCAGGACATATAGAAAAGAAAGCACTATAATTCCTTAAGTTTTTGTCTCAGGTTGTTTTGAATGTTCACAGTAAGTTTCTAATTGTGTAGTTTGTGTTATTGAGTGCTGCCAAACAGTCTGTCTGTCTTTCCTGAATTTCTATCTGATTTTGTTTGTCAACAAATTGCATTGTGAACGATACAGTAAAAGAATATTACTATATATATTTCCTCCTGTCAGTCTCCCACATACAGTCATGTGTAAGTTTGTATTTTGTGTGTAACACATACCGTTTTAATTGATATGCCACAGAATGTGCGGCATTCTTATAATCTAAAGCAAGTTTCTATCAGGGAATACTTACACTGTACACTGTTGCACTGCCAACATGATTAAGTAATTTGACTAGCTTGTTCATAGCCAATCACACGCAGACTAGACATTCTGATTGCACTCACAAGTTGAGTGACATAAATATTTGCTTTTGAGGCAAAAATAATGAATTCTGAGTGAGGTACATGCTTTTGCAGGTATTTCATTGAGTTTTGCTGTTTGCAACTGTTTTAAGAAATGCACTTGTGATGCCAACGTAAATCATGATGTGAGAAACGAACCAAATCGACTGAGAAAAACTGTAAAAGTCATCTCCCTGTATCTACACTCATTATCCATTTTATCAGTATCACTTACCATATAGGTACACTACAGACTCTAATGCATGTTGCTCAGCATACTTTGTAACCCCTTCTTCATCCTTTTCTTCAATGGTCAGGGCCTTCACAGGACCACCACAGAGTAGGTATTATTTGGATGGTGGATCGTTCTCAGCACAGATATTGATGTGGCTTTGGTGTGTGTTGTTCTGGTATGAGTGGATCAGACATAGCAGTGCTGCTGAAGTATTTAAACACTTTGTCTGCTCACAGTCCACTATATTAGACACGTCTACCTTGTTAGTCCACTATGGAGTTGTAGTCAGAGACAAAAGCTTATCTGTTGCTGGGCAGCTGACTCTAATCTTTGTCAGGACGCTGCTCACAGGACACTGTTGGCTAGATGTTGCTGGTTGGTGGACTATTCTCAGTCCAGAAGTGATGCTGAGATGTTTAAAAACTCCAGCGGTACTGCTGTGTCTGATCCACTCATACCACAAGACACACTGACACACCACCACCATGCTAGTGTCACTGCAGCGCTGAGAATGATCCACTACCCAAATAATACTTGCTCTGTGGTGGTCCTGACCATTGAAGTGCAGGGAGAAATAGTTGGACTACAGTCTGTATTTGTAGAACTACAACATGATTATAGTGGACCTCATCAAACAGACAATCAGTGCAATCGTCGTCATCCTGGAATATGGGAATGTCAAAGTTATGTCCAGTTTGTGGAAGAGTGGGTTATAATGGAAAGTAACTCTCAAGCGACTGGTTTAATGCTTGTCTAACAGGATAGGCAATGTCCTTATGGCAAGTGAACATACAATTTTGTAATAGGGAAGACATACATACACAAAATAGACTGCATGTAAAGCTGCAGAGCCTGACAGCATTCCGGAGTATGTGCTCACGGAGGATGCCCACCAGCTAGCTGTTGTCTTCACCGACATCTTCAACATCTCTCTGGGACAGGATGCTGTCCCAACATGCTTCAAATCAACAGTCATTGTCCCAGTGCCAAAGAAAACCTATGCCACCAGCTTTAATGGCTACCACGTGGTTGTGCTAACCCCAAGTGTCCTGAGGTACTTTAAGCAGCTAGTTATTAAAAATCGACCTCCACCAATATGTCTACATGCAAACACTCCACTGAAGCTGCCATAACCACTGCCATCCACCTGGCCTCATCACACTTGGACAACTTAAGTTTGAATGCTGTTTATTGACTTCTCCCCAGCATTTAACACTATCATACCCAAGAAGCTTGTCAGCAGGCTCTACTCACCTGGACTGAGCTCAATTACCTGCAACTGAGTTCTCAGCTTCTTATCAAACATTCAGGATCCAGAACAGACTATTCCACTCCATTACTCTGAACTGTGTACTGAGTCTTCTGCTGCACACCCTACTCACCCACGACTACATTGCAAAACATTAGAGCAACCACATCATCGATTTTGCTGATTGCACTGCAGCTGTGGGGATTAACTCCAACAACGATAAGAGAGGAAGTGAGGCAGCTGGAGTTCTGCTGGAACCAAGACAAAAGAGATGACTTCAAAAAGACACAGATGCCTCACTCCCCTCTGCACTTCAGTGATATAGAGGTGAAGAAAGTGCACAGCTTTAAATTCCTGGGATCGCACATCATCGACTATCTCTCCTGTTGTCTGAACACAAGCGACCAGGAGAGACAACACCAGCAGCACAACAGCACCTATACTTCCCAAGGCGACTAAGGAGGGGACTGAAGGGGGTTATCATGCAAACACCCATCCTAAACCGCTGCTGCAAAAGCATCCTAATGAGCATCCTGACCTGCAGTATTACTGTCTGATATGGAAACTGTTACATCTGAGGCAGAAAAGCACTGCATCAGGCAGTAAAGCTTCCATGGACCCCTCTCATCCATCACACAGACTGTTTACACCACTTCCATCTGTAAGAACACTTTGAAGCAGCAGGGCCAGGTCCTCTTTCCACAGGGAATCAGACTGCTGAACAGAAGGTCTACCTGATGGACCTTAAACAGCAACACAACTCACTTTATCTGCTGCAGTTGAACTTGTACATTTAACTGCGTTACTATGGAACATCAACCTCATTCTCTTCACATCTACCGTCATTGTATTTTGTATATTGTCTGCAGTTTCATGAATATTTATGGTCACAATACTAAATGTTAATGAAAATGATAATGACAAACAGCTGCTGTGGACCAACCAATTATCCTTATTATATTGTGTCAATAGTTCTATAGTTGCAGTTATTGGGTTATTGTATATTTAAAGAATATATTGTATAGAATTTATAGAATTTGTCTGCTGCTGATCTGTATTAAATGAAGCACCAAGTCCTGAAGAAACTACATTTCAATCCTCTGTCAAGACATCTGTGATAAGACAATAAAGCTACCTACAACTTTAAAACAGTCATGAGTATTTTTTTATGTATAGTGAACTAAATGACCACCTTCAGACTGATGTACTGTAATGCAGAGTGGGACAAAGTTAAGCAATGGCAATGCTTCAGGAATCAAACCACTCTCACATCTGGAGAACAGTGAGAGTATCTGAAATACATGTACACATTTTCTCTTGACCCTATATATAGTTGACCCACTAAGACATGTATGATGTTCAAAGTTTGCTTCTTTAGTTTTGTACTTGAGTTAAATGATCAATTTAAGAAAGTCTGTGACACCTAAATGCCTTTTGGGTAATGATGACTTGCTGCTTTACTGAAAACCTAAAGAACTTCAGACAACAAACATCTCTTCATCGTCAACCATGTTTGATTTGCTTATCAGTGTTTGTTTGTTTTTTTTCCTGGTGAACCACTCTTTTAAGAAAAGACATCAAGCTGAATCATCCAGGCCCAAGACTGACTCCGACTCTCCAGTGCTGAGGGCTACAGTGTGAGGTCACCCACCAAGCAGACAAGGCAAAGCTAAACTGTGTTCCAATCTTTATAGCAGTTATCAACATACCAGAAAACACAAGACACATACAGTTAGCTCGGAGCACAAATTACATAAGTTTGGTTGATGCTGATCCTCAACAAAACACGATCCACATTATTACAGTTAAATTTCTTTTTTTTAAAAATCTTTCACAGAAAACAGAACTGCGTTTTCATTTTATTTTCCCTTTATAATTGTCCAAACATTAAAGACACTTAGAAAACCAAGTCTTTTTTTGCTGCGCCTTTTTGTACAAAGAGGAAAAACACTGAGTGACAAATCACAGGGATTCATTCATCGAACATCCTGTTCTGCTTGTTTTGAAAAATACTATAGTTCAGCTACTTGTAAACTTTAAAGTGACCTGACAACAGACAGTATACACACAATTAATAATGCCATATACTGACATAAAACATCATATTCATATCGGAATGAAATATGAAAATTAATAAAAAAGAGCTTCTAAAAGGCCATTAAGGGTGTTCAATGTCTATAACTTACTACTTTTTTTGTTTTTAAATAGTAGAAAACAGAAAACTTGATTCCAACCACATATCGATCTCTCAATTCATATCTGTAATAAACCTGAGCTGTAACTAGCACAGGCACCAATACACATTGAGCCCTACAGAAGTCAACCAGTGTGTTATAAATGCCAACACAGCAATGAAATACGTCCTTAAAAGCCTAGTGATCAAACTTACCAATCACAACGCCCCAGTCCTGAACATCCAACAAATAAAAAGTTTTTTTCTGATTATGTTACCTTTCCAATAAAATTCTTCAATGCAGCCAAGGTCCTTTGAATATAGAAACAAATCTAGAAAATGGAATGTTTCTTTGGTCAGTGGACCCACAATAAATCAATGGGCAAAAAAAATTTAAGACAGGCACAAAAGAGTAAGATTAGCTATCAAACCGTTTGAGAAATATTCTAGACTTTCCATGAGTATATTATTAATAAGCATGAATAACATGTTTTGGCCACACTTTGCTGTTTGGTAATAAATATGACAAAAACAATTCTTTTAAAAGTGCCTGTTATAAAATAAACTTGACAGAAAAGACACACTGAAACCAAAAAAGTGAATACAGTGCCTGGGCTGCAGATAAAGAGGGTGAGTCATATTGTTGGTTCCTGGGGTCCTTCACTAGAGGTCATGTCTCGAACTTCTCACCACTCCCTATATAGTGTACCGGCTCCGAGTGATTATTCAACAGAAACCTGCTTCTCCGCACACACTATACAGCGAGCAAGAGAGCCACCTAACATTAGGCCAGTCTCACCACTCCTTCTTCTTCTCATCCATGGAGACTCCACCAGGGCCTAGTGCTACTACAAGCAGAAGGCCTCCAATCACAGATGTGGTCTGGAAGAAGTCATATTTGAGGAAGTCGTGCATGGGCTTGTAGGCTGGAATGGTCCAGAAAGCATTGAAGGAGACATTAACTATAAACAGCCAGACGACTAGAGTGAGGGCGGCCAGTTTGGTCTTAAAGCCGATAGCCACCAGGATGATTAAAGCAGTGCCCACCAAATTCTGCAAAATCTGCAAGATACAAAGATGGGTTAAAATACACATCTGCAGAACAACATACTAAAGAATGATAAATGCAAGATACTGAGTATCGGAGTGGCTACAAAGAAGCAATTGCTTAAAGTAGTCTGACCTCTAGTGGTACAACTTAAGTACTGCTCTAAAAGACACAACAAAGACTGTAGTCTATCTGATTCGCTGCATACGTTGTTTATCCCCTTTTAATCAGTTCTTTAATGGTCAGGACTGTAATATAATCAGGACTAGATATAATATCTGCTCTGTGATGGACCATTGAGGGACCTGGTCATTGAAGAACAGGTTGAAAGGGGCTAACAAAGTATGCAGAGAAAGAGATGGACTATACACTGTAACTGTAGAACTACAAAATGCACCTATACTGTAAATGCAGCTGAAAATGTACATTGTATGTAGATACACACTGATTACTGACTGGTGTGTGTTAGTAATACACTAAAGTAATTAAAATACATTAAGACTCACAGAAAGAAAGTTGGCATCAAAGTGGAGTAGAGTCATGAACATGAGAACCAGCAGCACACGTCCTCCCAGTTGCATATACTGCTTAGGGGAACTCTCCCGGACAGTAGGCACCCCGGCAAACATGCTCCTGCCTTCCGAACGTGACTCAGCCAGCAGCAGAAGTAGACCGCCACCCAGTGCCAGGTTCCTTGTGGTGAGAGGAGTGGGAGAAACAGAGAGAGAAAGAAACAGAGACAGAAAGAGAAGGAGTTAATGGGTAATTGCAGATTACATATAGGAAAATGCCCAAATTCATTTTTGCTTTCTCAATTTATATATTTAATAGATTATAATCAATCAGAAGTCAGTGGTATATGTTATATCAAGTTGTTTCTGCATGGATAAAAGTATTGAGACAATTATACATTCCACCTACAGGAGCTTTTATGGCATCTAAACCATAGGCATTGATATAAAACTGGTCCCTCCTTTGTTGGTGTAACAGCTTCCACTCTTCTGGGAGCATATATAAATATTGCCCCAAGTAGGCAGGCCCCCTTTATATAACCTTACAATTAATGTTTAAACCTGTCCAGTAAAAACACATTGATAATTCTTTTTCTATGCCAGTTCCGAACGAGAATCCACACAGTATTGTTGGGATAGGAGTTAACATTCATATTTGATTTAATCTAAGCAGTCCTCACCTCATCAAAAACTTTGGGTCCCATAATATGCTGTAGGCAATGGTCTGAAACATAATAAACATATGAAACATAGAGGTTAATAGCTCTGTCTAAACATTACTTCAGGTGCAATGATGCAGCATTAACTGACATACCAATGTAACGATTAAAACAGCAGTGCTAAGAGTCCCAAGAGAAAACGAAAGGAAAAAAATCTTAGTCATGTTTATGGAATGTGTTATTGGAAGGTAAAATGAGGTAAAGCTGGCTTATCATTGACCCCTAGTGGTTCATCCTTGCCAATGCATGGCATTTGCCCTCCTTTCCTAATCTGAGATCAGAGTTGCAGGTTATCTTATGGAGGTTATGATTAGGGTTCTAAGCAGTAAAAGATGGTTTTCATTAGTCTGGCTTTAGGCACATTATCATCCTCCACCATTATAAAATGTCGGTCTACAAGTCTGCCATTCAAGACTAAGCCAATGTTAGATAACTACATTATTGCAGGTCACAATCGTTTTCATTTTTCTGAATGCAAGAGCATGCAAGTCAATTGTATTACTATACCTGCAGGCCAATGATTCCAAACAATCCAAAACAGGCATACTGTACAAAATTCCTGCTGAGGATCAGTATGCAACCACCTATAAATGAGATTAAAACAAGATTCAAAATGCATTCATACAAACTGAATGTTCAAGCAGGTTGATGTCCTAGAGAATTTCCATGAAGTTTCTTCAAAAATGGCACAAAAAAGGCTGACAATATATCTAATGTTAATCTATAAAGAGCCTTAACTGCCCATGTTGGAGATCAATTGGAAATCAATAAATAAAACTGTAACAGAGCTAATTTCATTTTCTAACAGCTAACTAAATATAACATTAAACCATATCTACTGTGTTTTATTTTACTCAGTATGGCAGAGCAAGTTTCTTATTACCATGGGCTTCCCTGACTGCATTATACTGTCTGAAAACAAGTATTTTTCATACATGTAAAGTGAGCAAATTTATCACAGCAGCTGGAAAATGTGAAATAATAATAATAATAATAATAATAATAATAATAATAATAATAATAATAATACAGGATGTTTGCAACCACCCTCAATTGTAGTGCTTCTAAAGGATAATTCTAATGTTGTTGCAAATATTATCTGTGATGTATATGATTTAACTTGTAAAAAGGAACAATATCTAGCCTTACCCAGCTGCCCCAGTAAGTTAATTAAGACAAAGAGTGAAGCGAGGAAGAAGCCACATCCCCACGAGCTCTCGATGTACTCTTTTTGCTCGCTCCACTGGAACCACATCCTGATGCCATCTTCCAGGAAGGTGCTGATCAGACACAGCCGTGCTACATGAGGCAAGTATTGCTTTGTCACTCGCAGGAACTGCAACAGATAACGCAGAGGGAAAGCAGATTCAAATCTCTGTACTGTGAATGTGACTGTAGGAGATAAGTGATCTTAATGAGCGTCAGCAAATATGCTTATAGCAGGTTAATAACAAGAACAATTCTTAATCATGGACATAATCATGGAATAACATTATACTGTACAAGCAGCTTCTCTGTGTCCTGTAGCGGACATGCAACCGAGTCTAATCTGCAAATACAGCTACAAAGACATGTCTACACTTGTGAGCAGTAATTAGCTGAGGGGGGTGCACAAGGATAAAGCTAAGTCTAACAGCTTGGCAGTACTGATAAATATCTACATACACTGCAATTACATAGAAATTCAGCTTAGGTAAGCGCTGCCAATAGCAATCCATTTTCAGACACATTCCTCAGGTGTGTGCAACACACTGTAAATATACGCAGTATACGTTTATTTTTGGCCTCTATCCCAGACTTGTGAAATTAACAGCCACTGATGAACTCATTAAACTGACAAAGCAGTTTAAATTAGGTGGACAAATCAAACTGATTTTGCCTAAAAGCTTTTAGTCTTGAGGGAAAGTGGTTTGGTCGTAAATGCTCCGTATAGAGAAACTTGAGTCCGAACTGTTTTCAGTGGTGGTGATAGAAACCAGACGTCAGATATTAGAATATTAGGATTTGGTTAAAATGTATTTTAATCCAGTTATTGTAAAATATTTAGGGTGGAGAAGCATATAAAAGGCACTACAAGGCAAAACAGATCACTTATATTGTCAGAGTTATAACTATTTTACCATCATCAACATTACACCAAAACTCAGAGGGCTTGTGTTGGTTCACTGTTAGTTTTGGACAGTAAATAAAATGCTTATATTTGTGTTGTGGGCATGGTGACCTCTGGTTTCTCACTTTCATTGAATGTGCAACATACATACCTACAATGCATTTCACAACAAACCACTCTGAATAAGCTTGATCACAATACTGAAATGTTGACAACTGGTGAAATTCCTTTTTAAAGAACACAGATGTAGTTAAATTAGAAGCACACAGCCTGATCTCTAGTTCTGACAAATAAGTTGTATGACCAGCAATATTGCTTATTTGAGCAGCTGAGCATTTTCTGCTGTGCGAAATAATGACAAGAACCATAACCACGTTTGTGGTTTGATGACAATGAAGCTACAAGAAACCAGGCACACATAGATAGGCCAGACTGTTCTGTAAAGAGAGCCAGTCAGGATGCAGCACATATCACCGACAGCAGGAAATCAGGTCTTGCAGCAGAGCAATCTTTAAAATGGAAATTGTGCCACATAAACAGAGTAATAAAAACAAACATCAGCACTATTTTTGTGCACACACTCTTTACAGGATTATTAGATACTACACAGTGACTCATGTGTGGAAAATACTGTGATTCGCTGGAAGAAGTCTTCATTATGAAATTGTGGTCTACACGTTGTGAAAGTGCACTCCGATGACTGGGCCCTGCGTGACTCCGCCCCCGAGACTCTCCACGTCAGCGCTGAGAAGCCAGAGCAGCCAATCAGCGATCAACAAGTAACAGAGTAGCCCATATGAATGGGAAGAGACCTTTTGGGCGGTGTGGCACTCAGTCAGCTAGTGGTCAGCAATATACGGGGGTTATTTGTTTAGTTGCCTGGCACTTGAGGGAATTCAGGGTCGTGGGCCACCTGCTACACGGTGTTTAATGACGGTTTTAAAACGTGCACGCCTCCTGTAATGACCCAAAATGTTGTCTTGTGGACGTCTGATATGAATCATAGCTCCAGAGCAGATAGCCTTCCTTCCTTCGCTGGCTGCACTGGCCTTGTCCTTCAGTAACGATATCAAGGCTGAAATGATGGCACAGTCATTAGGAATGGTGCCCAGAATGCAGCACTTTCACTTTTGTCGCTTGCTGTTACAGCAATATCTGTGATAACGAGCATCAAAATCAACTGTTCGGGTGCAAAGACATGCTAACTATGATTCAAAGCTAACAAGCAAACCCGTCGCTGAGGTAACCTCACTGCCACTCAGCACACTTGTTGCTCTCTTATCTTAAAGGAGACATGATAACTAGTATTTGAATGAAAGGGTGGACACAGATGGTCCTGGGTAAATCTTGGGTTTACTGTAATCCTAAATAGGTGTATGAGCTCAGTAAACTAACCAAGGTCAACAGGTCGCATCTGGACCGAGCCTAACAATCAAATAATGAACTAAGCGCTAAGCCAAATCACTGCCTGCGTTGTGATCACAGCTTCGCCAAAAACAGCGGATTGTTAAGAGTGTTCAAAGTTTAGGAAGTCGTTTAGCCAAGCTCTCGCCGAGGAAGATACTATCTAAGCAAAAGAAGGAACCCGTTAGCGTTAACTTTTTTGTAACGTTAACTGTTTTAATGTTTACGTTTTCTTTCTCCTGCTTGCTGTAAAGTAGGTAGTGTAAAAAAAGCTGCATTGCTGTACAGAGCAGCACATTCAACAAATCCGTTTCAATCTCTCTCTTCTCTACAGCAGATTCTCAGGCGCATAGCGGCTAAATTAAACTCAAACGAAAACTTATAGTCGACTACTTAATCTGGCACACAGGACTAAATAAATAACTAAGTCAGCTTCGTGATGAATGTTTCCCGTTCCACCTTAAATGGTTCAGTGCAGCAGCTACATTCTGGCGCCCGAGGCTGCACCACTTAAGATGGAGCAAGACCGTTTCGAACAAGCTGGTGAATATGAAGCCGACTTTATCCTCGTAGTCTGCAAGAGGCTAAAACTGCGTTCACAAGCAATGTGTCAGTGATTATCTCGGCCTCTCACCTGATCCGCCACGTCCTCCGCAGCGCTCATCAAACTATTCTGAACCATCGCACGAAGATGTGAATGCCAACTTCTCCTTCGTCTTCTTCGTCTTCTGTGTGACTGATTTGTCTTTCAAAACGTCTAGTGTTGCTGGCTGTCCACACGATACCGCTCTCGGTCTCAGGTGCGTTACAGGTTTTCTAAAAGCGCTGTCTGGTCGACGTCTGTGTGCCTAAAAACCATCACCGCCCCATAATGCTTAGCACTGCTGCTGCTGTCTCCCCCTGTAGGCCACGCGTGTAACTGCATGCCACGTGTACTGATGCAGGAGGGAAAGGAAAAGTAGTGATGCCCTGGTGGGTCACTAGTCTGTGATTTAAAGGGGAACTACACAGATTTTTCAAAATAAACGTGATCTTTAGGATAACAACACAGTCAGACAGCATGGTTTAATATGAAACGCCCGGTTCTAGAGGAAGTTACACACTTTTTCTATACTCAGATTTCTATAAAGTGGTGGTGATGGGAACCATGTCCACAACACAAATATAAACTGTATTTGGCTGCATCCAAGCCTTACATCAGCAAGCGCAATGCAAAGTATCAGATGCAGTGGTGTAATGCACGCTACCACTGGACTCCTAGAGCAGTGGAGACATGTTCTCTGGAATGACAAATCACGCTTCTCCATCTGCTAATCCGATGGACGAGTCTGGGTCTGGGGGTTACCGGGAGGACCGTACTTGTCTGACTGTCTTGTGCCAAGTATAAAGTTTAGAGGAGGAGGGATTATGGTGTGGGGTTGTTTTTCAGGAGTTCATTAGTTCCAATGAAAGTAACTTCAGCTTACCAAGAGATTCTGGACAATTTCATGCTCCCAACTTTGTGGGAACAGTTTGGGGATGGCTCCTTCCTGTTTCAACATGATGTGCACCAGTGCATAAAGCAAGTTCCATAAAAACAAGGTCCTGACTTCAACCTGATAGAACAGTTTTGGGATGAATTAGAGCGGAGGCTGCAAGCCAGTCCTACATAAGCGTCTGACCTCACAAATGCACTTCAAAAATTCCCATAAACACACTCCTTAACCATATGGAAGCTGTTATAGCTGCAAAGGGCGAATACTTACGGTAATATAGTGTAGCTGTTTATTTTATAAAATCATCCTGAACCTGCATACGGCTTATGGGTTTTTAGACACTGTTTGGATTTTAATAAGCAAATACTTACAAGGCTTTGATTGGGTAACTAATACAGTGATTAATGTGTTTCAGCTTGTAGCGACATTTAACGTTAACTGATTAGGTGAGTAGCTACTTCTTAAACAGTCATGGGGGAAGAGTTTTCCTGTGTTAGGGGAAAAGATGTTACTGTTTTCCAGAAGCGTTAGATTATTGGCCTGCATCAAGCATAGAAAGCAGCTAAGGAGGAACTGAAATGACTGGAATTGGGTTCAGAACTGTCATTTTTAAATCTTGGAAGGTAAAACGTCAACTTTGAAGAAGAAATATGGTCAGAAAAAAAATGTTAAACGGTAAAAATGTGTTGGTAGAACTCACAGCTAATGTTTAATATTGCATTTGTTTGTTGAAATAATAAATGCACTTTGTAATGAAATTTAAAGGTAGTCCAAAAAATGTGCGGCTTTTTGGCCAGGCACCTTAATGGTGAGGATTATATCATGTAATATCGCTAGTGTAGAAGCTTTTAGAGGCGCCAGTCTTTCGACGTCTGGTTAGACTCACCACCACTTTGAACAATTTTCTAGAAAGTTGCATTGCACACCCAAACAGTCTGAATGGCTTTGTTACTATGTGAATGATAAATTATGTATTTTTTATACAAACTTTAAAGGAACAAAAAAATCTGAATTTCTTTTTAATTTCACTGTCTTTATTAGTGATAACTTGTATACATTTTTTTTCTTAAAGCTATAGTATTTTAACAAAGACAGATCTGGGGAGTGATTAATTGTACTTTATTAGTTACATATTTAATGACTTGTAATTACACAGCTACATATACCCACTTACATATATTTTTCTGAGTATTAAATAATACAGTTTGTACAGTTTATTAAAAGTATAGAAGTATAGTAATACTTTCACACATACTGCAGGGCTTTCAGTTCCATTTCACTCATTCACTCTTCGTTCCTAATTTTTTGGGTTTCACTTTGTTCTATTCTGTTGCTGACAGCACCTGGACAACTTTGGCAGTGCTTCCCACACATGGATTATTCTTAGGTGCCCCCCACCTCAGGGCCACCACGCACATTACATTTCTTTAAAAAAAATTTAATTTTGTTTTATTTCAGCAAATATTGAAGAGCACCTAAAACCTTGGTTCCTATGCTGACAGATGCTGCATGTACTCACTGCAGTTCTTCATAGTTTAGGTTAAATGCTTTTAAGGATGGTTTTAATTGAGGATGTACTCCTGCGCAGGGTTTTATCTAAACCAAAGCAACTGTTTAGTTTAAAAGTAAAACACTCAGGTGACCTTAGCAATAGCAGATCACAGTAGTGAATTACCAAAGAATACTTACAATCATGAAGAAGGGCAGTCGTGGGCTGGAGGTTCGGGATCCAGCCATGTGACTGAAAAGTTGCTGCTTGGATCTGCTCAATTGACAGGACGTGTGCTTCAGCAAGGCACTCTAACCCCAACAGTGGGTATGGGTGTTTAGTCCCCACCTAGTGTGTGTGTGTGTGTGTGTGTGTGTTTCACTGTACAGATTAGTTAAATGCAGAATTCTAAATTCTTAGAAGAAAACCTGGTGAATACATTTAAGAACACTAACCAGGGAGTACACATAGGTGTGAGACTGTCATAAAGAGAAGAATTAATTGAAAAGATTTCAACAGGTAAGATTCAAGAACAGAAAGGCCAGGTTACATGAAAAACATGAAAAAGTCTGTAACAGTGATGGAATGAGAGAGAAACTGCTTTATTTCTTCACCTTGCAGCAGGACAGTGACCCTAATCATACTACTACAGCAACAGTATTGTGTTCCAGGACCAAAGGTTTTTGCCTGTAGAAGTTCTTGCCATAATCTTTTATCAGTTATGTCTTTGTCTATGTATAACACCCCCTGTGAAATTAGTAAATATGTATTTAAAAGGATCAAATTCCAACAAGATGCCACTGTCCCAGTACGTAGTCTGCCCTCTGCCTCACCATACGGTAGTTAGTTTCACAGCTTCAGAAACTGTTTTTCACATTAAAGCAGCTGCTTTTAAACAGTATTTTAAAAAGGTTAAGGAAGCTATAATCTTAATGTAGCTGCTGTAACGCATAAAAAATATTTTACAGTATAAAAACTATTTTAATGGTTAAAATTCAAAGACTAATGTCTAAAGTAGGGAGTCAGAGTACCAGTTTTATGTATGACAACAAAAAATTTACCAGTTACATACAGTTTAACAACACAATACACAGAAACTCTCAGAGACGTTTTAGATATGTTCTGAGGGAAATTTTTCTTTTATAGGGTAACACCTACTGGTAACTACAGCTGGGCTTTGCGTGCCTGAGGACATGGGTTTAAGACTGGGTGTATGACTATACACATCCCTCCTGTTTCTGGTCAGTAGCTTGTGGGCCGCTAATAGGACCTGACTGGCTTATGGGCTGCTCCCCCTCCTCACATTTGTCTTCCAACTCTGCAGCACAGTCAATGCTGTTCTCTGGATTCTGACCATCACCTAAGGAGCTGGCTAAGTTCTCCTCATCCTCCTGAGGCTGGTTCAGCATGGCCTTGTACTTCTGCAAAGGATGCACAAATTTCAGTTTAGCGTTATGAAATAAGGCCTCAAGCATCTCATCATGATATGTTTCTGCATGTTTAAACCACACAAAAGTTTTATTTCACCTGTAAATTCTGGTAGTGCGTGAGCGACTTGCAGTGTGCCTCCCGAGCTTTGGACTCAAAGTGGTAGAACTTGTGGCAGAGCTTACAGAGGAATCCAGCAACTGGCACCACAAAACTAGTACCTAAAAAAGAGCATATAAACATCTCAGATTTGTGAATTAAGCATTAGAGTTTAATAAAGGCTAAGCTGTAGACTCATGGTAAGAAGGGCTAGTTTCAAAACTCACCGTACTGGGTGTCTGGATCATACTCGATAGAATCATTAACCTCCTCTGAAAGGACCTGGTTGGGAAAACAAGTTAAAATGAGTTAAGAACCTGATCTTGTATCAAGAACGTCTAGAGACAATCATAAAACTATTGTGGCTAAATGTGTGTGTACATGTAGCGTTATTAGAGTGGGAACAAAGCGGGTCTTGTAATACTAATTTGTACCTCAAGATGCAATAGTGAGTCACTACAACAGTAAGCTTGCCAGTCCAACATAAGAGGATAAAGAATAACACTGCCCCGATGGTGTATTTCAACCTCATCAGTGATATTCAAGGTTCTGCTCCCTGTTAGATCACTTGGGGGCAGGGAGCCATGCACGCAAACTGTACACTGTAGATTCTGAACTCGTTTCTTCTAGACTGGTATGTATACAGCTGTTAATGCTAACATTGAGAAGGAAGGGCGCAGCGTTTCCTCATCTCTTACGACAGGAATGGACACCTCAATGTTCTGGTGATATGTTGCCCAATACTGTTTGGAGTAGGTTGCATCATCTTACAAATTGCTTCTTCAAGGTGTTGCTCAATATGGGGGGCGATGGTGTGCTGATCATCACTGTCTGATAGACAAGTCTGTTAGCCCACGTGTGCAAGGAACACATTTTATAAAAATAAACAATAACCCCATAATGGAAAACATTTCTATTGCACTATGCACTAAAGCTACTGTAGCTTTAGAAAACAACAATAGACTGATGAAAGAAATTAGGTTACCAGTGGCTGTGTGTGGCCTATGCCATTTACACTTAGCACTCTGACAGAGCCGTGTTACTGACACAGTACCCTGAAAACATTTTGAAGAATTCAAATTAATTTCTTAATTATTTCTTAAATAATTTCTTTGTTTGCTTGCTGGTGTTATCAATTATACCGACCATTACTCAGACTTTTGGAAGCATGCAATCCAGCACCAAAAAGTTTCATTAAAGTTTCATGACGTCTCATTAGACCGTTAAAAGAAAAGAAAGCATAGCACTGGTATATACTGACCTCTTGAGTCACTGGGTCTTCCTCTTCATCTTCATTTCCTTCTTCTTCATAGTCATCTTCACCTTCAAAGCAGCCAATGGCATCCAATGTTATGAGTTCTTCCATGACTTCAGGTCCTCCTTCTTCTTTTAGCTTCAGCAAGATGACAAAACACTTTCATATGCATTCTGTTGATATTGCTGGTTTACAAACAAAGCTTAACAAAGTGGTCCTAGAAAATTGTAATCACAAACATCTCCTCTAGCACACATACACACCTCCTCAACCCGTTGTTTATGCTCTGGGGACTTCATGTGCTCCACAAATTTGCGGGGGGTTCTGAAGTGGCGTTCACACACAGTGCAAAACGGCCGTGAAGAGACCTTCGCCATCTGTGATCAAAATGGGAAAATCAGTCCACAGAGCAAACCATAACGAGGCATGAGGGACTGCATGTTATTTCATAAACTGAAGCATCCACTAATATGCTTTGCCTGTTGGTTCATACCTTGTGCTTCTTTGTTCTTCTGTGTTCAATAAGGTCACCAGTAAAGTGACACTGGCAGATGGCACACCAGCGTTGCAGCCCCTGCTTTTTGTCTCTATAAAAACACAGCAATTTCACTTCTAACTTTATATTTAAAAACAAATGACCAATGAAAGTGAGAGTGGCGGGCTGTGAGAAACCCAAATCCACTGGATGTCTAATACAGGTTTGTTACGTGGGTAATCCAGTCCTACTGGGTTTATACAAATATTCTTATTTCATAATATCAGTACAGCTCGTACCTGAGTGTGCACTGTAGGGATTGCTGCATTTGAGGGAGCAGTGTGGCCAGACAAGTATTACTCAGATGCTGAATCTCCATCATCCTCATCTGATGATCTAGACTGATCATATGAGTCTGAAAGTCCTACAGTAAACAAGTAATTCAATGAGTAAGACTAGAATAATACATACAATGCATATTGAAGTAAATTAAACATGTTTTTGGAACTAAAAACTTTAATTTAACTTGAGCTTAGCCCTTCATTTCCTACCTGTTGGTCAGGACAAGTGACATTGCAGATTTTGCAGCAGAATTTGCTTGTAGACTCGCTCTTCTCTTTGTCCACGCTCTGCCCTGCAGCTGCTGGACTCTCCTCCAGTCCAGTGCTGAAGGCTCGGCTGTCGCTGCTGCGCTGAATGGTCACTTTTAGAGACGTTCCTACACCCTGCACCTGCATGCCAACAATTCACACAGCTCACTGGGCTATTCATATGACATAACAGTTACTGTGCAAATCAGCACTTACCGTTAGAGAAGGGGAAAGAATGTTGTGAAAATGACGCTCAGTGACATACAAATAAGAGCAAGCAGATGAAAATAAAACTTTGGTTGGTGTATTTGTATACAAACTCTACTGAATATTGGTACCTCTGCTGTCCTGCCCTGTTCCAGATCATCCTCAGCTTCTGCGGAATGGATTCCATCTTCTATACAAATGACATTAAACAAGTGTACACAGTCAATATCAATAATTTTGGTTGAATAAGTCTTAACCACACAATTATGCAGAAGGCTGCTTAAGGTACTGCACAAGATATGGGTTTTCAAAAATTAACATCACAGTACTACATCAGGCATTTTTAGTAAACAGAGTGTGGCTTAGGACCATGTGGCCTTAATTAAGGTGTAGCATTTACCAGGTGTGAAGCTGACTCAAACAACTTAGATATTATCTGCGAAAGAGACCAAAGGATTGTCCAGTCTTGGACGGCTAACACACCTTCCTGTTCTGGAAGCATGGATGAATCTAGTCCTGCGGACCTGTGCTCTGGCTCTTCGTCAGTTCTGTGGGAAATCAGAATGTGGGAATCAAGCTTTATAATAAGCATACAAGCAGCTATACATGTTTAAAGCTTTGGTGAGCTCCAATTCCTAATGAACATCCCTGTTTAATGAGGATTTCAAAGTTTTACGTTTGTCTTCAATTAAAATGAGAGACCATAACATTACCTCTGATTCTTCTGCTTTTTAGCAAGAGGTTCTGTCTGGTCAGGAGATGAGGCCTGACTATCTTTAATGGACACTTCCAGTTTCTTTTCTACATCAAAGCAGGACAGAATGAACTAATTAACGATTACACAGTTTGCTACAATAAGATGTTATCTTCATGCAGACCAATTAACTCACCCGCTTGTGCAGTTAGTATATCTGTTTTGCTTTTGTTCATATGTTCATTACTATTTCCAGCTGCTTTATGTCCATTCTCCCTCATCCTCTGAGGGGTGTGCACAGAACTCTTCTGAAAGATGAAATATTTCAAATTAATACTGGTTCTTAAAGGAAAAATCGTACACAATATTACACAAGCATGCACTAATGATCGTTAACAATTTAACATTATGAAGACTGGCAGATTCGACAGACGGATGCTGCTATTTAGTATGTTAGTCTAAAGTGTTTAGGGAGTCTCAGGCCAGTGAAGATGCGAGACACTAACCTTGTTCTTATAAGAACCATACAAATGTAGCTGATGCCCAGGCACGAAACCCATGTGTGCATTCCTTAATGGTGCACCAAGAGGTGCTGGCCCGAGAAGTGAATGCCTGACTCCTGCAGGTAAAAATGGAGGTGGAAGTCGCTTCCCGGGACCACCTGGAATTCCTTTAAAGATAAAAAAATAAGTTCAACTTACACCACCATTCTTACGTTTGGAATCACTATTCAATAATATAAATCTAATGCTGTTGCAGATATATGTACACAATTATGCAGCTATGCAGTCAACCCATTTGCAACTGTAAAAAATGACATATGTCTTTAATAATAAACAGAGATGTAAACAGTTCCAATGCAATTGTGAAAGCTATGTGTTGAGAATTATGTTTGATTAATTAAATTTAAATATTTTAAATAGAGATGTCAGTTCAGCAGAGCAACAACAGAATCAACAAAAAGCTAAACATAAACATACAGAGAGGTCCACATCTTTTACCTGGCATTTGGGGAATGACCACTGGCTGCTGGATCATAGGTTTGGGTCCAAGAAGACTCTGGGTGCTGGCAGAGCATGGTCTAACTACAGAGAGGGGTGGATGGCCTACCACAGGTCTATTTGACAATCTGCAAATCAGTAGTGCAAGTTACATTAGTCCAACATTTAACTAATAGACATTTAAGCAACCGTAAGTACAGCCCCAAATCAGAAACTGTTGGGACAGCATAGAAAAAAATATTTTTAAGTATATTTAATGCACATTTCATCTGTAATTTTAATCATTATTTAGACATTTTATTTAGTAATGTACATCCATTCCTGCATTTCATCTGCTTGATAAGCTGTGTTGTATCAACCTGCCTGCCTGAGTCCTGGCCTCTACTGCAATGGCTGAGGCGGTCAATGCTTGAACAGGTTTGAGTGAGAAAAACTACTCAGTTGTCTTTCTAGCACTTTCTTCATAATAAAAAACAGAAGAGAAAACGGCTTAAACAAATGATGACAACAAAATGTAGTGGCAGGTGGCTCTGACTTTAGCACTCACTGGCAAAAGCCAAACTGGCCTTTTGCAGAAACCCTTGTTACAGACTATAGGTTTTATAGGGTGTTTCTTGCTAATTTGTCACATGTTTTAATAGTCGAGTTTGTCAGTCAGACAAGGGCTGATAAAGATAGCTAGTTATATACAATGGTGGAGCTAAGGCTAGTTATCTTTGCCTTCAGCTAACAAACGGAACATGAAGATGTGGGTTCCTAGCAAGAAACACCCTATAATCCACACCCTATGTTTATCAAGGAGAGCCACAAACGTGCTTTCTCCAGTGGGAGCCAACCTCAGCTAGATTAACTAGTTAACATCATTCCACTCAGTTGTAAATCTTTGTTCTTCTTGATTCATTTAGAAGTTATAACCTAGCTTATCAACAGCAGTCATTTCCTCTTCTCTTTCATATCACTAGAAAAGTGGTATAATGATACCTGAGCTGTTTGTAGAACTGAACTTAAATAACAAGTAACAGCACTGCGGCATGTTGAAATGACGAGAGCCTGAGCAGCTCAGTAGAGGTCTGGACCTAGACTTGTTAAGAAGCAGAAAGAAGTGGAAAGTTATGCTGAAGGGTGGACAACTCAGGACCAGAGTTCTGCACAGTTTGATAATTTCTCTATTCAAACAAACTAAACCTGGTAATTAGTTGCTGAGTTAAATCAGAAGTGTTCAAATCACAGAATTCCCCATCCTGGTCATAAGGATTGTTTTAGATTGGACTGCCTTTTTTTTGATGAGGAGTCAGTCAGAACAGAGATCATTTACACAAAAACATCATACATGGGCATTAATGAGAAGAATATGGGCCCTTTTATATTGTATGTGATGTATTGTCTACCTATTGACAGACACTGGGCCCTTACCTTACCCCTGGATGCATATGATGATCAGGATGGAGACGGTGTGGCTGATTCGGCAGGGCCAAAAGAGGAGCCATTGGTGAACGTGTGGGTGGCACTCGAGACAGCATTGGTGCTGATGGTGCACGAGAAAGCATTTGCTGATACACATTAAAGTGCTGTTGTTGTTTTTGTTTTGTTTGGAGCATCGTTCCTTTCTCTGCTGCTGACACAATTCAGAATGTATCAACCTAGACAAAAGGGGTGAAAACCATTGGGTGAGTTGGCTGGTCATTGTGTTTATCAATTAGCCAGGACAAGCTTAAGGACATGCATCATATATAGATCTGTTATTGTAGATTTTCAGTCAACCATTCCATTAAGACACTTAAGTATTTTAATGTTATTCAGTGAATTAGGAGAGTAAACACACTTAAAATTGTTGAATGGTTCAAAGGGGAACTTTACTAATTTTCTGCATGATTTAATTGTATAGATTTAGATTTGCTTGATGAGAAATGCTCTGTTCTAGGGGAATTAATAAAAAACCACCTCCTTGTTTCCACACTCTTACGCCTACCATATGGGCAATCTCCAGCAGCACTGCCACGTCTAATCCACTCATACAAGTGCAACACACTAACACCATGTCAGTGTCACCGCAGTGACCTTTGAAGAACAGGGTGAAAGGAGGCTACAAAGGTATGCAGAGAAACAGATGGACTACAGTCTGTAACTGTAGAACTATAAAGTGATCCTACAAGGTAAGTAGAGATGGTAAAATAGGCAGATGCTGTAAAAACAACAAGGTGGTTTTAAAGTTATGCCTGATCAGTGTACACACACACACACACACACACACACACACACACACACACACACACACACACACACACACTGAGCACAATACAACACAACACATTTCTATATATACCTTCCTGTTTAGTTTACTGCAGTTTACAGTTGTCCACTTATGCTAAGTTAAATTTTAGTCTGGACTGTTGTTTAAATGAGGCACAATCACAACAAATCTGATTTATAGATATTAGTCTCAAAGATACAGTGCCAAAAAAACAGGCGGTTTAATTCTAAGAGATTAAAAGAGGCTGAGAAATACTAATGTGAATAAAAATAATTTTATAATAATTAAATTATCATTATTTTTTAGTATATTAAATCACTTTTAAGTGGAGATCAAGGAAGAAGTAAAACACACAGATAGATATGGGCTATTTAATGCGTCTAAAACCTCCCTCACACTTGGGCAGTAATTAAAATAGTTGTATTCGTGTTGTAGGCGCTGTGACTCCTGCTTCCAATCATCAGCACTGAGGCTAAATAAATGAAGAAATCTGAGTCGGTCAGTGAGTTTATCTACAAACGCACCGTTTCACATCAGACATCTCTCAATGACTTTAGCTAAAACTCAGGTGCCGTTGTGTATCGGTTGGAGGTTAATAAGCAGACAGAGCTGGTTATTAAGAAGTTAAAGAATATAAGCAGGACAATACGACTCAACCACAAAACAACACTGAACACACACACAGACACAAACACACAACAAGAGCGAGACAACCGTCACCAGCAGCCAGACAAAAGAGGTGGAATAAAAACCTCTTAAATAAATAAATTTGCTTAGAAAACAGATCTTTAAGAACCGCGTTTAGCTCGATTACTTTGGTAATAAATTGTTTGCTCACCGATAAAAAGCGCTGTAACTAACCTGTGTTAAACGTTTTCTTCCTTCATTCAGGATCCACTGCAGCTGTATGCTGTGCGGCAAGTTGTGCCACCGTGTGGACGGGAAGATGAATTACAGGCACTAAGAGAAGCAACGTGTAAAGAATCTGTGTGTAAGATTTAGGGGCTCTATTAGCAGAAATTAAATGTATTATATACCGAACTATGTATTCATTAGTGTGTTTTTACAAATTATTGTTTTATTAGTTTAAAATGAGTCGTCCATATTTACACAGGACTGGATCTTCTTCTAACATAGGCTGCCCTGTTAGCGTCACAGTATTAATCAACAGTCCAGGACGGACTTGTAGATGTTTTTTCACTTTTTTGGTGTTTTTACATTAAAGCAACAGCTTGACTTTGGTGACACTACATAATATGTATAAGAAAGAAGATTCTGGAATGTCTTACCATATCTATCAGTAGCTCCAAAAATAAAACTCCAGGTAAAATATTTGTTTAACTGCCATAAATATTATTTATGTCATTTGTTTTGATATTTTTTGTTAAAATGTTTATTTCTTTATTTAATTCATTTTTGATTGTGTTCATTTGAATTATACGAATAGGAACTTATTATGACCTGTGTTGCGCACGGACCATTTTATTGGTGCTGTTTTGTTTTTTTTTATCGAGAAGATGTGCAAGTCAGGAGAATTTCAAACACTCTGCTAAAAAGCTAAAAAGAGCTAAAAGACTGTTAAAACAGACACTACGTCGCCTGGTGATTCGTGCTGCAAGAGAACTCATTCCCTCTCGGTTGTGTGCTGCCAGCGAGGTTTGTTTAAAACATTGTTTAGACGTGTGTGTTTGACTGTTTTTTTGTTGTATGATTGAATATGAACGTGTGCTTGTTCTGTTCACTATATATTGCAACAGTTCGACGCTGGAATAAGAGGAGAGTGAAGTGCAAGCCCAAAGGGGAAAATAAATCCATCAGTAACTGAAGAACCAAAGCGTTGTGTGTTTCCTGGAGGGAGTGATAATTTGTATAGCTTTAATCTTCATTTCAAAATGAAAGTTAGTTCCTCTTTAAATAGTGCAGCATTTGCATTCTGGTCCTGACATTCAGTTTCTCATTCTAATTTTCCTGCTACTTATATTGTGCTGCTGCTATTGTAACACTACATGTGCCAGAATGTAACTGCATCACCATTTAAGGAGGGACAGGAACATTCAAACAAGAAGCTGACGAATGTCCTTATCAGCAGTACTAAAATAATAAATTGGACTTTATAGTAGCCTACATCAGCTTATCAGGTGCAAGTAGTGCTATTAGGATCAGTGCAATGCCAAGCCTCAAATGGAGCCGTGGTGGTGCATGCCGCACATGGCCCTAACCCCATCAAACACCTTGGGGATGATTGCAAGTCAGGCCCTCCCATCCAATATCAGTGTCATACTGAGTCCTATATGTCTTAATCGACGCATGTACAGTGTAACTGTCTGTTCTGCTGTGCACATGACAAAACTCTTGAACTTAAATGTCTGCTTAGTTGTAATATTGCAGCATCCCACCGCTGGCCGTGCTGCCTCCATGTAGCGTTATAGGCACGGGCCATGCAGAGCGTTGTTTTGTGTGTTGTTGTTAGTTTAAGGTGTGTTTTATGTAAAGTGTGAAATATAGAGTTGTAGAGTTCTGTGCAGTCTGGGAACCTCTTAATAACTTTTTGGACCCCCTGAAGTAAAGATTTGTCCCTGAAATTGACGTTCCTATGATGTTGCTATTGGTTGGGGAAAAGTAGGCCCTCAAATACAACTTAAGGAGAAGGTCATTGCTTAGCTGCTTCACAAACAATCAGAGGGTTTCTGTCTTTGGTGTTGTTAACTACTTGGAGATGCAGCACTGATGTGCCTCAGGGTAGCGCTGTTACAAATTGGTTCCACCAGATGGTCTTTCATAGCCTAGCAACAGCAACTGTGCCTGGAATACCTCTAAAAAACAATATGCTGCAGCATTAACCTTAATCTGCAGTCATGCACAATTTTCAGACTAAAAAAGAGAAATTCTAAAAGAAGAACAAACAATTTGTTTCCATTAAATCTGTACTTAGCATAGTAATGGTGCACAGCCAGCCAACGCTGGAGTAGACAACCAACATGGGACCCCAGGGGATATTTCACACACTGGATTTATGTGTTTAATGTGTTATGTTGTAGGGAGGGGTTCTCACCCATGGAGTGGGAGTCTATGGTTCATAGTGACCTCCCCTGCCTGTAAGCTATGACATTCTTTATTTCTGTCTGGTGTCTAATAAAGAAGCAGAACTGGCAGCAGAATCACTGCTTTCCCTGAAGAAGCTGAATGTCTGGACCAGAATGCAAATGCTGCGCTATTTAAAGATGAACTAACTTTCATGATTTTAATGCTGGTAGTACTTTTGAAAAGAAAATTTTGTGTACAATCTTCAATCAGTAAGCTTTCAGTGGGAGCTTTAGATACTACAGAAGGTCACTATCACTAGCGCTGTAAGGAATTCCAGGACTCCAGAACCACTGTGAATGATTTAGTTTTCATCTTAATAATTTAATTATTAAAACATTTTTTTTAATCTTCTTATTACAATTTTCCAAATGGAACCCCCTGGCTTTATCTTTAAAGCTTATCCATAGCCAAATTGAATATTTTGCATATTTTTGGACTATAGAGGGAAACTTGAGTATCTGGAGAAAAAATGAAAATTCACCCTCAAACCCACAGTCCCCAGACCAGCTCACTCACACCAGATAAATCACATCCCTCACTGTCTGCTCCATATTCATTCTTATAGTTTATGCAATGACCTTCTCTTCCAGCGGGACTTACAAAGCCTGTTTTAAACCAGGAGCAACACAGCATGAGCAACAAGCCTGAACTGCCACCATGTGCACTGTAATAATCTTTCTAAATAAACCAGTTAAAATGAAATTACGTCCATTATCTAACTCACCAGACACTGTGGCCACAATAAATATTTAAACTATTACTGTGGTAAGCATTACATGGCAGTTCAAGCTGTGTCTTAGTAGCTAAGTAAAATATTCTAGTGTAAAGGGGACCTGTTGAGCTCAATTTTAATATTGATCATTTTATTGTTGGGGTCTGCTAGAATAGATTTACATGCTTTAATGTTATGTTGGTACTACATCATTATTGTTAGGCAGCAGATGTATGTATTAGCCTCTAGATCAGTGGTTAGCAGTTAGGAGCTGGTATTATAGTGAGAGCAGCTGGTATTATAGTGAGATATAACACAGCTGGTATTATGGTAAGACAACACTGATACACTGAAACATGAAAAGTATGTGCAAAACTGCCCTACAGAATATGATATATTCACACAGTCGGACACCAATGGACCAGGTTCTCTTTCCCTGAAGTGTTGGAGCAGATAGACTGAGTTCTGTGTCTTACTCCCCAGTGTGGGTGATCTCCTCACAGCTCATAGTGCCAACCCTTGTGCTAGTGGAGGCAACAGTCAGAGCTGTCTAAAACGCTATCTGCTAGATTGCACTGCCCAACTTCTAAACACCAGCGTGAATACAATATTAATGGGTAAATTAATATTAATGGCAAATTATAATTAATTTTTCAAATATCTGCAATAATTGAAAGATATAAAACTCATATCTTATCCAACTATGCTGAACCTACATGTGTCTTCTAAATGTTTATGTGTACTGTTGATCTGTGGTGGGCTCAGGCTGTTTGAAGAGTGGTGTGGACAGTTAAAAAAGGCACCTACTGGACTACATGGGGCCCCACCATCTTTATTTTGGTTTTTAAAGCCGACAGTATGCAATGAAAGTTGAGTCGACATCAACTAATCACTGATGATGTCATTAATAAACCCACAGAAGAAGAGAATGCTCTGCAACTTTAATTATCAGACTGTAAAAATCCATGACAAAGCCAAACTATAGATCAAGCACTTTGGACCCCACAACCACCTGGCCACCTCATTTATTCTTTACCCTGAGGTGTTCTTATCATAAATGCACAATCAGTGACTAGTCAGCATCAAATTCTCATTGCTGAGCAATAAAATCAACAAGTTGACTAGTCTGTGCAACTCGTCTTCATCCTTGATTTTGATCACCATTATGTTAGTAGAAGATTCAGAATATAACCATCTAAAATAAAAGTACACAGGGTCGTGTAAGCCTTTAAAATGTTTATTTCACAGACACCTCCGAAGACAGATAAAGAACACTTGGGAAGGGGTGCCCCCTATCAGCACTAGAACGGATGGATGACTTTGCATCTTTTAATTTCTGCAGAAATTTTTAAAAATCGGTGGAATTCCCCTTTAAATGGCAGCCTAGGCAGGAAAGACCTTTTTGCATGCTTGCGCCAGCATGGGTTTCCATTTTCCGAGCACGACAGGATTTGCAGCAAACTACATTACCCATAATTCCACATCTCCGTTAGCTTTTCAAACGCTCCGCCCCTAGTGGTGAAAAAATGATGTTGCACACAACCGGCCTCACACCTAGCGTGAGCGGAGGCTGCAGCGCTCAGACTACAGACCCTCGTCTGTGGTGAACAGAGACAGCGAGGGGCTCCGTATGAACATATGCTCATCCGCAAAGGTAGAAATAGACGCTGCTGCGGTAGCACTGAGAGGGGCCTGTGAGGAGGAGCTCTGTAGAGCCTCGTCTTTCCCCTGTTCTTTGTGAAAGCGAAGATTATTCCCGAGCTAAGATGGGCAACCGGGGAATGGAGGATCTGATTCCTCTGGTGAACAAACTGCAGGACGCCTTTTCTGCCATCGGACAAAATGCCAACCTGGACCTTCCCCAGATCGCCGTGGTCGGAGGTCAGAGTGCTGGGAAAAGCTCGGTTTTGGAGAACTTCGTTGGGAAGTAAGTGATGCAGGAGCTTGACTGAAGATGCTCCTAATAACCACGACAGGCTAATTCATATTACACCCCTAAAAGAGAGAGAGAGAGAGAGAGAGAGAGAGAGAGCCTCAAAAATTTGAAACAGAAATATAATTGCTTAAAACGGGGCTTTATCATGTGCAGCGAGTCTTTGTACGACCAGGCAGTTCGTTTTCGTTCAGGTTATGTTAAGAAATGTAGAGACTAAAACATCTCTGACAGTCTGGATAGGCCTACTGTAGAGCTTTCTCTTTTTTTCTGTCATATGTAATAAAAACAGCGATTTTCTCTTTAAATCTCGGCCGTACATACAAGACTGCTTATTAACAGCTCGACCAGATCATTGCTAAACCAGCAATGCCTGAGAAGCGTTTCAGTTCTGGTGATGAGAGGAGGATTCGGAGATTCAGTGCTCCGGAGAATTCTCAGGGATGATTTACTTCTCGGCTGTCTTTGTGAATTTAAAGCAGGTCTAGCCTCCAGGCTGCTGTTGAAGCCTCATTGGCTGCTGCCTCAGAAACAGCAGCCCGCGTCGTTAACACCGCGATTCAGATTTACTCGGCTATGAATGCTTTCGAGGCGATCGCTTGATGGAATTGAGCCAAAAGGGTTCACAGCCTGCTCCGTGCCTGGTTGTAAACCCACACTGGGCGTAGCTCAGCATCATTGGGTCTCTGGACCATGGCTCCACCGTTCTGACCAATGTCGTTGTGACTTCATGGTTTGACCTTTGTAGCATCTCATTGTATGAAGACCTGACTTGAAGCAACCATGATTGTCATTCTGCTGGACCCGTCAGTGCAGCACGATGCTTGCGCAAATGAAGAGGGGTGGGGGGTTGCTGAATAGAGATGGGGGGCGGGGGGATGAACGCAATGGGGGGTGGAAAGGCGTTTATGTAATCACGTGACTCTGTTTCTATATGATATAGGCATGATAGTCTTAACCCATTACTCTTAATATTTACTCTTCCTCATGTCTATATGTGGACATAGGAGGTTAAAAAAAGCACACATGTTAAAATGCACATCACTTTCATATCCAGGGTCTTCATATGTGGACGTTGAATCCATTTACAGTCCTTGGTTGTGTTATCACTGGTGGGCATGACACCAGATGGCCAATCAATTGCATCAACACTCCAGTTAACTACCAGTTATTACAACATCCAGATCCAGACAAGATCTAAATATTGCTTTAGACCACTAAGTTCTAGGACATTTTTCCTCTCTAAATTTAGTAAACATGACTGGGTTAAAACAGACCTCCTGAATGAGACCACAAATGAGGTAGTCTTTGGTGGTTTCAGGACCAAGGACAGTTCTTTCAAGGGTTTTTTGAAATGGCCAGCTCTGCTAGACACATTGCTATCATCTGCACTGGCTCTGGGTTTTAGCTGATCAGATATGGCTTAGTCATTAATAACCAGTGTGTTTCTGGTTTCTCTCAGAGCGTTTGCATTTCACCTCACAGAGTGGCCATTATAAGGCGAGGACAGCCCCCACCACCCCCTCCAAGAACCATATGGTTCATACAGGCTACCAGCTTCTAGTCCCTCCCGCCCCACTTTGCCCCCAACACAGAAAGCTTTGTGCTCTCCTGAAGGAGCGGTACGAGCTCTAAGCTCAAATCGAGAGTCTCTGCTGTCACGTCGTGGTGTTCAGTGCTCTGTCCTGTCTTGTCTCTGGCTCTCAATTGTGCTTCCTCAGGTTCTGAGTGACCACTGCTATGTGCTGTTCACACTGTGGACGTTGTGTACACTGAGGAGTCTGTCATGCTCTTCTGCCACAATCAGGCCCTTTGATTGGCAGCAAAATGGATGCTGTTGTTTGTTTTCAAGGAGGCGGCAGGGTTGTTTTGCTTGATTCAAGTGGGCTTGCAGCCAGTCTAGATTAATAATGAATTAATAACAATATGACAAAAATGAATTAATAGCTGTATATGTTAATACAAATCTGGGTTATTTTGCTGTGTAAATTGAGTGAAAACAAAGAATTAGATACTTTTTCCCATTTATATTGGGAAGGAACACCTGTACTCTGTCTCAGTCAAGCAAAAAAGAAGCATGTGGAAGCAAAAAAGAACACCCAGTGCGCAGCTACTGCGAGCAGAAACAACCTGTTAAAGGATGTACCAGAGGTGAATGACCAGACTTGTCTGAGCAGACAGGAAGTGTACAGTAACTGGAACCACCACTCTACAACAGTGGTGAAAGGAAATGCAGTTCTTAAAGGGGTCATATTTTGAAAAACAGGTTTTGTGCATATATATTATATATTGATATATTAATAACTGTGACGTAACACTGCCTGTTGTGGGCTGCCTGGGTTAGCTAGCTGTTCAGATTTGGACCCCCTTGTTACATAAAGAGGGAACTTATTAGAATAGTGCCGCCCCCAAAATTTGCGTAGCTTCGCCCACAGCTTTAGAACTCTCTTTGTGAAGGGGCTTGCCAAACATTAAGACCTAATCAGGGAAACTGCTTTGTTGTCTATTAATAGCAATTTAAAGTCATTGGGAAAAAATCTGTACATGTGTGCTAAACATTGACTGAACTGACTGACCATTTTATGGCTTCTTGTTTGAATTTTCCCCTTCCACCTTAAATGCAACATTCTGCTAGTTGAGACAGGTGCTGTTAACTGCTGCACAATTTAAGGTGAAAAATTCAAACAAAAAGCCGGTAAATAGGCATCAATACCAAAAACCACCAAAAAATATTAAGAAGCACAGTGTACATGTGGGAGCCGTTTTTGTGCTTGCTATTGGTCACTGATCTGTCAAAAATATATTATTATAGTACTTTTTTATTTATATAGATTTTTTTATGCTACATGATATGTCACAATATTTATTTTTTCAGAAATCAGTTGTAACAGAGAAGTACCAGTGGTGCTACATTAAAAAATATTTATTCAAAAACTGTGAATATAGTTATATTTTTATTCAATATATTAAATATTTTTAATCCAGTTAAATGAGACTTATTTTGCTGTCACATGCAGTTTGTACTGACGATATATATATATATATATATATATATCATCAATATGTTCATGAAAGCATATGCATTGCCCAGCCCACATTGAGCTGCATTTTGAGCATATTTCATGAATGTGCATTTTAGACTGTGGTACTGTTACAATGCGAAAAAAGGTAAAATGCAAACTGACAACCTGACGCTTGAACTGACTAGAAAAAATATTTTTTGTTTTTTAACACCAATGAGAAGGATGCCTCTTTGTTTAAAAAAGTATATCATTCTGCTAAAGGTTTTTGTTTTTTATTTAGATACTTTTGGAATACAAAAATACCCTTTCCATTTTCTGGACTGATGCACTCTCAGCGGATTAGTGTTTTACCAGCTTTGAAATACCAGTTAGCCAGTTTGCGCATGACTTAATCTAAACAGTAGGTCATAGTAAATCAGATACAAACTAAAAATATGCACTGCACGTTTTGTGCACTCTGATAAATCCGCCCCATAATTTACTATAACTGAGAAGCTTCACACAGGCCTGCCATGTCATTTCATCCCTGCAAAAACCTGCCCTGTTTGGTTTAAATGCTTTCAACATTATATCACTGGACAAATGCAGTACAGTCCTTTACATTGTCATTAATTAATCTGCAAAAACATCTATTAACAACAAAATCCGGAACGTGAAATACTGATTTGAGTAATTCTGCATTGCATTATGGGCTTAACATCAAAAGTCATGAAATCATTTGAAGGAATCTTGTCAAATCACTGCTACAGTCAGAAGTGCTGAAGGGTTTGGTTGTGAAATTGGGAGTGCGTGACAGTGAGTGAGTCAGTGCGTGCGTGAAAATTGGATGTAGTTGTTCATTGCTCTGGAACTCGCACTTCAGGACCGCACTGCAGTGTGTGTCTGCAGCTCTGTGTATGCCATGCTCAAGATGTATGACAACAGTACACCACATAAATTTTGTCTGCCTTTGCTTGTCTTTTGTGTCACACCACCTACACACACAAACACACTTGCTGGCTGTAATTTGGAGGTTCTTTTTCATCTAGTTGCTCATTAACAGTTACAAACTCACACATTACTGGTGAAAACCAGTCTCCTATCCAGATACTGTAAAACAGACCAGATGTAATGTAGCTTTATTTTTTAATGTGTTCCAGTCAATATCAGTTAGTTAGCACCATCTGCTGCTTATTGATCTTGAGGTTTACGGCTATGTTTGGTTATGTATAATGCTTTATTGATCCTGCAAGGGAAATTTCTCATTTTGCTACCTAACTATGCCCAGTCTAGGTATAGCACAGTGTCAGCAGCAAAGCAGTGCCAGCTGGAGCAGTAGGGGTTAAGCGTCTAGCCCTAAGACATAGCAGGGAAGTCAGACCTGGGATGTGTACTGCTACCACTAGGTGACCAGCAAACAATCTGTCCTAATAAATGTGGATTATCAGTAGAGTTTATAGAAAGTGTCAGTTCTTTATATCATTGTTTTAGCACAATCAATATTTATGGCAGGGCTGCACAATATGAACATAAAGGCCAAAATTCAGTAAAGCTTTTGGATATCATAATGAGGATAAGAGAAGCATACCAGGCGATGCAAATTCAGCTCTTTATGGTGATGCAGGTTTGTTGTTACAGTAGCCGTTAAGGCATCGCAGACAAGCCTGAGAGTGAGTGTAGGCTTCATGTTTGAAATGTTATATTATAGCAGTCAAGTTGTTCGGAACAAAGTATTTTTCAGCTGTGCAAGGTTTTGGTGAACAGGTGAAGTTACAGGTTCCCCACTCAGCACAAGAGAGTTCAAGTCCAGTGCAGGGAAGCCCTTGTTAAAGTTTAACACTACATTCCTGCCAATCTATTTACTTTAGTGGTGTGGCCACAAAGTTAATTGCTCTGTTCTGTTAATGTAGCTCCTAACAAGGTGTTCAAATTCAAATATGACTTTTCATGCAAGTGGCTTTAACAGAGTACTCTGATGTTATCAGCTGCATTTGTAGCATACAGAGTTGGTGCATCACATTTAGATTAGGAGTCAGTGAGCTGGTGCTGAAGCACAGAAAAATAGCTGACTCTAAACATATTCATATTGAAAGCCAGTGGGTAGGTGATTCAGGTGTTGTGAATTGCCTTTTGAGTGCGAACAGCTTAGTTGGTCTCGTCTAAGTACAGGGAAAATTGCCCATGGTCATTAATCCTGTGCTACAGATGAGGCATATAGAGAATGAAAAGAGCTGGAG
Organism: Megaleporinus macrocephalus; assembly: GCA_021613375.1. NCBI lineage: Eukaryota > Metazoa > Chordata > Actinopteri > Characiformes > Anostomidae > Megaleporinus > Megaleporinus macrocephalus. The sequence goes on along the minus strand of CM038725.1, from coordinate 16,990,324 downwards.
TATTCCTTTAATATGCTGAAGTGCAGTACAAAACCTCTTTGTGGCCCATTGTGCCTTCTAATAACACCATCTGGTCCTAATATTTCTTTTGCATAATATTTTCACACAACAAAATTGTATACCATACATATGTATACATACTGCAGTGATTGATGCTTTTAGAACTACTGACTGACCCGGCCTCTGTTTCCCTCAAGGGATTTCCTACCCAGAGGGTCTGGCATTGTCACTCGTCGCCCCCTGGTGTTGCAGCTTATCAACTGTCCTACAGGTAAGAAACGCAATCCTCAGCATTGCAGTTAAGAAAAAAATATGCACAAATATATAACATAGTGTTGCTTGTGTGTAGCACTGTTTTTTAAAACATAAAAAGCTTTAAACCATTGTTCCATTCATTTACAGTCATATCTTTATTGGTTTGTAGAGTATGCAGAGTTCCTTCACTGCAAAGGGAAAAAGTTCACTGATTTCGATGAGGTGCGCCAGGAGATTGAGGCAGAGACTGACCGCATCACTGGCCAGAACAAAGGCATCTCTCCAGTACCCATCAACCTGAGAGTCTATTCCCCTCATGGTAAGGCTTCATAAAACAGTTACACACACATACCGTATATTGCTACTTATGTAACTTTACAAATATTAGTTATGTGTACCTATGATAGCTTATATTAGTGTAAAATATTATCCATGTTTGCACGATACTAAAATTATATTCCAAGCAAAGTTTGTATGAAAAATACACATATTGTAATTAATTTTCAAAGCAGCCATACAAAGCATATCTCAGTTTTATCTTCAATAACATACATTATCAGACCATAATGTGTATGCTTTACAGGACCAAAAGCAAACTGAATTTTTAAAAAATGTTATACATACCTATGCCGGTGTTGGCTTAACTTGTGTTGGCTTACTCATTTCCCCTTGTACCCCCCAATGAATAATCTACACTCACAAGAACAAGATTTGCCTATTTAGAACGAAGTCATCGATTTTGATTCCCTGGGGCTTTAAAAATATACTATAATATCATAAATATTTACCATTAGCCTACATTAGTTACATTACAATGGACAAAGCAAGTACAAAGCAATTCCTTCATAGTGTTTGGTTTATTAAAGATGATTTTCATATTTGACACATGGCTGAAATGGACCTCTCTGAAATATACTAGGCACAGCTTTGCAATGTCAGTGTAAATCTCCCCAGCAGGGATCACACCCACACACATATCAACACACATCTCATATCCATGACTTTTCCACTGTTTTCCTGCAGAGTCAACAGTCACATAGAGATAGCAGAATACCACTTTTTCTTTTCTAATAGCCAAAGTGATATTATAGCCTCCCATCCAATTCTGATCTGACATTTAAGGCTAAAAAAAATAATTTATTTTTCAACTAAAGCATCACGTAAAGAGTATTCAATTGTTTGTTTTATTTTATACCTAATTAATCCATTAGATGACAAATAATTTTTTAGAGTAGTTTAATGTGAAATACACTGTTCTAGAGACACTTGACAAGACATTGTTCACGTACATGTGTGTAGTGATAGGAACCAGATGGCTTAAGAAATTAATGTGTTTACAAAATACATCACATGCACTAATTGCATGAAATAAATTGCTATAGAACATGTTAACTGACACATGAGACATTTGTTTTATGATAGTTTTCACAAAAGAAATCCATCAAGATCCGTTCATGTGGGAGTGGTAAATGCAGGGCATTGTCCCCAAAGAACCCTTTTTTCCAGATGTATCACTATTTTACCATCATCAAAAGTACAAAAGTAGTACAAAAGTACAATAGAAACTTAAGAGAAACATGCAGGTTCATAAGTGGTTTTAAATTGCTGTCCAAAGAAAAACAGATATCTCCAACATGGCAACTTTACAGTCTTTACTTTTAATGCAAGTTAATGGGTCCAGAATTTTTCCAAGATATTTTAGAGCATTTCTATTGGTCCATCATGAAATATTCACACAATGTAAACAGCAGCTGTCATGTTCAAATGGTGCAGACGAAATAATGAATATCATGACTATGTTTACTTTGTTGACATTCTGTCAGTTTTTGTCCTATTTCCAACTGGTTCCATATCATACTACTCTAAATGACATTGTTTAGACCTCAGTGATAGAATTGAGCAAAGAATTTAGGAAATTTGCTGGAATTTCTACACTAGATACATAACAATGGCAAGAAAACAAGCAAATACTCTTATTTAGTATTTACTAAAGGTCCCATTCATTGTTTTGTCATAAAAATCCTAGTAAAGCCACTGGAGCAGTAGAAGGACGAAGCATACGAGAGGCAGCTTTGCAAATTTAGCGGTAATCTCCTTTGCAGTGGTCACGCCCCCACACATCAACACAGCTCCACTGAACAGCTGCATTTGCTCTGAAGACAGAACAGCTGTCTACATGATGCCATTTTTTCTTTCTTTTTCTGATACTGATATTTAAACCATGAGTTCCATCACATAGCTATCTAATATTTCTTTACCATTAAAACCTACTAACTTCAAAATGAACAATGGAGTCTTTATTGGATCTTCAATAAATAATAATAATAATAATAATAATAATAATAATAATAATAATAATAATAATTAAAAAAACCAATAAATAATAATAACAATAATAAAAATAACCATAATAAAAACACTTTTCATATTTGTATCATATTTGGCACATCTGGATTGTTCAGCAGTTTTTGTGAACAAATGAAAACATTCAGTTTTAACCCTTTATACTAAGCTTACTATTATAGATTATTTTAAATGTTTACTCAAGTAATTTCTAATTTAAAAAAGATTTTTTTTCAATATTGTTCAACAGTGTTTTACAAATTCTGTATCTTTGGTTCCACACAAAAAATTAGAACAAAGTGTGTGCTTGAGCAAAGAAAAAAATTATAACAGTGGTAATTTACAGGTCCCAAAAACTTGTGTATTAAATATGATATACTTGGCATTAAAGGGTTAAGATGAGCATCTAAAATGTAGGCAAGAGTGTATTACCCCCCAAGAATACACAACTAAAAACATCACATAACACAGTGTAAGCACTTTAGAATATATTTGTTCCAGGATTGAAGTGGATTAATTCTTTTTTGCATTTGTGTCAAATAATCTTGGCATTCCTTCCCATCCAGTCCTGAATCTCACTCTGGTGGACTTGCCTGGGATGACCAAAGTGCCGGTAGGAGACCAGCCGGCTGACATTGAGTCCCAGATCAGGGACATGCTCATGCAATTCGTCACCAAGGATAACTGCCTGCTGCTGGCTGTCTCCCCTGCCAACTCTGACCTTGCCAACTCAGATGCCCTCAAGATCGCCAAGGAAGTAGACCCTCAAGGTATGAGCAAACATAGCACAGTGTTCGTATTCATGTCCATCGGTGCGGTTTGATCTAAATTGTTTGAGATGTCAAGCCTTGAATGGCCACTAACTTTGAAAACGACCAGACTCCTGGAAAATGTACGCGCTCTGATTTTTAGTAGGTTAGAGCCGAATGAGATCAAGGGTTGTTATTTTCAACCTTCATGAATAATGCAGCATGAAAATAAAACTTCCCTCCTAAATCCAGAAATAGACAGAGGCATGAGTTCTCAGGCTTTTCTGATAATAATAATAATAATAATAATAATAATAATAATAATAATAATAATAATAACAATTATTATTATTATTATTATTATTATTATTATTATTATTATTATTATTATTATTTCCCCCGTGCTTGAGTGGGTTGACATGCATGTTAGGTTGATTTCTCATTCTAAACTGCCCGTAGGTGTGTGTGTGGGCATGAGTAATGGCAAACTGTCCATGGTGTACCCCACCTTCGCCCGATGATGCTGGGATTGGCTCCAGACCCCCATAACCCTAACTAGTGGGATAAAGCGGAAGATGGATGGATACAAATAATAATAATAATAACAACAACAACAACAATAATAATAATAATAAGGTGGTGTAGTGTTTAGCAATGTTGTCTCACAGCAAGACTACGTTTGATTCCCGGGTGGTTCTGTGTGGAGTTTGTATGTTCTCTCCGTGCTTGAGTGGGTTTCCTCTGGGTACTCTGGTTTCCTCCCACAGTCCAAACACATGAATGTTAGGTTGATCAGTCGCTCTAAATTACCCGTAGGTGTGAGTGTGTGTTGGCCATTCAATGGGCTGGTGACCTGTCCGTGGTGTACCCTTGCCCGATGATGCTGGGATTGGCTCCAGCCCCCCATGACCCTGACTAGCAGAATAAAGCAGAAGATAATGGATAGACAGATGTATGGATGATATTTTTTTGCCAGCTTTACAGACAGTTTTCATAAGTAATAACATAAACTGAGTCTTAACTAACCAAAGACAAAGTTAAATTTGATAGTTTAAATTTAGTTTAAAATTAAAAGAGGTCTTTCCATATTTTCTGGGTTTTTTTAATGGTCAGAATCTGCAGATCTAAGATCTCAAGTTGGAACATAAACAGAGACATTCTTTGATGTAAGCTGGTGTTAGATTGTTTACAACTTTATAGAATAATAGCAGAACTTTATGTTGTGGAATAGAATGTATTTGTGCTACAGGAGGTAGTAAAAATCTGAATAATTAATAAAGTAAAAGGTCAGATATTAGGTTAACTCTTTTAAGTGAAGTGCATTTATGTACCCTTTTATTTACTGTGTGTTTATTTTGTGTGAATATGAATAATTTTTGCCTACATACATGCTTGTACGTGTCCTCGCTTCTAAACAGGACTGAGAACGATTGGTGTTATCACTAAACTGGACCTGATGGACGAGGGCACGGACGCTCGGGAAATCTTGGAGAATAAGCTTCTTCCTTTGCGCAGAGGTGAACTTTTCTCACAAAAGACATTCTGTTCACTCTGTCCGCATGTATTTCCTATAAATAGGAAGACTGTGCGTCATCTTTGAAGCAGCCGGTTATTTTAGATCGCCAATTTAGGTGCACTTACTTCACTTGTTGTTCCTAAAGTAAAAGCCCACGGTAAATGGTTTCCCAGGTGATAAAACTGAACATTCAGTGATGGTCTATCTATATTCTGACTGTGAGCATTACTGAATCATTCTCATCTTGTTTTGTATTTCTGAGTTCACTGAGTCCAGACAAGACCTCCATTAACACTACCACTCTATTATATGGTACAATGGACATTTTGATAATACAGGCTATTCAGGCACGATTGGTTTTTGGTGAAGGACTAATAGTAACTCTGCAGCAGCACACTGTCAAGTGTCATTGGTTGTCAGAAACAAAGTTTTAGACCCATGTCTACAGAATATATTCCTCAGTTCTTTCAGGGACTTATACCCCCTATACTTCAGTCATGTAATCTTAATCTTACTCTCTCTCTGATGCCCCCCAAAGGCTACATTGGGGTAGTGAACCGCAGCCAGAAGGATATTGATGGCAAAAAGGACATCACCGCTGCCATGGCAGCCGAGAGGAAGTTCTTCCTCACCCACCCAGCCTATCGCCACCTGGCAGAGCGCATGGGGACACCTTACCTGCAGAAAGCACTTAACCAGGTAGAACTACTTCCGCTCTTAAATACTCAGCATTGGATTTTTTACTCTGGTGGCTTCGTTGTGATTTCTGTTTTAGACTCAGTGATGGAATTAGGGCTACATAGTATGGATAAAATACCATGTTTTTAATTATTTCACTATAAATTGCACTTGCAGTATGCCTTACAGTGTATTAAAGCACATCGCTAAATCTTAGAATACGATTTAAGACTGTCCAGCATTTATTTGTTTAAAAATACACTCCAGAATTAAATAGTGCAAAGACTAATATCACACTAATCATTAAGAAATGATACGTTGTGTGTGTGCCATTGCATGTGAAGCCTTAAGATTTGTTTTGGTGGGGGAAAATTATTAAAAAAAATAAAAAAAAAATAAATGTTATATATATATATATATATATATATATATATATATATATATATATATATATATATATGCACAGTTTTAATCCTGCTTTATGGTGTTCAATATATCCAACCCAGCTAATGAAGACTAAATATGTACAAAAAATTCTTTGCAGAAAAATAGCATAAAAAGTATTTCCGGTTTTTAAACTTTTTTGTTTTGTTTTTTTCTTATGTGATAATTTCATGGTGAATGAAACAATAGGAATGCTCTAAAATTACTTGGAATACAATTTACTTACATTAAAAGTAAAGAACATTCTATATATTTGTCCAGCTATTTGTTTTTTTAACTGGATGGACAAAAAGTGTATCAAAAATTATGCAAGCTTCTTCTCTTTATCTGACAAAACTGACTTGCTTACAGCTAACATTTTAGACACACTGCCTGAGCTTAAATAAGCACTCCTTTGGTTTTCATATAAGAACTGCTTGTATCTTTTGTTAAATAACTTGTACTTTAGAGATAACTCCGTTAACAAGTACTATTACATAATCTTTATTATTAGTTTTGTCTGACTGATTGACTTCCTCTGCTTAAAGCAATTGACCAACCACATTCGAGACACACTACCAGGGCTGAGGAATAAGCTGCAGAGCCAGCTGCTGTCTATCGAGAAAGAAGTGGAGGAGTACAAGAACTTCCGTCCAGACGATCCGTCTCGCAAGACTAAGGCTCTGCTGCAGTGAGTCAAATCCCTGTGCTTCTACATCACCAGTTCCAGCAACACTTAAAAGTACATGTGCATAAAGTGTGTGTGTTTAAAAATACAGGTGTCAAAAGTGTGATTTTTCTTCAGCGCTCTGAGATGAGTTTAGATAACAGAGCGATAACCTAAAAGCACATCTCAGCCATCCTTTTCCATGTGCACTCATTCATATGAGCCAGCTGCTGCTTCTTCTCCTTGCAGGATGGTTCAGCAGTTTGCTGTGGACTTCGAGAAGTGTATTGAAGGCTCTGGGGATCAGATTGACACCTATGAGCTGTCGGGCGGAGCCAGAATCAATCGTATCTTCCATGAACGCTTCCCATTTGAACTGGTCAAGGTGACCATTATTACAGCATAGTACTAATACTATATAATACGTCTTTTCAGTTTTTCAACTAAATCTGTTTTTTAGCTTCTTATGGTCCACGGTGGTCTTTGTGTTTTACACAGTACTGTGGATGAATTTATGGATTTCGTATTTTATGGCAATAGACAGTATTATAAAAGTTGCTACTACTAATTCTAAAAATTGTGACTTTAAAGGCTTTCCTTCTACTCTCTTTTTCGTTATGTAGATGGAGTTTGATGAGAAAGAATTGCGTAAGGAGATCAGCTATGCTATTAAAAACATCCATGGTATCAGGTGGGTAGTATGCATGCACCCCACACTTGACAGTTCTGAAACCCGCACCACAGAGAAAGTATGACCCCAAAAATTATTTAACAAAATGTATGATTCACATGCAATTCATCATACTATTAAAACACAGTATGTCATTTTTAACTGATGATCTCTCTTTCCCTCTCTCTCCCTGTCTTTCTCTCTCTCTCTCATTACTCAGGACTGGTCTCTTCACCCCAGACATGGCCTTTGAGACAATTGTGAAGAGACAGATTGCTAAGATCAAAGAGCCATGCCAGAAGTGTGTGGACCTGGTCATCTCTGAGCTGGTCAATACAGTCAGGCAATGCACTAAGAAGGTAGTTCTTTAACTACATAGGCCCAAATGCTCTAAAGTGAAGCATAGTTTTGAGTTTTTACGGTGTAAGTTTTGTGTCCTGCTCAACAGCTAGCCCAGTACCCAATGCTGAGGGAGGAGATGGAGAGGATTGTCACACAGCACATCCGTGATAGAGAGAGTCGGACCAAAAACCAGGTATGTTTGTGCTTAATCCACTAAAGTATTGCTATAGATGTTTAATATTTGTTATAAATTGCATCAGTTTATGCAGAAGAGGGTTAAAATATACACTGGATAAAACTGTGTAAATGAGACTGAATGTGGCTTTAACATTGTTGTAATTTGTGGTAGGTGATGCTTCTCATTGACATTGAGCTGGCCTACATGAACACCAACCATGAAGATTTCATTGGGTTTGCTAAGTAAGACTAATACATCTTACAGATTGCATGACACAGGACCAATAGAAGTTGTCCAGCATTATTTAGAATTGTATATTGTACAAATTTAACCTTTTTTTACCTTTATATTTCTTGTGATAAAAGGTTTTGTTACAGTGGTGCTAGTAAACAGTAGCCATGAATTGATATTTGAAGGGCATAAAAAGTCTTATACTAAAATATTTGAAAATTCACATGAATTTTTTATTTATTTTATTTATTGCTATTGTCTACATTTTTCACATGCAGCACTTGATTGACACCTTACTGAAAGTTTATCTGGGATTTCTAACAAATATAACATAAAGACATTACCATTACTTATATATACCCATGACCATTGAACGTTGCTACATGAACGTGTGGCTAATTAACTTTCCTGGTAACTTACCTATGATAGCTAATGTTAGTGAAAAATGTTTGATTCCACTACATACAGTTAATGAAACTTTTTAGCAAAATATTATTTACTCCCACAATTACAAAACAATGATGCATTGACGTCAATGTTACCATTTCATGCAAGTCAATGAGTTATATGTTAATCTCTAAGGCTTGGCTGAAGTGAAGTGCTGCTTATGTTGGGATTATGTTACAATAATAAGTGTCCTGTCAATAACTGATGGGAACACTGGCAGATCCTAACATTATGTAAAACTACTCAGTTAATTATTATTTTTTGGGTGGAGCATATCTGAATATTGTATATTGTGATTATGGTGTAGGTGAAAATTGTTGTTTGTAGTGTGATATACAGTTAACTGATGTCTCCTAATGTTGGTGTTTGCTCCTCAGTGCCCAGCAGAGAAGCAGTCAGATGAGTAAGAAGAAAGCTGCAGGAAATCAGGTAGCGACACGCCTACACAAACAATCTGTGCAGATAATTGTGCATTTGTTTAAACATTTGTTAAACACCTTTCACTGTACACTGACTCATGGAGCAAGATGAAGAAAATCCAAATGTTGTGTCTACTGGACATATTAACGATGATCACATTGTAATATTCCAGAGATTTTGAACTGCACCATTAAGAGTTTGGCTTTTAGCTCTTAAACTCAATGATTAGTAATATCTAAGTGAGTGGAGGCTCCAAGTAAATTATATGTCCTCTGGCTGTGTTTCCATTTGCTGCTTTCCTTTCTCCCCTCCTCTCTGCATCTCTTGCTCTGCTCTCTCCGCTCTGTCTTTTTCAGCTTATCTAATTACCTCTCTTAAACCCTCTCCTTTGCTTTGCCACTGTTGCTATGGCAATGGCACCACAGGATGAGATAATGGTAAGTATACAGAGTGTTGTCTGTATGGTGCGTGTCCATGTGTGTGTGTCGTGTGTACGTGTTTGTGTGTACTAATGGACTGGAGTTTTTGCGAGGGTTTGTGAATGAAGCTGATAAATTGCCAAATAAAAATTTCTACCAACGCTGTTTCCATGCTTTAATTGCACCCATATTATACTAAAGGAGGCAGAATAATTTTTCCCCCAGCTAATGCCTCTGACCTTTTAGCTTTTATATTATTATTAATAGAGGCTTCCAAGAAATGGCATAACATTTAGAACAGCACACCTGCGTGCTCCTGCAAACATACTTGAAAGACACCCCACCAAACCGCACACTCATTTGATTCTATATAACGTTGAGAGGTATTATAGATACATGTTACTATAGATGTAACTTTCTATTTATAATAACAATGTGTCCCATACATACTGTACATACTGTTGCTGTCAGAATAAAATCTTATATCTCTATTACAGGACTTAAGAGTTTTTATAATATTATAAAAATATCCACATGTATTTTGTACATGTAAGCCCCTGATTCATCATATATATTTCTGCAGTTGGAGCAAAACCTTAAATCTCCAAACTAGTAAAAACTGACTTTTTATTAAGTAATTTTGAATCAATAATCTATAGAGTAAGTAAATACTAATTTTATGTGCACCATTTATTTTTTTAACCATTCCAAACCCAAGCTCCGTATTATATGTAGTGAAGAATTTGTAGCGACCAGTGTGTACTCAATCCTTCATTAAATGTAATCAGGTGTGCAGGTGATAGAATTTACCAAATCAATATGAGGCAATAGGAGAAATATGGAAATGAACTTGTCTAACTAGCTCGAATATTAGAAGAACACATTTTACCAGCAAAATTATAAAAACAGTCCTGATAACTGGTGTTAACAAAGGCTTGTATTGATCCAGTACTGTGTATATACAATATCGTCGGTGTCCACAGAAAAACAAGTATCTTCAAAATGTCAACTATACAGAACAAAAACATCTTTGCTTTTAATGTCAATGGAACCAGAATTGTTTTTGTTATTTTGGACCATTTTATCTTTTCATCATGAAAATTTCACACTATGTAAATATCAGCTGTTGTATTCAAATCGCATAGAAACATAAAAACAAAACTAAAAAAATGTTTTTCTGTGCCTAGCGACAATATGCCATATATATATATGCAATATATAACATGTATACTAAGTTTAGTAGGAATTCTCTGAGCCTATCTCTAACCCTAACCCTAAGCTTAACCTTAGTAACCAGAAAGTTTGTTCTTTCAGTTTAACAATAATAAAAGGAGCTTTGTAAAAAAATAGTCTGGGCTTTGTTATTGGAAATCACATACATAGACATACAAAACGACAACTGTGCTGCACTAAGCGTCTGTGATGTCTGTGTGTAGGTGATAAGGAAGGGCTGGCTAACCATCAATAACATTGGCATCATGAAGGGAGGAGCGAAGGAGTACTGGTTTGTGCTGACCGCTGAGACTCTGTCATGGTACAAAGATGATGAGGTGAGTCGCTTTCCCCTCTACACGGCAAAATGTTACATCACGGCAAAGTAAAAGCATCTTATAATTATTATGAATATTTTGGTACAAACTTAATAAGATCCAATCTGTTTCTACACATGTTTCAAGTCAGTCTGTGTAGTTTATCTATGCTATTCCACTAGGAGATCATTTTACTGAGTTTGCTTGATTTAAGATGCTTTCACTCGCCAGTGTATGATTGCTTTGCAGTGCACATGCTTTCTTGACGTTTTTTGAAGTCCCAAAATCTACTTAATCATGTCTTGTATATTTAAGTGCTCTGATTCTTTCATACTTCAGGCTTAGGGAGGGGTTTCAGTTGCCCTCACGCCATCAAGCTCAGTATATTTAGGCTATGTGTCCGGGAACCCGTTTTTCCCTGTGATTAATGCACTGCCTCTAATGTATTGTTTTGATTACGCTGTTTCCCTGGAAAGTGTTCAGCTCAAGGCGTTGGGTAGGTGAGGACAGCCAGTGTAGTGCAAAGATTGTCAGTGCATTCATTGAAACGAATGCAGGAGCTCTATTCTTATCTGAGGTTATAGCGCTAGATGGCAACCCCTCAGTGCTCTGATTAGGTGCATGTGTGCTACGGTACCTCCATGACCCCCAGCCCAGCCCCCACCCTGCAGCCCAGACAGCAGGCATGAAGCTGGGGTAGACCAGGCTGCACTGGGCCTAGGGGAGGGGGGGCATATGGTTTTCATTACCATACATACCAGACTCAGAGTCTGCAAGCCCAACACTTCCACAAGTCTTTCTGAAGAAAAGCCCAGCACTTCCTAAAGTCTACCCTAACGTTGGGGCAAATGGAGGCCTCTTGTCTTCTCACAGATGGAAATATCTTGACTTCAAGTGTAAAAATCTAAGGTTTTTTAAACATATATAAAGATCTGGGCAAGTAAAATGACCAGAAAGGCCCATTGTTGCAGGTATAGTTTTGGACATAGAGTGAATAAGTGCATGTCTGATTTAAATGTGAGCACTATTTCCATGAACGCAACATATTACATCAACAATTGTTTTTTCTACGTATTGTGAGGTACAAACTCCAAAGTACTAAATAATTATGTTGGGTAGCATGATGGCAAAACAGTCTAGCCGAATTAAACTAAAAAGGTTTTAGACATTAACTGGGTAGGTGTGTAGTACAAACTCCACAGTACTGTGTATTTTGGGTAAAATGTAGTTATATGCTAGAAAACAATTGTACAAGGACAATGTGCAAAGTGTCTTACATAGTTTGAACCTACAAATTACACCAAATCTGGGCTGTAAAAGAAATTCTTACTGAGGTCTTACAGTGTCCTTAACATTTATATCTAAAAACAGGCTTTGTACATTGTGCCATATTTTTATGCCATATAACTTACCTGGTACTTGGTGTTTCCATATCACTTTCCTGCCTTAACATGTAGTAGTTCAGAGCATATACGTTACTTACATCATTGTGTCTATATTAATATTTAAATCTAATTCATTGTGTCTTTTATCAACCTATAAGCTAGAACCTGTTCATTTTACTGTAAATTAGGTAGACTAACTTGATATTTGCCATTGTTTTACACAATAATTACACAATACATCCAAGCTTTTTTCCTATTATTGCCTTTTTAACATTTAGAATTTAGTAAAAGAAAGTGTTCAGTTTAGTTCAGTAAAATTCTGTTCTAATTTAGGCAATAACCGTGTAATATGATGTAATACATTTGATTAATTTAAAAACAACTGGGCACATTTAGACAATACAAACGTTTGCATGAATTTCATCCATTGCATGATCAAGCCGTACAAAGAAATAGCACAACTACATCTTTCTCACTTTTTTATTTATTTATTCATTTTTTTGCTGCAGTTCTCAGTTCTATTGTAGTCATTCTGTTCTATCACACGCATGTGGGCACAAATTCACAGCCAAGGTACATGAACACGGAGGGCTTTAGTGTGCGTTCCTCTGGTCAGCCTAACCAATGTGCAGACTACTGTACAATCACTACTTCCTGAACAGGTAGTCTGAACACTGGGCAAGCGGGCCAGGCCTCTAAATCCTCAGGGATGGAGGAGGGCCGTCCACTCCAAGCTGTTCTGCTCCACTGAAAAACAAATACAGAACACTGACACAGGCTGGACAAAAGCATACACATAGGCAAATGTGAAAAAGCATATGCGGTACTGTTTTTTATTTAGCTGAATGCAGCATATGTTCACCTATTATTGCTTATTTGATGTGTTGTACAGTTTCAGCTTTTCAAAAAATGCCTAGATTTTATTAACTATTTCAAAGCAGAGAATGAACTTATCTTATTCTACATTGCCGAGCATGCATGTCTGATGTACATAGCATGTTCACAATTGGTGCTGCTGTTATAGTTCGCCACAACATACTTGTTTAATCTGTGTATCTCGCTTATCCTTTAAAAAACTATTTCAACACTGTGAAACAAAAATGCACCCCAAACAATCTGTTATCTTGTAATTGAGACCGGAAATGTCTAACATATCTAGACACAGTTGGAGAGGCTGGTTTTCTGTTACTGGACAGCATCCACAATCTGTGCAGTGCATTGTCTCTATTTTAGATTTCAAAGCCCACATGCAGACCATAAGTACGTGAAAATACTGTAAAGGATACCTCAGAGCTGGCGGGTCCGTGCCAAATGGCTTTGGCATGCGGCGATCAGACGGTTTCTCGCTCCTCTCAAAAACCTTTGTCCATCCTTTCCTCCATCCCTCCCTCTCTCTTTTTCCTCTCTCTGTGGCTGAGCGCTGGTGGAGGTCCGAGTGAGCAAGCGAGGGAGCGGTGGGTGGGTCGGGGGGGTGAGGAGAGGAGGGTCCTCTGAGGGGTCTCAGTGTTTGATGGTGCTGAGAGAAGGCAGGAACGTGGGTGGCAAAAAAGCCCTTTTCTCTCCCGGCCCTTTCACCTTGGCCGGCTCGTAAAGCTGCCTCGAATTCACCGCCGAGTCTTCACACTATTAAAAAAAATAAATAAAAAATTGCTGCTGAGAGTGGCTTTGGATGAAAATTTTGAAGTCTCTTGAAAAAGCTGTAGATACCTCACAACAAAGTTCGTGGTGGAGGTTATAATGAATGGAAGCGAACCAGCGGTGTAAGAAAGCTCCGCTTAGGGTCAAACGTAGATTTTGCTGAATCGACGTGGCAGATTTTTTCCTCAGCAAGAGATGGAAAAAGAGAGAAGGAAAGGGAGCAGGAGGAGGCGGAGCATGTTTTTTTCCCCCTTTTTTGGGTTTATCTTTCATTTCTTTTTTCTGTTAAACAGGAAGTACAAGGTTAGAGGTCAGCAGGAAGTGAGAATTGGCCTCTTTGGCAGGTCAGACTAATGTTGAAGACCTGTCAGTGGAAAGGCCGGCACCAACCTGAGTGTTTATGTGTTTCTGATGATTGGTGGTACGTTTTCATGTGTGTGTGTGTGTGTGTGTGTGTGTGCTGTGTGTGTGTGTATGGAGAGAGAGTTTGGGGTGAGAGAGAGAGAGAAAGAGAGTCTGACTTAAGGAATGTTGGAGTTTCTTGGCGTGGAGGCTGAGTTGTAGTATCTCCAGATGTGCAGGCCTTTGGTCTCTACCTCTCTCCATGCTGCTTTCCTTCTGAAGCTCACTTCCTCTCCTCAGCCTGCATAAAGAGCTCTTTATACTGGCTTTAAACACACACACATAAACACAGATACTTGTTTTTGCACAAAGTTAGGATAGGGTCTTATATCATATTGTCACTGTCCAAAAACAAGTCATTCCAAAATGGTAAGTTAACAGGAGAAGGCAACAGTGCTTGTAACTTTCAATGTAATTGAATTTAAAGAGATCATATTCCAAGTTACTTTTCTATTAAACAACATTGCATATTTTGTCAATTAAAAATAAGTAAAAATAAGAGCAGAAACATAAATATGGCTTTGCCTAACAAGTTGTTGTACTTGTTTTTTGATTTAAATAAATTGTAAAAAATAAAATATCAGATATAAAATGTGTTCTAAATTTAGCGTACAGTGCATTTTAGTTTTTTTGCACAACATGTTACATTCAACAGATAAACAGCAATTGTGTAATGAAAAATATGTAGACGTGTGTTCTCTGTAGAGAATGTGTTAACAGTTTGAGCTGGGTTACTTTAACCGGTAATATAATTTGCATGTGATGTGGCTGGCCAGGTCATATGGGATAAAAGGTCCCTGAATTACAGCAAAACAGTCCACATCGACACGTCAGCATGTAGACGTTTATGTTATCATTTTCTACCAGAAATAAACAGATGATGCCACCCAGTAAGATAGAAAACCCGTTCCCCTGCTAGAGGTACTTCAGGATATTTTATGTCCTTGATATTTCTTATTTCCTCATCATTCAGCCATTACCAAAAATATTTGTATGTAACATGCATTATATATTGTCACTGTCCAAAGAGAAACGTGTATCTCTTTTGTTCATTTTTACTTTTCTCCATCATTTAAACATGGCAGCTGTCCTTTAGCTTGTATGAAAATTTAGTACATTGAAAGTTAAGAACATTTACCATTTTAGAGATGTGATGAAACATATTACCACCTAGCTATAATAAGAATCTTAAGGTTAAGAGTTCAATCCTAACCATAACTTCAGTAAGAAAATAGAAACAGATTTGTTCTTTCAGTTTAAATGATAAAATACGCACTTATAACCGTTTCATTAGTCCTGTTGTAGTTAGGTTAACTTAGTTATTCTCTGGTTTTACTGCAAAGTCAGGACATTTTCTGACATATTCTGTTCTCATCATTTTTGAACATTTTTGTTCTGAAACTTGTCCCTGACGGTAAAGGAGACTATTCTGAATCAAGTTTTACGAGAAAGAGAGGATTGCAGCACTTCAATTTTTCTTGTTTGTTCACTGGAATCTTAAGTGCTACTTTACAATAAAACCACCATATATATATATATATATATATATATATATATATATATATATATATATATATATATATATATATATATATATATATATATACAAATAAGTTCAAAAGAGGTGTATTACTGGTTGTTCATGAGGTCATAAGCACCTTACAAATAGTTAATAAGCAGTTAGAACACATGCTTTAAATAAAAGGGCAACAGTGAGCCGCTAAAGCTTAATTAGATATATAAATATCCAATTAAGCTTTAAAACAGGTTTATAACTGACGATACAGTAAATAACCAGCAAGATTAGATTAGCAGTGAAGATATTTTACAGGCTCACTATTTAGCATGCATTATGTTACTGATTTACGGTATTTATGAAGTAATTATAAACCAGTAATAAAATACTTTTAATCCCTTTATAATAAGACAGTGTTATTGTTATATGGCACCAAATGCTGTATTACATTTATGGCATATAGTAGATCATCCACAGCACCTTATTCATATTACAGAGGTTCATAAAAGTAGCATTAGCTATGGATCATTTAATACTAAATATATCAATTACAATCAATGTGCTAAGCACAGATATTGATCATGTGACTTTGGAGGTATCTTATAGAACTTTGAACCCAACATGGTCCACCTTTAGCCTTGAAATTTTTGCCAAAAGGCGAAAGGGTTGCTAGATCTTACAAAACTTAATCTGGTATGTGCTATTCTGTTTTTGCAAAGAATAAAAGTTGAATTATAAAAGTGAAATACATTCCTAGGCATTTGTTTGGTAGTTCAGATAGATAGTTTGTGCCACAGACAAAAAAAAAACTTAAACTTATTAAAATTATTGAGACAAGTGCATTAAAAAACATAATTTCTGCTTTAATAAAGGGTTAAAATCATCTTTTAACAAACCACTGGTCATCTTTACACTATTCCTGAGGCGAGCAGCTCTCATGATAGTAGTTTTTCTTGCACACTTTGTGGCTTGGAGAGTTTCGCAAAACTTCAATACATCAAAAATGCGGAGACAGTAATCTGTGCTTACTTTTTGCAGTAGCTTAGTGCAACGCAATTACTCCTCAGACTTGGTGTGGCATTCATCCAATAATAAAACCAGAAGAAATGTGCATAGGAATTGCATCAAGTCCAGTTTCAAGATCTTTGGTCATTTTTGGTCATGTTTAGAATCTATGTTTACAAGCACTCAACAGTCACATTTCAGGTTTTTATATATAATAAGGTCTATTTCAGATAAAATGTATAACATGAGGGTCATTTTGTCCTTTGCGAAAGTCAGAGCTGTTTTGTCTTTTGTCACATGTTTGTTTTGGTGTCATTGTATTGTATCACATTGTATCAGAAACCGAACCAGTGGAACAATATAAGCCAGTATTCAAATCCAGGTCTCTAGTTTTCAGCACTGGATTTTGTAACCACTGTTACACTAAATGCCCAATCAGTTAAATGAACAGTTTAATTAATTGCCAATAATAGCTAAATTCCTGACCAGAAGCGTTTATAAGTCTAAATCTGCAGGATGGCCAGTAATGGCCTGCACATACTATGACAGTTTTTCCATGCTGCTTACATGATCATAAAATTAGACTAAGCCTTAATTAAACTGAAAAAGTTATAATTAAACTGATGTTCAACAAGTGGTGTTCATATAAATTAATTAATGTCCACAGCTTATGCTTAAACTCTAAACAACTTCACTGTAAAAGTACAGCAAATTACTAATGGTAGTACTTTCACAGTTTACTGTAAATAATAGTAAACAGCACATTACAGTAAAATGTTCACCGTATACCATGATTCCACAGTAATATGGACTTCAAGATTCCTGTAATGTAGCTGTAATCCCCTGCACTTTAAACAGCAGCCAGTAATGTCCTATATACGCATATAGGACAAATAATATAATATACGTTTAATTTAACCAGACCTATAAATAACCTGTACATAAAGTAAAACAGTATTAACTTACCCAGTGTTAATGCAAATAATCAGATTTCACAATAACATTATGAGTTGATCTTCTTAGCAATCAATATCCATGAATTAATTTGTTGGCCAGAAACATCCTCAGAGAACATCCTCATCAAAATATCCTGAATGAAAAAATGGTAAAGAATGAGCTATCAGCTTCATGTTGGGTTGTACCAACATATTTACGATATTCCTTTTACCCCTTTATTAATATTGTAGAGTAGTTTAGTAGGTAGACATGAACAGCATTTCACTGAGCAGCGTTCCTTTCATTTGAGCTATAGTAAGTATGCAACTGACCTTGAAACCAGTGCCATGCCATTATGATAATAAAGGAAATGGAGCAGTACAGTTATGGCTGAGTGCAGCGCTCTATGCTTTTATAAGCTTTTTTAAAGACAGGCTAACTGATTGCCACTTTACATGTATTTATTTTATTTTTCTTACGCAGACACAGCCAGGCTGTGAGAAATAAACATACACTTTCTCAGACGTTGTGCTCCGGATTCAATATTTTCTACTAGGCCTGAATCCAGCCATCTTCTCCAAAACGCTGTTATTATTGGAGACGGATCTATTATTATTGGATACTTAGTGTGCAAGAGAAAAATGCTCATAGGTTACAGAAACAGAATGAGATCTAACCGGAGTGCTATTGTATTGCTGAGCATGAAATAATGCGCTGCAAGCAGTTTTAGGGTTTGGTAAAGTTTCATGGGTTATCATAGGCTTGTTTGATCACTCAGAATTATAAAGCCCTCATTCAAACAAAGCCATGAAATAATGACTTTCCCAAAGATGCTTTTAGTGGGTGGTTCTTAAAAGTGGACATTTGCATCCCAGGACTCTTCACCAACAACTGTTCAAATGGAGAGCTCAAGTTTTTAACCCATTATGTCTGGCCAAACTACTAAACAAGAGCCTTTCAGAACTTTGACATTGTGTCCAAACTCCAGAGAGTTTGTTCCTTTCTCTTGTGTTTAAAAGTTATACTGGTTTAATATTGTGGTATTATCTGGGTGCTTTGTAACAACATGCTGCTGTTGCTTGGTTAGCTTCATGGTCTTATTTGCTTGAAACAGATGACATGTTTTGGTTTACCATCACTGTTGGTACCATGGCACAAGAAAATTACTACAGTACAACAGTTGTGCAAAGTAGGATGTAACATACTATGAGCAGAGTAGCCTGGTGTGAACATAGCAGTCAACGAGGTAGCAACCATAACAGTACTGAAATACAGTATTTGGTTGACACAGTACTCTAGCAGCAGATATTGTTATACGTAAATATATTGAAAATGAGATAAATAAATTGTATCAAGCAAAGTGAGAAGCAAGATGGTGTCATTATTGGCGTACGTGTTTTTATCCACCTCAGTATATAAGTGGGTCTCGCAAAGGAAAGAAATATTCTCATTGAGATCTTCTTTTAATCGTAGTTCTTTCTCCTGGACGCGATTAAGTCCTGTTTAAAATCAGAACGAGCCATTTTCTCCTGTTTCTGAAGTTTGGCTCCAGATTAATAACCCACTTCTCACTTTGATCATAATGTTGTCAAATATATGGTTTAACGTTTTAGTGTCTGACTCATCTCACTCTGGTTTGTACTAAATAATAATACAACCCCAATTCCAAAATAAAATTGGAAAGCTGTGTAAAATGTCAATAAAGTTAAATAAAAACAGAATGCAATGATTTGCAAATGTCATGGACCCAAATGAGTAGACCCATTAATTCACAATTCACAGACACTAAAAGTAAGACATTTCACCATTTCATGAAAATGGTTAACTCATTTAGAACTTGAAGGCAGCAACGCATATCAGAACAGTTGGGACAGGGGCAACAATAGGCTGGAAAAGTCAGTGGTACTAATAAAAAACAGCTGGTGGAGCAATTTGCAACTACATCACATGACTGGTATAAAATAAGCATTCTAGAGAGGCAGAGTCTCTCAGAAGCAAAGATGGGCAGAAGTTCACCAATCTGCAAAAAGCTGTGTCTAAAAATTGTGAAAAATGTTCCTCGACGTTAATCTTTGAAGACTTTGGATCTACAGTACGTAATATTAGCAAAGGTACAGAGAATCTGGAGAAATCCTCATAGCATCACTGCGTTAAACACATCTCTGATTAATTAAAAGTCTCTGTTGATATGAGGGTTGCCTCTGGTGAGGGCAGCTTACACATCTGGAGAGGCACTATTAAAGCTGACCAGTATGTAGAGGTTTTAAAACAACATGTACTCCTATCCAGACAACGTCACTTTCAGGAAAGACCTTGCATATTTCATCAAGACAAAACCACGTACCGCATCCATCACAACAGCATGACTGTGCAGAAAATGAGTCTAGGTGCTGAACTGGCCTGCCTGCAGTCCAGACATGTCACCAATACTGAATGAATTCTGGGGCTTCGTGACTTCCTGAATGTTTTCTATTGGTGACATGTCTGTATGCTCCACAGTGGTAGGCGTCACCAGGCCTCTGCTTTTCTTGAGACATGTTGCTGCCGTCAAGTTTAAGTGAGGTAATTTTTTTTTAGGAAATGCTAAAATGTCTTACTTTCAACTGATATGTGTTCTGTGTTCTGTTCTTTTCAAGTCCTTGCTTTCTGTTTTTGTTTACATTTATTTACATTTAACATAGCATCCAAACTTTTCTGTAACTTGGGTTGTATTTAAAAAAAAAAAGTAAGATCTCATTGTTTTCTTATACAGCTCTGTTCTCTATCACAGAACTCTTTTAGCAGTCTGCCAGTGTAAAGGGAAACTTGTCCTTTTCTCATTCATCTCTTTCATTCATCAAAACTTCTTGCAATGTAATACTGATATTAATCTTCTCTGTTCTGCTAAGGGGGCTTTGGAGTTTAGTGGGTTTAGGAGAAAGAACTCAGAAATCAATGCTTCACATTAATACAATATTGAAATCTGCTTTCTTTTTTTGAGAAAGAAATGCATTTTTCTCCAGTCTGGCTATTTGACTAAATATTGTATTGCACCTATGCTCTGCTTTATTCTGTATCTTACTTTCTAGATAAAAAGTACTCAAGTAGTTTAGACTATTTAAGCTCTTTATACATTAGGATGCATTCTCTGAATGCACAGCAAAGCTGTTTTGTAAGTCACTCTGTGTAAGAGCTTCTGCTAAATTCTGTGAATGTAAATATACTGTTTGTAAAGTGTTTTATTGGCTCGTTTTTTTTAATAATGGTGTTTTCCTTTGCCATTGTCATGCTTGGCTTGCTTACTAGTGGTTTGAACCTAAAATTATGTAAAGCTGCTGTCTAATGACACCCGTTGTAGGAATGGCAAGTAATCTTTATACACCAAGGACATATGGGGCTTTACCACCCACTTTGAGAACCATGACTTCAAACAACCAATTTGCAAATTAGATGTGTGAATGCACACAAGTTTTTAAGGTTTAGAAAACCACAACATAACATAAAGGTTCTATACCCATTACAGCTTTTCCTACAAAGTGCCTTTTCAAGAGTTTTTTAAGAGTATAAAATATAAGAAAATATTTATTTTTATAATGTATGTGAAGTTAAATCATCATAATGTGAGTAATGACTTTCATCTTAATAATTATATATGCCCTATATTTTTGCATTTGTTTATGAAGAGTCTGGTCTGCATCTTGGCTACATTTTTAATGTAAGCATATTTTATACTGTTGATGCATGGCAGTTTCATCCTCTCCCACAGTCTTTCTCATCCCCTCCTACTCACTGTTTCATTTAGTCATTTCATCCCTCCTTTGCTGTCCTTATGCAGGTATTCAGCAGAAAATGTATAAACAGCCAAATGTGTTCAGAGCAACCAATCTGTGTATACAAAGGAAAAATGACACCCAGTTGGAAATCTCTGTTTTGCACATGGGTTGATAGGAGACGGTCGTCTGTACTAAAAAGAGGAAAATAGTCACATTCTTTCCATCTTTGGTTTCTCAAAATCGTAACAACAATTTTAATCATAACCAGGCATAATAATATGTTGCTGGAAGAATAGACTTAGTGCCACAGGAAACCAGAACCCAGTATTTCCTCCAGTCTAAGAATAGGTTCTTATTCAGAAGCAGTTTGTTTCTTTCCTAATTACGGATACAGAATTCTTATACATGAAGCAAAGCTGACTTTAAATCAGTGTCTTTGCTCTGTTATACTTAATTACAGGCCCTGAGAATCAAAAGCTCCAGCTCAGCCTGGTGATCCATGCTGCTATCTTACATTGCTTCCCTCTACAGGAGAAAGAGAAGAAATACATGCTGCCTGTGGATAACCTGAGGCTCAGAGACATTGAGAAAAGCTTCATGTCCAGCAAGCACATCTTTGCGCTCTTCAACACTGAACAAAGGTCAGTGAAGTTTGGTCGTTATATTCACTTTCTGAAAACAGGATACTTTTGAATTATATTCCTTATTGCTATGTTAGACTTTGTACTTCAAACCTTTTCTGTTTGTTTCAATGCCAACAATGTTACTAGGTGTTTTTCTTTTCTGAAAACAGGACTGTACTTTAATAAGTTTTGATGAAATAACTTTTCAATTGATGAAATAATATTTTTTCAATATGTCAGAGTATATCAGATGAAATTTAGATGAATTAGCTTATGAGCTTATTAGCTTATATTAAAAGAAACACACCTAAACTAGTTAGTTTAGATTGTACAGAAAACTAATTTCCAGAGAAACCATCTATTTAGTTTTTATTAAGGGTGCACTGGTTAGCAGTATTGGTTATGCATCATCCAGCATTTGAATAGGAACCGCACAGCACCCAGAATAGAATAAATATATCACCCAGCACTACAATTAAACAACCTTTGTGCTTGTGCTCACTAGGAACGTGTATAAGGACTACCGGCAGTTGGAGTTGGCCTGTGAGACGCAAGATGAGGTGGACAGCTGGAAGGCCTCGTTCCTGCGTGCTGGTGTTTACCCAGAACGCATTACAGTATGCTACAACTTCACTGATCAATCTTTCTGTATATAAATTCTAATCTAATATAGTGCATAACCATTAATGAGTGTTAATGAATGTTAATTGTTATTACCTTCTCTAACAGTGACTATCATGTTGTAGTGCGTTTGTTTACTAGATCTCATCAAGAATTAACAAGATCTATATTGCTTTGCCCATCATAATTCCTCTTTTTTTAATGTATCCTTCCTTTACTGACACCTGTCCATACTATAAGGACAAAGAAAAGGTAAGTGGGAATGCCATTCAGGTCATATTCTAATTTTTAATTCAGGTGCCGTTTAACAATAGCATACTTGTGCTAAGTTAGTTATTACTAAATCTGTGTCCTGAGCTGCTTTTACAATACATTCTTTGCATGTTCTCACTGTGCAGGAAGAGTTGTCTTGGGTTAAATCTATTTCATCTACTGTAAAATTGTTCTTGCTGTCTTCTGCAGCAGAGTGATACCAGTGAGGAGAATGGCTCAGACAGCTTCATGCACTCCATGGATCCTCAGCTGGAGAGGCAGGTGGAGACCATCCGTAATCTGGTGGACTCTTATATGGGCATTGTCAACAAGACTGTCCGCGATCTCATGCCCAAGACCATCATGCACCTTATGATCAATAACGTAAGTGTTGCTTCATTGTTGATTAGATAAACTAGAAATGCTTTATTTATTGTGGTAAAATGAGGCAGAAAATATAGGCAAATTTAAATTAACATAATTAACATAATGCAAATATCTAGCTAATTATTGCTGATTCACACGGACATTCTGTTTTCTTAATCAACCAATCAAGTTTAGTCAAGTAATTCTGACAGGCCTGTATGAGAGTGAGAAATTGAAATGAAGACCAGAAACGGTCTTTGCTGTTACTGTATTATTACTTTTCTATACTCTCTTTTCGGCTTTGCACTTAGATAGTTTCTGTTCTAAGGCCATTATCTGGTGTATTTTTACAAATGTATAAGTAAAAGTCTTCTGTTGTCCTGCCTTCATTCTCCTCAAGACTAAAGAATTCATCCATGCGGAGCTGCTAGCCCATCTCTACTCATGTGGAGATCAGAACACTCTGATGGAAGAGTCTGCTGAACAGGCACAGCACAGGGATGAGATGCTGCGTATGTACCATGCTCTCAAAGAGGCCCTCAACATCATTGGGGACATCAGCACCACCACTGTCTCCACTGCTCTGCCTCCTCCAGTGGATGATTCCTGGCTGCAGGTGCAGGGAGGACCATCAGGACGCAGGTCTGGCATTAACTAATGCCTTAAAGCTTTGTCTCTCAAATGTAAATGTATTGACATATTGAATAAAAAAGTTAATTCGATTCATAACACCAAAGGAGAACAACGCCAAAGTGACATTGGGGGTAGAAGATTCAACATGTGTTTTTAAATTTTTAAAATGAAAAAATATATATATATTTTGGTCAAGTGTGCTCTTAACAGCAATGAAAAAACTGTGAAATATACAGTATTGGTAAATAGATTTTACATTATCCAAGCTATCAAGCTATTTCTTCTTGGTTCTTGCATTACTTTTTTTTTTTAAATAACATCTAAAACTTACTAAAATACAGCCAGTTTAATTTTACCTTGTAATTTATTCCATATTTGTATGTTTGTTATCTGACTGTAAGTATGTTGGTACAAATAACAGATGAATGGTGAAAGAATTTAGGTTTCAGATAAGGTGTAGGTATTGCTGAATACTTTCTTTAAATAACACAATAACAGAGTTCTGAATTAAACTGAAAAGAGTATGAGGAGCTGGAAGTGGGTACATTTGTTGGATGCTTCAGATTACAGACTAATCTGCGTGTTATTTATGGTGTTTTTTTACCACCAAGCAGTACAGTACAGCAAGGCACGGTTACATATACCATAATCAAGTACCTTTGTCTATTTCTCACCCCACAGTAAAACCATGAATGTATGTAGAATTCTCTTCAACATATGTGGTCACATCATTTCTTATGGGAATCTACCCTTAAACATACAACAGTCACGATAAGGAAGAAACTTGGAACCTTGATTTGCCTTTTTACCCCAGTGAGGAGGGTAACCAAAGTCACTACATAGATTCAATGGTATGGCTTAAATGGCAGTAGAAATTATGACAATAGAGCTGGACCAAGGATTTTAACTACACCATACAGTGCAAAAAAAATATGCCATTAGACGACCAATTAGCCGTCTAGATATTGGACTACTGGAATTTTTTCAGTACTCAGTAGTAATTTAGTCAGTACCATAAAAGTAATATCAATGACCATCTCTATTTTAAACACATAATCATTATATCTCTCTTTTATTTTATTCAGGTCCCCTATGTCCAGCCCCACACCTCAGCGTCGGGCCCCTCCTGGACCTCCTCGTCCTGGTGGTCGTACTGCTCCAGGGCCCCCTGCTGCTGGAGCTCCACCTGTTCCCTCCAGGCCCGGAGCCTCCCCTGACCCCTACAGCGGTGCCCCTCCTCAAGTACCCTCCCGGCCCAACCGTGCTCCTCCAGGTGTACCCAGGTGAGCCTGAGTTGAAAACATAGTGAGTTAGCTTATAGTTTTTTAGCTAGATAATCTTCTTTCACGAGTGCATTACCAGTTTGGCACAGCATCCATATACAGTATAATGTAAGGAATAAATTGTATTGTTTGTTAAGAATAATGCTTCTCTGTAAGTGTTGTGTGTACACTTTTAAAGCTAATCACAGAAAAAACATTCTGCTAATCTGAAAAGGTAGCCTAAACCTAACATGGTATTTTATGGAAGTTCTGAAAGGCTTGAATGTGTACAGTGCTGTTGGCGAAGAGAGCAATGATCTACAAACTTCCCTTCTTACACTTCCCCTACAATCTCACCACCGTGATCCTACACCTTTCACATTGGAAAGGTTACTAACACTTTTTTCCTTCTGACTCTTCCTTTTCTACTCTCTTGTTGTTCACTACTGAGACCCCTCTATACAGTTCACTCATCTCTTAAAGTTCTTTTTCATCAGGTGTTAAAATTCTCCATGTTTTTGTATGACTCATCCAGAAGCACTATAGCTTCACTCCTCTTTATGTTATTTGATGTTTATCATATATCACATCTCATTGCTCATACCTACATCAGCTTTGTGAGATCATGCTCTTATAGTACACTTTGTGAAAGAGTGCTGGGACTGAATAAAGAAAGCTGATGATATTTATTACTTTGGTTGCTGTTGCCCGCTCTGCCCATGCCTTCTCCACTCTTAAGTCCCACTAAATCCCTCCTACAATGACTCCGGTTATTCTTTCAGAATTTCTATCAGTGACCAATGAGGAGGTCTGCAAATGGTATGTCTGAAGCATATTGTTCCTGTGTGACATCATCATTATCATCATCATCATCATATCTATGCATGGTTTTAACTCTAATCACATGTTCATATCTTAGCTGTTCATCACTGTTGAACTCTTTTTAACCTGTTGAAGTCATTTTAGTACATTTTCTGTTGTTGTGTTTGTGGAGGTGACAAACTGAGTAAGATGGTCTGGACTTCATCTTTACCATCGTATGGGGTTTCTTTGTGCTCTCTGATTGTGATGGCTTTGAAGATGGGTGGTCTGTTCTAGCAGAAGTACACTTCTTCGCACCTTAATGAGCCTTTTATTGAAGGTGTATGGAAAAGTTACTTGCAAATTAATCATCTAATAATAACCATAAACATCAGCTAACCTTCCCTCATCCAACCAATGCATTATCAACAGTGGTTATGAATGTGTTAGAATGACTAATCATTTTTTGTAAGGCATAAACATGCTTAATATAACTTGATTATAACTTAAAATTAAAATAACTTAAAATATGTTTTACACATTTATAACAAAGCTAATGGGCTTGTACTGAACTAATAACACTTAAACTGTTCTCTTCAACCGTTCTAGCCTTTAAATGACAATCAGTCAAAGCTTTAAATCAGCATAAATATATAGAGATGGCACAAAGACAGTTTTTCTTTTCAGATAACGAAACCAATACAGATTTTTTATCTTATTTACAAACTACTAAGTTTCATAATAAGTCATTTTTAGATAGAACACATATCACATATCATTGCTGTCCAAAGAAAAACATCTTCTTTTCATTTTTTACTTTTTTTACATCATGCATGTTGTGCTTAGCAGCTTACTTTTACATTGTGAGACAATTTTACAGGTAATAGAAATGTTTCAAAATCTTACATTAAAAGTAAAAAACGTTTTACCCTCTCCTCTAAAGGTTTAGTTTAGGCGATGCATGTTTCTCTTTAGACAGTGGTGATATTAATAAAGGTACCATAGTGTCATCCTGTACTGCCATACAGGATGTAATAGGTAGCCAACAACAAGACTTGTACAATATGGTGAAATGTGTGTAGAATTAGACCTAAAATTAATTGAGTCTGCAATCCTAGTATAATGGACTACTTACCTAACCTCTTGAACTTTAAGTGAATGCAAGTGACTACTGTTTTTATCACATGACCTATTTTCATTTATGGCAGGGTTTATCAGTCTAATCCAAACAGGGCCGGTGTGGCTGCAGGTTTTCATTCACAAACAACTGCTAACTTACATGACGTGTTATGGTTCAATAATAATGGTTGCCAGAATGTATTTTTTTTATTTGAGACAGCAGCAACATTGACAATCACTTGCCCAGTCAGGTAAGCTGAAATTTAGCCATGGAGCAATTTCAACTGTGTACTGTATTTCTTTCATCCGCTTTTATGTGTAAATATTCTTGCAGTGGAAAAGAAAACCAGTTATACACTAAGTAAAATTTAGCCAATTGTGTTGGTATTTGGTAGTTGGTAAGTGGTAGCTGGTAGCGTGAGATTTGCTCAAAACTGTTCCTTAATCACTATATAATGCAATATTTTAGGTTTCCACTATGACTGAAAACATAGAGCAAAAGATCTAGTCCACTCAAGCTCACAAGTCATCAAGTGCACCACAATAAATACCCTACTGGAGCAAAGATATCCATTGTGCACTACATTGCTTGGTTTAAATATTCATGTGCAGCTTCTCTGAGTATGATTACTGAGCCTAGCTACAATGGAAGCACCTCCACAGACCTCTTGTCAGACCTGTTACTGAGATATGTAAGCTCTTCTCATGCATGCAGTCAGACACAGTGGTTGCTGGTGACAGGACATTTATCATGTTTATGCACGGAATCTGATAAGTAAGCCCGTATGACACAGTTTGTGAAATCAGTTACTACCGTCACAAATTCTGTTCCCTATAATAGTTTTCTATTTAATGATCCAGATTTTTGAATGTAGGTAAAGTGAATAGGGAATAATTTTGGACTAAAGTCTAAAGGCTGCCTGGCCACATTGAAAAAACTATACAGCAAAAACTAAACAAAACTATAACAGCAAAATCTTTTGTGTCCAGATAGGAAGCATGGTGATCAGCTAATTTGTCAATTTTAAGCTTCTACTGTCATATAGTTGAATACAATGAACAAAAATAAAATTGTTAATCACATTATCTTAAATTTCATGATTGTGACAGGTCTACATTACCAATGATGGGCTTTGGAACCATGCCATCTCTATAATATAATCATATAATATATGTTATTAATTTAACGTCTAGGGTGGGATTTTCTTTAATTAAAATGTAGTCTTTGGCTTTATTACAAATACCACTCAGGATTTTGTTCACTGACATGGCCATTCTGTTTCATAGGTTCATTTCAAATAGGCTCATTTTCAGTCTATGTTAAGTGTTCATTAGAACTATATGTCTGTGTGCTCATCGCCAGTTTTGTTTGTTTTGGTCTTGATTGTATGTCTTGTCCTTTCTGTCTTTCTGCATCTGTCTGTCTGTTGTCATCATCTTTGAAGTTGGCGAGCACCAGCCTCACCATCAAGATCCGCCAGATCCACAGATTCCATTACAGAGCACTAACCCGGGATCTGCAGTCAGAGGATAACTACTGCCTGCTCTACACCTTCCACTCACGTGCATACATTAACAAGCACATCCCTGGTTGCAAACCCTGAGGATGCAACTCCTTTAAATGCAGATGTTTACTTAAAGGCATACATGTCCTTTGAACAATCACGTGCTCAAAGGAGAAGACAATAATGCTAGTAAAATTTAATGTTCACAATAAATAGTACAGGCGATTATCTGTGCCACTTCATTACCAGCATAAGCTCTTTATATTTCACAACGAACATATCAAATGTACCAGTATTTTGAGTATTACAGATTTCCAGCCTACATTCTTAATGATTTATGGTAATATACGCACACAAATGCTAAATGGCCTTGGCTTGGTTGTACAGAGGTCTTTAGTAATATAAGTAATATGACCTCTGGCCCCCCTGCTGTGTCTCTTCCTTCTCTCCCATGACTGATCTGCATGCTGCTTGCACCAAACAAAAGCCCCCTGCTAAACGCTCTCTCACTGACTTACTGCCACTTCCCTGGGATTAAAGTCTATTCTGTTCTTACACCAACACATAGCCATTA
Source organism: Megaleporinus macrocephalus (assembly GCA_021613375.1). Taxonomy (NCBI): domain Eukaryota; kingdom Metazoa; phylum Chordata; class Actinopteri; order Characiformes; family Anostomidae; genus Megaleporinus; species Megaleporinus macrocephalus. Next base: position 16,961,067 of record CM038725.1, on the reverse strand, counting down.
TTCCTCCTACTCTGAAATAATGTCCTCAAGTTAAAGGAGAATCCCACCAATTTTTCCTGAATTATTACATCCTCGTAAACAAGGTTAATCAGAGTCGTATGATGCAAAATGTGTTATTGTATAAAAATGTACAGGCTCAGATTTCTCTACAGTGGTGGTGATAGGAACCAGGGGTCATGATGTCTAAAACCTGTATGTGCCTTCTGAGATTATATGTAATGCTGTTGATGGTAAAATAGTCATATAGTCGTGTTTTGCCTTGGATTAAGATCAATTTACACCAAAACTTTAGCACAAATCTTTCGTAAAACAATGTGTCAGACATCGGGCAGCACATATCTAACCATTTTACATAAGACGCATTCAACTCTTCAGATGTCTGCTTCCCATCACCACCACTGTGAACATGTCTGACTTCTCTAGTGTCTCTAAACTGAATATTTCACACCAAACCACTCTGAATGACTTTGTTTACATTTCAGCCAATTAACTGTGTATTGTTTAATTAAAAAGCAGTGGAGTTTCCTTTTAAAACACCATATGTTGTATGTTATTACTCTAGAAAAAGGAATAAGCTGGGTGGTTGAAGTGAATTGCTTGATTTGAGGACTGTTGAAGCATCTCTGGTTTGATTGTAGTTACTTTCAGTGCATGTATGCTTTATTTACTTTTTTGTTGCCAAAGTAAGATTCCTCACCAATAACTCCTAACTATACTCCTCTTCAGGATTGATAGGATGGCGCTTATGAAGCTTGGACAAACTACTCTGGGTGGTTTGGACAACATGAAACGCATGAAACATTACTTCATAAGCTATTTTAGCAATAATATTGTCTTTTATTGAAATGGTGCATTGACCTTTGTTCTTTGGAACTACTTGTCTTTGTGTAACTTCTATTTGTGGTAAACACAGAGCACATGTACAGTAATGTAGTCTATATTTACAAATACATATAATTGCTGTTGGAACAAAACCTTTTTATAAACGAAACCTCTAGAAACGGTTAACTCTCAATAAAAGTAAATGTAAGAGATTTTGGAGCTTTTCTATTGGACAACAATCAACAATAGAAAGATATAAGGTTTTGTCCTGAAGGCTTTTGGACTCACGTTGCCTCACTACTTGAAATGTGAGACTAACAATAATGTAAATGCCTTAAATGAGTTATGGCGTATTAATAACTGTAAATGCTACAGTCTGCTGTTGAAATCATAACAGAAATGCTTGCTAGTCTGTTTTAATGCTTCATTCCCACTCACCCCCACCACAACATTTGTTACTTCTTTTCGCTCTATATTTTCCTCTCTTTCTCCCAGCCGTCCGAACAAAGGAAGCCCTTCTCATGGAGAGAGCCCTCATCCTTCGTTTGAGTCGTAGAACCCAACCTCAACCTCCCTCCTTCCCTCCCCTCCTCTTCCTCTCCTGCTCTCTCTCTACTGCCTTCTTCTGACCTAGAGGACGTTGAAAAGCCTGGACGGCCCTAGGTGCTGCATAGCTGTCTGCTTGTGTCAGCTATGAGCTAGAATCTGTTTACAGTACTTACGGGTAGTGTGCGATTTGATCCAGAGGAGATGCAGAGGGAATTTAGCAGCGATTGCCGGAGAACTGAGGAGTCTGTCTGTCTGGAGTGGAATGCTCAATGTGAACTTTTTAATCACCGTGTCAAGTCACCTGCAGTGTTACTTGTACTGAAGATGCTGTGCAGTGTTTCTATGTTTACACTATAGATAATGTCAAAGTGTTCTATATAGAGCTGTCACTTACACGTAAGGAATACTCACAGCACGCATTTTGCCTAGTTAATACCGCCAATTCAGGCTTGAGGATACGTGCAACTCTCCTGATTTATTCTTCCTTTCATGGCTGATGGAAGTATAACCTTAGCTATTTCGTGGTGCTTAATGTTTCAGAAAAGTTATTTAAACCACACAATGTTATTATTTTTGTCCTCAGTCTTGAACCGTTTGTATTGCCAAACAAGCTAAAAATGGTAATGTGGCTAATGATGAATGAAAGCTGATTGATTACAGTAGGGGGTAGTTATTAGTTACGTTTGATTCTTCTGTGGGTATCAAATGACAATGCTTGTACTACAATGTTATATTCAGTACTTTAGCCATTAGTCTTACTTAATAAATTTATATTCCTGTTTTCTTTTTGATTGAATTCCATTCTTTTGTGTTGGTTCAGCCAAGGTAGCTTTTTATTTCAGACCAAAAGCAGAAAAAGAGCAAACCTAGCGAACTAGATGTGCTAATGGAGGCTAAGAGGTTTCTCTGTAATTCTGAGTACTTTTTAACCATTTAAATCCTTCTGTAGTAACCTTTCCTTTAGCTTGAGTCATCATTTTATTAAAGTAACAATACTTTTGCCTGAGTAAGGGTTTAGGCTGCTCAGCTCACCTCTGGTCAGTTAACATTATGCAAATGAAATCATGCTAACTGGCCCCCACATGCTTTCTTTCACTGTTAACCACATACTTGTTTTTGGCATCGAAGTGAAGTATTTCTTTGAATGGGATGTAAATATGTTGGAATATGTGTTGTGCAATGTGTCTGATGGAGAAACTGCATTAAAACTATGTTGAAGTCAGGATTTGTAGAGCAGGCCTATGTTTCTTTAGGGGAATGTAGCTGGAATGAACCATTTCTGCAAGGAGACTTTGAAAGGAGTATTTAAAAATCACACGGTCTCTTACACAAATCTGAAAGTAATATTAGCTATTATGCTATTTTTCAATGTTATACACAGGTTTGTAATGTATTGGTGTATGTTTGTGGTGCATTTGTGCTTCTGTTACTTTGTGTGTCCACAATAACTGTGTGTGCAATAACTAAATATCAGACCTAAAATTTAAAGAAGTGATTGTAAAGAGAGGAGTGCTATGTGTATATATTATGAGGCCTGGATTGTCCTCTTATTTAAATGAATAGCGTGAATGTGTGTGTGTGTCTTTCTGCTGCCTCCTGTATCTTATTGCCATTGGTCTGGCCTCAGAAACTGGCCAGTGCTTTGTGATGAAATTAAAGTCTGGAAGTGTGTGCAAGTGTCTGTTTCATTATATAACCAAAGTACATTCCTGCTGAAATCACATGGCGGGTAGAGTAATACAAAGGTTAGCATGCTTATCCCAAAACAAAATGTTTTAGATCTTTTTATTTCTACAGTCAAAATTGATAAATAGAGACATTAGTCTTTGCATTATACTTATCCAGAAAACCCACCCAATGTGTCTGATTCAGCCATTCCTGACAGTTTTGACCAACTTATCATTCAGTATTCCAAAGATTTTGCAGCTGACTCCAAATTTTGGATTCCACGTCCAAGTGACAGTAGCCAAATGGAGTTGATTTCAAGAGTCACTACCACACAATGAGTTTAATTTCAAAACTTGTAGTCCTTCCCAGCTTATCATTCAGTATTGCAGAAATTTTGGAGCTGATTTTTGGAATCTGATTCCATATGATGGGAATTGATAGAGTTAATGCCAAGAGCCGATTTCACACAATCAGTTTAAAGTTAAGACCTAGAGACGTACGTGACTGACACTGGCTGGCTAGGTTGTACCTAAATACTCTTCTGTCAGCTTTTTCAGGTCAGTAGATATTTGGACACTGGCAATTTGTCACTAATGCTACATTTTTCTTCAATCTAAATTAACATTCATGTAGATCATTGATGAATCAGTCATAAATCCTGCTAGTTTTCGATGATGGTATGCTCATCTGCTGCAATGAGCTCTTGGTTCCTGGAAGTCTGGAATCAAGCAATCGATTGTGTTTGGGATCGACATCCAGCCCAATTATTTTGACCAGTTTAACATTCAGTAGATATCAGAGCATCTTATGCTAACACTAGACTGTCCAATCTAAGTCTGTATAAGGATATTCTTTCAGGTAAAATTGGAAAAAGGTGTTTCAAGGGTTTCCAAGTGTTACATGACTTAAATATCATGAATAGCCAACATAAGTAAATCACGTATGTATCAATTCTTTTACGCAAGCATCACTTCTCAAAAGATAACTATAGTATCTAATGTATCAGTATTAATCTGCACCTCCCTATTTAAAGCTACAGCACTTACGGTTAAGCTGAATTTGAAAAAAGTAGTATGCACATCTTATTGTTCTGTTGTGTTTATGCCATGTTCTGTATCTCCATTTGGTGGCGCTGCAGAGTGGCTTCAGGTCTCAAAGAAAGGTTTAAGGTTCAAAACCAGTTCACTATGCAGGGAGGTCTCTAGAGACTTCAGTGTGGAGAACAGAGGAACTCCCATATCTGCAATTAACTAACATGGATACTGCTAAACACTCATACAGCCACAGATTTTTCTACTTCAACTGGCCCGCCATTTCAACAAAATCCTTTAAAAATTACAAACTTTTGTTTGGGACTGTTTTCTTAACAACTTCACCATTTACTTTGGAACTTTAATTCTAATCAAGATGACAAAAAGAGATGTATGATGTCGTGTTAAACTAGTTGATTTGCTCCAAACAAAACTGCTGCATTTCTTCTGTGTCTCCAGTTACTCTAAATACAACATAGACCATTCCCCATACATCTGCTTCCAATGACATACTTGCACAGTGAGGCACGGTTCTTTTGCAAACTTGGAAAATGGTTTTCACCTGGTGGGCTGTAGTGAAAGGATTCTGTATCCCTTCAAAAATAAATCTTTAAAATAAATCAATAAAAAACTTTATTGGAAGATCCAGCTTTGGTTCCCTAAAGAACCTTTCAATTGACCATTATCCAAGACCAGTGACTCAAAGCATATCAACAGGTAATGCAATTTGATTCACCAGGATTTTTGTTCCGTGACTAAGCATGTGGGGAAAGGTCTAAATTATTGTCTGTGGCAAGCAACCACATGAACCATCCAACAAAAGGTTCTTCAGAGAACCAACAGCGGTTCTTCTGACTTCAGTCTTGGCAGGAGTGTAAAATAGAGGTCTTTTACACCCATTCACCCAAACCTGAAGACAGTTAAGGTGACCAGACAGTCTGCTATATGCTGCTTGTTGTGAAAGAGGCACACTGGGGGGCTTTGTTTATGGTAAGTGGGTCAGCACGATGTAATGCAATTGTTTTGTCATTGTGTATACAGTTACTGCTGGTGACGCTTGTCTTCGGCGTGGGGGTGGATAGCAGGGCAAACTATAAATAATGTGGTCATGTAGCTACAGTACATTTACTACACAGTTAGTACAGATTCATGTGATCATACCTTTTTTGTTTTTTGCAATGTTTAAAATTGCTGTTGCTTTTTTTCAGGCTAAAGATCAAGATGCAGATAAAGTTATGCGCAATGACTGCATAAATACAAAATCCCACAGGTGTCAGGTGGCTCAGTGTGGACACAGATAACAGAAAAAAACACCATCTCCAGCAATTCCATTCTGTGAATAGATAAAAAAGATATGCTTAGAGAAGCTTACAAAGATGTTGTCCTGGGTGACTTACAAAGCATAGGGAGAAGTCCAAATAACTCAGAATTGGAATGGAAAGTCTTGTTTGTCCACATAGACACATATTCCATGCTTTATCCCGGTAAAAGCATATGATGGACATACCTCATCATAACCTACATTTTGTCCATCAGTTATTTGCTGATAACAGTCTTAAATCCTTTGAATATATGCATGTAAAGTTTGGCTTACCAATTTTTTTTTTTATTCAGATAATAAAGCACTGACATAGAGAAGACATGTAAAACACAGTGCTTCATTCAGTGCTCTTTTACTGAACAGTGGAGGCCACTGGGATAGCATGCAGGTTTATCAATAACCATAACTTTCTATGACAGCTGGTACTGCAACACTGCACCCAGAAACCAGCACAGCACAATACAGAACAACACACACTCTACAGCAGAGAGACTAATCTCTGGGTCCTCCTCCCCAGTGTGGCAGATTTCTCTGCAGCTCACGTTGTCTTTCCTCATGGTATTAGGGACAGCAACAGTGGTATTGGCACTCCCTTGGCAGTGCTCCGCTTTGTCTGCCACTCACCGGGCTCAGATGTCGGCAAGATTGCTGCATGTGTACACCAGCCTTGCTTAGACTTGCTGCTTGCGCATGCTCAAAGCATCAAAGAGCCACAGCAAACACTGCGCTGCTGCCCCAGCAGGTCCTTGTGTCCCACTGCCATCGTGGCTTTATCTCTGTCCCCATCCTCAAGCTGGGTTCTGTTGTTGAGCCTTGCTGCACGCTACCTCGACCCCCACTCTCTGCACAGGTCTCACAGTGCTGCCTATTGCCATTCTTCACCAGTCCTCTTCTAACACCACTGCAGTGGGGTAGAGCAATAAGCTGTGGGAAAACACAGCACTTTAACAAATGCTCTTTTAATGCACAAGACAACAGTGGAGACCACCACCAGCTACTGAATGACCAGAACAGTGGGCAGGTCATTGATACAACTCTTCCTAATAGTAGGCACCAATAATGCACCACTACCTCCACAACCTGGCACAGCATGGAACAATGATTACGTGCTGCATTAATAATGTCCATAACAACAACTATTTGCATGTTTTTAAGTCTCTTATTGCGCATTTGGCACTTTCTAAGAGCATGTGCACAGGGCGACATTTCCTGCACGCCCATACAGGGCAGTGGTAGTACCCACTGTGCTTCAAAAAACATAAAAAAAACCCCATATTAATGCTAAAACCATAAACCACCAATTGTTTTGATAGCGAGCATTCAGGGCAGGCTACCTTCAATGGATTAGGTTCATGTGATAAACTAAAGTGGAAAGAAATACTAAATGCTTAAAACTTTCATAATATTACATGTTAATTATCAGATATCTCATTACAAAATTATAGGTATGGTGTTGCTGCTGCATTACACATATATCCGTGTTTTGTAGTGTTATGTTGCACCCAAACAGAACACAGACCATCAGGGAAAAACATTTATTCAATGTATTCTTTTTCCTATACAGAAAAGCATGCTAAACTGACATCCTTCTAAAATCTTAACCAAACTCGCATATTTATTTTTAACATATGTCATTCTCTGACCTGTTAAGTCTCTGATATGGTGATTGCCAGAACTTCTTTAACTGTATAACACAAGAAAAGATGAGGAGATCAGTGTTCTTGCATTAGAATAGAGTCCATCCTGTGTCGTTATACCCTTGTTTAGCGACCAGCCCACTCTTTTGTACTGTCTCTCCGGTGCTGTCCCCCACTGTGAAAAACATTTTAGGGCTATTCAAGGCTTGGCATGTTTCTGTTTAGATAATTACCACTTTGTTTTCACACTGTATGCTCTCAGCACTCTAACATGCAGAAACAACTGCACATGTATGATATGCACGCCTAGAACGTGAAATGAAATAATTACCCACATACTTTTCCAAGTGTCATCGACCTTGAGTGAAAACACTTCCACGCAAGTCAGTTGGGGGAAAAGAATGGCCTTCTTGTTGGCTTACAGTACATTTACACAGTGGCCTCTACAGTCTGTGGGGCTGAAAAGGGGGAAAAAGAAATGCAAAATTCTTCAATGATTCCTGGCAACCACAGTCACGCCAGCAGTTCCTAATTCTGAGACCCATGCAAGCAGAGGACTTTTTAGTTCCTTCATTCCAGAACAGGTCAAATTCAATGCCTATTCCCATTCTACACTATATTTGTAAAGTGTTAGCCTAACTGATAGTGATTCACACTTTTACAGCTCGATGTACAGGTTTTACAGCTGAATGCCAGCCATCAAGGGTACTCAAGGAATTAACAAGGGCTTTCTGAAATTATATAAAAACAATCTTTAAAGTTTGTACTAGTTTTAAATTAATATAGAAGTACAAATATATAATAAATATAAATCTAGTATATGTTCCTGCCCAAAGTGTAGATCATGACAAAGTTTCATTTGCCCCCCCATTAAGTTATCTTAAACTCACTCCCCTGACCCAGAGAAAACAAACATACTTCATACTATATAACTTTTTGAACTTTTCTGTATTTTGATGTGTTTAATAATAAATATTTAAAAATAAAATGTTATGCAATGTTATAAATGTAAACAAAAGAAAAGAACAGCATACCTTAATTTGTATACTGTTTTGAATACAAGATACAAAGCTTCGGCATTACTGCTCTAAATTGATGGAATTTTATACATATCTATCCTGGACGTACCTATAACCGTACATTTTTAAAATACATGGTTCTTCAAAGGTTCTTTAGTAAAAGGAACACTTCTATTTGGAGTCAAGAGTTCTATAAAGAATGGATTCTGACAATGATTCTATACAGCACTAAGAAGAGAGCTTCTATTGTTACAATGTCCATAGAGCCATTATCAGAAAGATTCTATATAGAACCATAAACACATTCTCCATCAATCTGAAATTCTTAAGCAAGCAAAAAAAAACCACAAACAAACAAAAAAAAAAGTGTAGACCAGCACACTAATCTAAGACGTTCTATTGTAGTTTCTGTTGATCTGGTGCTGGTTTAGCTGGTCACCCCAGTATGGTCATACTGGTTGAACAGCACACCATAGTAAAAACAGAACACATGCTGTTGATCAGTTTGATCAGCCTGAACTGCTGATGTCCAGCATCAAAAACTCAGCATACACTGCTTTTGCTGATGACCAGCCATGTTAATAGTAATATTGTATAAATAGTATTTTTGTTAAAAACTTAGTGATCACTCAGTGTTTAAAAAAACGAAAAGATCTTCATATTTGTGCTCACCTATAGGGACCAAAGGAACTGTAACGCTTTATAAATATGTGATCACCTCCTGTTATCTAAGCTTAACAAGCAGAAAAGCCACGCAGGACCCCTGAAGCTAACACCACGGAATGAACTGCGATCTCTCTACAGGAGCAGGAATAACCCCTGTATGCTGGAACATGTTCTCATTCCTCTGTTTCTAAAGTCTGCCGAGGTTTTACTTGAACGCCTGAGTGTTTTAAAATCCAGCACGCGGATTGGTCACACTCGTGTGTGTGTTTTTTTTCTCTATGAAGGCGCATTTCCTCTGGAGGATGGAGGAGGAGGAGGAGGCGGGCGAGGGAGTTTGAATGTGAGGCGGCTCCATACATGAACTACAAGGCTGTGACAAGAGTACAGAATAGGAGGAGTGGACCGTCTATTTTATAATGATGGAAAATGGCAGAATACAGACGCAGCCTACAGCTATGGCTAAAAGGTAGGACTCCAGCTTTTAACTGTGTTTGATGGTCTCTTAGAAAGGCTACTTCTATCCAGTCAGCAACGCTAACGCAGAATGTGAACGCGTTATTTACATTCCACTCACGATACTGCATGCAATTCCCAGCCCCCCTATTACTGCATGGTCTATCAGACCTTCTCTGTTATAATAAGCTGTATTATATATGCGTTTTCATGCATTTAAATGGACCAACGCTGGAAAGTAACTTAAATCTGGGTTTATTTTGTGTGTTATTGCACAAAAGCAAGTAACAGTAACAGGAATAGAAGTAGAATTGCTCACACTTCTCTATTTTTATGTAGAACAGGGCACATTTGCATGTTGATTGCTGTAGTAGTGGAGTGTTGGGTTACTGCTGTAATCCGCGCCCCCCAGCTCCACTCTGATCACTGGAGCGCTCAACCTTCAAGTGCCTAATGGCAGGATAAAGACATCTTTTCCTGCAGCTGTAGAGTCTAAAGCAGAAGTAATAGTTCCCGGTCCATTGTGCAGTTTCTTGCACTGGGGTAGTTTAAGCTATGATAATTTTATAGCTCACTTGTAGAAAACCATCATTCTGCTCTACACTGGGTTTTGCTATGTGGAGTAGAAGTCTGTAGAGATCTGTAAAGAATTCAGAGTCTGACCTCCCCCTGCAGTGGGTTCCATGATTTACAAAGGTCTCCAGCCAGGCTGTCAAGAGCTATCCTTCAGAACACCAGCAGAGCTCCTCAGTTTAGCTAAGATGGCTTTGGCCTTTACAATACAGAAGCCTGCATTATGTCTGGTGTTGTTTGTCTGTCAATAAACCATATATAGACATTTTACACTGCTCATTGCTGTACTGGGCACAGAACTACCCCTTATAATCAGTTCTGTCGTCACTAGATTATGGTCATTAGTCAATCTCCTGCTGTGCTAATCTGCACAACACCTTGTCTTTAAAATTCATCAAGTGGTAACTCGAGCATTGACCTTTTTTGGGTTCTTTTTTTAGGAAGAGCATTTATAAAGACCCTCATTGGTTCCAGGATCTGGACCTTAACCAGGCACGCTCTGTGAAAAGGCGATGCAGAGAGAACAAGGAAAATGCTCTACATTCAGACGACGTGGACAGGAAGACATCAACAACATATGGCAGAGAAATCAGAGATGTAAATCGCAAGAGGATGTTAGCGCCGCAACAGCAGACAAAGTGTGTTTTTTCTTTTAAACCATTACAAAAGCACAAATATGTTTAAGTACAGTACAAACCTGTACAGGTAAAGAATTAATTACTGAAACACTAAAATCATTTTTTATATAATATCTACTATTTTAAATATACCATTTATCTACCTATACACTGTTTAAAAATTAAAGTTTTTTTCAGTAAAGAAAATAGTTCTATTTAAAACCATGAACACTCAAAGAACCATTTGTATGCTTAAAAGCTTCTGTGCATGGTAATATGGTTCCTTAGATTGGTGGGGAATGTGTTGTATTTGTGGTTCTTCTGTACTAAGCTTTACATTACAACATTAGCAGCACAGAGGTGTCTTAACTAAAGAACTCTCGAAGAACAATCTTTTAAATTATCTTTCTTGTAGTTCCTTCCTATGACAGCCATGTTTTGAAAGTTATTTTGGTGCTATGGTGCAACATTTAACATAAGTCAAGGCCAAGAACAAAATGTTAATCTCCAAATAAGAAATTAGTCTGTCTGTTACTTTGATTTTGGCCAACCTGTGGTACATTTTACTGATATAAATAATAAGTAAGCCAGGTAAGCAACTGCTATGACTGTACCACTACATCAGTTGTGTTCTTACTTTTATGTAGCTCTTTATTTTACTTTGCTTTAATTAAAATAAGCAGCTAATTCTTCATTTAAGGATTTAATTGAAATGGCATTTTATCCCATTAAAGATGTTAGTTGTGTCATCTAAATGTTCATGGCATTAGTATGTTTAATGTAGAGGTGAGCGATAAAAAATATTGTAATGCTTCAAGACATACAATATGTTGCAAAATTAATTTTTCAATATATAAACAGTTGGAACAAAGAAAGAACTATAAACTGCACTATAAACTGTTAGCATTGTGTTTTTATTCTGTATTTTGCATAGTGTTAACCTAAATCCAGTTAAATGGAACTCATTTGGATTTCTTTATAATAGACATGTGCAGTTGGTCAGTGTTGTGTGAATACTGCTGATATACACAACATGTTCAGAGAAGCACGTTGTTTTGTATTATGCCATTATTTTTCATCATAATCAGTTTTTTGGTGTTGAGTTAGTTAGGCTACAGCTGTATGTAAGACAAGAAAGACAATACATTTAGACAACAAACAATATGACCATGAGATGGAAGAGGGAAGTGTGCAGCAGTGAACACCGTAGATTTAAAGCTGTAAACTTAAATTTCAGACAGTGTATCACAGTTTAACCTAACATACTGCAATTTGTTCCATTGTCGTTATTATTGTTTCAGTGTATGTGCCAGTCGGCCAGAGGAGAGGGAAAGCTGGGGGAAAGCTGTGAGCCGAAGGAGTCCAGGTGCACAAGTTAAAGTGGCAGCAGTGGTCAAAACCTCTTTGAAGGACAATGATCAACCTGCACAGAGAAAGAAAAGGAAGATTCAGCCCTCTGTATTTAGGGGCAAAGGTGAGCTTTATTCTTCATTCTTTATTTGTTCATGCTAACTAAGCAAACGTCACTCACTGTTGTCATCTGTTAGGTGTTATTACTGTATTATCTCTGCAATTTAAAGGAGCAATGTGTAAGATGTCGTAATCTGTCATACTCCTCACAGCCCAGCCTTCTAGACTTTCACTCCTTCCCACTATTTACTTACGTCTTTATCTCTTTCCTCGGCAAAAGCGTCTCCAGCTAGGCCTGCCATAATCATGAAACAGTTTAATCGTCCATTGCGTGTATCTATTAAAGTGCAAACCAGAAGCAGCCAGCTAGCTGATTAGCTGTCTTGTTTGCTTGGTATGTCTGATTAATAGCTAGCGTTTGTACCGTCAAAGTGGTACACCACACTGCTGTAGCTACACAGCTGGTACGCCAACGTTATGTCAGCATGTTTTGCGATGTTAGATCTTGTTTTGCTGCTATTTTTGCCACTTATTTTCGTTGCTTTCGGATGTGTTTTATTGCCGAGAGCAAATGCTCTCGTGGGGACTCAAGCAGATTGATGCTACAGTGACTCATAGCTTCTTGAAGTGGAAAGTGGTATGATAAGACAAGAAGAGGCAAGGGCTAGCTGGTTAGTATGCTTACTGCTGTAGATATCGCTACAAAACGACACACAGACGTCTTTAACATGCCATCAAAACGTTGTTCCTCCACATTCTCTGGATAATTGCATTTCATTTTGGAAAGTTTCAAACTAAGAATCTTACATATAGATCACATATATAATTCATATATATATGTATGCTTTGTTTTGTTATAGTTTTAAACCTGTGGCGTGTCTTAATGAATGCGCTGTACAAGTTTGGATGCTTCAGTCAATGAACATGTCTGGTTGATTTTCTGTGAAAATAAGTTAATGAATCTGCTGCAGTAGTTATTAACTTGCTTTCACCTAGAAAATCAACAAAACATGTCATTTTAACAAGGGGTGCCCAAAGTTCACCATAACATATCACCATAGCTGCCCCAAACTAACTTATTAAAATTCACCTGACTCTCATTCTGTTTGTTGAGACACAAATATGTAATTGTGAAGAAAGCCAGCTGTGTAAAATAATTGCAATCAGCTTAAATAATTGCAGCCAGCACAAGTATTTGCAATCAAGCGCTTATGTAATAAATTTGAAAGGCCTGTCTGTAGCATCATTATGAAAACAATTATACATCCAACATGGCTCAGGCAATCAATGAATTGTTATTCAGGATTATTTTCTGTTAGCTATGCAAAAGAGAGCCTCAGTATTTCAATAGTGTGCTCTCCAGAAAAAAATAGAATTAACTTTCTTTTGTGCTTTGCTTTGTTGGCCACTAGATGGCAGCATTAGATATCTACAGAAAACAGCTTGGAAAGTCCTTTAGTTAGAGAAAGCAAAGTAAATAACTTTATTTCATTGCTGGGAATCAATAATTCATAATCCCTTTAGTCTAATAAGAGTGAATGTTTGGTATTAAGTTTGCAGTTTAATCTTTGCCCATAAAGTAACAGTAGAGGCAGAAAGAAGCTTTCGAATGACTATAATTTGAGAAATGTAAGCTGTTAAAGCTGCTCCATTTTTTTACTTGCATTTCCAATGATTTGCGCATTCACAATGTACATTTCAGTTGCTCCCTAAAAACCGGTGACCATAAACTCACCCCGTCTCATGTGTCCCAAGTGCGCGATCACCTTGTGGTTCTGCATTAAATAGAGCATGAAAAATATTGCCCAAATTATTGTGCCTGGTAAAAAAATAGGGCATTTTCAGTTACAGTGCTGTAGTTTGTGTCGCGCACATTTTCCACAGTTTCTCTTCCCCAAAGGAAGTCCAAACACAGGACGTATTGCTTCAGGCATGGAACATCATTTTGCTTTTGCTGAGAGGGCTGCATACCACTCGCCTGCGTGTCAGCACAGGCTGGATCATACATCAGCTCATGAAATTTTAAATCTTTGCCCAGCAATGGCATTATGATAACAAATATGTGCTGTTATTATTTCCATACTGGTTATGAGTCAGGTTTGTGAACCTGAGTTTAGCTCATGGACAGGAATGACCTGATCCAGGAATTAATGAGGCATTGTGACCGGTTAATTTCCTGTTGGGCTAATCAGTGACTCAGCAGGATTAAAGTCCATTAACAGACCAAACACAGACCGCCCATGAGCATGAAATCTGTTTTGCTCAGTGAATGATAATGTGCGCCGATGTGGAAGTTTGATTATTCAGAGTGAATATTAATATACATATATATTAACGTGGCCTTAATGAATAAATGTTATGCTGTAATTTTTAATAGGTCCACATGATGTGCCACTGATTCGTTTAGACATTTCCTCCTGTGTTCAGATTTTAGTTAATAAGGCCAGTGTAGCTAGCACATATACGCTGTTCCACTGATCAGTCTTGCTTCATGATAAATCTGTAAATAAAAAAAAACTCTCTTCAGATTTGAAATATACAGCTAATATGCTTTTTTCTTACTCATACACGAGGTTCCATGGATTAATCTAGCCGTTCTCTAGGCACTGTAAATAGAGGTTTAAAAAAATATTGAAATATCGAATATCGTGATATTATGTTTCGTGATACTGTATCGATTCTCAAAAACACAGTGTCGATACACAGATTTCTGGCAGACAGTAAAACATTGTGTGTTGTGTTTAAACCTCTGACCACTAGCTGTCAGTGTTCCATTCATTTTTAGCTCCACTCCAACATTAACAAGCAGCACAAGGGAGCAAAGCTATTGTAAGCATTGACAAACCTGTTCATATAGTGCTGTGTTTTAATAGTAGCATTTGAAAAAAATTGCAATATATTATGTTGCTTGCAGTATCGCAATATATCGCGATATATTGAATTGTGACCGCTGTATCATGATGCATATTGTATCGCCAGGTTCTTGCCAATACACAGCCTTACTGTAAAAGCTAATTCATGATACACTTGTACAATAAACTTCTGCTCAGATTTTAAAGGTACAGTTGTAACATTGCTCACACATAGTTGGTGTTTCACTAAATAATATTGTAATCGTCTGAGGAATTTGACAGCAGTTTAAGCATAAATCTGTACAGTAAACAACATTTCAGACTTTAGATGCTAATCATGAACACTTCCATCCTTTAAGAGAAAGAACCAATCACCGTGTTGGTTACAAAAAATCATGTTTTGTATGCACCCTTGAGCCAAACATTACAACCCATTACTGTAAGAGTTTATCAGTGATTTAAAAATGCTTTTGAAACATTAATTTGACCTATTACTTTTAATATTTTGAGATCTCCTCCCATTCAAAGACATAGGAGTCTGGTCTACAACTTTGGTTATAACCACAGGTCCTTTTTCTGTAGTCACAGGTCTTTTTTTTGCCCAAATATTTAATATGAATTATGGGTTCATAGAGTCATTTTATTATAAATTAATCTTTTATCTGTCTGATTATTGGTAAAGTAAGAGTACATTTTCATAAGTAGAGATTTTAACCTATGTCCATATGTTTAGTCGGGCTGTTCTCTTATGTCTAATCTTTAACCTGAGTTAGCATCGGGTCCAGTAGAAAGGTCATCCACCCCATGTTTTGTCTCTGACCGTGTCTTGGCAGTGCTGTCAGAGGGTTGTATTGTGAACACCGGCAGGCTGCGGGGAGGGAGGAGAAGAGAAGGCTTTTTGTTTGTGTCCTAGGTAGAATGTTTCCTGCTTGCCTCATTCAAGTTGTATGTTAAAGCATTAAGCATTTAGGGGAAGAGCAGAACTGATCTCAGACCAGCAACAGTCTAGACTAACTGTGCTGTTTATAGCACGAATGCAGCAGGTGGATTTCTCCTACTGACACTCCCCCTTTCTCTCCATTCAAAGCAGCAGCCTGACCAATCAGGACCCCTGCTGCCTTATCAGCTATTCAAAAATGGAAAGGCGGTTAAAATTTATGCTTGCTGTCTGTTGTTGTCCTTTCTCCTTTAGACAAACGTGCGTTACGCTGAGTTGTTTGCTTAGCTGTAGCTGCTGTGGATTTAAATCAGAGCCATGGAGGATATTTAGCCTTGTAGAAATCGTCCTTTTGTTTATTTTCTGTTATTATGACATGGATTGTCAAGACTCAGCAAGGGTACCACTTGGATGGTCTAACAAATGGCAGAGATTTTCATTCATTTTGCAAACTCATGGTAAGTTTTAATCTTCATTCAAGCTTCTCTGAGTAAGAGCTTCAGCATTTGTAATTTCAAATGGTTGGCTGACCACTTTAACAAATGACTAATAAAATGATGAGATTTCTCAAATAAGTTATCAGTCTTAAACAGCATTGGCATGTTTTCCTACACACTTCTAGATCCTAAGTATAACTCAGCCAGTTTGTGTTGTTGTACATGTAGCCTTATTGTGTAATGAGCCTGGGATTTTAGTGGTTAGTGTTGTAGTCGGTTCAGTTCAAAGCTGTGTTGTTTGCTCTTTTGGCCACACTTGTTACTTTCTAAGAGCTGTCTAGTGCACCATAGGGGGCAGTCAAAGCTGAAGTGGGTGTGAGTGGGTTTTCCAGCTGGTCCAGTAACACAGTGTGTGTGTGTGTGTGTGTGTGTAACAGTGCACATATAGGAAAAATGGAGTGAGTGTGTGTGGCTACAGCTGGTGTTTCAGGTCTGAACCCAGGTTTTAGGCTCATAATCTATGCTCTATTAAGCTCAGCTGTCTTTATGGGGAGGCCAGTGTCTCCTGTTTTATTCAATTATCTTGGACATTAAAGTAGCGCCCATCTTCTTTCTAATGTCTTATACTGTAGTGCGAATCAAGGATGCATGATGATATCAGAAACCTTGAAGTATCAGCAGATAATTGCTTTAAAAATTAGCATGAAAAAGATTGTTCATATTTAACTGATATCTTTAAATAGATATACATTTATTGAACTCCGAAGCAGGACAGTCTTTGAATGACGCTTGTCTACTGCACAAAAATGTCTTAATTTCATTCATTTTACCCCATAAAAAGCAAGTTATGTTACTTATGTAATGCTAATGCTGGTAAATCTAGCTACAGTGTATACAGTGTTTAAATGAATGTAAAATATCTGTTATTACAAAGTCCATTTTGGGGCTTCATCAGTGTCAATAAAAATGGGAAATAAAATAAAGACAGTAAAGTTAATCCTGAAAATGATTTATTGTTTATGCTGGAATTATTGAAATACGTTTCACTGTATCATTTCAATAGGAGACATATCTGTATGTTTAATAGAGATTCTTTTGTTCCATAGGCCAGCTGAAACTGACAGTAACGCCATACCGTGGACTGCTCTGTGTTCAAAGTAAGGACCATAGCCTACATCTTGTAGCATATTGTGTATGTCATTGTTTATGAGACTGTCACAACTGGTTATATACTGCTGTGCCTTTTTTAAATATATGGAGCTTCTCTGTTTGTGAAGAATGTTAGATCGTTTGGACAGATGCTTTACAAATGCGAAGTAATGTAAATGCTATTTTTGTTACCTTGAGGGTAAAAAGAATATATGCCAATTTAC
Source organism: Megaleporinus macrocephalus (assembly GCA_021613375.1). Lineage (NCBI taxonomy): Eukaryota > Metazoa > Chordata > Actinopteri > Characiformes > Anostomidae > Megaleporinus > Megaleporinus macrocephalus. The sequence goes on along the minus strand of CM038725.1, from coordinate 16,943,702 downwards.
CTCTTTTCACATTGGCTGCCTTGTATTGTATGGTAACAGTCTCAATCTATTCTTATAACTTTGACATGAAATGGGGGGAGCTTAGCTGTTGTTGGCCAAATAGGCAGATGTATGAAAGTGGGTTGTTTTCTGTGACATCAAAATGAGCTGAGGAGTGCTTTGTAAAACGTTAACGATGTTTATATTCTACATTAAACTCTTTAACAGTTTGGATCACTTATTGGCTTGCTAATAAAAATTCCTTCTGCTTGTCTTCTCAAAAATGTTTACAGTTCTAGAGGCCAGAGGTCTCTTGGGAAAAGAATACAGACCATGTGACTCATATATTAAGGTAAGCCTGTCCAAAGACTACTCTAGCATTTTCAGGCCTAATTGTTAACAGAGATGGGAGTTTCAATGAGATTTGAGTTTGTAAGGCATTATTCAAAACATGTTTGAATAATAGTCCCTTAAAAAAGAGTACATTTAAAAAAGAGGGACATTTAAAGCTACAGGCTACTGCACACCAGATGCCATATATCTGTAGTAGGTGAATTGAAAACTGAATTTCACCACAAACATTTTGTTCAATTTAAAAAATGTATGAATATTGTATAACACAAACTTTTGGTTTATTAGCACATTCAACACCAACAGACGTGCAAGACAAGCTCTCCAGACATCTCAGGATTCTTCAATATGAGACTGTATAACAAATGTGTATCAAAAATTCTTATTTTTTATGACTTTTTATGTCTATACACCAATGAGCAAAATCCTTTATGTTCTGTAAGTTGTGAGGTAGAGACCTCGTGATATAGACTTGCTGTTCCGGCACATCCCGTAGATGCAGCACATTGGACACAATGCAGCACAATTTGAACACTTTGCCGTGTTCCTCAAACCTTTCCAGAACAGTGTGTGTCAGCGTGCATTATTCTGCTGAAACTGGGTCAGAGTATCTCCCAAATGACATTCCAACCCATCAATGTACTCTGTGTGGTGACACACTCCTCCTGGAACTATCATAAAAAATGTCTATGATTCATATATATCGAGACACAGCAGCTCTTCTGTTAGTTTGACCCTTTTGATCAGATGCTTTTGTTGCACCTTGGCCGCCCAGCCCCCGACATGATCCATAGTTTGTCCCTTCTCAGCTTATTGTGGGTAAGTAATGACGACTGTTGATCAGAACACCCCACAAGCCTTCAACGTCTTTGAGATGGTCTGGCCCGATATCCTGGTCGTAACTATTTAGCCCTTGTCAAAGATGCTAAGATCTTTACTCCTGCCAATTTTCCCTTATCCAAGATGCCAACTATGACAACTAACTTACTCTAATATATCTTAGACATTGACCTGCTTCACAATTGAAAATGTTATTTAGTTCATTTGTGAGTGGTCATAACATTTGGCTTATTGGTTTATAGTGTTAATTTAGAACTTTAACACTTCAAAGATACCAATCTAAGGATGAGCCTGACATGACACAATTACCAGAGCTGTTTTGAGATATTTTATTGAACTTTCAAACACTGGAAGATAACCTTAAAAAAACATTCACTTTCGTAAGATTTGTTTGGTATCCATGTGTGATTGGGCTGTCACCTGTGACCCCAACTACGTCACCAGACTGATAACATATTGCCTCAACATTTCCCTCTGGAGCTAGTCCATCATGAACTACACAGATTTACAGTGTGCTTTTGCAAACAGGCTTCCTGACACAATTCAGTTACTGCCTTCTAATTGAAGCATTTCTTGAGTTACTGTTCTTGGTAAATGACTGTAGTCTACAGAGATTGCAGATAGAGACTAGGTTGGAGGATACAGGAGTATTCCTTTAATGTTCTGTCAACTATATGCATCATTCGGCCCTTGCGGGTGGTCCGCATTGAAAGTCACAAAGGATGCTCTGGCTTTTAAAACACCAAACCAAAAATATGTAATTGAAAAACATTCGATTGCAGTTTGGGTTTCCCAGAGAGTTTGCCGGAGCAGATGATGATGTGGTTTAATTTTTTACTTCTTTGACACATTTCCCTGGGAGGAGATTTTGGCCTTAGATTCAACCCGTTCTCCTGTCAAGCTCTGCTGCTTAGAGGCAGGAGAAAGCATCAGCAGCTGGGTCAGCAGCTGTCCCCTCAGATGCAAACCAATGTGTCGACTGACATTCCCTCCCTCCATGACACAAATGTTAACATTAAATGTTTTAGAACAAAGGGCTCACATGTGTTAATGCGAAGGAAAGAGGAAATGCATGCTATGTGTGATATCTCATTCCAGATAGCTCTAGTTCCAGATGTTGACCACAGCAAAAGGCAGAAGACTAGGACTGTCTTAGACTGCAAAAACCCTGTCTTCAATGAGACCTTTGCAATGTAAGTAGTTGTTCTATTTATTCTACATCTTACTTTTAAATTGGGCTGCCACTGTTAGTTTCTTTAGTAATCGATGTGATGATTAAATTGAGTAATAAATATGGACTTGACTAAACAATAACAAATCATGTGTAGCCTTTGCAAGGTGTTAGGCCTGTCATAATTATTACATAATCAACCAATTGCAGTTATTTAAGACAACCAGAATTGTTTTCTACAGTTATTACACTTTTTGAGATGTTGAGATGTTAAGAGAGTCATTCAGAGTGGTTTGATAGAGAGATTTCCTTCAAAATAGTTAGATAGATAGCACACATATAGTCTGAATAGGAATCCCCACAATACAATATTATCACGATACTCAAGTGATGATGTCAAATCATCAATACGGCCCCACGAGACTTAAGTCATGGTTATTTAACATGGTTATTTAGATTTTGTGTTGTGCTGAGCACTGGGGCAACATATATTTATATATTTTATTTTGCTATATTCTGAGCATCGTGGTAACATATTATTATGTTCCCAAAGGAAAACTATGCACTGTTATGGTCACGTAATTATCAACAGTCTATGACATTTACATCAGAAGTTATAACGTTTTAGTACCAAAAGTTTAATTAATATTTGCAATTTATTTAATAAAAGACCAATGTGTCTGTGTATTGATACAGTATTTCCATGTAAAGTATTGTGACACTATGTTTTTCATCAATGCCAAGGTACATTCTATTTACTGTTTAAAATGATCAGTGAAAATACATGTGTTGCTTGAGTTTTTTTATATGTAGCATTAATAGAAAAGTCCTCATAAAAATTAAAATGTGTTTTTTGCTGCATGAAAACTGAGGAGTGATGTCCTGGGTTTTACATAAACAACAAACAACTTTTAACTTAAATAAATAAACCAGGCTGCATTTAATAAAAGAGTAAAGTGATTAATTGTGACAGTCCAGCTCTTAAATATAACATCAACATCAAGTGTTGAAATAAAGAGGAAGCTGACTGTCACATTGTCTTAGCTGAATATATCAGTGTGTGTCAGACTGTGCCCTCCATCCCCTCCTCATTCTTCAAAGGCATGACCTGCCCATTGTGGTATGACCTGCCCATTAGGCCTGTGCTGCTGTTCCTCTTAGGAGTTAGAAGCCCTTTGCAGAAGAGAGCCATTGTTTTCATGGAAGTGGCTGGGCATTGATTGATGAGGTTTTCAGGTTTTGTGTGATTGTGTGCAGATCTGTGGGTGAAGATGAGCACCAGAAGAGATTGCTGGTAACCGCCTGGAATCGCAATCGGACTTCAAGGTTTTTCTTTTTTTCCATAATACGTGCCAGGTTTAACATACAGAACCATGGAAAAGTCATATACTAACCTTCATTTGTTTCATTTAGTTATTACTCTTTCAGGAGGGATGTCTCAGGAGATCAGATATTAGATAACGCACTTGTATAAAGTATAGGAAGTCAATGTAAGATAAAAGTAAAATAATAAGAAGTCGCAATACAGGAGTTCAAAACTGGGCTTCTAACAAACATGCAAAACCTAGCAGGTCTCTGTCTGACAAACAGCACTTAAAGCTCTCAACCTTGAGAGAGAGGAGAGAATCAAACTCAACATTGTGGGGAAATTTCAGGATGAATGGACCAATAGAAATGCTCTAAAATAGCTTGGAAAGAATTCCGGTTCTATTGACTTCCATTGAAAGTAAAGAGAAAAAAGAGTTTTTGGCCTCTTCTGTGAACTTGCCATTTTGGAGATACCTTTTATTTTATTGGACAGCGACGATATGCAACCTACTTCTGTGAGAACTCGAAAGATGTGTTGCTGTCACCCCAGAGAAACTGGTGGTGTTCTCAGAACAATGCACTGCCCACCTCAGAACCCAGACCTCAACAACTTTGATCAACATTTGGATTAGGACTGGTCATTTTAAAAGTTGTTGTTTAACAAGTGCAGGTGTATTAAATGGTGTGATTACAACCTCCACAATTCACATTATCACAGTTTTTCATTGCAATATCACACAAAATATTCCTGCAGATTTCTTAAAAACTCCCAAAAAGGTAGCTGTAACAAAGGCAAATAGTGAACAAAAACTGAAAAAACTCATTTACTTGAAGAGACAAGAGCATTGTAACAGTTTTTTTTGATGCCAAAAAAACAAAAACAACACATTTCTCTCTGTTTTGATTGGTAATAAAGGGATGGTGTCTGTACTTTTGCACTGTATTGTATATTCATGTATATTCAGATTGATTTCTATACCCTGAAGTACAACAATTCAGAATTTGTAGTGTAGAAAGTCATTATGAAGTTGATGTTTGTGAATTGATCACACAGTTGGCCCTCTAACTTCACCATCTGTCTTTTATTATTGTGCTTGACTGGAGTTGTATTTGTATGTGCAGACGGAGTGACTTCTTGGGCTGCATGAGTTTCGGAGTTCACTCCCTCATCACTTCAGCAAAGGTGAATTCAGTGATCTATAGTAATGCCCTTTATATCAATGTAGTGAGGTATATTATTGAAACAGAATCCAGTTAACAAAGCCTGCTAACTTTTAATCAGAAACTTTTTTCCATTTTGCTTTTTTTATCAGAAAACAAGAGCGATGTTAAGTCCCCATTAGCTTCTGGGCCTGTAATAGAGTCTTCATTATGGACTAATTCATGCCAAAGCTCAATTAAGAAGAAAATATGCGTTTTCAGTGAAGAAGGGTCTTCATTATTTGCATCCTCTCATAGACAATGCGTTTCCACTGCCCGTTCTGCTGATTATATACCGGGACAAGCCGCAATGAGGTTCAGTGAGGCTTGAAAAATGACCTACAATTACTGAAGGCAGCATGTAACAAGCATGTGGTAGCTTCATGCTGTCTTGCAGCCCCAACGCATAAAGACCTAGAAAGGTCACATTTTTCAAATTTGGCAATAGATGTTTTATTCTCAGTTGGTACTTCATGACGTGAGAGTTGATTTAAGATGCTCTTGGTGGGTGTTAATTTTAGCGGCATTAAATGAAGCCTGACAGGCATTTACTGTTGGGCATTTCATGCAATGCAAGCCATCTGGCTGGCGGGCTTAGGGAGGAGAGGAAAGCGAAAGGAGAAGGGCATCAGATGCTGACAAAACATGATGGGCTCTGACAAGGAGTTGAAAGCCATGTACACGTCATTGGCACCACAGGAAATGGGATATATTCACTGCATTCACCCTGATATTGGATTCTGTCTCCTGATTCTAACTTTATTTTCCTCTCTGTCGCTCTCTATTTTCCATCTCCTCTGAGCTGACTGTATGTTTTCTGAATGCTCTATGGTAGGAGATTAAGGGCTGGTATTATCTCCTGGGTGAAGAACTGGGCAGGAGCAAACATCTGCGAGTGGCCTCACGGCGCATCAAACAGTCTGCTGGTGAGTTCAGATTATATTTTGTCTCTCCCTCGCTCTTTCTCTCCCTTGTTTTTTTCTTTCTCTGCTGCCTCATGGAGAAGTCAAGTAAATGACATTGGCAAAATTCCAAATGACAGTTTTTTCCTCCCCTACCCTCATTTGCTTATGGCTAAAAACCTGAGATGAGCTCTGATTATCTGGACACGCTCGGCTTACTAACCGTTATATAAATAACAACAGGCATCATCAAATCTGGGACTAGGCATTCATCCTTCTAAATCACAATTTAAAAGCATGCAATTTTCAAATATTCTACATTATTCACTGTTGTTTTAAGAAGTTTAAAGTGGAGAAATTTAACCTACAAGGTTGTGAGCACTACTTTCAGCCTACAAATCTCAAGCCTGAAAAAATGACTTTGCTAAGTGTTAAAATAATCACATTTAAATTTTGTTTGCAATATTTGTAAATAAAAGTACCCAGATCATTTTTCCCTAGTGCCGTCTAACACCACTTCCTGTTTGCAGTCAACTTGGTCACTTTATTAGAGACACCTACCTTGTATCTACACTCATAGCCTATATCATCTGTTCCAGTTACCATATGGTTGCACTTTGTAGTTCTACAATTGTAAACTGTAATCCATCTGCTTTTCTGAATACTTTGTAAACCTACCTTTAACCTTTTTTAATAAGCAGGTTGCTTGGTGGATCATCCTTAGTGACATCCCGGTGGTGTGTTAGTGTGTGTTGGATCAGACACAGCAGTGCTGGAATTTTTTTAATACTGTGTCCACTCACTGTCCACTCCTACCTTGTTGGTCCGTCTTGTAAAGTCCTTAATCAGTGGTCATAGAATTCTGCCCAAAGAATGTTGTTTACTAGATAGTTTTTATTATTGTAACACAAATGCATCTGAAAGCACTGCAGTGTCTGATCCACTCACACCAGCACAACACATCTAACGCACCACTACCACATCAGTATCACTGCAGTGCTAAGAATGATTAATCTCCCAAAACGTACCAGCTCTCTGGTGGTCCTGTTGGGGTCCTGACCATTGAATAGGATGAATAGGGTAACACCTAACAAAGTATGCAAAGAATCAGACTACATCAATGTAACTGCAGAACTACAAAGTGCTCGTATAGGCTAAGTGGAGCTGATAAAATTGGCACAAGCCTTGTGTACCTCATAAGGTGACTAGTCAGTGTAGAAATAGTATAAACAAAGAGAAACATATTTTATGCAAGTACATATCCTCCATATAATATGATAGTGTCTTTGTCATTGCCACTCCAGGCCTGGAATGCCTGCTATATAGCACTGTGTACATTTGGAGGTGTGGGCAAGAAAGCTTGCACAAGAACTGTGTAATGCTTTACAGCACCACATCACACACCAACAACCATGGGTCTTCAGCTAGTTATAAGAATAATTAGCTCAGGTTTCCCAACATGGACATGTTGGCAGAAGCGAGGAAGGAAAAAAAGGTGACCAAGCAAGAGACCAGAGTAAATCTCAAACAGGCTTTTACTCGTTGGCAAGAGCTAAAAGAGAAAAAGCGATGGAGGACGGCTAATGGGACAACAATGAGTGTACGTCCCTGCCAATGTAATTTATGCAAGATTGCAACGTAGGCTGTAACCTTATCAGTGTCATCCCTGTCTCACAGATGTTTGTAGTAATTTTAGATGCCAAAAGTCATCTAACCTCAGTTCAGTTTCAGGCTAGCATGCAAAGAAATAAATGTAAGTCACAGCAAAACGTTTGGTCAGTGTTTGTCAATCTCACATCACAAAAGCCGTAACAATTTATAATCTGAAGTATTTAGAGTTTAATCTGTAGCATCCACTGGCCTGCATGATGCACATGTCCACAAAGGTGAATCAGATTCTGTATCCAGCTTGTCAGCTGCTGGATTCTGTATCTGTAGTTACAACAATGGTGTAAAAGTGAAATACAATCTGAAACTGAAGGGGGACCTCAAGAGCAAAAAACAGAGATTCTATTTTACTTGGAGATTTCTAGTTTACTTGGAGCAAATAAAGTGCTATATCTTTTGCACAAGCAAAATTTTGTGTTTTGTCCCCCACTGATATTTTACATTAAACAGATAAACAATATTTGTACATGAAAATGTTTAGATATGGGTTCTACATGGAGGATGTGCACTTTTTTCATAGATTGTTGGCCAAAACGTGTAGATGCAACTGCGTGTTTTGAGACATTTTGCATGCTGTGATGAAGACCACCGACTTTAATGTTCACTTGCCCCTGAGATTTATTGTGACAAGCCTGGCTTTGCTCATTTGTGTACAACTGCTATATAAATTACATTAGGTAAAGTGAAATCACTCTTTATTCAGAATCAGTGTATGTACTTTTGTATCTAACCAGATGTTCAGTCTCAGTCTCAGGCAGTTCCCTTCTCAAGTTTCTTTTCGTTTAGAACAGGCATAGCGGCGTTGCCAGCATCCTTGTACCTTTCTCACACGGACCCGCAGAGCTTAGCGCTGAAAGCTAACGTGCCCCTGTGGAGAGCAGTCACTCTATTTTATTCAGTAACAAAGAGCTGGGGGCCAGGAGGCTGCACACTGCGAGGCGGTGATGTGCCAGAGGCTGAGGTATTAGGTTTTTAAATGCTAAAGCTGCATGGAGTATCCAAGTCAGTCCAAATCTACTTTAGAGATCTAAGCCCCCCCTTCCCCACTTCCCAGGCCCCCCTACAAAGATTTTCTACAACAGGGTATAGTTAGGATAGAAGCTAGTAGGTTTGTTTGGCTGGATTTTTGCGTGTAAGTGAGAGCATTGTGGAGGCAATCTTAATTACTGACAAAAAGAGAGAACGTTGCCAGTTCTGCCTGAGTGGATGAGTGTATGCAGAGATGGAGGGATGGATTAAGTGAGATGGAAGACGCGTGTGCCGTCTAAGAAATCAGAAGAGATTTGACTTGAGAGTCTGGATGAGAGAGGAAGAAAGAGAGAGAGAGAGAGCAATGGGGAGTTGTATTTTGTTGCATCTGAATGCAGCTTCAATGAAGAATGATTAAAAAGACATTGTTTCCTGAGAGAGTTGTAATCACTATGGTTACATAGTGGGGGGGGGGGGGGGGGGCAAATAGAGAATAATGCATTGAGAAAAGTAGATTTTTTCTTGTTTACGCCTTTCTCCTTTTCTTCTTTTCTTTAATTCTTTCTCTCGTATCTCTTTTCCTTTCACTATCTTCTTATACCCCCTCTCTCTGTACCCTCTTAACCACTTTCTCTCTCTCTTTATTTTTACCTTTCTCTCTCTCTCTTCCCTTTTCTGCTCTCTCTCTCATTCTCTCTCTCTCTGCCTACCCATGTCTCTCTCTACCCTTCCCCCAACTCCATCTCTCTCTACCCTTTTCTTTCTCTCTCCCTACTCTCTCTCTCTCTCCCTCCCTCCCTCCCTCACTCTTTCTTTTCTGGCTGGGGCAGCGCGCAGCGCTCTGTGTCAGATGGATAGAGACTAAACACTTCTGTCTCAGTCTTCTTTGACTCAGTTTCATCTGCAGCTCGGAGGCAGCGTTGACCGATTCCTGCCCCATTCAGTCAGACGTTTGAAGAGCCCCTCGCAGGCACTGAAGCCATGTTCTCCAAGACCACCCTCTCCAGCTGGGACTCATGGGATTCTCTTGTGTATGTTTCAGAAGCTGCTCTGTCCAACCATGGTGCCGGACCTGACCTTGCAAACCCAGAGAACATGCAGTCGTTGACCGTAAGTGTGCTTTTACTCAGAAGCTGTTATTTGTGATGGTGCTTACTCTCAGGTTGCATTAATAATGCCACTTGCCTGTTCTTTGAATATGCATGGCCAGATTATATCATATCTGATATAGTATTATATCATATAATATATAATTAAACGAGTTTAAAAGAGAGCATAGAAGAAATAAAGATATCAAGTATAAGAAAGTTCTGTTGCAGGTTTCTTGAATGTATGTATTTTCTTCCATCTATTTTGCTAATAATGGTGATTCCAATGTTTACATGCAACTGCGATTTTAGGTACATGCTGCTTAGTGGCTAGCAATAAAGTTTACATATTCTTTGGATTGAAAGGATATATCTATTATAATAGATATATAGACAATATAATAGATATCTATCATATTTTTAATCTTTTTTTGTCACTCTTAATATGTTTGTTGTATATTGTTGTTATCAAATAGAATCTTCCAAAACAGTAACTTTGGAGAATATAAAGTTAATGCCACAAGATTTAATTTAAAGTCATTTTGGAACATTGCCGTTGGTCACTTTGTCATGATAGGTAAAGGGCATCTGAAATTTTCAAATTGTAACCAAGAATTAATGACCAAAATTATTTTGTTCTGATAGCTATATTATATATTTGTGGAAATGTCTTTTATAAAAAAAAAATCATTAGATTTAATAGATTTAAGGAAGATTTTTAAGCATTACAAGAGAGGCTCGATTGCCCCCACCATCAGGGCAGCACATGAAGTTCACTGGTCCGCATTAATGGACAGCAGAAGAATGGGGAGGTGTGTTAATGTGCGTTTTGGATATTGCATTATTGTCCAGCCATCAACCCACATCCTCACACATACACCAGTACACCCCCTCTTTTGCTCTCTCTCTGTCCCTCTGTGTCTCTCTCTGTGTGCTTCTGTCTCTCCCTCTTTTACTAACAAAACCCGCCCATCCACTTTAGCCAACTGCTTTTCCCAGGCCTTGCTCTCCACTTGGGCTTTTTCTCTCCAGACAAAGCTGGGAAACGGGAAAGGCTAACAAAGTGGCTGTAATAGGAAGCCCGCCTGGACGCACTGTTTATGATTTATCTTCGTTTGATTTTCATGCTGCTGCCATTCTTTGGGTTCCTGGCAAAGCAGCTTTTTCATACCCGAAAAGTGGAAGCTGGTAAAGCCGGTGGCTAATCATCGATGCCCTTCCTTCCTTTCCTACCGTAACGAGCCATTTAGGATTTTTAGGAAACTGCTGTGTACTTTTATGATGTGCTTTATTACACTCATAAACAAGATGCTTGTGGTAGCCAAGCAGAGCAGGAACCATGTATATGTAGCAACAGTGAAAGGCTCTATAGTTAAATATAGATACGTATTACTATCATGTTAAATTTTGTCACACTATGCTTTTCTGAGCATATTATGGATACTGTCAGTAATCACAACTGTGTCTGTCACTACAGACAGAGCATGACTTGTTTTACAATAACTGTTTACAATATGCATTGTTTTTTTTTAGTATTTTTAAACAAACCCTGATTATTATGCCTTGTATGCCTTAAAGCAGTGCATATATCCAGTTCTATTAAAATATGTCATATCAACCAAATTGGGAAAAAAAACTTCACACAGTTCCTCTGCTAGTAGACCACCATTGTCGCATTGTGATGATATCATATGGTGGAGTCAGTTCTATGGAAAACAAGACAATCTAAAAACTTTTCCCTTGAGTAATGACACGCTCTAGCTAAAGCAGAAAAGGCTGAATGATAGAGTTTAATGAAACATTTAGCTCACTTTTCCTCGCTCAGTGTGCAAGAGGGTAGCCACGTGCAGCGTATAATGCGGCAACAACAATGGCAGCCTACTAGTAAAAGTATTAATAGTAATAAAAGTATTTTCTGGGTTATCCATATGTCTTAACACTCAGGGTTCCCTTTAAAAAGAGGCCTTGCTGGTAGGTTTTTTGTCTTTTCCAACTTATCAAACCTCAGGAAAACTAAACTGTGAGAGCATTCGGGCCATATTACACACTTTTACATCTGTATCTATATTTATATTCATATTTATATGTATCTACATTTATATTGATATCTATATAGATGTCATATTGGGACTTGGTTATAGTTTCATTGGAATTCTGTTCTATGTTTTTTAATAGGATTTTATCCTGAACCTGCCGCTCCATGCATATATCGTAGGCATGCAAAGGAGATGTTTTGGAACTTTTAGAGGACGTGTTTCCACCGCTGTACCTGCCACGTACAGGAGAATGAAAAGCACCTTGTTGACGTGTGCCTAGCTTAAACAAACATGTCTTTAAACTTTAATGCCCCATAGTCATAATGGATGTTTGTGTTTACGCCAAATCAGGTCTATCAGGGGGAGCCCGATTCCAGGAGAGAGAGAGAGAGAAAGTGAGAGAGAGAGAGTTAGTACTACTGTGCAGAGCCATTCAGGAAGCCTGTTGGCTTATCAAGTGCAGACATACTGCCTGGCCACAGGCTGGGGGGTTGGAAGGTGGCTTCCTGTCATTCTTTTGCACAGAGCGGTTCCCATGAGTGGGCATGCCTAGCCTCAGTAGCGCTACGCTTCGGGCCACGGTATCATCGCATATGGGGCTTCAGCCTGCTTCACAGCGCACGCAGCTATAGAGCAGAGGTGCACATGTATGGGCAGGTGTAGGTCAGAAGCTATGCATACCATCCACGGACTGTGCAGGTTCTGCATCGAACGCAACTTGCCTCAGGTTGGTCCTGCTTTTGGGTTACACTGGCTGATGGGTAGGATTTTTAGATGGAATTATAGAGTTCACACTCAGATAAGATGTAGATCAGTGAAATGGAAACAGCATACGGAGATTATGTAGACTAATGTGGAGGATATATATATATATATATATATATATATATATATATATATATATATATATATATATATATATTCATTTAATTACATATATATATGTGTAATTAAGAAATTTTGACTTCGACTTAACTAACAATTTCTTGTTTAGACCCTGATACCTACAGTAATGGTTCCAGATTTCATCTCATCATGCTCATAACGGACTTAGTACTTAGTAATTGGTTACAGTGTTGTTAAGTGTTATGATTAGTATTTGACTAATACATGTAGGGTTTAAGTAAGCTTGAGTACTCTATGTTTACTGTTCAAATACAAGATTATAGGTTGTTACGTTGTCAAGCTAATCAGAAAGTCAAGGAGATATTGTGGTATTCATAATATTGCATAAGGTAAGTGGAAAAGATCCTATATTAGGTAATGTTATAGAGCTGATACTGAAGTTTACAAAGTTTCTCAGAAGAGATCAGAGCAGGATGGAATGGTGGGAGGCGTTATTGATAATTGTTTCATCAGTGTAGTCAGATGAGCAGGTAATGAGGACAGCCTGCCGACCCAGAGGAAACACAAGGAATGCCAGCAAAGTTCTGCAGCGCTGTCAGCTTTCTCTCTCTGTCTTTCTGTCTCTCTCTCTCACTCTACTTTATTGTTGTCTACCTAGTGTCATGTTCAGTGCGAGGCACTTTGTTTTTTTTCCACATTTCCCTGTTTAGCTTGGCACCAGCTTCTTTCGGCGTTTCGCCTCTGCCCTGTCCAAATATCCCCCTCTTCACTGTTTGTCCGAGCCCTGGCAGCATTCAGAAGCCAGACGTTTCCTTTTCTTGCCAGCAAGAGAGCGAAGGCCTCCCCCCTATCTCCCAGCAACCTCGACTAATTTCTCAGCTTGTAGTTTTTAATATAGCCGACTGTTTTGAGGCTGTGGCTTTTGAGCTGGACTGCTGCTGGGGTACAGTAAGTCTCAGCGGGTGGCCCTTTTATCAGCACATGTTCTGCTCAACCTTGGCCAGCATGAGGTCTTCTCTACTGTGCCTGGACAAAAGGCGTCCTGGTGGTCAATATGTTATATGAAATGATACCAATTCGTGCATTTAGTGTAGCTGCTGGATCAAATTCACATCAAGTCATCTGATTCAGGCAGTCTGCTCAATAAGTCTGGTCCAGGCACACTGTGAGGTCTTATACCAAGTGAGTAGATTTCGATTAAGCTCTTGAGTTGGCTGGAACAGAATGGAGCTAAATCAGACCTTGACTGATAGAGCCAGCCAGACACATACGTGATATATATATATATATATATATATATATATATATATATATATATATATATATATATATATATATATATATATATATATATAGTTCCCACAGTTTCAGTGTGTAATACTAGATGTATTTACTTTGCTATACAGGTTACCATTCTGAGGGGCAAAGATGGATTTGGCTTCACAATCTGCTCAGACTCACCTGTGAGAGTGCAGGCCGTGGACCCAGGTGAGTGTCATCATGTTCTAGAAAAGTTCTGCTCTGAAAAGAATATAATATCCAGAAACGCTTACAGGAGACCTGTCTATATGAGTTATAATGTTACAGTATGTTAATGTAAGTGATACTAGATCATTTCAGGTAGTCTTTTCAAAGTCTATTCGAAGAACTGAATTGTGGCTGTGAATAGGTTCTTCATATATACTTTCCCAATTTCCTAATAAAATCATTATTTCTACTTTTTTTAAGTTTACACATATTTTTTACCAGTGTTTCTATCTGTCTTTTCTAACTTATAAAATCTAAGTATAAGTGTGTTTGTATATTTGTGATAACGAATATCGAAAAAATCACAATGAAGCATACACTACACTGATGTACTCACATTTAGTCTGTAATTTTATGTGACACAGAAAACAGTATTGTGTATCAGGAGACAGATTTTTGTATGGGTCTCTGTCTGGAAGGGTAGTAAATATTGTGCTTTCCAATGTTTTAACAGTGATTGACTGAAGCATCTGTCTTTCTTTTATATTTTAAGGCGGCCCAGCTCACCAGGCTGGCCTACAGCAGCTGGACACAGTACTACAGTTAAATGGCCAACCAGTAGAGCACTGGAAGTGTGTGGACCTGGCCCATGCAATCAGGTCTGTGATTTTAACTATAGAATCATCAAAAGCATGCCCTGTTGTAATCGTGGGCTGCTCTGAAGAACATGCCAAGTAGGCCTGCACGATATGGACTAAATTTATTACATTTATTGTGATATACCATACACAACATTAGAACACATTAGAGAACATTATAACTTAATGACTGGCCTGTGTTATTTAGTTGTTTAAGTTTGTTGGATCACCTGATTCTCTCCTTTCACTAAACATATATAGAACCTGAGTTCGCTCAGGATGTTCACAGTACATTTTGACTTTAGTGATTAAGTAGGCTATTAATTTTCAAATTCCATATTCCTCTGTGATATTACTATTGCACAGGCAAATATTGTGTTATTAATTAACAAGTGATAGATTGTGATGCCAGGCATCTGAATGATTCTTTACATGAGATGCTTTACAAGCAATATTGAAAGTTAAATTAAACTAAATTAAATTATGCACAGATTACATATTACATATACATATAGTCTTATATAGGCTACTAAATTACACACTACATATACATACAGTTTTATATAGGCTACTAAAGTACAAATTACATATACATATAGTCTTATATAGGCTACTAAAGTACAAATTACATATACATATAGTCTTATATAGGCTACTAAACTACAAATTACATATACATACAGTCTTATATAGGCCACTAAATTACAAATTACATATACATACAGTCTTATATAGGCCACTAAATTACAAATTACATATACATATAGTCTTATATAGGCTACTAAATTACAAATTACATATACATACAGTCTTATATAGGCCACTAAATTACAAATTACATATACATATAGTCTTATATAGGCCACTAAATTACAAATGACATGTACATACAGTCTTACATAGGCTACTAAATTACAAATTACATGTACATACAGTCTTACATAGGCTACTAAATTACAAATTACATGTACATACAGTCTTACATAGGCTACTAAATTACAAATTACATGTACATACAGTCTTACATAGGCTACTAAATTACAAATTACATGTACATACAGTCTTACATAGGCTACTAAATTACAAATTACATGTACATACAGTCTTACATAGGCTACTAAATTACAAATTACATGTACATACAGTCTTACATAGGCTACTAAATTACAAATTATATGTACATACAGTCTTATATAGGCTACTAAATTACAAATTACATGTACATACAATCTTATATAGGCTACTAAAACGTCCTCTTGTCTTTAGAAACTGTCGGAATGAGATTACTGTGGTGGTGTGGAGAACAGTTCCTGTTATGAAGCCCTACTACGAAGGCCTGATTCACAGACCATCATACAAACCTAGCGGCTTTGACACTCTGTCCCCCACCGCCAAGACCCAAAACAAAACCCCACCGCTGCTGTCTCGGCCCTCCAATCATAAACTTGGACGGCGTAAGAAAGGAAGCCACTCTGAGAGCACAGGAAGTGGAGCGGGGGAGCCAACATGGTCATGGACGGGGAAACGGGAAGAGAACGACTACAAAACACGCACTCAGACCCTCAAGGGCACCCGGGTGACATCATCAAATGGCGACAATTATATCATCCTGTCCCCAGTCAATCCTGGAAACCAGGTAATGATTCATGTTCAACCAATTGTCAGCCCCTGCAGCTTCATATCAATACTTTATTATACATCTGTGCTCCTTTTACGCTTGGCTTGAGCATGACGTGAACATGGCATGCTCGGAACTTTGACCTTAAGGCATTTTCACATCAGGGGCATATGGCTTTTACTTCAACACTCAGAAACCCTTATGACAGTCTCCCTACAGGCTTCACCCTGGGTCTTCTTCCAGTTCATGTTCTTGAATGATTTACTTTGCTAAAAATGACTTTCTGCCTTTTTTGTGGATTTTGATTGGTTGCATTTCATTGCTTTCTTTAGATGTCTGATAAATGTATATTTTATTTTTAGATATTACAGCCTGTTTATCCAGACAGTAATGGAACACTAGGAACTCTTGGTAAGAAAGTTTCATCATATTGTATTATTGTACTTGAAGGAATGCTTTACAGTGATGTACCATGTTTAAGGTAGTTTAAGGTAGCACCTTTTCATTCTGCTTAAAATACCTCTTAACCATGATAAAATAAAAAGGAATTTACAACATCTTGTGACCTTTTGTTTTCTTTTGTTTGTTTAGGGAGAATATATCAGACTCATCCGTCTAGAGGGCTTCAGCAGAGTGCTGGATATCTACAGGACACTGGACTGGAACCACGAGCCACCTTGCGGAGGTCTGTGAACAGCAAGACCGCCACCATACCCCCCTCAGCATACAGACAGAGCTTTGCCAACTACCAGAACTGCACCATCGTCCAGTCTCATCTCCCCCACTCGAACTACGGCACCTACGTCACCCTGGCCCCCAAAATCCTCATCTTTCCTGTGTTTGTGCAGGTACAGAGCCCTTGGCTGTTTTCATATGGTTTTTGTGCCAATTATGGCTATAATGAAATTAGGTTTGTCTATGTGACTGATACTTAAACTGCATGAAAGGACATTGAAAAATTGTGTTCTAGCCGCTGGACCTGTGCAGCCCGGACAGAACTCTGCTGTTGTCAGAAGAAATGATCCTTCATGACAGCACACACATGTCACTTAAGGTAAGGCTAGAAATGTTATTTGTCTGATTACAAGGGTTTACTCTCATAAACTGAGGGGGTTTTCAGGCTGACAACAATAACCCATGATGTATACTTTGATATAAAAAGAGAGGTTCACACAGAAATCCATATGGCATTGCTGTCAGATCATTAATAAATCATAACTCCAGTCAAACAGCAGATGCTGTGATATTTAACAGACTTAATTGAGAGTGACTTAACGTGCTTCTGTGTCTTTGTATTTGTGAATATTTGCCGGTTTGCTTAGGTGCTCGTCTGTATAATGTGAACATGTTCCCTGGGGGGCGAACCAAAATTTACTAGTACTTGTTCAGCAAATTTACACTACACGCTAGCTGCAAATTTTAGCAGTCACTACAAGCTTACTTACCCTGGGAACTCTTCTCTGTGATAAATTGTTTAAGTTCATCTCCACAGAAGTATTAATCAGCCTTTATAATGCCATACAAATGTAGTCATCCTGCCCAAAATCTCTTATTGGCACAGCAGTGGTGTCCTTCTTGGTCAAATCAAAGCTCTTGATTCTACGTTTGAGGGGCTGTGGTGTTCTCCACTAAGTAATCCATTTCATTAGGTCCTAAAATAATAAATATCTTAAATATCTTTGGTGAGCATTCAAGCACAAACTTGATGCCAAGTATCGGACCAGTGATAATAATATAATTGTCTCATTCATTGGAAAGTTATATTATGCAATGTGCTATGTTCCCTTATGCCCAGTAAAATGCTTAAACTGTAATGCTCAAATGCTCAATGCCTCAATGCTCAAAATGTCTTTATCACTCAGAATTAAACAGGCTTCTTTTCTTGGCGCTCTTATGACTAAATATATAGGTATAGGTAAGCTCTATACTGATTGGCTGCCCTGTATTGTGCCTCATTTAAAAAGTCACCCAGGCTTAAAAGCTCTTTGTACCTTCCGCTTGAAAAAAATGGATTAAAACTAGCCTAGGCTGAATAGGTGGGTGTATGTGTGTTTATTTTGCGACATTATAAAAACAGTGAATTCAGGCTGGTTCAGGTTTTTGTAGCTTATCCCATGTGGAACATAGAAACTGTGGAGTGAATGGTGCATTTTAAAAATTTTGCAATATTTGCATCCTACATCTAAATCTTTTTTTTTTTTTTTATGAATAAATGATATGGTCTTTTTAAAGGCAGTTAAAAAGACCATATTTACTGCAGAATTTGTATTCACCTTTATGCGCTGAAGCTTTGTGTTTTAGACCCAAAATGAAACAAACTCAGAATGAAAAATTGCAGAATGAAAGGTTGAATTAAGATCTTTAGTTGAGGATAAGGGCTGGTTTGGAGCCAAAAAACGAGCTAAGAGAGTAAATTGCCTTTCTCGGGTGAAATGCATGAGAAGAGGATTCATGTAACGCCTTGTTTTCTAGCCTTGAAGGTGACCCTCATTGCTCAGCCACTGGTGTCCCCTTACTGCAGAATTGACTTTTTTGCCCTGTCAGGTTTTTAGCTTGTTCTCATGATACCTCCCTGTGAGGAGGCTAGGCCGGCACTTTTTGAGATACATGAAACATTACCTTCTGCTCTAGATCCATTTCACCGAGCAGTTGTTTGAGAAATAGAGGAATATTAGTCTCAGTAGCGACAATGTTGAACACTAATCAGATTCATGCTTGTGAGACTCAGGGAAGAAGACACCTGGGTTCATGTTTTCTTGCAGCAGCAGCAGCTATTGAGGAACCCTCGGTTTGGGAATAACTTGACCTCCAGATAACACAGCTTGAGTCATATTGAGCAAAGATAAATCTCTCTGGACTACAATAGCGACTCTGATCCACTTTGTATCTATAGCAATTCTCCATTCCCTTCTTTGGTCCCCTTGTTCTTGTGCTTTCTCACCAGGCACTGCTCCTAAGTGACCTTAATTCTCTTTGGAGACCTGTATGTGTAACATGCTGAGGAGTTTGGCATTTGTAAAGTGTGTTTAATAAGGATGAGCTGTTCATCACTAGCGCACATTCCTCTAGTGTCCTAGCGCAAGTGTATTTGTGTGTGTGTGTGTTTGCCTGTGATTTGGAGCTGCTGAGTTTATTAGGTTGGCTTCGCTCCAGGCTGGAGCGCGGATAGAGACAAACACTCCGAACTGGCCAGCTGGCTTTTCTGTGGGAATCAGAACAGACTGGTGATAATGCAATGAGCTATAAAGCACAGAGGACCTAACCATCTACCACTGTATTGGTTAATGCTGCTAAAACAAGTGCATAATTGTTTTAGTCCCTCCATCTACAGTAATGACTGAACTAAATAAAGAACTCTTTCCCTGGGCATCATAAAAATAACAAAACAAAATCTTGCTTTCAGAAAAAGTCATTGTAATTAACTTCTTATGATCTGCTTTGGAGAAGTTGATGATAGATGATATTGCAAATTGTGGAATGATAGATTTCCAATTTTGAAAATATTTTTAAACCTCTTTCCGGACTCAAAGGCATCTGCAACCCTTCTAAAGGCCTCAGGAGATGTTCTGATTTGGGCATCATGTTACCAAACATTCCAATAACAGAGCAAACCAGACTAGCTGTAAGAGGTTTCCATCAGACAGGTTTCTCCAAGATAACAGTGAATGGAAGTAATAAAATTGCAGTTCTTTGTATTTCAGTTACATAAAGGATGATAGTGTTAATTGTCCAAAAATGTAACTAAGCCTATACTTTTCAGGGGGGTTTATTTAATATACGTCACTGTATATATAAGTTACACAGTTCATCTAAAATAACACATTTGCCGCATATTCAAAATGTATATATATATATATATATATATATATATATATATATATATATATATATATATATATATATAATGTCTGTATATATATGAACATATATGTAGATTTAATCTATAAAGTAGCGTCAGCTTTGAATATTCGCATTCATTCACATGTCAGAAACCAGAGGGCAAAAAGGAAAGCAAACCAGAGCATATTGTCTTAGTTAGCGTTGCCTGTTGTGCTTAATTATACATCTACATGCTTTTCCTGACACAAAAAGACTGAATGCATACATAATGCAAAAGCCAACGGAATGGACACTTTGCGTTAGTATTTTACTGTACAGGGACCCCTCTGAGTGAGATTGACACAAGCAGGCCAGTCGTGATGTGATGTTTGCTGGTTGGTTTTCATCATTGACTCTCTCGCCCCCTACAGGCCACAGTTTTTATCTACACTGACCTGATACTCCTGACAAGAGAGGATGAGCCAGGCCGATGCAATGTTCTGCAAAGCCCTCTCTACCTCCATCAGATTCAGCTGCAGGATGGTATGTTTACTTACGTCTCTGACACTCTCTGTGTTTAGCTTTCATTTGGTTGGATCACAATTTGGTGCATGTCTTACATGTTTTTACTGGTGCTTTGTTTCTATGGTTGTATATAAATATACATAAAAGGGTTTGAAGTAGATGCTATTTTTGACAGAAAGTCTCCATTAAAGTGAAGTGATGTTTAGTGAAATTTCATACAATTGTTGTAGACAGTCCACCTGAAGGTTTAGCGTGTTGTGGGTTCTGAGATGCTCACCAAAGAGTTACTATAACTTACTGTTAAGATCACATCAGAGATCACGTTTTTCTCCATTCAAATGGTTGTTCTGAAGCTGCTTGTCCTTATCTGCATGGTGTGCTGCTTGGCTAATTGAAAGAAATAGGAGGTGTACAGGTGTTCCTAATAAAATGATCAGTGAGTGTATATACAAATGGACAAAGGTGCAGAAAATTCAGGGCCCAACAGATTCAAACAGTGTCAGATAAGATTGTTGATTTTTATTTTGAACATGCCAGATGTCATTCATATTGTTTGACAGTTCATTATGTTTGAACCAATAGAAATGTCTTAAAATCTCATGGAATAAAACCCCTTTTCCATTAACGTACAGTAAAAGTAAACAAAGGTTTTTTAGTACTTTGGAGTTTTTTACTGTTTTTCTTCTGACAGCAACGACATGCAAGTCTGTTTGAGATCACTGAGGAAGTTTTTTAAAGGGACAGTGCTCCCCAACTGTTCCTAATGACCAGTAAAAAAGGCAACAGTAATTAACACTGAACACTCAGGATAGCAGATTTGCTGAAGGAGAAAACTGGTGGTTGTATGCTTTTGTTGATTCTTAGCTACTTTGTAGCTCCTGTGGAAAACTACAGAATATTAGTGTCAAAGCTGGATTGTTAATGATTTTCCACTGTTGCAGCATTTTTAAAGTTTGTCCCTCCAAGCCATTTGTGGTGTTAGCCTGAAGCCCAGGTGCTCACGTGCTATGTGTATCGTATATTATTTAATTAAAGTAAGGCAAGTAATACAATTTTCAGATTTTCTCCAGACATACAACGAGACAAACAAGATTAACTGTGATTGACTGCACAAAAAATTGTGATTAAATAATTTGACAGCCCTACTACAGAAGCAAACTTTGGACACTAAACATGTCTTGGCTACATTTGGGCTAATGGGTCAAATGTGTAAATTGAATTTGATCTATTAATGAACAGCTGGCTCTTGCCAGCGGTTTACTTGCAGGCCCAGCTGGTCAAAATACACTGTCCTAAAGTTGAACCGTTGTTGTATTTACTGGAGTGAGAAAGGGGGCTGAATGGCCAGCTGTGTACATGTGCGTGTGTGTTTGTGTGAGAAAGTGTATGATGCGTCTCTGAGCTGATTGTTTAGAGAGGAGGGGATGTGAACGCGCTCCACCCTGGGTTATTTGTGACTGTGTGTATGAGCCGCGGCAGCAGTCAGGAAGGAGGCGACGGGTGTGTGTGTGTGTGTGTGTGTTGCATGAGAGAAGTTCCCTGAGACGCTGCAGTGCTCCTCTCCACTGCGCTGCTGTGTCTGCTATGAACAATGGCCTTGTCTCCGGTAGAGACCGTTCCAGCCTGCTTGGGAGGGCCTGTGTATTCTTCGTCTTCCTGATGATTGATAGAAATATCCGAAGGCGTGCTATAGCTGGCATTTTCCCCCCTCTCCTGCTGCCTCTATGTTTAGAAGCAGTCTTATCTCTGAAAGATATATTTATGGCACCCTCGCTGCGGAAGGTACTGTCAACAGTAATGGGTGTTTATTACATTAATGGGGCTCTTAGTGAAAAATAAAGGTGGAGCTTTTCACAATAGCTCTTGGTGGGAAGCTAATTTTCTGTAATATAAACGATATTTTTTTAATGCCTTCATTTTTTCTCCGGGGTCTACTTATAACATTTGTGTGTTATCATATATCAAACATATAATAATTCTTTTTTATATGACCGTTTTTCCCACCTATGTTTGTGTCTTGTTGCTGTGCCTGTGACCAGTCTTTTCCTGATTGACTCTTCTTTATTGCACCTCGATCAAAATTTATAACTTTTTATAATTATAACCCCTTAGAGAATGGGCGTGGCTAAATGGCTATAGGCTCAATAGACAGAGATATGCAAATACTACGGTTTATGTGACTTCACAAAAACTGTGAATTCAAAACTGGCTGTTTAACAGTGTGGATATATTACATTGACTCAAAATCAAGTAAGTAAACTGAGTTTGCCATATAATTACCTCTTCACGACAAATGTTCTCTCTCTTTTTTAATTTTCCAGTTCCAGCTGACAAGTTGAGGCTGTATGTCTCCTACAGAGTAGAGGTAAGAGCTCTCACCTGTTTTATTTGCCCCTCTTTTTTTAATAACACCTAGTATTAATACACAATAAGCTGGTGAAGTTGAGGTTATCACTAACAATAATAAAAGTGTACTATAATTGCCACCCTAGAGTTACTGCCTTGCTGCCAGGCAGGTGTTTTGATCACCTGTGCCTCTCTTTTTTTTATTTTTTACCTTAAAACAAACGTTGGGATTCAAAAACTAATGTGAAAGTGCAGACTCAAATCACTAGTTTATTATATAAATCTAATGTAATGTAATGAAATGAATAATGCAGTTATGCTATTACATATAAAGATTTTGGAATGGGAATTGAATATATAGCAAAACCACCATTCATACTTCGCTGTGTTAATTGTAATACTAAAATAAATATTCTACCACCAAAGTAATATTAAATCAACTAGAATCTTAAAGGAAATTTCCAGCGATTTTTAAAATTTTTTTGCATAATTTAGTAGCTGAGATGTAAACAGTCATTCAGAGTGGTTTGTGTAAAATGGGTCAGTGCAGAGAAACTTAATTTCTCTACAGTAGCGGTGACAGAAACCAGGGCTCGCAATATCTACAACACAAATAAAAAAAAACTGTGTATTTGCTATACAAACGGTCCACTGAATTTTTGCGTCTACAGATTTTAATCCAGTGCTGATCAAAGTAAAATAGAAGTACATGTAAACAAGAGGGGGGAATCTTTTGTTTTACCAAACAATCAGTATGTACCCCTTTACCATGAATGCATTTATCTAAAAAAAATATATCATAAAACTATTTCTTAGACATTAGACAGCATATTTATAAATGTTTCATGTAATGACCACTGGTGACGTAGCTTTTAGAGCCATTAGATGTCTGATTCTTATCACCACGACCATCAACAATTCTGACTCGCCTCTGATGTGCATTTCACATCAAAAATTTGTGTAATAGCCCTTTAAGGACCTCAATGTAATTTGACAGAATTAACTTACGCACTACTTTACATCAATATTTTACATTTAGTCACTGTTTGATATCCTCAGCAGACTGTTGACACACCATGACAGTGTTATAAATGTTTACAGGATGTCATGAGCATCTCCATTACATTGAGGGACTCTTAATTATATCGGCGTGTACGTCATGTGCGAGCGTGTTCCAAGCTCGTCGCTCTCAGCAGAGTAGACATGTCAGCAAGACAGACGGCTCAGTCCAGCAAATACGCGCAGAGGCGAAGCGCTGAACACACAGCCATCTGCCCATCTCCCTGACAACATCTCACACACACACACATGCACGCACACACACACACACTCTCACTCACACACACAGACGCTGATTGGTGAGTGACAGTGTGTGTACCTCTCGTCTTTGCTTTCTCTCCTTGTTCAGTCTGCGCAGTGCGTTAGACAAAGGTTGCCAGTGCTGCACGGACACACATTATAAAACCTTGAGCATAAAGAACATAGCAGCAGCTCCTCAGCCAAATAAAAGAGACATGTGTTTGAATGATGTGTTTGATTATCTCTCTCTCTCTTTCTCTCCCTCTCTCTATCTCTCTATCTTTCTCTGTCTGTAGCGAACTGAGTGTCTGTTCAGTTTGGAGGCCTTTTCAGCCGAGCAGAAGAGAAGAGTGTACCAGTGCTTGAGAGACAATATTAACAAGCAGCTGGCCCTGAGAGAGAGAATGGGTCCTGATCAGGTATGACAGAGTCCTGATCCGTAGGAAGCAATTCAGTGCTTCATGAAACTGACCTTGAATTGATTCAGCATGATTATTTTTTGTGATAGTATTTTTAAAAATGACTGAATAAACAGAATAATAATAAACAGAGGGGCGTTTTATTCAATAGTGGTACAAATATTTAAAATGGTGCAACAACCTTTAATTATTTTAAGGGGGTGACTATGGGGGACAAAGTGTACAGTGGGACGTATAAACATAATCCTCTATACCACGTATATTTATTTTTTAGAGATCTTTGAAATCAGGAACATGAAAATGAATCACAAGTGAAATAACACCACAAACAACAATGTAAAACTTTATTTAGTGTTTGTGAATGTTATACATGCAGGTGGAACATAAAGCAGCAAATATAAATAATGTTTTTAAAAATAATTTCTAATGTTTTAATTGTTACTGATAAACTTGAGCAGCTGCTTTGGAGAATAATATTTTGTTGCATTCCTTATTTTCGAAACGATAAAGCTTACAATTATCTATAGTAAGTACTAGCAGTTAAAGGTTCTCCACCCCATCAGAAGGAGTTCCAAAGGCTTGTTTTTTCAGCAATAAATAACATGTTTGGTTTTTCACAATATCTAGGCTGCACAGTTTGGATTTCTGAATTTTGCCACTGATACACAGTAATGTAGAGATAGACCGATACATGTTTTTTGGGCCAACACAAATCGCTAATCACCTTACAGCATGATCAGTTAATAACTGCTACAGATTGAGGGCGGGGCTGTACTCTTATGCTGCGTTTACATGCTTGCATTGTAAAAAAACATCATTCCCCGCCTCAGAGAGAGAGAATTTTATGTTCCAGGTCAATTAAAAGCAATGTAATATGCAGATTGTCGTTGCCCATCTACCTCAAACAGGTGGCATCAGTTGTCTTTTGATATTCATTGCACAGGGTTGAGTGATATATACAGTGATGTGTTGTATTAGGGTGGTGATGTATAAGTCTTTACTTTGCCTTCTCCATGAGGCATTTTAGTTTTATAAATTTTACAAGTAGCAGATAAGAAAAGACTGAACATGCTTGCTATTAGTCAAAAGTCACAAGGTCTGTATTTCCATTAAGCTAGGAACTGTAGGTCCTGTTTTACATCACGGATCAGCTCTCAGGATCAGCTTAGTTAGAGAAATATTGGCCAATTGCTGATTGCATATTCAGTCAATATGATACATAGTCAACCATCTCTTCCATCGACGTGCATCTTTCGTGCATATTGCAAGCAACATTTATTTATTTATTATTAAAATATAGCCATTAAAGTATCTTTTTAGAGTAATGAAGTAGAATCCCATTTTGACAGTAAACTTTATCATAATGAAAATGTAGGCTTCGATCAGCAATCACATATTAAATAAAGTAAAGTATATTAAATAATTATAAAGTAATCACATTATTGCTTATAACTGTATGATATAGGAATCATGTTAAAAGTGCTGTACAGTAAAAGTCCCACTTCAGCAGAATTCACAGTAAAAGCAGGGTCAATGTTGGCAGCACATTAAGGCAATATATTAAGGCATCAAGGTCATTTCTTATGTCGAAGCTTGAAACCAACTGGGGTTCCACCCTGAAGCCCCTGTTTGTGCTTGTGCTGTAGCCCTCCTGTTCAAATACAGACAGTAATGTATAGATGCAGTTACCCTCCAAAAAAGACACCAAGATGCTACAATCATGGCATATATATATAACATATATTAGCCAAGAAATTCATGGATACTTTGTTAAATATTAAGTTAAGTGATATTAAGTTATTGCTTCATTGTAATTGATAATGCGATACAGTTATAATCACACACTCACACATTCAACTGAATAACATTCATAAGACTTTATGAGACATTACCTATAGAATCTAAGCAGAGATGTTCACTCACCACAGACTTTTCTAGGCTGTGCATACAAGTTCTGTCCAGCCGAGAATATGTCTCTGTGTGTGTTTCGATGCGTCATTTTATTCCCATTAAAGAGGATGAGTGAGAAAATCAGATTTCTCTCTCCCTTCCTCACGATCACTCTTTGGCTCTTTTAGCCTTCTCTGCAACTAAGTGCCCCTTGCAACAATTGATGCAGCAGCGACATCATTAATCAGACTAGCACAAACAGATACGCACATGTGACTTGGGGAGAGAGAAAGAGAGCGAGAGAGAAGGAGGGAGGGAGAAGGAGATGTGACAGAGCTGTTCTAGTGCATGCTGCTGTGATGAAAGAGCACATTATTTGTCTTTAGGAGATAAACACTGGATCGTTTGTGAAGGTAAAGTCAACCAAATAATGCCTTTTTAATGTATATGTGTATATATTTTGAAGTGATTTGACTAGCATAATATTTGAAATCAGTGATATCATCTTTGCTGTTAATCTGCTTGCATTGCATGTAAATATTTGACATTTGTACAGTGAATTTTGACTTATTGCTTTAATATTGCTTAAACATTAGGTGCTCACAGATGAGGTTCTAATGTGCATGCGCTGTGCTTGTTTGAACAGTATTGCCATCACAAACCTCTGTGTATTTACAGTGCTCTCGAGGAATTACAGTATTTACTCCAGCTGGATTCTGTTGTTTAGCACATCGGACTGAAATGTTTGTCGATGTTTTGTGCGTAAAGGGACACAAAGTGCAGTTAGGCTGTAATTCTTGTGATAATGCGCTACTTTCAGAGTGAACTCATAAAGCAACACGTAGGTTTACGAGTGATTAATGTTGGAGATGTGGGTGTCCTTGCCCTAATGCTGTGCTATCACAAAGCTGTAATTTCCTGGAATGGAGGATATCAGATATGGCATCAAATATCTTTATATAATAACACAATTGATGGTCATGGTCGAAGGATTCTGCTTTTGTTTACTTAGTTATGACAAAAAATAGCAAAAAGTAGAAGACTCTTAGAAAGTAATTGCATTATATTGTGTTTCTGTGTGCTATCAAGTGCAATATATGTCATGTTAGACTCTTCAGAGCCAATAAAATACAGTCTGGTTCATACTGATTACGTGGACACATTTTTAGGACTTAATGAAAGAGCAAGATAATAACATTGCCTCTGTTAATTTGAACTGTTTTATCTTTAAGTTAAGTGACTGTCCATCTGGAAGTTTATGGTTTAGTGAACAAAACAGTAGAAACTAAAGAAACCACCATTTATTAAATTTCCAGTCAAAATGGTCATGAAGAACATCACTTAAAGGAGTGTGTAAGGTTTAAGGGGATCTATTAACAGAAATCGAATATAGTATACACAACTATGTGTCCATTACTGTCTTATAACTACAGATTGTTGGTTTTTGTTAGCTTAGAATGAGCCCTGCATATCTAAACAGGAAGCTACCATATAGGGTCGCAGTGCTGCTACAGTAGCCCAGAACGGATGAATCAGACACTGTCTGTAGAGAGTGCCTTTTGCGTTATGTTTCAGCCTGAATTTAGTAGCACTAAAGCATTGATTGGAAGGTCTAGAAAGAAAAAGAATCCCAGTCAAAATATTCCTACCATAACATGTATCGTTGTCTCCTTATCAAAAGTAATAAAAAGAGCATTAAAATGGCTAAAGTCAGTTTCTTATACACTAGCTACTTCATATATTGTTAACACAGCACCATTTAAGGTGCTGGAATATTTGAAAAAGGCTGGCTAGCAAAAATTGTTACCAGCAATAAGTATAATGTATTGTAGGATGTAGCCTGAATCAGCTTACCAAGGGGTAAGTAGTGATATTAAACTGAGTGTGTACTGAGTTAATAAATAATAAAACGCTTAAAACATTGAGGTACTACACTCACTGAGTAGAAAAACCAGTTAGAACACCAGTGCAGGTGTGTCTTAGCGAAGGGAGGGGTGGGTGGAGGTATGTTCAATACACATCCTCACCACTAGAGTTTACACACGGCTCCTTTAAAACACGACGTACAACAACTCTGGATGTACAGCAAAGTAAGTGCTATATAATAAATAATACTGTGATACTACTTTATTTCCTTACTTGGCAGATGCTAGAGCCAAAGGCTGGAGATCAAGCTGACCTGGGTTTACTTGGCTTTGGACCACATAGTGTTTCCGAACCTTGCTCTCCATCTTGTCCCTCTGGGTCCCCAGTCACAAGCCACAACAGAACCAGGATCAGAACCAGCACCCCCACTGAGCGTCTCTCCTACCCAGACTTGCGCTGCGGCACCGGAGACGCCATCCAGCCCCCTCCCCCGCCCGGAGACGCCACTAAAGCTGTGTATATGGAGACTTCTGCCATCTGGAAGGAGAGGGGAAAGGAGCCAAAGAGAGCTGAACAGGAGGTGGAGTTGGAGAGAAGGGAGCAGGGCGAGGGCGAGAGCGCCTCAGAGACGGTCAGCGTGGGCGCCCGGCCCACATCTTCATCCTCCTCATCCTCGCCTCTCATCATTCCCAAACTGTGCCTGGATCGCTCCTTCAAGCCAGACCCACTGACCTCTCCATCTACCGACGAAGATGATAATGAGGAGGAGGAGGAGGAGGAGGAAGAGGACAGCGATGAAGGCTATCTAAAGCGGAGGAGCCTGGTGGAGACGTCACCCAGCAGGGGGCAACAGAGTGGAGGGTTGTGCGTACAGCGCTCCCTTCACCGGCGCACCCACAGTGAAGGCAGCCTGCTCCAAGAGCCCCGCTCTCCACGCTTTATCTCTGACCAGGCCATTCACTGCCTGGACAGTGGCAGGGAGACACAGGACCGCTGGACTATCCCTTCCCCTCAGACCCTGAGGAAGGAGCTCAACAAGAATGGGGGGTCTGTCCATCATATTTGTCTTCTCTTCACTGGCAGGAGGGTAGGTTTCAGGCCTGAAGTCAAATAAATATTGTGTAAATGCGTTAGTTTTCATGACAACTTTGTTGCACCTTAATTTCCTGAAAATGGAAAATATGGACTATGTATGTTTAAAAACTGAACAATATTTACACACACACAGAAAAGACGGAGAAAAACTCTTAATTTAACAGAAGAAAAATTGTTTTTTTCTGTTAAATTTCTGGTTACCACACAACCACAAAAGGGCCCAGTGATATCGAATAAATATTGGTACCAGTAGATTGCTTATTGGTTCAAACATAATTGATATTTAAAACTAATAATTGATTACACATTTAATGTATTTAGGATGGGAAGAATATTCAGATGAAGTTAAGCTACTGTGATAAATATCTATATTTTATTGATTAAGACTGCATTACTAGTCATACAGAAATAAAAGTTGTGTTTTCCTGTAATGTAAACAAGTTCAGGTTCTGGTTCTGTTTTTATTTATATATATATATATATACATATATATATATATATATATATATATATATATATATATATATATATATATATATATAACCTTTATGCATTAGTCTCAACAGATATGTACATGAAAAAATTAGCATTGCCTACAGATCCCATAAGCCTACTATACTTTAAACATAAGACATAATTGCTGTCTATTTGATAGTTGATTGCAACTTATTTCAGTTACCTACTAAAGCAAACACTAGCTAACACTTAACTAATGTTAGCTGAACTTACTCTGACAGTGGAGTGTGTGGTAATTTGGTTGTTATCACTGAGCCCTTGTGTCATATGTATATATGAGGCTGATGCAGACATGTTTGAGCAAATGGTTCACCAGCTTAGGCCAAGCCCAGCTCCTTTCCTCTGTCCTAAAGCTCTCAGGTTCAGGAGTGTCAAAAACTTTGGAGATCAAAAGTCCTGCAAAGATCATTGTTTTCCTTCCTCTAACATATCAAATTCAGCTCACGAAGGCATTGCTAATTAGCTAATGAATTGAGTCTGCTATGTTTAATGAGGTAGAATGCTAAACTCCGCTACGGTCTGGCTCTCCAAGCCTTAAGTTTAACACCCCTTTTCTACCCTCTCTAATTATCATCCTTTGCTTGATTAAAGCAGCTGTTTTTTTTGCCCTGCACTTCCTCGAAAACATCCTATTTCTTTATAGCATATTAAACAACGACACAACATTTTCTCTCTTGCTCTCAGGTCTGCGGTGAGCCAAACTGTAAATGTCAGCTGGGGAAGAGTGTCACGAAAAAGAAGAAGTCGAAGAATCTGTAAGTCGTGACTATTTCTTAGGTTTTCTCAGACATTCACTCAGTGCTTTTGCCATAGATCTGCAATTGTAGGAGATTAAGTGGGCGCTTTATGTTCTTTATATTCTTGAAACTGCCTGTTCCCTCATGTTAGATAACCACTCAGTTCAGTAAATGATGGCTTCTCTCCCAGCTGTTTCCGACAGGGAAAAGCAGCTTCTGTTATGTTACTCCTGCTTATAATCTCTTCCCACTTCTATCAGTCCTTGTTTTGACTCATCAAATGATGACACAGACTTGGGTACTCAGTTAGTTGGTGAGTCATGGTGAGATAAAGGTTGTACTGAAATTCTTGTGGTCTTCCCATAGGGCCAAAGACATGAAAAATCGACTGACCTTTCTTCGGAAGAAGAACGACAGACATGGAAGCAATCCAGTCAACAAGCTTGAGAAAGTCTTCAAGTCGGACAAGTGAGCGCAAGTGTTTGCTTCCTGTTACCTGAACTGACTCCAAGACATGAGTCATACTGTACAGCACATCTCTTATTGCATATAACTGTTTATCAACCATATAGACACAGTTAGATTGTGCATAACTACTTACATTAAAACATAGATTTAACCCCATTTTACCAAATGTGACAAGTAAAGGGTTCATATCATTTAAAGAATCCACACTTATTTCTATAGAAGAAAGATTTTGTGGTACAAAATTAAAATTGCATAGTTATGAATTGACTATTCAGCTCAAAGCAGTTTGGCCCGGTCTATTCATGCTAAAGTTATAAGGAATGTTTTGGCTTATACTTCTTTTTGAATAAGGCACAATACAGGACAAGCTGTCAGTATAAACAGAGATCATTTATGTATATCAGTCTTTAAAGCACAGTAGTAAAACAGCCAGTTTCAATCACTTAGTTTATGTAAGTAATGATTTGTTTAAGTAATAAACACTCCTAATTTTAACTCCTTAAATGTCCAGGACCTACTGGCAGGTTTGAGGTTTTCCTACAAAATTCCTTAGACTAGATTTCATTGTATTTACTGAATAACAATAGTTAACCTTAGTGTGTATTAAGCCTGCATAAGAAGTTAAAATATGTTTCTATGTATTGTTTTGCATAAAACAATTGATTTTCACAGAAAAAAATGAACAAAATACATATTTTTAATATTCTTCAATAATGCCAAAAGATATGCTCTGCCTTGGCAATACTGGGTTGAACTAGTCATATGTGAAAGGCATGGTTTAAATAGAGCAAAAGCAGGATGTTCTTGTAAATGTGAAGTACATATCAGTGCATCATTGGCAGTAATTTATGGAGTTGTTGAACATTCTGTCTGCTATTTCCGCAGACCCACTCCAGAGGAAGCTCTCAAATGGGGAGAATCATTTGACCTGTTGCTTTCTCACAAATGTAAGTTTTGGAAATCCTGTTTCTTGCATTATTGTGTCTTGGGAACTAGAACAGATGTTACATATGAGAGCCTTTTTACGTCATCAGTCTGTTTACATCAACCAACATGTAATATAAACAGCTGATCAGCTGCCCCACCAGAAAAAAAAAACACAACACTCGACCACTGCTACAGCACCATCATGGATGCTTAATTGGCTACTTACCATGCCCCACTTGGTAATTCTGACCATTCCTTCATTCATCACATCCCCTTATACAGGCTTAAAACCACAAAGCCTGATGTGATATGCCGTAGAGGCTTTTGGAGAATGTCTTGACTGAACCAACGAGGACTCCTTCAAATCTGAAGATGACAACATGGATGATTATGCAGATACAATCACCTCATATATAAGCTTCTGTGAGGAGGAATGCATTTATGCACAATAACGAACCCAGCTTCTCCTGTGGAGCTCAGAAATCACAATCAAGGAAGAGACTCATACACTAAAAAAAATAGTTGCTTTCACTTAAAAAGCTAGTGTTCGGGCTGCCTTAAATAAAATTTTAAATAGTATGTTAGCAGAACAAGTATTTTGTGGTATAGGCCCAGAAATGTATTATTTCAAGTTCAAATAACTCAAGATTTTAATGCAGCCCAAACGTTTAATTTAAAACCGTCACCCCCGGAGAGCTGCCCGTGATGTGTAAAAAAAAAGTATGAACTGAACAATGCAGACAAAACTACCAAACACAGAGAAATACTGGAGCAGCAGTTCTCCTAAAAACCACTGTTCCTCCATTTAGAAAGTTCTCCATATCATAACAAACTACAAACCTATAGCAGAGACCGTAGCAGCAGACAACCTGCTACCAAACCAGCTGTATATCTTTTACCACCTTCCATCTTACTTCAGTCTGCCAGCTACACACTGTCTGCATCCTCTTCACACCTCACCCCCACCAGCTCACAACGTCGCAACACCTACAACCACCACCCCGCTAACACCACCTCCTATCACTATCACTGAACAGCAGGTCAGCCGTGCACTGAGGAAACAGAAGGGCAGAAAAGCAAAAGGCCTTGATGTTGTCTTACCTGCAGCGCTCAGGCACTGTTATGCTCAGCCTTCTCCCATTCTTGCTGATCTCTTCAATCAGTCCCCTACCTGTGCCTGCATGCTTTAAAACATCATACCAGTTTCCAAAAAGCAGAAGATCTCCTGCCTTAACATCTGCAGTTATATAAGCTTTGAGAGACATTTTACATTTTTTGCAGTTTGCATATATAGCTATTGGGTCTGTAGACATTTCCTACATTTCCTACATCCTGCAACACCTGGATGGCCCTAATGCTTATGCCTGTGCATTGCTTGTAGACTGTAGTTCTGCTTTCAACACTATCATTCTTGACGTTCTGCTGTATACACTATGACAGCTCAATGTCCCACCATCTGTTTGCTACTGGATCCACAACTTTTGTCTAACAGGAAACAGTATGTCCATTTGAGAAACCATACATCAGACCCTCTCCCCCTCAGCACTGGGGCTCCATAGAGGACACTACTATGATTGGTCTTATCTCAAGCAACGATGAGTCCATGAACTGGGAGGAGGTAACACGGCAGGGGTCATGGTGCCGAACTAGCAACCCAGAGCTAAACACACAAACAGCTGGTGGGATCACTATTGACTTTAGAAAGACCCTTACTCCTACTGGCTCATGGCATCAATTCTTGGGGACCACCATTGAGTGAGATCTTAAGCAGGAGAGACACAGCACTGCAGTTATGAATGTATTTTCTGCAACAGCTCAAGAAATCTGGGCTGCCTCAAGCAATGTTGGTCCAATTCTGAACCGCCATAATAGAATCCACCATCACATTCTCCATCTCCATGTGGTTAGACGGGTTTGGCTCTCTATTTTCCTCTCACTCAAAGACTTTTACTCATCTGGGAAGAGGAAGAGGGCAGGGAAAATTGTGGCTGACCCCTCACATCCTGGTCACTCTCTCCCTGTCTTGGCAGAGACCAAGCGTGAGAGCCTTAAAGACTCAGACCAACTGTCACCTTTACAGCTTCTTTTCCCAGAACATCAAGCTCCTAAACAGGAATTCAACTGGTGCACATGAACTTTATTGCCCATATTGTACTGTAAAATAATCCTTCTGTAGTCAGTGCACATATTCACTTTTATATTTGTACCTCAGTACAACACTACTTCTTGTTTGTTTGTGTACTATGTGTTATGTGTCTATGTAGTATATCTTTTTCTATATTAATTTTTATTGGGTTTCATTTTATTGAAGTGAAATTCCTTGACTTGAGAGTCTGATCATGGTTGCAATTTACTTTGAGCACAAAATTACATTGATTTAGATTTGAATTTAACTGGAAATGAATAGAAGTCAAATGCTCTGATGCATTTAGATTTCACATTATGTTATAACAGTGTGTGTAGTAACTGCTTCTCTGCTTTGTCAGATGGACTGGCAGCGTTTCGCTCCTTCCTGCAGACGGAATTTAGTGAGGAAAATCTGGATTTCTGGCTGGCTTGCGAGGACTACAGGAGGATCAAGTCTCTATCCAAGATGGCTTCCAGAGCGAAGAAGATATATTCAGAGTACATCTCCATTCAGTCGAGTAAAGAGGTTAGTTTATTCAAATCTATATACTAACAGTTGTATTATTTTTATATGTAAGCATACTCGTCGAAAGGTGAATAGAGTAGAAGAACATATAAAGTAGAATAATAAAATTAAGTACTAATAATACTGCTTTTGTTTAGTGTGAGCTTTAAGTGTACACAGTTTAAATGGAGATAGGTTAGATTTCATTACTTTAAGGTACAAACAATAGTGCATACCAGGTTAACACATGGCTTTGTTCTGCTTTCAGGTCAATCTGGACTCGTATTCCAGGGAGCAGACCAAGGAGAACATGGAGAACATTAGCGCTGACTGCTTTGACCTGGCCCAGAGTAGGATCTATGGACTCATGGAGAAGGACCCCTACCCTCGCTTCCTCCGCTCAGACCTTTACTTGGACCTAAGCCACCAAAAAAGGCCCAGCTCAGCCACAGAGCTGTCTTAAAGCTGCCTGCTCTGACTGCAGAATCAACATTAGGACATCAGAACAGAGCACGTCTGCATTGATAGTACATCCCTAAGGAGATGACATGGGTTGATGTATCATATGGATGGTGTAAGACAGTGATCGGTGTATGTTATCAGACTGTCCAACTGATGTACAGCACTGTGTATGTGTTTAAGTCTATTTGGTTGTGTTGCTGATACAGGGGGTCTATTTTGACAGGCATACCGAGTGTCTCTTGTGAACAACTCCATGCTGCCCCCTGCTGGGTGACGACAAGTAAACTTGGCCTGAAGCGTTGGCCATCTCCCTGTGTGGCTTTGTTGGCAGTGTACAGAGGGTGAAAAGCATGTTGGTTGAGGAAGAAGAGAGAAAGCTTGGTACTGTTTTGTTTCAATTTTGTATTGACTTCCTTGATCAGTTTGTCGCTGCAGTCCAAGGTACATCTGAGAGTTTAAACGGCGGCAAAACTGCCCTTTTACATCGTTCTGATGTCATCAATAGTGACTTTATTTATGGATGTAGTTTACATGCACCCTGAGAGGAACACTGCCTTCTTAATTAATGTCAGTATCTCACTTTTTAAACTCTGTTATTTTGGAGAGTTGTCTCCATAAAGACATATAAGCCCATAAGATGAGTTTATTGTACCGATGTATACTGATTGATGATATGTTGATGTGAATTACTTTTCATCACCGCTGGAAGGAGAACCACAGGTTAACCAGGACTCCAAAGCACTCTGAAGTGTTTGTTTTCACATTGTAAATAAGCTGATAGAATTGCATTTCAGTTCAAAAGCATATATTCAGTCAGATCCAGTGATAAAACTGTAGGAATTAAAACCAGTGAAAGTGATTTTCTCAGATTATACACCAAAGGTTTCGCAAGCCTGAAAAGCCATTCTTGCCAAACCTGCCCCAAGTGCTAAGTTTAATAATTTGTAACTTTGCATACAAACTCCTCTACAGTTTTCAACAGTGTTTATTGCCTCCAGATCTCCAATTTTCCAAATCTTCTACCACATGACTATGTATTTAAGTGCAATACAAGTAATCTAATGCAGCCCACCCCATGACTTCCTAGTTTAAACAGACAGAACAGTGGGCATCTTTGTCGCCTACAATATTATGTTCTGACATAATTCACTATGAAGAGACAGGTAGAGGGTGATGCAGTAACAAAAAGATCGTGAGCTAGTATATGCAAATATAAAAAAAACTCAGATATATAGACTAGCCAATTGTGTTGTTGAAAATATGGCTGTATTCTGTTTGTAGGGAGTCCATGTTATTATTTAAGCATACATCTGAAGGTGTTAAACAGAAAAATCAAACCTCAATATGCTGTGTATGTTTTCTAATTCCTACTGAGTAACTGAGCATAGATGCTGCATAAAAGTCAAACGTCATTTGAGGGACAGTGCTTCGGTCAGTGTTTTAGGCTTATTGGAGATCGGTTTCATAAACTTGCTGTCTTTCCTTTTTAATCCACTTTCCTTGTAATTACAATTATTACTGTATTTATTTGTGGGCTCATAATTCACTTACTGCTGCCTGTGAATGCTCCGTATTCAGATCAAATAAAGCTACATGAAATCGTATTTGCAGTTAATCAGCAGTTTCAATTTTCAATGTGTTTTAACATGCTTTCATCACAACGTTACATGTCATGTGTCCACTCACACCACAAGGAGCGTAGGAGACAAATAAAAAGTTTAATTTTTAACACTTGGTTAGGCTCATTGAGCTAATGTTAGCCGTGCACACTTTGTAATGTTTTTTTAAAATGCTTCAGCATGATGTACATACATATAGTGAATAATTGCTTTATCTGTTTATAAGCTTTGTTTTAAAACCATTATATATTCCATTCTTTTTTTTGTTGGTAGTTGGTGTGCTGTCTTTGTTTTTCTAACTGCTAGCAGATTAACATATTTGTATTAACAAATCCAATAAAACATGAACTTGTAACATGTTAAGGGGGGACTTGTGGCTATAGCTCAATAGCCAGACCCTAAACATAGCCCTAAGACAGAGACGACTGCTATATATCATTTATGGATGGCTGTGACTAAAAATGATAGGCTATTTGTAGATGGCTTGGTAGCTACTTTCAAGTAGTTTGTATGCCTAAACAAATCACCTAGTAGTATGATTCCTGTAACCCCACCACATGAAAACATGTTTATGGTGCTGTAGCCGCTTGCTAGCTTACACTGATCAGACTAAACATTAAAACCACCTCCTTGTATCTATACTCATTTCCCTTTTTATCAGGTGCACGTTCTACAGTTACAGACTGTTGTCCATCTGAATAATCAGGACCCCCAAAGGACCAACACAAAGCAGATATTATTTGGGTGGGGGGTCATTC
Source organism: Megaleporinus macrocephalus (assembly GCA_021613375.1). Taxonomy (NCBI): domain Eukaryota; kingdom Metazoa; phylum Chordata; class Actinopteri; order Characiformes; family Anostomidae; genus Megaleporinus; species Megaleporinus macrocephalus. The sequence continues at coordinate 16,906,243 of CM038725.1, read as the reverse complement.
TCAGCACTCCAGTGACTCTGACGTGATGGTGTGTGTTAGTGTGTATTGTGCTGGTATGAGTAGATCAGACACAACGGTGCTGTTGGAGTTTGTAAACACAGTGTCCACTCTATTAGACACACTACCTTGCTGGTCCACCGTGTAGATGTATTGTCAGAGATGATAGCTCTGTTGCTGCACAGTTTGTGTTGGTCATTCTCTAGTCACTGGACACTGTTGGCAGGATGTTGCTGGTTGGTGGACTATTCTCAGTCCAGCACTGACACTGAGGTGTTTAAACACTGCAACAGCACTGATCCACTCATACCAGCGCAACACACACTAAAACACCACCACCATGTCAGTGTCACTGCAGTGATGAGAATGATCTGCCTCCCTAACAGCACACGCTCTGTGGTGGGTCCTGACCACTAAAGAACAGGGCGATAGGAGATAAACAATGTAGGCAGCTAATCAGATGAACTACAGTCTGTAATTGTTGAACTACAAAGTGTTTCTATATGGTAAGTGGAGCTAATGCAATGGTCTTTCTCAAGACTTGTTGGTGTTTAATTCCAGGGACAGCTCCAGCTGGGGACAGGCCAGCTAAAAAGGGGACTGTCCTAGTAAAACAGGGTTATTTGGCAACCGTGAGTTGCTAGATAAAACATGCTCTGATTAAAACAATGCAAATGTCCAGACTCTGAGAGAGGAATTATCTAAGAGGATTTTGTTGCTTTAGATTGCCATTTTTGTGTCTAAGAGGTGATGCATCAATGATTGCTGAACATGTTTTACCTTCAGGACCATCATCTCATCATCTCCATCATTATCTAATAAACTTCACTTTAGCTAACAAAGTAATGGATCAACCTCTAAGGTGGTTTCCTCCCAAGAGGAAAAAGAGAGGCATAGTCGACTTCAGGTTTGTTGAAAATCATTTTAAAATCGGCAGCAGGGTTGTTATTCTTTTTGGTAGCTTGCAGTTCACTTCTTCTAACACTAGATGTCAGTAAAGACTACGGCAATGAAACATGGGATCGATAAACATGAGGTCAATAAAGCCTGTATGTTTATGGCTTTTTACAGTAGTTGTATTCTAGCCATCCTGCATCAGTCAAGAATCATATTCATCCAAACCAAATCAGATGTTGCATACATATCTGTCCTGATTTTATTAATCTCTCTTAAGCATATTAAATATGAGCCAGAATTTAGAAATTGTGGCAATAATCAGGCCTAATAGGCTCAGCTGTGGTCCTATAAGGTACTTAATGAAGTTCACTGGCTAATGACCTAGGAAATAATACTCAGTGTGAAAGGAGACAAAAATAAAATCAAACCACACATCTTACCGTTTGGATCAGGCTAAACTCTGTGAGCAGTTGTGCAAGCAATTTAATGAAATACTTGCTTGAAAAGAGCTTTGAAATGAATACATTCCTGTAACCCTGAGGGGCAATATGCTGCAAAAACAAATTAAAGGAAATTAGACACGGGTAAGAAAACAGGACTATAATTGTGATGTGTAATTGGAAGGTTAAAGGGAAAAGCCTGAAAAACACATCTCTTTTTTTCAGAGGAGGGCTAATACAGGATGAAAGCTTACAATCTTTGTTTATGTTGACATACTTCTTTGACATATTAGGCTGTCAACATAAAAAAGCAATTGCCATCACACATGCACCCATACCATATGACTTATTCTCACATATTCAATTAGGTATGTTTAGAATCTCATCCAAATTATGAGGCATTTAAGGCTTCTTTGCTTTCTGTGTGCGTGTGTGAATGTGCGTGCGTGCATGTGTATGTATAGAGGAGTTGGGAGGCGGGGGGGGTCTAGCGCAAGGGATGATGTAATATCACCCAGATGTCTCATTTACAAAAGAGGAGGGGGAGAGCAAGACAAACACTGCACATATTCACCCAACAAGCTCTAACATCTATTCATCTATATGGCAAAACGTTATAGAATACATCCTGGGCAAACATATGATGTAGGAAAATGCAGATATATTTCCCAGTATTTAAAAAAAAGAAAAAAATATATATCCTATGAAGTTGGCATAGCAGCTTATATGTATGCTGTATGTCCTTCCATGTAGTGCAATTTAACATGCTGTGCTACCTTTTAATTAATTTTTACAATGTATTTGTCCCTATAGATGGTGCTATAATCCTTGCTTTCTCCTTTAGCACAGTTGTGCTGCCCAGACAGTCTATATTTAGGAAAATCATTTGAGGGATGGGAGGGCAGTGCTATGTGTGTGCGTATATGTGTGTGTGAGATTCTCAGTTCAATAGTAAGGGTATATGAGGTCAAACACGCAAGCTTAACTCCCCTGGACTCCCTGAGCACTGGACTTTTCTGACCTACCTGAGCACTAACTGTGTCTGGTGAACTATTTTCCTAAAAGTCCTAGAAACAGTGTACACGCTTATTGGTATACATTGCAAGCCACTGGTTAAGAGCTGTTGGTACAAATGGATATTTTTTTGGTAGAATTATGAATGACGTCACCCACTGCCTTCACAGTCTGTACCACTATAATGCACCAATCAAAGAACCTGTTGCGCCAAAGACATCAATTAAGTCCTCCCTTTGCTTAGTACGGAAATCTTTTGTACAGAGTTTGTTAAATGCATATATATATATTCTGAAGCAGATAGGAGGTCCTGGCTAATAGCATCAAACATTGACAGCCCCTGCACTTTCTATGGCTGCTTTTCTTTATCTTTTTCTTTTTTTTTTTCTTTTTCAGCCATAAAGGATGACCTCATCGCTAAAAATGGCTCCTGGCTCCTTCCTCGCCTCATCATCAGCAGATTGGAGAATGGGCACAGAGCCAGCTTTCTCCATCTCTTAAAGGCACAGTAACTCTCTTTCGCTCACACTTACTCACCACTACGCCCCCCCCCTCCATCCCCACCATCACCCCTGCTGTCATATTCTCATATACGTACACGATGTGCAGCACTTCCCAAGCTAACGCATGTGCTCTCACTTTCTCTTTCCACTACCGTGCTCACATACACAGTCAAGGCCAATTTACTGACATCTATAGCTTTCCTCCTAGACAGCTTGGAAGGTTCAAGCATTCCTAGTGGTGGATATTGCATTCGCACATGGGCTGTTAGAGGAATGAAACCAAGTCCACTGGTTCCAAAGCGCAGCAACACAACACTGTTTTCCCAAGCTGGCCCATGCAGTCGGGCATGACCAGTCCTGTCAAAGACTACAGGAAGTTATGGGCTGTAATGCAAAGAGCACAGCCACAGTAATGCCGCTTTAGCGATGGGTCCATCACTGCTGTGCTTTAGCAGGAGTTCAATCAATAGGCCATGCTGAGGTGATCCTGCAACATGAGTGAAATGAAGCCAATGCAGAGGCTTTTAAATTGCTTGTAATGCTATGAAAAGGCTCATTAACCCCTTTGACTGACATTTTAACCCTCATTTTGTTGCTTTTCACAAGGCAAATTCTATAATAATGGAAAGTTAGCTATATGCTGAGTGAATTAAAGTCAGTGTAGTTATAAACAACTAGTTGTATTTATGTATTTATTGTTTATTTAGTTATCAGAGACAGTAACCCCATTTCACAATAGCCGATGTCCACCTGCATTGGAGATCCCCCATGCAATATATTTTTTGTCTTCAATAACATTGATTAACTTGGAATGCAATGGAAGTGTTTACTATTGTGTATATAGTTGAGACAGCAAGTCAACATTTATACATTTACAAGTATCTATAGACTGCAGTTGTCTATTTCTTTCTAACATCTTAGCATGGCTGTGTTGGTGGAGAGATGTGAATTGATTTCTAAAAAAGGTGGTTCTCGGCCCTCCTCTTCAGCCCATCATTGCTCACTAACAGCCCAACATAGAGTCACAACATTTCACAGACAGAGAACCAGACGTGTAATTGGAAAACATCCTTTTTTGATCACATTACAGTCTTTTTCCATTCCAGGTGTGGAATAGTAACTATGAGGACTGCAGAAAAAGGCTACTAAATATAAAGAAAAGTTTGTGCCACTGTTAGCCAACTGGCTAATTTTCAACTGTTATTAGCACAGAGGCTAAGGACAATTTACACAAAGACAAAACTATACTTGTAATGCCATAAAATGGGTCACTGAAGCTCTATTTGCAGTTTTAATTGTTATTCCATTCCTTTTCACACAGTAAGTTTCACCAAAAAGCTACTAGGTTGCTTGCTATAATTAAAAGCATATCAAATCAATTTTTGGTCATCCCCAAAGTCCACCAGACCCATGGTATAATGATGTGGCCCCTTCCTCTTATTTGTGCATGAGGCACTGTCCTGCTGTTCCCTCTGGTGCCCACCTCTCTTTCGTGGGCTCAGATGTTTCAAATTAGGCCTTTCCTTTTCCCACTGTAAACCCCACTCTGCAGTCCTTCTGCCAACGCTTGAAATCCTCCAAAAGTTTTCATTTTGCATCATTCACCTCAAAGTATGCTTTCGCTCAGTCCTCCTTCAAAAACAGTGCCACAGGCTGATTAGAAAAATCTGGACAATTACAGTCAGCTTAACCTCAGTGTGCCAGTGTCTCCCACCTTGGGCTCCAAGCGCGTCCAAGGAAAACAGATGCTAATGATCTACACCGCAGTGTGTGTTTGAAAAAAAATGATTAACAGCAGCGGTTTAAGGTAGTGGTTTTAAAAAAGCAACCTCTCGGTCCAACTGAGCCTGCTGGCCTGCTGGAGTAAGGTCATCTTTATGCTGAGTGCACTACAGAGAGGTTGTTTGTTGTGACGGTAGACTGAGTCTTCCCCCATGTATATACCACTAAACCGCGGTTTGTGTGCTAGCACGGGTTAGCACAACTGCAGCTCCTGAGTAAGGATTCGCTAGTAGCGTCCTGCCCCCTGCCCTAGTACTACCCAGTAGTTTATATTCACTTGAAGTTGACTTGCCCTGGAAAAATGCCCTGGAGATGGGGTTGCCTTAGGCTAATGCTAATGCTAAGAAAGTATATTGTACACCTTTCTTGTGTTGTATTTTCTTCATTGTAGTTCATGTATTTTTGCACTGGTTTATATATATCAAAGTCAACCATGATTAATTTTTACATGATCATTTTTCAACCATTTTTTTATCAGCTTTTTTTGTTGCTTTAAGACTGGTATATGTAAAACATCCCTGTTCTGATTGGCTAGCCTCATTCAAAATGCAATCCAGGCTCAAAAATTTATGAATAGGTGTAGCTAAATTGCTGTAGGCTGAAAAAGAGGATGCAAATAAGGTGGTATTGTGACATCGCAAAAATGATTGGAAACTACATTTCCTTAATAGGGCCCTTTAATAACAAAACCAAATCTCAGGCCTTAGAAGCGTTAAACACACTGAGAAAGGCAAAACCTACTGATTTCAAATCTCTTTTAATCATTTCTGTTGGTCCACTTGGCATGCAACATTTTCAAATAGGTTAAAAAATAAAAAGCATTATAAAAATGGCATTAAATTATGTCTTATAACATTGACAATATGCACCTCTACACAATGTTGTAACGATACTACACAGCTGTCTGAGGCAAGATATGAATCACTTGATTTTTGACCATGAGGACTGATCTCTTTTTTCTCTCTTTATCCAACTGGATAAACAGCGCACTCTTCAGCACCGCCTTCAGTCAGGGAGTTTTCAAAAGCTCTAGTAAACAAAAGCTGTGCCTTTGCATACCAACACTGACCTCCAGCACCCACGTCGTCCAACGTGTTCACCTGATGCAGGCCATCGGGTTTTCACTGACAAGCAAAACAAAAGATTACCGACTTCCACAACACCCGCCCACCCCCCTAACCTCCCACCATCCCCTCCCCCCACCTTCTCAACAAAATTCCTGCCTAATTCTAAACAGCTGTGTATTGCTTGTCTCATGTTGACAGTGCGTGAGTTCTCAAAGCTATGCGCTGCACTGGCCCTGACCCCACAGCCCAGAAATTGTTATATAGAGATCATACAGTTATACAGTGGATGATGGAGCAGTGCTGTTCTGTACAGCCATTTTTCCAGTCTTGTGTGATGTCATGGTGCAGATAAGGGGGACAAGTTGAAACTTACTCAAGAGGCTTTTTGGCAAGTAGCACTACTGTCAGAGTGTTCAGAGAAATGGACTGTGGCCAAGCAGACTAGCCGTGCAAACCTGGGGAAATGAAGCTGCCAAATGCTATTCTTCCCTGTGCTTCAGGAGAGCTCACAGAGAACGTGTGCATTTAGACATGCTTACCTGGTTCCAGTGAGTTCTTCAGCTGCACATAAAGAATATATTATCACTGTTGTTACAAAAGATTGTGAATGTGAACTTTATAAGGGATGGAAAATTGTTCTTATCTTTTTAGGTCTCTTATCTTACATTTTTTCTTATGTTTTATTTTATTATATCTCCTGAGGTCCACTTATATTTGTATGACATTTTGTAAAAATTACCATATTTATTTCATGCAAAAGTTGGAAACTCTGAACTCTAGTTTTGTGAGATGCTTTGGACAACTTGCATGCACTAATCTTTTGAGGTCTTGTCCACAGATTTTTGATGTTTAGGTTGAAGGATTGTGCTGTTGCAAAACCTTGTGCCTTTTGAGGTAGTCTATTGTGGATTTTAATATGTGTTCAGGATCATTATCTTGTTGTAGATACCATTTTCTTTTCCTTGTTAACTTTTTCAGATAATGTAGCATTTGCTTCTAATTTGCTGGTATTTATATGATCCTCTTCTTCTCTCTACAACTGAAATATTCCCTGCTTTACTCACTGCAATACAAGCCCAAAGCATGATTAATCCACCCATGCTTAACAGTTGGAGAGGTGTTCTTTTCATGAAATTTCTTTTTTCTCCAAATTTACTTTTGCATCAATCCACAAAACTTGTTTTCATATTGCTTGTTTGGACGGTGAGGACACAGAAGAGTTTTCTTTTGATGACTCTACAATGAATGTCATATTTGTGGTTCACAGTAGAAGAGTGCACCACCACTCCAGAGTCTGCTAGATCTTCTTGATGGCAGTCAAACTAGGTTCTTGAATTTCCTTGTCAAGCCATCCTATAGGCAAGTTTATTTGTCTTCCATTCCTGTTAATTGCCATTTCTCAATTACATAATGAATTTAGAAAATGGCTACATGGAAATATCTACTTATTGGCTGCTTTTGAGGAATCAGAGTATTTGAAATTTGCATCATGTGCCATTCCTAATGATGACAGCGAACAAGACAAATGTCTGCATGGTATCCATTTTTCACAAAATTGTACAAAACAAAATTAATACACTAATGATGCTTAAAATGTTGAAAAGAATGTTTCTTCTTTAACTCACTTATTTATCTTCAATGTTTTTTGGAGATCAGTTAGTCTTCATTTTGATTCAACTTTTGCATCCTACTGTAACTTTGTGTCCAGCATGAATGGGTGGGATTAAACTACTGTAAGCTGAATAGGAGGATATATGTAAATGTGCTGATTAGATTCAGAACAGGCTTTTTTGCAGCTTTGTTTCCAAATATGGATGATATTGAGTGGAGAGTGAATTGCATGTTTTACAGCTTTAACAATGTTTATCTACTATTGTTAGTTACAAATAAAGCGAGGGCATTTTGCTTAACATGGCCCTTTTAATTTATATCAATGCAATTACATTTTATTCCAAGGTACTTTTGGGTCAATTCTTTTGGTCCTTTTATCATTAAATGTTCATATAAAAAGCTTGAAAAAATTACCTTACCGTTTTTCCAATTGTTGATGTAGAATATTTTAATTGCAAATGTACGTACACATTTGATTTAAACCACTCCAAAGCACAGATAACAAAGTACACTTCAAATAATAAAAATATTGACATAAAATCATTGTAGTAACAGTTTTAGTCTGCTCCAGTAGAAGAACATGGTAAAGAAATACTTTGTGCATCTGTGTCTTGATTTTAAATTTCAATGTTTATAATCTTAACTATGGGATTTTTTTTCATCTTGATTTACGATGCTTCCTGATTTACTCTGACTTGTACAGTACCAAAACACACAGCTCCTGCAATCACCTTTAAGAGGCAGTATGTACCGCAGTCTCTCCATAGAACAACAACTGGCACCAGCTTCTGAGACTACAGCTAGCACATTGAGACTTCAATGTCCTCTTGAATGTCCTTAAGACCTTTTATGTTGAACTATTACTTTGTCACTCGGGATTGCTCTTCAGTTTTCAGGAAGACCAAGAAAGAGTTTTTTTTCCACAAACAGTTATATTCCCTGCTTACAATTTTACATATCCTTTTTTGGTGTGTTATTTAAGCATAATTTAGCTGCTTGAGCAACTTCGTAGTTGGCCGGCATTGGGGCAGTGAGTACGCATTAAAAATGTTCCCTTTTGTTTTTTATTGGAAAAGAAAATATTTGCCATGTAAAAAGGACCTAATTCCAGATGCCTTAGTTTCAATCAAGGCGCTTTGCAGTTAGAGCGAAAATTTTTACGGCATCTTACTGTGAGACAAAACACTGTCGTAAAATATAATGACCGAAAACCTTTGTGCTTGTCCTATTAATAAATAAAAGCGAGGCCTTGATTCAAGGTACACTGCCATGGTTCTGTACTCGTGATTTTAAAGGCATGTATAGTGATGGTAATGAGTGTGGGGTAATGTTAACTGCTGTAAGTGTTCTCTATATAAAGTACAGACTCCATATGAGGAACACAGTAAGTGTTGTCAGTATGAAGTGTAAAGTAAGGGATCCCTAGTAAATGATAATACAGAATGAATGTTCTCTAGAGTGAGCTCTATGTAAAGTACAAAGTATAGAGAAAGCCAGCACTATAAAGTATAAAGGAAAGACTAATTGATCTCTATATGAATTTATTTATATGTAAATATATGTATATATATATATATATATATATATATATATATATATATATATATATATATATATATATATATATATATATATATATATATGAATTTATATGTATTTAAAGTATAGAGTATTAAATGATCTGTATATTTAGTATAATATAGATTAAACTGTATATAATGTGCAGAGTATAGATTAAATAATCGGCATATAAAATATATAGAAAGATTAAGTGATCTATATATAAAATATTTAGTATAGATTAAGTGTTTTTTGTATATAATGTATATAGAATAGGTTAAGCAATCTTCATATAATGTAATAGTATAGATTAAGTGATCTGTATATAATGTATATAGAATAGATTAAGTGATCTGTTTATAATGTGTAGTATAGATTAAGTGATTTGTATATAATGTATATAGTACAGATTATGTGATCTGTATATAATGTATATAGTACAGATTAAATGGACTGCATATAATACAGATTAAGTGATATGTATATAATGTATATAGAATAGATAAAGTGATCTGCATTTAATGTAGACTATAAATTGAGTGATATGTATATAATGTATACAGAATAGATTAAGCGATCTTCATGTAATGTTATAGTATAGATTAGGTGATCTGTATATAATGTATATAGAATAGATTAAGTGATCTGTATATAATGTATATAGTACAGATTAAGTGATCTGTATGTAATGTATATAGTACAGATTAAGTGATCTGTATATAATGTAGAGAGAATAGATTAAGTAATCTGTATATAATGTATATAGTATAGATTAAGTGATCTGTATATAATGTATATAGTACAGATTAAGTGATCTGTGTATAATGTAAATAGAATAGATTAAGTGATCTGTATATAATGTATATAGTACAGATTAAGTGATCTGTATATAATGTATATAGTACAGATTAAGTGATCTGTATATAATGTAGAGAGAATAGATTAAGTGATCTGTATATAATGTATATAGTATAGATTATGTGATCTGTATATAATGTATATAGTACAGATTAAGTGATCTGTGTATAATGTAAATAGAATAGATTAAGTGATCTGTATATAATGTATATAGTACAGATTAAGTGATCTGTATATAATGTATTTAGTACAGATTAAGTGATCTGTATATAATGTAGAGAGAATAGATTAAGTGATCTGTATATAATGTATATAGTACAGATTAAGTGATCTGTATATAATGTAGAGAGAATAGATTAAGTGATCTGTATATAATGTATTAAGTACAGATTAAGTGATCTGTATATAATGTAGAGAGAATAGATTAAGTGATCTGTATATAATGTATATAGTACAGATTAAGTGATCTGTATATAATGTAGAGAGAATAGATAAAGTGATCTGTATATAATGTATTAAGTACAGATTAAGTGATCTGTATATAATGTAGAGAGAATAGATTAAGTGATCTGTATATAATGTATATAGAATAGATTAAGGGATCTGTGTATAAAGTATAGCATATAGATTAAAGGAGTGATATATAAGATGATGCCAAGAGGCAACATATCACCAGAAGATTATGGTGTTCACTCCTGTCATTAAGAACTAAGGAAAAGTGCAGTCCCTCCACCTCAGTGTTAGCATAAACAGCTGTTTACTTACCAGCCTAGAAGAAACGCTGCAAGTTTACTGTCAACTTCATCATTTTTTTCATTAAGCACATCTACAGCAATGGAAAACAGTGCTCTTGTTTTGCTTCTATTGATATCACTTCTTTTGTGAAGCTGATTAGTAAGGTAACTTTAGTCTTTAACATACCACCAACACTGCTATTTCTTCACACTCTGTTAATAATTGTAGTTAATTTTGAAAAGCTTTTACAAATTGCAACTTTAAGTAATCTTTATATAAAACATGATATAGATATATGGAATAAGTGATCTTTGTATATACTCCATATAAATCAATTAATTGCTGCAGCCTGCAGAACAAAACAGAAAGCAAAAACAGCCTATTTTAACACAGATGGTATATATTCATATATTGTATTGTTTTCTTACTTTTACTACCCCAAAAACATAAATCATAATCATTTCAGTAATAATAACCTCATCTCACCACAGAATCACAATGAAAGACGACATTTCATGAGAATGCTCTAATGCTTCCCTGTGTTCGTCTGTTTGTAAGGCAGAGCAGAGCGAGTGAAGAGTGATGAGGTGGTCACAGTGTAGGAAAAATACGAGCTGCAAGTGCATGTTTTTGCTTTATGCTTAATGCAGAAATTATATGGGAAGAACAAACTATTTAGGCATCTACGCAGGGATAATGGCCCCATGTCTTGATTGCGAGCCAGGAGAATTTTGGAGGGTAACACAATCCCCTGGAATCCTCGTAGCCGACCTGCTACGCACTGCAGCTCGTTCTCAGCAGCAGTGAATTTTGTGGGTGTCAGCACAGACCCATAAAAATCTCACATATAGTGCCTGGGTACATTTTGTACCACAAAAACATCACATTTTACCCTCGGAGAGAGAAAATGGGGCCTAAGCCTTGCTACTGGGCTCTCTTTCTTTTGGGATGCTTTTCATTTTTATAGACCTTACTGCTCCCGGTCAATACACACAAAGTTCTGTTCCATTTCAACACCCTCAGCTTCCATTTAGTCATGCATTCGTTTGCTGTGATAGACCAGCTAAGAAGAGAATTGGTAACTAGCTTATTAAGTGATATCATCCAATAAACAAATCTAAATATGCGGACAAATCATGTCTTTCTTTTTCTGTATTACTACAGCCAGAGGTCAATAGGGTTCTCTGGTGTGATACCCTGGAAAAGCCACCATTGAAAAAACATTTCAATACTACTGCATTTTTCAGCCTAATCTATATGAGCTGCATCCATTTACATTGTCTTCTTTTAAAGTGTAAAATCTTTTTTAAAGGTTTTCTGAAAAAAGATGCTTGCTATGCAGCAACAGAGATTGTAGGCTATAATAGATCAACACGATTGGCCATACTTGCTGGCAAGCTATGTACCCTTATTACATTTTTAAAAAAGAACACACTGTGACAATTAAAATAACACAGCTGACCCACAAATTGCTGTTACTTCAGATAAGGTATACAAGAAGTCCTTTCAGGACTTAAATATTAAACACTGTTGCGTCCTGCTATCAGCTCATGTAGCTGCGGACATGCAGGGGGGTGTGGTCATGAAGAGCAGTGAGTGGTGAGCACTACAGGTAATGCCAGACACGCAGTAATAGAAACTTAATACAAGTAAATAGTTGAGACCGATGGTTTAAGGCTGTATTCGTGTACTTGTTGGTCTATGTTGTGCTGGGCTGTGGGGCTGTTAAGTGGAGTAGCGGCGCAGAATATTAATGCTAAATGGACCAAAACAAATGGCCGGCAGCAGCGATATATTGTCACTGTCAGCCAAAAAACATGTTTCTAATTTTTATTGGAAGTTGAAGCATTGAGATTTTGTGAGACCATACATTTTCTTGATCCATTCAACAAGAAATAGTCACATACTGTAAAGAACCCTTAAAACAGTAGTAGCAGTAATTGTGCACTATGCATTTTTCATTGGATGTTTTGAAGAAGATTAGATATAATTCATTTGCAGAAAGAAGGAAACGTCAAGGAACATGTGAACTTGTGTGTAGCTGTCTAGAAGCCCTTACTGAGAAAAGGAAATAGAAAAAAAGGACGAAGAAGCATTGTTCTCACAACCACTAAGGACATCACTGATTGTGTTTGGGATTGCTGGGACCATGAAAAGTAGAAATTGCAACCAACTTCTAAGACTGAACTAGAGGTGTGTGAACATGTCCCTGCAGATTTCTTTAAAAAACTGAAAACAAGCCCCCTAAAACTGAAAGCAATGGTAGCTGCAATAAAGACAAATGGTGGAAACTCAAATTTCGTAGAAAATATTATATTAAGTATCATCTGTGTAATTTGCCGCTGCACATATGTTGTAAATGAACAGCCTGTAAATAATCACTTTGACTAGAAATCAAATAAACGATTAAAGAGTTTGAATACTTTGAACCCAGTAGCTGCTTCTTATCTTGTGTACAGATTTCATGGAAATAGGACCATCAGGAACAATTGCTTGAAGTTAAATTGCATTGCATTAAATTACATTAAAAGTTACGATTTTTTGCCCTTTTCTGTAAAGTTGCTATCGTTTTTTATTTGGACAGGGTTGATTTGAAACTGGAGCCTTAATGTCATCTAGCGATTGCAAGCAAAGATTGCTACAGCCATTAGGGTGAATGGCATTTTTTCCAGTGTTGTGTAAAGATTGTTGACCTTGCAACAGTTGCTACAAAAGAAGGCTTTGGTAAGTGGAGCATGAATATGTCAGTAGATTAAAATAGCGTAGCTAAATTACATCGGGCACTGAATTTAATGACTTTTACATTCAGCACAATGAAATTTGGTAGCTCAGATTAATTGGGTCATGATAGGCCTGGAGTGGCTTTAATCTCCTCTTCCGCTGTTATTCCTCTTGTTTACAGTGCCATGCATGTATTTTCACACTGCCTGCTGGATCTTTGGGTTCTCAGAGGTTCCTGTCCGTATTTATCCTCCCAGAATAGCGCTGAAAAATAACAAGCTCCACTACTTGGTGTAACGGTTCACCACCATCGCCTGAGGTCAAGTGCATTTCCAAAATGGATTTGTTCTTCAGATTTTCCTTTCCTTGCGGAAGATGGGGGAAAATCCCTCGCTGGAAGAGGGACACCCGCTCCGGGCGCAGGCAGAGCTGCTGGGCCTCACGGTGACCTTGCGTTGCTGGGCCTGAACCGGCTGCTCTTAAAGCCACAAAGCCACACTTGTCTCCTTTAAGCCAATTTCACTGCCTGCTTGGAGAGTAGAGTGGCCTCTGACTGCAGGCACACACAAACACATTTGGCCATCGTGCCTGGGTCAAACGTGTTTACTGACAGTGACCAACGGAAAGCGGATGTGTTTTCAGATGATGCAGACTTCCAGCTCTGTGTACAAGTTGCCTACATGCTAATCTTGACCACAATAGTAAAGTCTGTGTGAATAAGTGGTACTAAAATGTACCATCATTCAGTGGCATGTTCAAAGTGAGGCACAATGTTTGGAAATTCTTGGGGTGGGGGCTGGTTGGCGCACAAAATGTTTATAGTGAATAGAATTTATAAAGGACGTTTCTTTTAAATCAATATAGGAAAAAAATACATGTATTTATTTTTTTTTAGCCTGGCTGTGTCAAAGCTGAAATAGCCTTTATAAGTTTTTATAATTCATTTATTTAATAAAGATGTGATGTTAATGTAGCAGAAAATTACAGTCTGGTCACAGAGAGCGGCCTTTTATTCTCATTACATGCAGTATACACACAATGACAAACAAACTATTATAAATGGTCCAAAATGACATTAAATAAAATAAAATATTGTTATATGAACTCACACTGAAACTTTTTTTCAATTATTTTTTTAAGTTACTTTTTTTAAGGTTTAGTTCAAACAGTAATGATATTTAAGGCTATACAATCTGTTCCTGTCTATAAGATGAAGTTTCTTCTCTATAGAGTTTTAATGATCTATTCCAACTTTTCCTCATTGCATGTAACAAGTGGATCTGAATGTATTTTAAATTTTGGCAAAAAAAACCCACCACACAACATTACTGCATAAATTAACATTTTAGACAGATTTCAGTGAGTAGTAGAAGAAAAAAGACCTCAGAAACTCAGCCTGGTTGTTCTCCATCTCTAAATCTCCACACTTTAGCACATTTTCTCTCGAGTTGATGCAGAGGCTCAGCAGGCAGAGCAAAGCGAGCTTATCACGCGCCCTTGGTGTCATTCTTGGCCCAAATCCCTCTCTTGGCCCCCAGATAAGTACAAACAGCTGGTGGCTTTAGCACTGGAGATTCCTCCCAATCAAGACTATGTGCTGGGTTTGCAGTAATTACAGCATTAGCATTCCCTCAATTCTCCAGCAGCGGCCTTCGGTCTCTGCTCGAACCAATCTGCTTCTGTCCGGCGCTCCGGTGGCAGGCAACTACGGAATCCAATGAGAGTTTCAGAGCCAGAGATGAGGATTATTAGGGTCAAAGGGAAGACTTGGGGGAGGGGATTGGACTGGTGACGGTTCTGCCATGCAGTGCTGCACGTTCTTCAGTTTGATTAAAGCTAGATTGTCCTACAGCTCTGCAGCTGGATCAGTAGAGACAGAAGCAAAGGGCAGTGGGTTGATGCTGACCAAAAATGAACTCGTGTGGTGGGCTTTCTATCTGTGAGGGCAGTGAGAAGCTAGCAATACCACTGATGCTCAGTATGCTCCTAAAATCCTAATGTAGTCCAAATTGTTTGTTTTGTACAGTTCTAGGAAAAACTACGCTACAGAAAGGCATTTGTGAAGCCCCAGGCCAAACTCAGAAATCACGTTGCAAGAAATCTTGTTTTGAATTCATTTGAAATCTTTCTTGTGATGTCGCATTTAAACATATTTACATATTGTTGCTGTCCAAAGAAAAACAAGTATTCCCAAAATGGTAACTTTACAGGAGAAGACAACAACCTATGGCGGCCAGGTATGAGAAGCTAACGCTATTAGTGTTATTGAGATAACCTAATGTTAAAACCATATGTTCAGTTGGTTCATGGTTGGTGCAAATTCATGATTATATGACAAACATTAACCACTCAAAGTTGCAAAGTTATTAGTAAAAATATGTATCATTATGTATCTTTATGTAGTTACAGTCTCTAGGCTATGAAGGAAAATCTGTGTGAACCAATTTGCTACAGCGCCACACTGAGGTATATCATTTCTAGTTAGTTAAGAATACTAAAGATAAAAACTCACCATGTGTTGGTGAAGCAAATAAACAATGACAGTGTCAAATTATATCCGGTTTATTTTCAGACACCCCCACTCATAATTTAGATTTTTTGACACTCAGGGGGTCCCAAAGGTTCAAAGAGGACCCTGTTTTTCACACCTTACATCGCATAAATAATCAAACACAACATTTATGTTTACTTAACCAGTGTTTATTGTCTAAATAATACATATCAGGAAAAATAATGTCAATGTCCTTACTATTAATAATGTTTGAGGAGTTTATGAAAATATACAGTACACCAGTTGTTTGTTGTGTGAAAAAAATGAAAACAAGGAAAATAAAACAGTAAAACATAACAGAAACATTGAGGATCCCAATGGAGAACTGACAATAGGTAGACATCAGCGGAATTCAAACAAACAGAACGGTGGTAAGTGCCCAAACCAGTGCATTGAGTGTGTAGTCAGAGTAAAGTGGGTTCATTAAGTTTAACCAGTGCTTCCGGAGACCAGTGCTTACGGAGCGTAGAAGTACAATTCTAACCCTCTGCACTATGACCTGCAGGGCCACGCTGGACAAACAGCAGACCAGAAGAGAACTGTGACTGTTATGTTTGGTCTTCTTGTCAGTGCAGTAATGATTCATTCACAAGAAGGTATCCAACTGTACTAGGGCATATAAGAACAAAGCTTGACATATGAAGCTCTTGTTTTTTTGGCACAGTCACCTTTTCTGCTTGAATTGGACTAGAATCATAATTTATATGTATTAGATTTTGGGGCCACTACTACTGAACATGCAGGCATACAATCATTAGGATACTGGAAATGATGTAAACATGCTCACACATAACACATTAAAAAATAAGCTCAATACAGGAATCCTCTAGGGCACAGGATTAGTATAATCTGAGTTTTGTCTATACGTTTTAGATTGATATGCATCAGATTTAAAAAACTGAACTCTTTGGAGGTTTGAACTGACATATCCATGCTCTGCCCACAGATGCCTTCCCATGCATAGTGCTACTAAAGTTTAAACTTTTATAATTCTCTGCTAAGCTGTGGAATGGTATTTTATGGTGAATATTAAAATATTAATGATGTTAATGATGACTCATTATGCAACTGATTACATGGCAACAAAAACCACAGTCATATACTAAGTTTTAGAAGAACTGTCAAGTTACATGTTCTGTTGATTTTCTATGTAAACATAGTGAATTTCTTTACATGCTCTAGAGTTTAGCATATAGGGAAAATACTAATGTATTCAAAATAAATAAAGTGTTTTGCATATTAAGACTTCAGTACTTCAGTAACTACATTACTTAATATGCAAACTGGTTGGGTTATTCTCAGGTTATAGGTTAAGGTCTGAAGATGGGCCTTTTAAGGGCTTAATAATATGTTAGATGCAGCAAATTGAGGACTGAAAAATCTCTGCAGATCACAAGTTAACTTGTTTTTACTTAGGATTTGAACAAATTTGAATGGTACACCAAAACATTTGCACATGACTGCATATCTATCTGGTCTGTCCTAATGTTCACATGGCAACAAAATAAAATATGTATATTTTTAATCATTTATATAAGAAAGCATGTGTGTGCAGAGCATTGATAAGTCAACTAGACGTATACAATTTTCTCATATACAAACTATATTTCTGAATTTCGGAAGTATGCCTGCCCCGTTTGCCGATCAACGTGATTCTCTCATAAGTCTCTGCTCAATACTCGACGGAGATGCTTATTCCTCTCTGCAAAACACTGCACAAGAAGCCGCCTATAAGCAGCCAAACATCAAGCAGCTAATCCAGCACAAGCCTCCCAGTGCTTTTCTCACATATTCGACTATTTGCATTAAACCACATGAGCGCCTTCAGTCCCTGACCTTTTCGAAGAGTATACACAAATACACGCGTAGGAAATAGACGTTCCCCAGCCATTTCCCCCTCTCTGAAACGGAATATACACACGTATGGAATTTAAAACGGGAGGAATCCAATAGAGCAAAGGGGAGCTTTGTACAGCTTTTCTCCGTTTGACATTTCTGTAACACTGCCCTTACAGACGAGGATCGTTTATTACTGATGCGAGCGTGGCCAAGAAAAAGGGGTCATTCCTTCAGTTTTATTTGCAGTGAGGTTAGACCTGTAGTTTCTGACTGAACAAGATGAACGGACAGAAAGTAAGAGGAAAAGAAAACAAGAAAAACAAACTTTCAATCACAACGTAACGTTTACATAGGAGACATACAAAAATAACTTAGATGAACACTGTGTAAATATAAATAAAAAAACGACATTCTTAATAAATAATTCTATTATTTACACCATTGGATATTGCTAAGAGACTTAAATTACTAAAATACTGAATAAGTAAGCAGCAAACATTACAGGCATGAGGTACAGCAAAAGGATCCTGTCGAGTTTACAGTAGAATATGTATCTTCAAACATCTGTATCAGACTTCACTTGTTTCAATGGGGTTCCAATTGAGTTTTTTTTTCTTGGCTTAAGAAAATAAACAGGGTTATGGCAGCATTTGCAGATGAACGGATATACTGAGGTTTTTTTTTTTTCTTTTTTTTCTTTTCTTTTCTGAGCCTCTCCGGAAAAAAAATTGAAGAAGACATATACTAAGAAAGAAAGCTCAGAAGCGGTTCTTTTTTTATGTGTGTGTGTGTTTACAGTTGAAACCAGTTTCGATACTGCTTTATGGAATTGCACATGTACTGGCGTTTGTTCTAGGCACTCTCTCCAAGTGATACTTGATATAAAGCAGCAGTACGTTTGTATTTATTATTACATACAATAGCATACAGTTTAACACTGAGGATAAAGACATTTATAAAGACTAAATATCACATGGTACATTGGAGAAACAAAATAAGGATAAAAATCTGAGCACAGATCTACTTTTGAATGCAAAACAAGAAACCCACTACTGTACTATTGTACCTACGGCGGTCATTTCACTCTACTTATTGCCATGCTTTCTTCTACTGGGGTTCAGGTCTTTGCTTTGGCTAGCTGAGAATGAAAGCTGGATTGTGAGGTGTGTTCAGGTTTTTGTTAGAGCATATGCATTCGTTGTTGTTTTTTGTTTTTTTTTTCTTTTCCACTATTTCGGTGCTAAAAAAATTACGTATCAAAAGGGGAAAACAAATAGGTTTAAATACATAATGATGTAATAGGGTGACGATATTTCACGTAACAATTACCTGTCTGGCCATAGCAGCTTTTGTATGGTAAACTTTTCTCTTTTTCTCTTTTTTTTTTTTACCTTTTTTTTCATTTATCGACATACAAGTTTACAAAGACAAGTGCAGTAACTGAGGTCGATGATAAAAAATACTGATTTATAGTAATATAGTTTAAGAGTACATCCCCAAATACAAAGACATGATAAAAGAATCTACATAGTCCGCCTAATCTTCCCTTCGCCACGAAACACAATAGAAGCATTTCTTTACAAATGTAATCCATAAAAACCTATTTGCCAAGATGGCTTGTTGAACTAGCACAACCTTTGTTTCTGCTGAATGCGCAGTCTTGCATTTCCATGACTACGTTTAGGCGTCTACTGCTGTTCCCACATTATCAGTAACAGATGCGCGAGAGGACGCCACAGTTTGTGTGTGTCTGAGTTCACGGACACTGTGAAGGACTCGGATAAGCGTCTACACGTCTCGTAAGCCTTTCTGCAGCTCTTGATAACACATAAGCATTGTAAAGTCTATGTAATGTGTGAAAAGAGCACATTAAGGTATGTGGTCATGTTTCAGTTTATGGTGATGCAGATGTAGTCGGGGTGGAATGTTAAAGGAACAGTTTGGTAGCAAATCAAATGTACAAAATTGTTCACTTAGCCCAGATATAGTCCATCAGTGGTATCCAAATTTTAGCTTCCTTAGTTTAGCACTGGATCTACGAGGCTAATCTTGCTAATAAACACTAGATGTCAAAGTGTCACCCAAATATTTTCCTTAAATACATCCAGAAGACTTTTCTCAACCTGCGTAAAACTGCATCCAGGTCTTTATTAAGGCTGTGCAGATGTTTCATTGTGATTTAGAAGACAGCATGACTTAAGCAACCTGTAAAAATCAGCAAAACACTGTTTTGAATCTCTTTAAACTAGTATTTTGCTAAATATATAGTATAGTATGGTTGTAATCAAGACTTGGATGCTGTTTGAGCAGATTAAGAGAGGTTTTGAGGATGTTATGCACATGCAAAAAACGTGGGTGACTATTGACTTTGTGTTTGTTAGCAATCTTTGCCTGTTAGCACTGAAGTAAAAAAGAAAACACCATGACTTGGCTGATCGACTACATTTGTTGTACAAATGTACATATTTCATAGTTTTCTCCCAGATTTCTGATAAAACAATACTAAAATGTGAAAAAGATTTTCACTTTAGATGCTATAAACCTTAAATTTATGATATTTATATCTAAGGGGTCAAGATAAAAAACACAATTTCTTAATTTCAAGATGGCAAAATAAGGTAGATTATTCTGAAATTCTCTCAGCTGCTCTCTACAAACGTTTACACACGTCTCTCTTTTTGCTAACGCAACATTTGTTGTTTAAAGTTTCTTTACCATGCAAATGATCTAATTTCTGCGATTTCCAATTTACATTCTTAATGTCACAATAAGGATTTTACATAAGTGGGAATGATCGGATAGCGTTACTATTAATTAACGATGCAGTACTAAAAGGTAGATATGATATAAATGCTGATATCATGACAGCATATACATGAATTTCAACCATTTAGAAATTGTACATAAGAGCCCAGTTTTCTTTTGAGGTGCCGTCTTGAATAAAGTTAAAAGTACAGTACTGTACAAAAGTCCTCTTCATTGATTTAACTTCCAGTCAATATAACAATTACGTTATGATATATTCCGCTTGCAAAACTAAACAATTTCTTAAAAACCTACATAGAAAATCGGACTTCTTATAACTGCACAAGACCTGGTAGACGACGAAAACTGTCACAAATGGATAAACGGTAAGCGAGAAGACTGAACTTTGGATGTGTGGAAAAATATTCCTGTGGATTTCTTTGGAAAAACTGAAAGTCCTCTGAAAAGAATGGCAGCTGTAATAAAGGTAATACAGTAAATATGGAAATATTGACAATCTATTAGTTGCTGAGGGTAATATTCCGTTACGTATATATTTTCTACTTTTTTTTCGCTTCATGCCAAATATAAACAACTTTTGACTGGAAATGAACTAAATTAAGTGCGTTCTGACTTTAGCACAGTACTACATTTTTCTAGGCCTATGTTATAACCCATAACCCTTCTGCATTTGCTTTAATCTCTTGGAAGGAAACAGTACAAAATCACAACTATCTCACTGTGTGTGCATGTTTTATATACTTTCATTTATATTTGTATAGCTGCAATTTGGCCAGAGGTATGACGGAAGGTAGACTGTGGATGTAACATCTTGCTCAACAAAACACAATCTGCAGAGAGATTTTGGCTGCATGGCCAAAGCAGCAAAACTAGCAGCAACAGCTGTGCTAACACAACTCTTTCACATCTCTTCCTAGCCAGTTTCTCTCTCTCTCTCTCTCTCTCTCTCTCTCTCTCTCTCTGTCTGTCTCTCTCTCTCTCTCTCTCTCCATCCCTCCTTCTCTTTCTCTCTCTCTCTCTCTCTCTCTCTCTCTCTCTCACACACACACACACACACACAGCTGGAGTTGTAATTCATTGGATTAACACGTCCTTTGAGGTGACACTTTTTAGGTTCAGGTGTGCGTATCTTGACGAGGTTTCTTGTTTTTTTTTTGTTTTTTTTTCTGATTTACTGCCACACCAGCCACACCGCTACATCTTCCTATTTCTAGCCATGGAGAAACATCTTCAGCTATCTATGTTTTTTTTTTTACAGCTGAATGCTGATCTTAGGTCCAGACGAGCATTGCTTTTATTTTTCCTATGCTGTATCAGACAGTATTTGCTGTTGAAAAGAAAGAGGAGCTAGAAAGGATGTGTGCTGAAATACAAATGTTTTATAATCTTTTTTATGTCTTGAGATCTACAGCAGTCGGCCCATATCTAAGACTGCAAGCTTATGTTTTCAATTTGCTCTTTTTATGGTCTTATTATATGTATTATGTATAAGACTGCAACATTTTTCTGTATATACAATATACAGGCATTCTCCGTGTTTCCCCTTCTGATCTCTCGAGCAGTACATGATGTGTATGAAACCGTAATCTTGCTGCAGTTGCAATTTACAAATGACTGACTAAAAGAAACACAAGACAATGAAAGCTGGCCACCCCCGACTCCATGACCAACATCTATGTTCTATTATTGAGCGTGTTCCTACAAAAATTATTCTTTTCATCCCTATTTGAACCCTATATATCTTGTGTTGTGTTGTTGGTTGGGTGGCATACCCTGGTGGGCGGATGTTGCTGGATGAGGGAGTGAGGGCACAGCGGCGATCGTGTCAGGGAACAGTGTGAGTGGATTGGCCCTCTTGTAAGCAGCATGGAGAAAGGAATGTTTTTTTTTTCTTTTCGTTTCCCGTCAGGCACTCCTGGGGGTCGACAGCCTGGTCTCAGCCCAGCGGGTGGTGGCGGAGCCCTTTGCTGTTCTCCTGGGCGTTTGGGTCCCGACATGAGCAGTCTTCTCGAATGTCACAAGTCATGGGGAATGGGATCACCTGGAAAAGACCCAGCATCATGGTTACGCCATGTTAGCTTTCCAATACTGCAGGGTTGGTGTAGGAGAGGGCATGTTAAATTCAAATAGATTACAGTTCTTTAGGGATCAAATTCAATGCATCATGAAATCTCAAATGTCACAACAATTCGATTCAACTGACTTATTTACGCTCCACCCAAAAACATGTACTTTTTTAACATACACTGCCAGACTGGACAGCCTACAGAACCCTAACATTAATCCCATTCAACCTGTTACTAAACTGTAGCAGACAACTCGCTAATTAATGAATTGGTGATGCACTGAAACTAAAAGTCAAGACACGCTGGACTAGAAACCCAAAAAGGCTGGCCTCAAATAAAGACAATTGACATGAATGAGTGCAGTATGCGCCTAAAAAATCCAGCATCCTCTGCAATACAGAACAGCTGGTGATGAGAGGCAATAAATTCAGTTATTTTTTAGAAATACTTAAAACTGCAGTACAAAAACTGAGGTTAAAGGTGGTGCAGCATGCTTTTGCTGTATTCTGCATGTTAAGTAGACTTGTACTTGTGTATGTTCTTGGCCAATGTTCTGCCATGATACTTGTACAGAGAGTACAAACAGAGGCAGTATAAATGAGGAGACTCGTGATGGGTTGAAATATGAATGAGAAAGCTTGTGTGGCATCTGTTTACGGAGAAAGCCGTTTAGAGCGAATTAGCCTGCTGGTTAAAACACAAGCGGGAAGGGAACGACGATATTGTGACACTAGCAGGGAAAGTCTGCCCTCGGCAAGTGCGGTGATCAAAACAAGCATTACTGAGCCAAATACTACAAACCATTTATGATATTTGTGTCAGATTTCAGCTACATAGTGATGTTGGAAACTGTAATTACCTTTAGTTTTGATTGTGTTTTGGTATGTCCCCAGCCAAGGAGATAGAAGTCTGCTACTTGTATGGCTGGAACTAACATTGAACAGACTGTCCTATATGGACGATATTATAGAAAACATGTCTAATATCCTTCATAGAAAAGGTCAAGTTTTGACCGTTTATCTGTTCCTACTCAAATCATTTAAACTGGAAAGCAAACAACATTTCATCACTATTTCTTCAGGCTGAAAACTGAAGGCACTGTTAGTGCCATTTTTGTTGCATCCCTAATATAAATCTATAAAATGGGACAATTATTTAATATTTAACTCGCAGTTTAAATCCTGACCTCTTAAGCTGGATGCTGTAGTGTCTAATTGAAACTAGGCAGACTGGAAACAACAGAATACCAAATAAATATCAGCTTGAAACAGCTTGAGAATGGTATTTAGAATTGCTTTAGAATTTTATTTTGGCAAAAAAAAAATGAAACATATATTTTATTGATTGTATTCTAAGAATTAAATTATAACAAAATCAATGTAGTTTAACTGCCACCCTCAGATGCATTTTATACTCTTTGGCCAGACTGACATTAGCAGAAACAGAAATATATATATACAATTCCTGTAATGTAATGAAAAATAGAACATTATAAACTGTCCTAAAATTCCCTTCTGCTGTTTAAAACCTCCAAACTGCACGCTACTTATTTGCCAACCACAAAGCACCCAAACTAATGACCCCTCTTACTTTTGGTGCATATAATACAATAAATCATTGTTTTCATGGTGCTTCCTCTACTTTCATGGGTCTGCAGGAGCTCAATCGGTCTAAAGGGAACATCGCAGGGTAGCAGCAGGACAGGGCCCAAGTGTAGGTGAAAAAAAGGAAAGAGGGAGCGTGCATATGGGCGCAGAGGAACAAGGGCTTTCTTGTGTTAGAGAGCTGG
Organism: Megaleporinus macrocephalus; assembly: GCA_021613375.1. Classification (NCBI taxonomy): domain Eukaryota; kingdom Metazoa; phylum Chordata; class Actinopteri; order Characiformes; family Anostomidae; genus Megaleporinus; species Megaleporinus macrocephalus. Next base: position 16,882,047 of record CM038725.1, on the reverse strand, counting down.
TGGAGGGTGGAATGGCCTTTCATTGCCCTGTGAAATACACAGAAACACACAGGGCTTCCCTCTCGGTGTCCCCATACACTATGGGGGATTTTCCCAACTATAAATCTGTTCCATTCATGATGCCCACAAGCTCCGACTCACAACATTCCCCCATAGCCATAGTCCTCATTACAAGCCGCCAACACTTCTCCAGCGCGCAAAAATGTTTTTGTTGCCGTCAAGAATCTACAGAATTGTTTAAAAAAACAAAAGCTCCAGTGACTTAAAACTTTGCACAGTCACTCTGAGCTGCGTGTCTATTTTTCATCTGGGATTTAACAAGTAGCTGTTTAGTATCTATGGCTCCCAAAAACAATCTGTCAAATGACAAACTCTCAAGTGTCAAATCAAGATACTAGTTTTATAAGTCTTTATTTTACAAGACAAATTCGTTTTCCAGATTTGACAGGTAGCTTTGGCTGAATCAGGTATGACTTTCTATCTAAACTGGGACCCAGTTGAAGTGCCTTCAATCCCATGCTTTAATCAAGGCCACTAGAGGTGAGCCAGAGTCAGGACACACTGAATCTGAGTCGCGACCAAGACATCATAATAGTCCAGTTCAAGTCTATGTTCAAGAGTGAGATTAGATGAAGATTTTTTTAGGATATAAAAATAAAAAGTAGAAACAGAAAACCTGAAGTTTATTTATAGTTCATACTATGTAATATGTATAATATTTTATAAGATGTATAAACAAGCAGCTGAAAGTTAGATTATCCTCTGTCCCATCATGGAAAGTGTCAATTAGAGCCTCAATCTCAACAGCCAGGAACCATTTAGAAACCTTTAATTTTAAGAATGTATGTTCGGTATATTTTATAGTATCCATTCACATCACTGTAGAAGAATACGAATCAACTCTCAGAGCACTGTGCCAAATAAAAGACTCTTCCACACAGAGCTGGAATGAAAAGGATACGATGATTCTAGCCATTTCAAGGGTGGTTTGACCCGCAGTGTTGTTTGTTTGAGAGGAAATGACTTTGAAAGCTGAAGTCAGGTAACGCAAACGCAGGCAGTCTCACTTCTCTCCCTGTTAGTCCCCGGGACCCCAACATCTGGATAGTATAAATATCATGTGTTTCACAAGAGTGAGACAAGCTCTCGAACACAAGCCTTAACAGAGCTGGCGGAGAGATTTGGGCATGCACTAACCAGAGTGGAGCAAAAAAAAAATGTTTTTTTTAAAATCCTAGAACCTCCAGTGACATCGCTTCTTTACACTTACAGATCTAACAGTTGCTGGATGTTCTGACAACAACTGGCCTTATGCGTATTGACGTCACTCGACCAATCAGAAGCCAGGGATCTGTGCTTTTTGTCAACAGTCTCCATGGGAATATTGTGAGCCAACGGTGAGTTTTCATCTTTTAGCCATAACGTTGGTGAAATAATTAACTATGCTACAGAGAAATACTAGATATCACAACGGCCTTTATTTTACCTCTGATCTCAACTCAGAGACCCAGTTGCTAAGGGCAATTTGAAAACACAGTCGCTGTACAATTAATTATAATCACATTATATATTACATTTTGACATTTGCTCGATACGGTACAAAAACTGTGACGCTATAACATGCAGCACATGATCTCTGTATGAGGTCATAGCTGCCATGCATAGAGAACTTTTCAAAAATTATTATAGTTCTCACTTCAACTGCTCCACACGTGCTTTTCTAGCAAACATGTCCTAATTTAACACTGCTAGAGTGGGGGTTACAGTTAGATTTCTGGTAAAGTAAGATTGAGATTACAGTGCTTACTCTTTAGAATTTTGTGCATTTCTACATAAATTTGACCCAGGAGACCCAATAAACAAAAAAATAAATCTTTTTACATTAATTTATTATACTAAGTAATCTGAGGAATATGATTCTCTGCTTTTAGAAACTGATGTGACCCCTTTCAGCTGCAATGACGGTTCCTATAACTGTTGATCAGCCCTGCACATTGACTGTCCATTCATATGCTGCTTCAACTCTTTCAACTAAATGTCACACTTCAACGATTCTGTAAGTTTTAAAGTCTGTGTCTTCATAGCTCCATCAAATGATGGCAAGCTGTCCTTGTCCAGGAGTTCAGCCCCAAACTATGATACTGCCGCCACCGTGTTTTAAAGTTGGAATAAGGCTGTTATGCTGGACTGCAGTGTATGTTCATTAAAAACACTGACTGTAGCTAATGTAGAAAAGACATTTTTTGTTGGAAGACCACTCCAGGGAAGGGTCACAATGTTTAACAATGTTCTCCATTTGTACTGTTAGTATTGTTGTACAATAAATAGATGAAATGATGTATAGTTGTTTTTGTTATTTGTTTTATTTGGTTTTCTTTATCTATTATTACTACTTTAGTGAAGATCTGACCACATTTTAGGCTACATTTATGTAGAAATGATAAAGGGTACACAAACATTCTAGCAGCACCACAGCTTTGCAGTAAAGCCTGGATTGTGGGTAAAATAACAATCTTTACACTGATGTTTGCCAGCAAATTTATACTGGCCTCCCCCCCAACAACACAACACGTCATCCTGGAAGCAAAGTCACATCCTCCATCATGATCTCACATCCAAAATGGCAGACCACATTAGTGGACATTGTGAACTCATCATGACCTGGCCATTCTTAAGTCCCACGCAATCACTGGGATGTTTTGTGTCACTGTTGCTTTTCTGTCTACAGCTAGCCACTCAGACCAGGTTTTCCTAATTGCTCCGTGGGCCCAGCGAGAACAGTTATGCCCTATTGATGGTGCGTTTGGGAGGAAAAGACCTTGGCTGACACCAGGCTTGGCATACAGTACTGTGATGTATGCTGTGACATTGTGGAACACTGGACTGAAACGCATGTAGACCTTCCAACACAACAATGCCACTGGCAACTGAGTAAGATTGGATTTTGGGCGATTGTTTGACAATCGTGAGCCATTCCAACACAACAACTGATTCTCCAAAACCGCTGAAATTGATAAAAACCATTAAATGGGACGAGAAATTATGGAAATAGCTGCATAACTTCCAAGCTTTATGAGGTCAGCTCAAACATTCAGGATGTCAGTGTTTACCTTTTTAAAAATATTAACACTAACTGTTACAAGAAACAACTTTTTTTTACTATGAAGATTTTTTTTCAATTTCTATTTTTATGTTTATATAATTTATAAGTAAATAAATGCAAATATTTCTTACACATCCTTTCATACACATAGCGTTAAGCTGTCTTCTAACAGTGAACAGATGGACATTAACACCAGTCAGCTCTGTTTTAGAAGTAGAGCTGGATATTTTCTTCGCTGTAAAAGGTAAAAGCTATCAGAAGACATATTATGCTTTTTTTCAATGTTCATAATTATATTTTTGGGATTTTTTTTTCTTATATTGTACACCTGCATTAACCCCTTTGTCAGAAATGTAAGAGCTCCTGTGTGATGAGCCCAACGTTCTTTAATTAATCATTCCCCCACATTGTTCTGACTGGTTTACGATTTCGCCGCTACACTTCCACCACTGTCTTGCAGTCTGCAGACAGACGCTTCTCTGCTGAACAGCTGTAAACACAGCTGTGGCTATTCTTACAATGCCATCTTCTCAACATGGCTACATTACTGATCAAAACTCTTCCTGGCCTCGTGCCGTTAGGTGGACAGTAAGGATTGTGTTATGAGATTGTGTCATCCTGTAACAAAGTAAATAGGCTTGAATAAGAGTGAGATGTTCCAGGCAGCTAAGAAAAGTGGATTTTGAGGGAGGAAGTCTCACCTTCACCTTACTTTGGGCTCTATAACTTTGCAGTCTGTTTACATACACAAGAGCTAAATCACTACCTCACTAAAGGAAAGAGAAAAAAAGAAAAAGCATAATAGGTTCCCTTTGAATACTATTTATCTGACGGAGATCTGACAGGACATTTATTCTCCTTTACTTTTGCTTTGCTTTATGCAAGTGGATGATCATATATTTAATGACTATTAATGGTAATAAAATAATAGTAATAATACTATTATCAACAATATTGATAATAATAATAATTATAATAATATAAGTAGTAGTAGTGGTAGTATCTACAGAGCATATAACAATAAACTGCTGGTTCAAATGTTCCTATCACCCACTCAGTACCTCTGTCAGAAGCTTTTTGAGAAGGTGGACATTGACTATGTTTTATTTATTTGACTAATCCTGTGTGACGTTACGAATCCAGTAAGTATTTAATTACTTTCACCATAAAACTTTGGCGGTGTCTTCCGCCAAATGCTGTTGCTAGTTGTTTCACAACATGTTGTGTATTCCACTGAGACACATCTCACAACACATGCCAAAAAGGCTTCATTTCTTTTTTCTGTTTTGTTTTGACTTCACACGATGGTTCAGCAGCCCTGTCTACTTCCAGAGAAGAGGTGCTGTAATTCTGACTAGGTTAGGTCACTCTTCCTCACTTACAAGAGAATATCACTTTCTTTGGCAGCCAAGAAACCTTTCCATGTGAAAAAAGGGGTGTGGGGGGGGTGGAGGGATAAAGTGAAAGGACAACGAGTACATGAGGAAAAAAAACAGTGCTTCAGCTGTGCAGGCTTCACTTCAGTATGCGACATGAAGTCTATGGACTACAAAAAAAAAGACATTACTCACTGTACTCAAATCTAATGGTCCGGAAAACGAATTTGCTGGATTCATCTATTCATCTATTAATCTATTATTTCATCTATTATAAGCCAACATTCAGGATAAGTTACTGGGTTAACTTGGGTGGCTAGTAAAACCACTGATACCCTTAGCACTGGACATTTCTGTTTAGTTCCAATGTAACTCAAGTAATGACATAGTTTGTTATTAAAGAGCGTATATGTCTAATTTAAAGAGGCATTGCAGCTTCAGCTTAATCAGTTTGACAACAATCACAATTTTTTAATAATGCCCAACAGGCATTAGGTGGATACATCAATGGGAATTTCTATGGCACTCCAGAAATCTTCATCAAAAGCCAATGATGTAGAACCTACTGAATACATTATGCTGCAACTTTACCATAAAATACCAGCTTCAAAATCATTTAAATGTCACGCTAACACTGTCATTGCCCTCTGGACCCAGAAAGCCTGCGATAGCATTATGTAACTTTGCAGGAGTTGAAGACCTTTTTGAATGAGACCTTTTGCGAGAACTGCACAATGCTTTAAGGAACCTGTCGCGCATTGACAACCATGAGTTTTCAGCTAGCTATAAAAAAGCTATCTGGATATTTCCAGCATGGAATGTGAAGAGAGTGAATGAGCAAGCAAGAGACCAGAGTAAATCTTAAACTGGCTTTTACGCTTTGGCGAGAGCTAAAAGAGATAAAAAGATGTCGGGCAGCCTCACAGCCTCTACAAAAACACTGACAGCCTGCGTCATCCCTGTCTGAGTTTTATAGTTATTTCGGATGCCAAAAGTCATCAAACCTCAGTCCCGTTTCAGCTTAGCATGCAAAGAAATAAACATTTCTGCTATGTTGTCTTTGCCGAATTCCAACTCCTTGGCAGAATCAGACTGAATACTGATTCACCTATTTCGGTTGTTTACAGATAGACACTGAAATTGCAAGTGTAACCTTGAGCATCCATATGCCTGTCTGACGTGCACGCCTGTGAAATGGAGTGGGATTCTGTATCCTTCAGATTGTCAGCAAATGCATGCATACACCTGTCCATGCGGGGAGCTCAAAGAGTGATTGATGTTCACGTCAGTGGTATAAAAGTGAATTGCAGGAAAAGCTCAAGAGCAACAAATTTCAATTTTCAGTTTTAAACTAGACACATATCTCACCATTTTAGTTTTAACAGTAGAATGACAGCAGTCCCCACCATCATAGTTACAGAATGCTCGGTTGTTGACACCATCGCAGTAGTTATCACCCATGAAAGGCTGCAGAAGAAAGAACAACCGTAACCATATTATAGAAGACCGTAACAAGCATGTCCAACCATATATATCGTTGCTGTCCAAAGAAAAAACAGTATATCCAAACTGGCAACTTTACAGGAGAGGTCAAAAACAGTTTTTATGTATAATATAACTCAATGGAATAGTGATTTTGAAGAATTTCTATTGGTCCACGCCAGTAAACGTGTTAACAGCAGTTCCAATGATCATGCTTCATTGATCACCAGAAATGGAGATATGTGTATTTCTTTGGACAGGGATGATATTCTGAATGAAACACAACATAATATACAAGGATCAGGAGCTTGTGGCATTACGGCAAAACATCATGCATACCAGAATAAACCTGTCCTCTGTAACTCCAGAGAGAGGGAGAGAGAGAGAGGGAGAGAGGCATTCACACATATACATCCACACCATGCAAAAATAGACACACAGACCAGAGTCTGTTGCAATTATGTCGCCCTGGAAAAATTGAGTTAGAATTCCTGAGCCTGTGGATGGAGGCCTCTTTTAATGGGGGAAACTGAAGCCCTATTAAACTTATATGTGTCTCCCTTGAGAGTTACTACACATTTCCATCTTGACAGGCTCCAAAGGTTGCCCGGCACACCTGTGACCTTTTTCCAGTTTGAAATCATCTCCCCGGCCCGACCCAACTGCTTTCAGAGGGCTGCAAATTAATTACCCAGCGGCTGAAAGTGGGTCAGGATGTGGCCGGTTCAAAAGTCTGCCGTTTTGGCACAAATAAAAAATGGGAACCGGTCAGCTGCCGTCAGTGCCACATTACTGCGCTGCCTTATTAAAGATGATTTGTTGTAGGGTTTCTTCAATTATGGTTTTCTGTGTATTTTTATGCTCAGGAATGTACTGTTACTGTATTCTAAGTATGACCCATGTTCTTCGCCAAGCACTTGTATTCTAAAACAAGTCATGTCGGCAGCCTCTGGAGTTCGCGCATTTGATACTTCAGTAGGACCGCAGTAGGCGTGTCATGATCATGGAATTTGAGTTGCAGATTAATTGACATATGGTGACTAAAGATTTAAATAATGAACATTTTTTATTACTGTATGCAACAATTAAATCACACCTGAAAAAAGGAGCAATGTCTTTACTTTATTTAAATGAATTAGGTATATTTAGTGTGTATGTGTACATAATGTCTAGTGCTTTTCTGTTACACTAGCCTCCAGATGTCCCCTGGGGATCAATTAAGTGTATGCATAATGACTAGTTTAACTAAATATTAAATGAAAGAGTGGTTTTTGTACCTATCTCTCTGTCCATCAATCTGTCTATTCATCAATTAATACCCCTTTTGGAAACTGGACTTAAAACTCATCATTTCACCCCGCTTCAACAACTCAGGGAGCATGACCTTTCCTTTTAAAAGAAAAGCCCGAGATGGGCTTTCCAGGTTCCTCTGAAACACAAAAGAAAACATATCGCCCATCTAAACAAAACAGAGGTGGTCGTGAAAGCCCCCGTCAGCTTTTATTCACTCCTGTTAAAGCTGATTCGGATTACGCTGGAACTTTGGTTGCAGCACACAACAAAAAAGGAAGACACCAACCACCGACCGCATGTTTATTTATGTACTGAACTTCAAAAGAACGTGGGAAGATGGCAGAAACAACTGTTCAAGGTCAGACTCTGGTTTGCGAAAAAAAAAAAAAAATACAAGCAAATGACGTTACTGGTGCTGCTTATGTGTTTCAGAGTGCTGATGAATGTGAATGCAATGGAGAAAAATGTCAGGGTAAGAATAGGGCCTCTTACCTCACAACCTTTAATGCAGTGGAGAGTATCTGGGCTTGGATACCACTTTAGTCCCATCGTGCATACAATGCTCTGTAAAAGAGATGCAAAGACAAAGCCGGGTATAATTTCTGGTTTTTAAGCTGAATCATCCCACATGACAAGTTTATATGAGCTGGCAGTCGTGTTGGAAGTGGAATTTGCGGACGCAATTCCAGGCTGAGGACATTCCACGCAATGAAACACAAAGGCATTTGAATTTAAGTGAATTTGAACGAAGTTCGGCAAAGCACATGTGTCTCTCGGCAGATTCCTATCCGAGCATACGAAAGTGCAAACAAATAAAAATCCCTCTGCTTACACCACTTTGGTTTTGGTGTTGGAGTCAGTGGGGGGAATGCATTAAAGAATTGGGCTTGGAGGATTACGGTCTTAAGAGCTTGGCTAAGTAGGGGAGCCATTAAACACTGAGGAGCGAGGCCTGGCCGGCCGTAAAGCGGCCCAAACAGAGCGGCCCGGCGGCTCCTGGGCTGGTGCAGGTAGAGAGGATGTTTGGAGAGGCGAAATGACGCGCTCTGGGGGAACTCCAGAAGCCATGAGGAGTGGAAAAGGCTGAACGTAAACATAACATTTCCAAGAAAGCAGGCATTCGCCCTCTGCTCCAGTGCGGCTTAGGGTGGTGAGCTTTGGCCTGAGCAATCTATACACACGCACACACACACACACACACACACATGCTCTTACACACTTAGCATTCAGTGTCACAAAGAGGGCCCAGGCGGCCTGTTTACGCAGGCCTAATTTAAACCGTCTGCTCCTGAACCTGTGCTTGTTTTTACAGTTTCTCTAAAGGCCTGGGCAGGACAAGCACTACCTGCCTTCTATTAAATGGACTTTTATACTATCTGTATCAGGGGGCTGTTCTTCTTGTACGTTTTTTTCCCCCTCACTTTTTCCGAGCCACACGATTGAAACATGAACGTTTTCCACCGATGGGTCTGGAGCTTCTGTGTAGGGCTTTAAAGGGTGATTTTTTAAAAGGTAAGTTTAACAGGGCTGTGTGTCCCGACCAAAGTAAACCACGAATAGCCAGGCGTCATCCATTTGCCAGGCTGATTTTCAGCACAAAGCTATCAGCATGGGTCACAGAGAGAAACAGAGAGAGGGACCATTCACATAGCCATGTTCTCAGTTCTGTTGCTGGATGGAGATACACATGACAGGCCTCTCTCAAAGTGAATGAAAAGCAATCAGGCTTCTCAAAACTTCCTCTACAACATTTGCAAAAAAACGTGTATGGCAAAAAAAAGCCAGACAACCTCTTAACCACTCACAAGCATGATGTCACCCAAAAACACCATTTAGTCTGCTAGGAATACATCAATGACATAATAAATCAAGCAGATGGATATTTCACATCTCTTTTTTGCAACCTGTGCCTGTTTAGAGCCTCAAGCTGGTTCGTTCATTCACAACTGGTGATGCTACAGGAAGTGCTGGATACTGTATATCCATCCCACAACACTTTTAGTGATATTCAGTGTTAACTGCGTGTACAGGGCATGTGCAATGTACAGTAAAGCAAAATGAGAAAAACTATTGAGACAATAATAACATTAGTACTTTGTTGTCAAGCCACTGTTTTCTCATTTCTAACAGCTAAATTGAATTATGTCCTGGTACATTATGCAATTTTTTTTCTTCAATTACATGTAATGGTCCAGCACTGTTTGCAGAGAAGCAGCTTTATATCATGATGCTCCTAACGTCATAATTCACTGTAGGTACTGTATTTTTGGGAAGCAACCCATCTTTCTGTAAACATGATAAGCTGTGTCATCTTATCAAAGTACACTGGGCCTTAGGCACCAACTGTTTTTAAGAAGAAATTTCCACTTAAATCAAAATTTTTGCAAAGATTCTGACATCCTCCAGTATTTTCTTATTTGGTAAGAACAGAATCCACACAACCAAGAGCACAAAGATATGAACAATTCTGTGTTTTTTAGGACCAACTTTAAGAAAAACTGATGATATTCAAAATACTGGTGAAAAAGGCCCACTGTTCTTAAACAGCTCTGATGTGTGAAACTTATTGTGTGCTTCTCTGTGCTTCTGTCTTAGCATTGGACATTGACTGTTGTCTTCTTTCCTAACTTCCTTATCATTAGTATCTTGTACATCATGCACATGATGCATTTTCGTCCTCTGGCATATTATCAAACCAACAGAACCAAAAGGTTATGTTTAAGGTTTTTGCTATGGCTGTCTCGGTGGTAAGAATTTCAGTAGATTTTTCAGCATGACTCAGAAAGGCTATCATTAATTGCTACATGGTTTTCAGACTTTGGGACACATTAACTTCAAAACTATGGGATCTAACTGCTCACCATGTGACGATGAGGGACAGGGATGTGGTCATATTTCCTGCTCTAAAAAGGTTTGGCTAAAATCTGCAGTAAAATTCTTTGTGTTTCATTAGTGACACGAAAATGTGGAACAGCAATTCTTTTTTTCTTAAAAAAAACCCCAGAAAAGTACTCTTTGAAGATGTTTTGTATATTTAGCTTATTGCTATTTTAATAAATATGTTAGGTTTAAACAGATCATAACCTTCTTGTTAATATACACAAATCAATAGTTTTGGTTTAAATAGTTATGTTTTCTGACTCTCATTTTCATATTTAACAGTGGGACCACCATTTGAACTAATTTGGTAGAATGGTCTATGATCCAAAGTGTCTGAATATGTGTTCCTTCTCAGTGAATGTAATTCACTGGGTGCTTCAGACTGATTTAAAAAAAAATGCATTCAAAACTCAATATATAGCAAGATTCCTTCCCAGAAAACAGAAACACAACATGTCAGACCTGTAAGACGTTCTTTTAAGGTAGTATGAGTTCATTAACTTAATTATTGCTAACTCTAACACCATTTGATACTGTTATATGTTAGTAAAAGATTGTATTTCATCAGCGCTGCCCAGCACTAAAAGCACCCCTTTCCCACAAAGATAGAGAAGACAGAGGACAGGCTTTTATTTCATTCATGAGTCTTTCCATGAGCCTAAACGATGAGTCATTTAATAAGTCCAAAGTCATTTTTATAAAGCAATACACTGGTGTCTGTGGTCTGCTCTCATCGGCAGAACACAAAGAAATGATGTGGCTGTCGTGATAAAAAGGAGGGGAGGCTGAGGGGAGAGTCACATTCACTGAGTAAAAGAAAGAACGTCCACCTACGGCAGCTTCTCGTTCATTCACTAGGTGAGTGGTTGAGGCTGTCGTTTTGGAAGCGCTGGCGGTTCAAGGGTAGTTCAGCGCGTCATCACAGTTATTGTTGAGCAGTCTGAGGCCGTCGCGGACCACGCCTATGGTCCAGCGCAGCGGTCAGACAGTTTTGATGGCAAATTCATTCTTGGGAAAATAACAGCTGTTCATCCGCTACACTCATCATTTCTAAAGGTACTGCAGGTCAAGCCGGGGAGCCGTAAGAAAAGAGGAAATAAGAGACATGCGTCACCGCTGTCTGAAAGCTTGTGTTTGTGTCTGAAGCGTGTTTTATGACATAATGTACATTTGAGGTTTGCTTCAAAAGTACTACACTCAATCTTACTTAACAATAAACTGTGGGTAAAAAAATAACTGCTATATTGTAGCTTCAGGGTTTTATGAGTAATTACTATAATCGTTGATTGTGTTCCGTGCCAGGCAGTGTTTGTTAGGTAACAAACTCATTTTCGTTTTTGTTTTTTTTTCAAACCATCATTCCGCTGCCCATCTCACTGGTTACCTTTTTCAAGCACACAGGAAAGGGCAAAAGGAAAATGTCACAAGCATGTGCGTGTGTGGTCCAGCCTAACTATTCCCCTCCAGTCTGATAAACAACATGACGCATGGGATTTTAGGACAGAGTGGAGTGAGCGTTCATCATTTCTATTTTAATACTAATGGTTAATTCTATTATTAATCACAATAAGTTCAATAACAAAAGCAGGCTTTTAAAGTGTGCTTATTTAAGGCCGTGTTTATTTTGACCACCTCTGGCGCTCATGTGCCCTTTTTCTGGAGCACTATGAGTGATTTCAGAGTAGTTCCGTCATGGCCCAGTGTTAAACAACTGCGATACAGAGCTAAATATAGATGCAGAGCTATGGACATATTTAAGGACTGTGCTTTTATTATGACTGCCCTGTGAATATTTAACAAACATAAGCGTCTGGAACGTTTAGAAAAGAAAGAAGGTTTTAGAGACTTGATAAATAGAAAAGAGACGAAAACACTTCACGATCTAGTTGAAGATAGACGCCGCACTGTAGGGGTGTAAAACGCACCTTAACTTTGGGTGGGTTTCGCCAGTGGTCTTTCGTCAAGTCGTCACCGGTCATGTTCCAGGGGAGGAGCACCAAACTATCGCCAGTGTCGTTGCAAACCAGCTCACATTCGGCTCCTGTTACAGAGCAGATGCAGATCTGACACAAGAGCACCAGGGATTCCATTTAATGGCAATTAAAAACTGTACATGTCTTAATTTCAGGAATAGTGTAAAAGTGGAATATTCCATTTAATATTGGTGAAAGATGCCCAATGTTCCAAAACAGTTCTGATGTATCTAAACTATTGTGTGCAAATTTTAGACATGCATCTCTGTGCATCATTTCCACTGAGTGCTTATCTCTTGCATATAATGCACATGATGTAGATTAGTCCCCCTGCGAATTATCAAATCAACTGAACAATCAAATCAAAAGTTATGCTTTTCCTATGGCTGTTACTGTGGTGACAATTTCAGCTAATTTTTAACATAACTCAGTACATAGCTAGCAAACACAGCCTTGAACAGTTCATAAACTTTTAATTAAGACAAGCAAGTCTTGTGTTCTTACAGTTACAGTTGCCTGTGATGTAGGCTGTAAAACAAATTTGGATAGCTAGAAATGTTAAACCAGCTAAGGGGAACTTAATGCAAAATTTAAACACTAAATTTACTTAATGAATTATATATATATATATATATATATATATATATATATATATAATTATATATATATATATATATATAGCAGAGCAGATACAGGGATTCCATTTAACGACAATCAAAAAGACTATATGCATCTAAATTTCAGGAATAGTGTAAAAGTGGAATATTCTATTTCAGTTGACATGCCCCACACTCAGGAATGCAACCTTTGTTGCAGGAACTGACACTGTTGCTATTGACTGAGTGCAGTTGTGGTCATCTTAACTTTGCTAAACAGCTACAGCAAGCATCTGTGCCTGAAACACCTCCTATTTTATACAGTTTTTGTGTAACTTCACTTTCGTGTTAAAATCTAAATTTAAATTTTAGCCTCTGTTTGTGCCACTGTGTATGTAATACCCTGGTGAAGTATTAACAGTTAACTGCAATGTTCAGAGAGAATCTAGATACATTTGTTGTCATTATTTGAATGTGTGAATGAAAAAGTATTGAGAAGGCACGATAACATTAGCACTATGTTGTAAAGCCATTGTTTTTAATTATACCTACATTTAAATTCTGCTCGAGTATGTTCTGGCACATTCTGCTCCCACCTTCATACTTCAGTGAAGGTACTGTATTTTTGTGTTGCAATTTTTTTTAACATAACTCAATACATAGCTAGCAAACGCAGCCTTGAACAGCTGTACCCTCACGCAGTCTTAAACTTTTATTTAAGACAAGAAAGTCTTGTGTTCTTACAGTAGCTTGTGATGTAGGCTGTAAAACAAACTTGGATAGCTAGAAATGTTAAACCAGCTAAAGGAACTTGATGTAAAATTTAAAACACTAAATTTACTTAATTAATGAAATTTTTTATGATCTCTGTTCAGAGCCTACAGACCGATGCTGTGTTGTCCTTCACTGCAGCTGGTAAGGATTGCGGGGCCCAGGTTCTGAGGAAGGGAGCACTGGCCTTTTAGCTCTGGACACAGCTGGAAAGAGCCTGTCCAGTTCCCATCCTTTCTACAGCGGATTGCGCTGGTGGTGGACGCAGCCTGAAGGAAAAAAACACGCATTCTTGCTCGTCATACGAAACAACAGAAGCAAAGATCTTATATGAAACTAGAGGCATTTATGTTTTGACATTGATAATTGGTTGATGTGTGGGTACTTAGTTAAATATAAATTTAATATTTATTTAATTTTATTAAACACTAAATCAACCAACTGACCAATCTATGCAACTGTGGGACTAATAAAGGATTATCTTATCTTATCTTATCTTATCTTATCTTATCTTATCTTATCTTATCTTATCTTAATAATTAAGGCATTTGTAGGTGAATCATGAACAGGCCATTTATTAACTGATAAGTGACTTTAAAATGGGATTATGGTCAATATATGATTTTATTGGGTTTTGAGTTCCGACATAGGCTAAGCTTGGTAGGTTAAGCTATTCTTCCTTTTCAAAGAACATGAAATGAGAAAAAAAAAATTCTTTGTCAGCCATGGACTAAGTAAACCAAGGGATGGATGACAGCAAGAAAAATCTGCAAAGCACAAACAGATGAAAAGCGCGTTGTTGTGTGCGGAGCAGTCATGAGAAATGTGAGTGAGTCCATGATGGAGGGATGAGGGACGTAGGGGAGAGACAGAGTGAGGGAAAGCGACAGACCTGCTTGCACCGGCTGTGCACTCTCACCGTGTGGTTGGCCCCGGGGCAGTTCAGCCAACACTCGCTGTTGAACTGGAAGCCATTGGTGCACTGGTAGCTGCCATGGAAGACCGGCGGTGGTGGCTCACACATTACTGGCACACACACACCTGGCTGCCAGCTTCCATCCTCCGTACACTGCCTCGTAAACGCCCGTCTGACGAGGAATGTCATGGGTACACAGAGATACACAAATATACACTGTTCAGAATCGCTTCACATATTCACATATTCGTAATTTCTTAGCTGATTTAGAATCACTCACAACTCTGTTCACATATAAAATTAACATTAACAATAATTACATTAATATTAATAAGAATCACCCACAGTGTGAGTTGGAATTAGATTAACTAATCAGGTTTCACCGGAGCTAGCAGCGACTTACCTCTTAGGTTTGTCAGCGCCAGGGACATGGTAGCCAGGCTTGCACTTGTACTTGCAGAAGGAGCCCACCTTGAGGCCGGTGGCATTGCAGCGTTTGGTCTGCAGGATGGCGTTGGGGACAGGTGGAGGTGCAGGACAGCGCAGTTCACATAGAGCTTCAGGAAATGACCACATCCCATCCTCCATACATGTGAGTACATTGTTAGTACCTATTAAAAAACAGATGAGTTAAAACTAAATAAGCTCAATAACATACAGCCTCAGATAAACAATGCTTCTTTTTCACCCACATCTCTGTACTAACATTGTACCAATGGCCAAATGGAAGATATCTTCACAGTGCAGATTTATAATACACAGAACTGACTGAATTGGTTGGTATTCAATAGTAAAATAAACAACTGTTCACAAATGATTCACTTTTATTCATGTAATAATTCAGAAAGCTTCCAGTTACATAACAGACATAGCACTTTTAGGCTTTTTTGCACACCGTGAAATACATTTCATGCAACAGGTCAGATGTTTTAATGCTGCAGAGAAACAGAGACGGGTTGTAGGGCCGTCATCTCCTATAAACTAGTATACTAAAATAAGTGGTTTTGTACAGAATAAAAATATGTAGACATAATTAACAGCATGCAAAATTACATTCCACGCTTTAACATAAGTAATAATAGTTATTAATTAATTTAAATTTGAATGGACTCAATTATAATTTATCATTTATATATTGAATTACTCATTAAATTTAATTACATTTAATTACTTTAATAATTAAAAGTCATTAATTGAAATGTACCTTCTAATAAGTCATTTAATGTAAATATATATTATATAATATATACTAATGTACATTTTACATTTGACTACAAGTCTCTCATACTAGTAAATCCATTTATATATTTTTGGCACATAGAATTTTAATTTGCATATTGCTTTAAAATAGAACATACATTTAAGGCTGTCTAGAGCATTTGAATGGCATTAATTGATCACTATTAAGTGTTTTTTTAGAACACTCTAACTTTGCAGTCAGTTACTTGCTTACTTAATAATCAATAGTGAAAACCCTACAGACAGTCACATGCAACCTTGAACACACCTTTTCACATTACATTTTTGTTGATTTTCTAAAATATGCCCTTTAAATATAGAGTTATTTAGCCAACTTGTACTGTATTGAATGAACATAATCACACATAAAATAAAACATGTACCTTAGCTTTTGTTTTCCCCCAATATGTTAAAATCAGCTAAAGGGAGATTGTGCTTTATGGTATATGGTATGCAAAAGACCAAGTACCAAGTAGTACTTAAGACTTAAAAGCTATAAACTTAGATAAAGCTGGTCCAATTTCATGTATAGTTTTTTTTTAATAAAAGGTGTCACATTTTGTAGTTAAAGCAAAGATGACATTTACAGAGTCATCCTCTCAAAGTCAGTGGCCTTTTGCCAGGGACTTGCCGTGCTGTACCCACCTATGAGCTGTGCTGGCTGCCGGCATTGGAAAGTGCACCTCTTGCCGTAGGTGGTGCCCTCAGAGAACTCGAAAACAGCTGGGTGCACATGGTACTTATCGGGCCGGCCGCAGTCCACAGGCTCGCAGGACACCTGCTTGTTCCACTTCCCATCTGCACAGGTCAGGGTTGCCGTGGAGTCCGACTGTGCGGGGGGAATGACCAAAGTTAAAAATAGCACCTTTTCTTTTCATATCTCTCAACGAATTTGATAAGAAGCTCCCAGATTCTGTGGGAGTTCAAGGAGTTCTACGATCCAATATTGCACAGAGAACGCAGCAGAAGGATAATGTCTGAAATGGGGGGAAAATGTGCGCTTCCTCAATAAAAAGTTATTGTGTCTGTGAAGGATCTCTCAGTGAGAGCGGAGCAGAGGGGGGCCAACGGTCATTGCGACGTCAGCCGTCGATAATAAATGGCGTGTGTACAGCGTATAAAGCTGTCAGGAGCAAAGGCAGCAGGAGTCAGGGGTCATTTCAGCTGATTTAATAAGTCATTTCAGGAGTGTGGAACGCCTGTAAAGATATCAGCGGAGTCCCATCGGAGCCGCTGGAGAAGCCCAGGCCAGCCCTTACTGTCTTTATTTCTCTCCAAACACCACCATTGTTTTCTTCCCCCGCTTAGAACCACAGAGGCTAGCACACAACACAAGCTGTCCAACAAACATCAGTTTGCTGGTCACAAACTGTGACATTACAGCCAGACGTGGCCCTACTGCGAGTAACAGTCTGCTTTGACTGGAACTCACTCGGACTGTGAAGCCTTCCTGCAAGGGCTGAAGGACTCTAGTGTGTTGCAGTGTTTATTGGGCCATTAGTTGACAGTTTAACACCACAACATATGAGGGCATGGATCTTCGCTAAGATTTTTTTATTATCCTCTTAAACTCTAAGGGACCCATATATATTTTCCAGTCAAGTGGCCGTTAAATATAAGATATTTATTTTTCGGGGGATGTTTCTGTAAGATAGTCCACTTGCATAAGAAAAGGGATAAACAAAGGTCTCGAGAAATAGAGAAAAATAAAAACCTATTAAAAGACAGAGAGAAAAATAAGACTCCTGACAACCGTGAAAGGCATGTTGATGGAATGTTAAAGACATCTACGTAGCCTGTACTGTTGCCAGAAAATTTGACTGTGTACCTCAAGAGGTGATAGCGAGTCACTAAGCCTGTCATCTGTCCTGATAGCATATTCTAAGCTTTTAAATATTATGTTGAAGGTACAAGAAAGAAAGTACGAACGCAATGATGACAAGCGACCGCTGTTGGCCGTTCATGACAAGAAATCACGTTTGGCAGCAAACAAAAAAAGTAATAGAATGAAATAATAGTTAATATTAAAGTTACCACCACTGGAGACACTCTTGGAGACTAAAGTTAGAAAGGTTTCTTCTAGACTGGTAAGAAGTTAAAGAGGGACTGTGCCTTTTCTTGGTTTTTATGTTGACAACACAACTTTCTTGTGATATGTTGCCCTCTATTGTCTATAGTATGAATTCAACAGGTTCCTTTGAGCTTGCATTTTTTAGAGAAAGGAGAAAATTTTGCTCGGCTGAAAAAATTCACAGGTGCTTCTGTCCATCATTCCACTGTGAAAAGACTCAATGCTGGGGTCTGAAAGGATGTGAAGCTGTCAAGAAGCCCAACCAATAAACAATAGACTGACCCCCCTCAGTCTATTTACTTCTAAGATGAAACTCTGGTGCTAAGGAAAAATATGCTTGAAGATCAGGTCTCTTAAAAAGAACAGAAGCTAAAATAAAGGTAAAGTACTGCATGCTAAGTACAAAAAAACATAACATGCTTTGTGTCATCGCGGTGGTTTCTGTTAAATATGGGTTTTTTGCCATCTTGAAGTGATCAAGTAGCCTAAGCATGATGATTTATTCTGTGTTGACCAATCAAATCAAAGGAAGTCAGTCCTTCAGTGCAAATCAATAGCTATTGCCAGTAAACGGTAGCTGTCTGTGTTTTAATAAAACCACAGAGTGGACTCCTAATATGAAAGATAGATGATCTGCACAGCGTGCCTCGCATTCTGCCTTCAGAATTACGCAGCTAACTCCCCCAATAAAGGGTTAATTGAAATAAGAGCTCCATAATGCTCAGCGAACAAAAAGACAACAAAGAAAGAATTATTGTTCAGTAGCAACTCAGTAACTGTCAATGAATCTTTAAATGGTTGTTTGAGGAGACACATAAAGACTGGCAATAAATTTACTCCATGATAGCAAATCTGAGACTTTAAGCCAACAAAACTATTGTGAGCTTCCTGGATTTTAATATGTGGTTTTTATGGGGTTGTCCTATTGTTTCGTGTGGTATCAAGCATTAAGCAAAAAGTCTAGTTTAACGTGAACCATCCTCGGAGGCTTGGCCGGTGGCCGCGTGTGTGCTCAGGGGCCAGCCTGTTTCAATGAAACACAGAATAAAACATGCTCTCCTCCACAGATCTCTTAATTTGTTTATGACAAGCGCCAAAAGGCCGGCCATAAAAAAAGATGTCAGAGATGTTTGTTGAACCAGTTTCTGTGAAGCCAAACAGTTTTTGCTGGCTAGGCGGAGATTATTGTGGCAAATGTTCTTTTACTCACATCCACAAAACTAAACACTGGAGGGAACTGCTTTTTTGTTGTTTTTTTGTGTGTTTTTGAACATGAGCTCTGTTTCTCTCCCTCTCTCTCCATTTTTCTCTGCAATGGCAGATTTAAGGCAGTCTGGAATGCAGCGTGGCTGTGGAATCCAACGCTTATCTAATGTTCTGTACCCTCTCAGGAAATATACCAGCACCTAAAACTGAACAAAACAGCAGGAAACAGTTGAAATGCAATCCAGACGCAGTTACAAAACTTGCCCTCTTTCACTGCCTCTTCCTCCTTTTGGCCAAGGCCTCTTATTGAAAACAGGTCGCCGGCGGGAGAGCGCGAACGTTCCGTTATTTCGGATGGATATTTGAAATAACAAACAAACCTGAAGCACTCATATGCCTTATCATCGTAACACTGGGCCAATAACATGGTAATAATAGAACAACAATCCAAAGACCAATTCAAAGATGGCTTGGCAGAACGATCCCTTCCATCTCTCTCTCTCTCTCTCTCTCTCTCTCTCTCTCTTTCTTTGGTTTAGCAGTCTGCTGAATCTTATCACAAGTTAGACAGAAAGTATCACTGCTAGTAATGAAGCTACTAGAGGACAGGATGGCACAAGGTTTTTAATCCCAGTTCTGACTATTAAGGGTGAACCAATATGATATTTTCTGGGACAACATAAATAACCGATTATTTACTATAATATTTCATAAAAGTTTTTCTGAAAGCAGTAATGTGTAAGATGACAAAGTCAAATTCATAATCAAAACAATAGGATATCATGTGAAAATGCATAATCCCATGTCCTCCCTCCCTCCGTTCATGCTTGTCGAGAAGAAACATTGAAAGTTCAGTATCAAACTTGCCAACAGTGTCTCCAGTGATGTAAAAGCAGTGCCAGTATTACCTGCCAGACTGAAATTGATGAGCTGAATATCACTTCTTTTGTTTGATGCTGAACATGGTTCTTTCCTTGCGTAAGTGGTGGTGGTCATTATAATGGTTGCTTGCCAAGAGCCTGTGTTGCGTTCACCCTTCCTTTCATTGACTGTCTGTCCTTGAATGATGTAACTGTAAGCAGAACCTTCAATATGACTGACAAGTGGTTGTAATACGTAGGGCTGTGTTGCTTCTTCATCTTCTCATGTTGGACTGATTCGACTCTAAATCTGATTACTTTGGACACTTGAGATGTAAAGGTGGTATAACAGGATAGGGTGAAGCCTGCTAACTTTAGTAGATATCTCTGTAACATGAAACATAGACATTATTCACATCATATCAAGAGGGTTTCTTCACATTGTTTTTATTTTTAGAATATTTTAAATGACACACTGCAACATACTACTCCTGCCAGTGAATGCTTTACAAATTTTACCTGACCTGTCTTGTTTTGATTGGACTGTTTTTGTGGTTTCTTCTCTGAACATTACACCAAAAAGATCATTATACAGTGGTGCGAACAGCAACTGATAACTGCAGAAGCCACAATTCCAGAAAGGTATTCAGTTTACATCACATACTTCTTGATATTTTAAATAATTCAATATATTTTAAATCTATTTTTCATCATTTTTAAACCTTGGGTTATTCTTTTGTCAAAAAAATAGAATAAATTGCATTTTAAAACAAAAATAATAATTCTTAACTGTTAATGTTTTTTTTTAAAGAAAAATCATGCTTTTTGATTTTTTATCATATTAACTTTATACTCTAATTCATTCATGCCAGTGAGTGTAAATCACAGGTAATTACTGCAATCATTTACATCTGCTCCTCAGCAAAAGACTTATGCATCTAAGAAAATTAGATGTAAAGTTGTTTATCTCACAGTCAGCTTAAATTAGTTTTTAAAATACATTCCTTTACTTTTAATAACTTATTTCTGAAGGTTATACTAGAAATCTTCAGCTACTGGAACAGCATTTATGTAGTAGTGGGGACCACCACGGTCAGCGCATGGCCACATTAGCTATTGTGGAAAATTATTGACAAAATTAGTCTCATTAATACTGTATCAGAAAGTTAAATAAAATAAAAATGTCAATTAAAGCTGAATAAAATAAAACTCTGGCCAAAACTCTGTCAGGGGCTTCAGGCCACAAACAAAGTGAACCCCTAACTTTTACACCTTACTTTAGGGTACTCTTCATAAGACTACATGATATTTACATGAGCTTGTGATAACAACTGATGAAAGTTTTAGATATGTTGGGTCATTACATTCAAAAGGCTTTTTTTCCACATGAAAGCTTTTATTTTCTCAGCTAAACAGTATTAATACAGTAAGGAGTGGTTTTACATATATCAGTGTGTTTATTTAACCCTTTCCAAGCTTCTTCTTGTGGCAACCCAGTATTATTTACAGTTCTCTTCTAATACCTGCTTTGACTGCTCAGTACTTCATTAAGCTAAATCAAGATTGCTGCTGAAACAATGTAATAAATTCATGCAATGTCTGGGGCATCCAGGAGAAATCTGGAACTAAACTTTGTTCTTCAAACTGGTGCACAAGATATATCTACTTCTTTCAGAATAAGATATTTATGTTACTTTGTATTGTATTATTTACATCTGTTCTAATGATATATGGTGTTCATACTGGTGAAAATACAGCTATTGCTAAGATTAAGGGTTTAAAACAATCAGTTTAGGGGCCAACATTTTCTGTGCAGTAGTCTAACCCTTCAGAAATGTTTATTTGTGCTTATTTCTACAGCGGTGGATGAACATGACTTCAGAAGTCTTTGCAGTGGCTTAGGTATTCCTGCCTGGATGAGGAATTGAACCTTCTGTATCAACATTTTGCTATTTCTTATTGATTGCTGATACATCAGTCCTACATTCTATGTTGTTTCAAAGCCAAGTAGCAGTTTAGACGGCAGCTTTACAAGCCTGCACTGGCCGCACCACAACAGCTATTAAACAAACTAGCCGAGCTGTAAGAAGTGTAGGGAGCTGCGCTGGAGAAGAGTGGTAGGCGAAAAGCAAACAAAAACAGTCGTGGTCGAACAGGAGACATACACACACAACAAGGGGGCTGTTTAAATAGCAGACAGCCTTTAGCAATCCACATACACAAATGCATACATGCACAATACACACAATGACACACACAAACACAACAGTCTAGAATTAGAAGTAGCTGCTCAACAGGCTGTCACTGACTGCCTCCTCCTCCTCTCTTCACACAGTGGAATGGCTCGCGAGTAGCTTGTCAGAAAAAGGGACCTGGCATCTCAACTGGGTGGGGGCGGGTTGGGGAGGGAGTGTGTGTGTGTGTGTGTGTGTGTGTGTGTGTGTGTGTGTGGAGCGGGGGTGTCTGCGTGCAAGGAGTTTCCTTCTTTTAAAAATTTACAGCTTCTGATTCCTCCTCCTCTGAGAATTTAACTACCACTGACTACTGTGCCTAATTCAACACAGATGCCCCTACTGCCTCCTTTCCTTCTTTTGCACCCCACCCCAAGTCTTTCTCGCGCTTTCTCTGCACGTGTGCACATGCACACGCAGAGACACACACACATACAAATATGTACATGCATATGCACGCATGCACATGCATGCACACCCACAGGCTCCTGCACATACATACATGCACATGTACACTTGGACATACTCCTGCATAAACACACATGCACAGCTTCCCACATACACATACCATACATGCGCATATGCACACACATACATGTATACACACACACACACACACACACACAGGTCCCCACATACATATACACACACATATTCAAGCACTGGTTCACACATATAAACACAGGCTTATTATCCACATGCACACCTGGGCATACACAAAAGGTGCAAATGCTCTCATCTATACTGTATACAAATAAACACACTGCTGCTGTCAGAAGAAAGTGTTTTTTTGAATATATATATATATAGTGTGTGTGTGTGTGTGCGTGTGTGTGTGTTCTGTCAAATGTGTTTCTTGCTTTTTTTCCTGATGTTAAAAAAATGAATAACATAACTCTTTTGATAGGAAATATATAAAGAATGGTCTCTGATTTTTGCAGGGTACTGTGCATGCATGCACATGCACAAGAATGAAGGCACAAGCACAACTGCACATGCACAAGTACATAACCACACACAAACGCACATGCACACACACACGCAAGCATGCGCACACACATAATTAAACAAAAAAAACACAAAGACGGAAAAGAAAAGTAAACCTCCAACTCTACGTTTGCCTTTCTGGCCCACTGCAGTGTTGTTGTTTGTCTAATGGTGATTTCGGGACATGCTCTGCTTTCAATAACACCCTGGCAAAAACAAGCAGTGCACAGCCAGGACGAGGAGGCCGCAGAAGACACTGCGCTCGTTGTGATGTGCCACCCCACCGCCAGAGGTACAAGCAGGACAAAAAAACCACTCAGCCCCAGCCCTTCCCTCCTCACGCAGACAGCGCTACGTCTCGCTACTGTGTTTTTGCGCTACCGTTTCTAAGTACAACTTCTTTTTTTCTGGAATTTTGGAACGTCCTGAGTTCCATTATAGTAAGAGGTTAATGGTGAAATGGCTAATTTCTCACTGACTGCGCCTTTTAGAAGAGAGTTAGTGCTCTCTGGAGACAGCGGATAAGCAGTAATTGCTGTGCTGGGATCAGCACTTTCCCTTTCAATGCAAACCCACGGGCACCCTCGTATTGACGTCATCCATCAGACCATCGCACTCCCTCGCCTTTTCTCTCTGTCTCCTCCAGCAGTTTTCTGCACGCAGTCCCTGGCAGGGTTAGGGAGTTCCTTCAGGTGAGTTCAAGCACAGGGCATCTGATCAAAAAATGCCTATATCGAGCAAACAGGCGTGTGTTCACCCGCTGACCATGCTTACTCATAAGCCATTAGTGACCGTAACAGCAAAGTAGGAAAATCAGTAGGAAAGTATTTAAACTATTAACTATCAAAAAATAAATAGTTCTCAGCTAGGACTTATGCTTCTTTGAAAACTTTTAACCCCTTAAATCCAGTCATAATTACTTTCTACATGACTGTTTTACAAACTCTCTTCATGCATTAGACCGAAATTGGCTGTTTTAGTTCCTGTGTCCTTAGGACTGATGAGCTCTGTCCTGAACGGTTGGCCTGTATTCATTGAATCATTCAAAAAAAGCTCTCAGAACCAAAACACTCCTTATAACATCAGCATGAATAAGCATAGCTAAACCAACGTAGGATCAATAGGTTGATGTATGTAAATCACTGACTTGTACATTACAAGATTGACACACTCCACCAAATTCTGTTGTTTAAAATAAGTGAGGGAAATTTGGTTTTCCATGACATTGAAATAGACATTTGGACCCACTGAGAGATTCTGGACATTTACAGAACCTTTACATTATTTAGGTTGAAGCAGGACCTTCATACCATAATGCAACGTTCTTTAAGAAACCAAAAGTGGTTCTTCTGTGGCAACACTCCAAAGATCTCCTTTTTGGTACTTATTGCTAAGGGTGTAGTTACTGTAGCAGAAGCTGCAGGCTTTATGAAAACTCTCTCACCTTACATAACCTGACCAGACATCTACCCCCATACAGGCCCTTGCAGCCCCCCAGTGCTGGCCCCCAAAGCCCCACTGTTATATAAACCATGGCCTCCCAAAAAGTGGAGAAAATCTGTCTGCTGCCTTTCTCTCCTCTCTCCAAATGCGTAATAGCTGCTGTACAGAAGCCAAACCTCTGAGCGGACAGCGGTCTCTGGCAGCAACCAGCCCAAACACCTACATACAGTGCAGCCCTTGCTCTTGCAAAACATACTGAGCGTGTTTTTACACTACACTTCTCTATACTATTTACAGCTTTTTGCTGTATTGCTGCGGCTGTGGTGTTGGTGTTGTTGTTGTTTTTTTAGCCAGAACCAAGACAGCAGGTGCAGGAACTCGCAGAAGAATCCTGTCTACGATTATATTCAGTCAGAAAAAGCTTTTGTGAATGAGCAGGCCTGGATGGTGTGCTAAGAGCTCGTAGTCCTAGTGTTTTGCTTGCACGCCCGCTACAGAAGTGGCTTTATCAACAGTGGCTGCTGCTGTTGGTCTTTTGTGTGGAGGTGTGGGGTAAACAGCGCTCGCTGCAGTGCCATTGATCCACGGCCCTCAGAGAGCACGGCAGCAGCAGAGCCAGACGGCCTGATCTCAAACACCTAAACAAATCGCATCTTGACCATCTTCCCTCCAGCATGCTTCTCATTGCATTAAGCTTGAAATACCTCTTAATACATTTGCTCTAATTATTTGTCACCCCTAGCTTATAAGCACAAGCTGAGAAATTCCATTGAAAGGGCAGATTCTAAACATAATGAACACATAGACTTTATTTATTGCACTGTAAAAACTATTCAGTGGTTGAACTTGAAAAACTGTTTGACGCTTTTCCAGATTTTATCTTTGGTGTTCTGTGTTATGTATTGTTTGTGCATGTAAGCACAAAATTCCAGTCCTTTCTGTGACATCATCTTGCAATACTCTCTTTATGCCTGTATACCAGAAGGAAAAATGACCACTCTAAAACGGCCTGTTGCAGTTTAGCTTGCGATGGTGAATCAAACTTGTTCTACCTGTCTTTCAGGATCAAACTCTGATTCAAACTCATACAGCAGAACAGACACCATTGTGAGAATAACCACAGCGGTGAGGGAACAGAATTTGTAGCAGGATGCTGCCATTGACCCATCAAACACTCAGAAACCACTGGGCTGAGTGTTTCAGTCAGAGGATGAATACAGATGAACAGTATGAGAAAAATATTGTGGTTTGGGAAAACTGAAGCATGTAAATCTATTCTAGTAGTAGACCCCAAAAATAAAATTATGAACAATTCCCTTAAACAGAGGAATACAATGTCTTCTGTACAATTAAATGAACTTAGTGAGGCAATCAGGTTATTACACTTTTTAATATTTTTAAGATTTAAAATATGATTTGACAAAATCAGCGTTCTGCATATTCTCCCAACAAAAAAGTAAAAAAAATCTAAAATGCAGGTTCGAACTGGTCAATACAGAACGTGAATGCAAATTATTAAATGCAGTAAGCATTGTTCACCCCATACCCTCACTCAGAATACCAACAGTAAACAGCCTTTGTTGATAAGTCATATTTTTTTGCCATCAGAAAACTGAAAGAGGCTTGAAGTACGACTTAATAGGACAAAACTTAATAAAACTATTAATAGATCTTAATAAAGCTCTCATGTGCTACAGTGTTTTCTACCACTAGATAAAAGTGTTAATATATAATAATAATAATAATATAATATAATAATAATAATTCAATTTGCATAGCACATTTCACAAATCCAAAGACGCTTTACAACAGCAGTGTGATACAACTACAGTACTATGATAGGATTCAATTTAGGAAGGAGAGAAAGTAGATGCAATGAAAATGGCTTTTTCTAGGCTTTGACTTATCTTGTATAACACCCCCCTAACCTCCTGTGGCCCCACCACAACCAACACCCCCTACTCTGCTCCCTGAAACTAAACCCTTGCTTTTATTTGAGCCACATGCACCGTTCCTATGGTTTCAGGCTCCTCAAACAAAGTGGTTTAGGAAGAAAGACATAAAACCTTGGAGAAACCAGCAGCAGCTCTGAGCCCACCAGTACGAGCTCCAGCCGTGGGGAGTGCTGCATCCCTTTCTGACAGCTCGCTTCACCCAACCTACGAGAGCCATAAAACTTTACTGCTGCTCGCTCCATAAGCACTCAGAGCAGGAGCGAGGACACGGTTACTGTGGTGTAGGTGTAACATCTTGTGTGAGTGCGCTTCTGTACGAATTCTGGCTGAAAATATATTTTGGAAAAATTTGGGTCAGAGCCATGTAAACACATTCCACCTGGTGATAAAACACTGCGGCGCACGAGTGAGAGCAGCACCTGTGTTTTGATGATGTCATCGTCTCTGTGGATTTTGAGGGTGTATCCGCGGTTGCAGGTGATTTTGCAGCGAACGCCATTGAAGTAGCCCGGACTGCTGCACTTCATCTCTGCGTTGTGCACCAGAGGCTTCTGGCAGTCAATGGCATCACAGGAGTAATGCACACAACTGCAAGGAAAAACATTCAAATTAACACAGAATTAACAGAAGTTAATCTGACCTCATGCAACAGCCAGCTAGAGGGTTGCCTCAGCATTGACATGGTCAGATGTGCTGCCATTCAAAAGTTTGGAATCACTTTTTTTATATAATTAATTGCAGTTATTTTTGTTCAATAATATTGTTCAAATTAAACAGAGGAAAGACAGATTTACAGTGTGAGTCCAAAGTCTCAGGATACCCTTTTATTTCAGAAACATGGTCACCATCTTGAAAGCCGCCATATTGGATATTGGACCATATGGGCAACATGTTCAGTTTGCTGTCCCTGGTGCTGAACTGCACCTTCAGATCTGTGCTCAGCACCAGGAACAGCACACTGAACATGTTGTTCAATGTGGTTCTTGTTGCAACTTTCTGTGTTGATAATGTTTGAATCACAAAAAATAGGAAAACGCAAACATCACCTCCACAGGCTTGAAAGATTTCCAGGCTGCGAAGAGGATATTGGCACTTTCCGAGAAACTAAACCGTCAATGGACATAGCTTAATGTTCATCTTTAAACGAGACTGAAGTTGACTCCCTGTCCACCATCTGACAGTTCTGTTCTACCTTAAATGTTGCAGTCTCTACAGACACCAGAATGTGACTGCAACACCTTTTAAGCCAACATCTTTAACAAAATCCTGAACAACTTCATATCATTAGTTTGCTCTGTACAATTAACTACAGGATCATCTTTCTGTTCTATGAATCAGTTAAAGCCTATAAAGTAGTAGCACCATAAGAAAAGCACTGTACACTACCAGCCAAACGTTTTAGTACACTACCAGCCCAACGATCTAGAATACTACCAGCCAAACGTTTTAGAACACTACCGGTTAAAGGTTTAAGAATCCTACCAGTCTATAATTTTAGATCAATAACAGTCAAAAGCTTTAGTACACTACCAGCCAAACGTTTTAGTACACTACCAGCCAAACGTTTTAGTACACTACCAGTCAAATGCTTCAGAAGACTACCAGTCAAACAACTGGTTGTGTCCTAAAACGTTTCACTAGTAGTGTTCTTAAACCTTTGATCAGGAGTGTACTAAAACGTTTGACTGGTAGTGTACTAAAACGTTTGACTGGTAGTGTACTAAAACGTTTGGCTGGTAGTGTACTAAAACGTTTGACTGGTAGTGTATCTAAAACGTTTGACTGGTAGTGTACTAAAACGTTTGGCTGGTAGTGTATCTAAAACGTTTGACTGGTAGTGTACTAAAATATTTGACTGGTAGTGTACTAAAACGGTTGGCTGGTAGTGTACTAAAACATTTAGCTGGTAGTGTATCTAAAACGATTGTCTGGTAGTGATCTAAAACGTTTGGCTGGTAGTGTATCTAAAACATTTGACTGGTAGTGTATCTAAAACGTTTGGCTGGTAGTGTATCTAAAACGTTTGGCTGGTAGTGTACTAAAACGTTTGACTGGTAGTGTACTAAAACGTTTGGCTGGTAGTGTATCTAAAACGTTTAGCTGGTAGTGATCTAAAACATTTGACTGGTAGTGTACTAAAACGTTTGACTGGTAGTGTATCTAAAACGTTTGACTGGTAGTGTACTAAAACGTTTGACTGGTAGTGTACTAAAACATTTAGCTGGTAGTGATCTAAAACGTTTGGCTGGTAGTGTACTAAAACGTTTGTCTGGTAGTGTATCTAAAACGTTTGGCTGGCAGTGTACTAAAACGTTTGTCTGGTAGTGTATCTAAAACGTTTGACTGGTAGTGTACTAAAACGTTTGACTGGGAGTGTATCTAAAACGTTTGTCTGGTAGTGATCTAAAATGTTTGGCTGGTAGTGTATCTAAAACGTTTGGCTGGTAGTGTATCTAAAACGTTTGGCTGGTAGTGTATCTAAAACGTTTGGCTGGTAGTGTATCTAAAACATTTAGCTGGTAGTGATCTAAAACGTTTGTCTGGTAGTGATCTAAAACGTTTGGCTGGTAGTGATCTAAAATGTTTGTCTGGTAGTGATCTAAAACGTTTGACTGGTAGTGTATCTAAAATGTTTGTCTGGTAGTGTACTAAAACGTTTGTCTGGTAGTGTATCTAAAATGTTTGTCTGGTAGTGTATCTAAAATGTTTGACTGGTAGTGTACTAAAACGTTTGACTGGTAGTGTACTAAAACGTTTGACTGGTAGTGTATCTAAAACGTTTGTCTGGTAGTGATCTAAAATGTTTGTCTGGTAGTGATCTAAAATGTTTGGCTGGTAGTGTATCTAAAACGCTTGGCTGGTAGTGTATCTAAAACGTTTGGCTGGTAGTGTAATAAAACATTTAGCTGGTAGTGATCTAAAACGTTTGTCTGGTAGTGATCTAAAACGTTTGGCTGGTAGTGATCTAAAATGTTTGTCTGGTAGTGATCTAAAACGTTTGACTGGTAGTGTATCTAAAACGTTTGGCTGGTAGTGTATCTAAAACGTTTGGCTGGTAGTGTACTAAAACATTCAGCTGGTAGTGATCTAAAACGTTTGGCTGGTAGCTGATAGTTTAAATGAGTACACACTCGTTTTTGAGACTCTGTTACACTGTAGCACTACATCTTAAATTGTTTTCTGTATTGCTTTTTAAATGTTTGTGTTTAGTCTTTAGTGTTTGTGTTTGTGTTTAGTTGAGCTCCTTTGAGTACAAACCATTCAAAGCTTGACTGCAACATCAAATAAACAGCAGTGTTAGTGGAGAGAACAGTTAATTAAAAAAAATAATCAAATGCGTTTAGATTTTAAAGCCTGGTGTTTATTTGATGTTACAGAGAAGCTTTCCCCAATTTGTTATCAGAGAGGAGAATGGAGAGGAGAGAGGAGAACAGCTCAACTAAACACTGTTTAGGCGTTTAAAAAGTGCTACAGTAAAGTGTTTAATTTGGCTTTACAGTGAAGATTTTTAACAGACATCTTACAGATTCCTCATCCTTACCTTTTTACACAGCACCAATGTAAATGCCATGCTGCTAGCTAAATAAGTCTTTCAGTTAAGGCAAAAATCTCACCTTTGACCCATGGGGTTGTAGATTTCATTGCTTTGGCAGCCACTGATCGTGATGGGGTCAAAGTACTGGAAGGAGCGCAGACCCACGCCTGAGATAGCCACCAAGGCTGAGCGGAAGCTGACCACGATGGCCTTGGTCCTGTAGAAGGCCATGCTCAGGTCATGACTCACCGGGATCACCAGAGGATTGTTCCGGCAACTCAACCGCCATTCGCCTAAAAAGCATCCAATCAATGCCCCATAAATGCATCGTTCCACATATTACTGGTGACCATATGGTAAGTAATTAATGGCATATGAAGTGGAAGTAGATGGAATAACTAAACACAATGGAAATGGAGGGGGAGACTGAATTACTGGCAATTAAAGTTCTTAAGCTGTTGTATAGCTGTTGTCCTTTGTTGTATAGATTCTCAGCGCAGGTGCACATGTCTGATTGATATAACATGTCTGTAGGACACACATGGAATGAAACCAGACAAACCCAGGTTGTGGATCTGCTCCTTGGTGTCCACCAGATGAACAGTGACATTGGCCTGGGTCTGGTCACTGTAGGCAGTCCCATCTGCAGCTAGGTGGATAATGACTGCAGCAGCAACCATGGGGTGGGAATAGTAAGCCTGATAGAGATAGATAGGACAGCTATTAGTAAAAAAAAGTTAGAAAACTAAACTAAAAAAACTAAAACTAAAATAAACAAAAAATGCAGAAAGGATTCAATTGATGCTTGTTTGAAAAAACATTTTTGTAAATAAGGCACAAATGGAAAGAGTTTTTTAAATGTATGAAGTTTCCACAAATGTGGAAATATACTTCATATTAAAACCATTCCAGGGAATTACAAATGCAGATCAACCAAAGAGTTACTGGGACAGAGACTATACTGTTTAACTGTAGCTTTTACAGTTATAGACATTAGCCAGGTATAAGTGACGTGCAAACTAAAAGTATTAAGTAATTATTTTGGGTGAAATTATGAAGTTTCAACCCAGCCTGACTAAATTACCCAACAGGTTTAATGTATTACCTCGAATTACTTGATTACTTAAAGGATTTTCTCAATTGCTCTGCTGCTTACTGTGTGACACTGCATTAAAATTTTGTGTATGTTTGTTTTTACCAACCTGCTTACTCACAATATATTTGAAATACTTTATTATGCCTTTTATCAGAGTTTAATACATAGAACCCATAGTCATGTAAATGGCTTGGTATTTAATTTAGTTTAGGCAACAGCTGGGTGCGTTATTTGTTTGGCGAGCTTCTATTACACACAGTTTCTTCTGCGTGCCCGGAGAAGCACACTACATCACACTATAACAATTAGGGTCCTTTGGCAAGACTCCCAATCCACATTCATCTATCTCTCTATAATGATTAAATCGTAAATGTCCCTGGATATGCAAACACAAAGACAGTGTCTCTGACTTTAAATGAATGTCATGTCTTACCTTTAGCCAATAATGGTGAATCCTGCTGTGCAGCTGTGCCTCTTCACATGGAAACCAGGCGTACTGAGATACTCCATCAGACAGGTCAAACACCTTCGACTGGCAGCTCTGAGAGAACACAGACACACACACGGTATCAGAACATCCTGTGTAAAGCAGGAACATTATGGTATCCATGAAAAACATACTTCTTCCCAGTGATTTCAGTGAGAACTATGTTGATATGAAAAAGGTTCACCAGAGAGGTACTACTTACACAGTGTTCACATCATCACATCGCTAGTCAATTTACAATAATTTACGCTAAAAAACTAAGGAATTTAGGTGTTTGCTAGAATGTAGTAAAGATATGAACCTTGATCAATATAACCAGTCCTGTGCAAAGTTCTGGGTTTAATTAAACAACCTCAACAAGCAACAGTAGACCAAAAAAAAAATACTCTTCCAATTTTCTACATTAGAGCACATGTTCAAAGCAAATTATAAGCACAGTACCTGAAGGCGTGCACGTTAAACATCAGTAATGATGGAGGTCGGCCAGTCTGCATTTCCCTATCAAAATGTAATTTAG
The DNA here is from genome assembly GCA_021613375.1 of Megaleporinus macrocephalus. Lineage (NCBI taxonomy): Eukaryota > Metazoa > Chordata > Actinopteri > Characiformes > Anostomidae > Megaleporinus > Megaleporinus macrocephalus. Next base: position 16,850,030 of record CM038725.1, on the reverse strand, counting down.
ACCATCTGGAGGCCCACAATTAAGCTGAACCCTGGCAAGGCCAGACTGCTGCTCCAGATCATAAAGAAAGTCAGCAAAATGAAGGGGATGGAGGGACAGGGGCTTTATGTATCCAGCATCTCTGAGTGCTGAAATAGGAATCACAAGAACTCGATAAAGGAATTCTTCAAATATGTCCAAGTATCTATTTAAGATAGGACACCATTAAGCAACGTTAAGGCGGCAATACAACTAAGCCCCCCTAAATACTTGTGGTGGGCTTTAAAGCCAAAGATTTTGAATAAATGCTTGAACACCCAAATTGCATAGACTCTACAAGTTGCACTGGGTAAACATGAAGCTGAAGCCCTAAAAGATCCAGCCAATCTGACTTATTCCGTTCCAGTGACAATGGCAAGCAGCACGCCGATTACCGTATGAGCAGACCACTCTAGTTTTGAACCCCCTGAACCCAAGTGTTGGGTGACGGTGCTGCAACGCTAGGTGACACTGGAGAGCCGCCTGGTGCCTGAGACCGTCAATGGCACTAATTATGCGTAGTATGTGTGAGAGTGTGTGTGTGTGTGTGAGCGTGTGAATGTGTGTGTGTGTGTAACAGGAGCTCATGAGCGCTCCAGCACAGCAGTGGGAACGGTCGGCCTGTCTGCTGTCTCTGCACAATGGATGTCCCCAGTATTTTTGGAGTAGTTTATAGCAGAGAGTTTCTGCTCCATCAGCAATAGTGTCACACTGGTAAGTGACTGTCTGGCCTTTACATTGCCCCCGTTTCCCCCGCGCACGCACATTTGTCTCTCAGGTCCAGCTCCAACTCAACTGTTCATAAGCATACAGCACTTTTAAGCTAACCAATGAAAGCAATGACATGACACAGTGCTGAAACACAGAGACTAAGTCCCCTGTGAATGTTGAATTCAACTCACTGAAGAACCCAACTAGACAAAAATGTGTGAAATGTGTTTCTTGACTGCCTCAAACTTTTCTGTTCATTGAACATTAAACACTAAGCTAACAGTACGATCATGTCTTACATTGTCCTTAATTACTATTTGAAGCTTGAAGGCAGTCAAGTTTCTTATAGTACTGTGTGAACTTCAGAGATAACCCGTCACATGTCATTTCCAGCCAAAATAGACATTTTGTACGAGCTAGTTTTTTTCAGCAGTGGAAGAACAACAGAAAACATAGTTTTGGTTCAGAAGCAACAACTAAGTTAACAACTAAATATATTACATGTTCAGTATTTAGTGTCTTTCCCTTTATAACATCTTTTTTCAGTCATAGACGTTTTTTCCCACAATTAATAAAATTGAGAACAGGACTCTGGGGTGGACGGTTCATGAATACCAGCAGCTTTTCTATTCAGACCTACAGCACTGCATCTTCTCCCAGGATAAAGATGTACTAAAACATTTGGATATTTTCAGATCTAAAACAGTCGTGGGGCTTGATCTTTTTTGTTCTTTTCTTTCGAGGACAAGTACTGTTTATCCAATGGTGAGGTCTACCAAGGTTTTGCATGGTTGTTAGGAGTCTAATTTTTCTTATATCTAAACTGCTCAGAAATATCTCTTAAAAATATATATTGTCTACTTAACTGCCTCTTTTTTGTGGGGTTTAAATGAAGGGTGCAATCTGACTTGTGGTACTCTACTTCTTAAAATACAATGTGTTTTGATTCCATCTCACACAACAGAGCTGAGATTTGTGGGGGTAGATTGAAGGTACAAGATTTCATGAGTCTGAGGGAGCAAAGAATTATACATGCCATCTATTTTCACCTCAAAATAATAAAATGGTTTCAAACTGAGCCATAAATTTGGCGTTTTCTGATGAAATACAAGAGAGAGAGAGAGAGAGAGAGAGAGAGAGAGAGAGAGAGACGTTCTCCTCTATCTTCTGTGGAGTTCCTCTTGTTTAGTAAAGCATACAGTAGTTGTAGCCTCTGTGCCCGGCCCCCTGACCTTTATCACATCGATTCATGGACTCCTCTGCTTTACACTCAGCACTGCAACTCTAGATGCTGCTGCCGCGCACAATAACACCCTATATATGATTACTCATCCTGATAGAACTCCAGCATCAATCACAGACTAAAGCCTGCTCCACTTAAAACCACAAGCAGGCATTTGTCAAGCCATTTCTGTTTCCATTCATTTTCTGGAATATTCCCATTCATTCTCAAAGCCTACGCCTTTTAGATGCCTCATTTTTCAAGTATTCTGCTTCACTGTGAGCCAAAATACTTGAGGTTTTGATATTACTGTCTACAATCAATGCAAATCCAAGCAAACTGGCACTTCGTTGCCACTGATTGTTGCTTCCAGCATTTAGTTCTTTGTTTATAAATCTATGGATGGCAACTCAAGCCCTTCGAAAGTGGTTTTGAACTTTAATAGACGGAAGTCCGTAGTTGCTCTGAAATGCTTGATTGCGGCTTAAGAACGGGAATCCAGAAACCATGCGTGATTTCATGTTTAGGTCCATTTCATATTTAATATGCATACTTTTAGTGCTTGCAGGCTGGTACAGGCCAAAGGGAGTAATACTATGTATGTTTGTGTTTGCCATGTTATTCTATTCATATACTAAACAACCGACAAAGATTATACACATACTGTGCTGGCTAAAGACGTTTTTGGCTGAAAATCCACTAAATGTATTTCTGAGCAACAGCAAGGCTCAAATCTCCGCAGTGAATAATGGCTGTTTGGCTCGGTGCTATAAATCCTAAAGTTGTGCACAGCATGATGGGAATAGTTTTCTGACATGATTAATTCGAGAGAGTAGACAATTTTGGGTGCTGAGGCCGTTCGCTCTACAAACTGCATAAAAGAAAGGAGAGGAGAGGAGAGGAGAGGAGGTGGAGACGTGGCCAAGAAATGTGTAAAATTATAAATATTTCATATTGAAATGTTCAGGGAGTAAAACAAAGCCGCTTTTTTCAGAGAGGTGTCTCTGAGAAAGAGCCAATGGTTTACAGTACTTCTGTATGAGGGTCTCTCACAAGTCTTGTGCTAAGGGTCTGCAGAAGAAAGCTGTTATGCATAGTCTTAGATGGATTCATTGTTAAGGACAATGAGACCTAACGTGTTGATTGAGAGCTAAATTATACTTCAGTATAAGTGTGAACATGTGCGGGGGTCTGCCAGCGTACCTGCACGTAATGTGAATATGAGCACTATAGGCGGCTGCTTCCAAGCTAGAATGTGCAAACATTAACACTCATGCTGTTTTTGTAATATTGTTTTTGAAGATTGTAGAAATAGTTAATACTGTTCATTTGTTTATTTAATTTTGATGCAGGTATTCCAGAGGGTCCTGGCACAGTTCCTTTATCCTCGACTTTAAAACAGGATTATAGTCTAATACATTTCTGATGACAGTTTAATTCAAAAGAAAATTAGATTAAATATCTGAAGGTACATCTCACAAGGTGAGTGATATTGGGTCTGTCAAGTGGAGTGTGTTAAGCTGAATGAGGCCACTGTCCTGTTAGCCTAATGCTACTCTATCTGCTAAAAATTGGAAGTTTTTTTTCGTGTTTTCTGTGGAGTTGTTTAATTCCATTACTAAAGCTGGGCTATGATGTTTCAACCTCGGCTGAGGTTATTTGAGGAAATTACACATATACTTTGAGCCGCATAAATGAGCTAGTCAAATCCTCGCAAATTACATTACCGGACCTCCTTTACTAAAACGAATCCAGCTCCAATAGGGCTAAATCAGTTCCTCACTGGAACTAAATGCTTTTGTAGCAATGTTCCATGCTAGACATGCTTTACAGAGCACTGAAATGTTAACTAAACACTACAATGCTCATTAGAGCTTCTAGTTTTTTACATAACTACTGTTATAACTACTATTACTACTATTATGTTATTGTAGCTTATTAAAACTAACCAGATGCATCTATAATGAATTTGCCACCATAATAAAACTGGTTTTAATATATATATATATATATATATATATATATATATATATATATATATATATATATATATATATATATACTTGATCAATTGCCATCTCAAAAATGAGGTATTTCATAGTTTCCATTAAGTTGAATTGAATTTTGTGCAATGTTTGCTAAAGTTTGTCCACGCTGGTTAACTGCACCAACTCTATATTGAATATAATACGACTTTTTAATGACAGTTCAAGAACAAATCTGCAGTAACAATACACAAGAAGACATATGGTCACTGATGCTAACAGGAACAGTCTTTGCACTAGGTAATGGTTGGCAGCTGCCTAGAGCACCCACAAGCTAAAGGCCCATGTAAATGCTAATTAGAAGTAAAGTATGAGTTGATAAATAGTGTATTCAGAAATATCTACATTTACAAAATATATTTTAGAATACGTTATTCATCAACATGTATATTTCTCATTTGTGACAGTAATGACTAATTTCATTTCAAAGCATCCCCACTCATGGGTTTATAATGAACTATTTCATGTTGTTCCATGATGTAAGAACAAATAAGGTATAAATAAGACAATTAATTGTTATTGCCATATAAGCCAAAGATACTTTCACAAATATTCAAGTCACCCATGCCATGGGAATCTATTTGTCCCCATACCATCTGACTGAAGTTCACATTTACTTCTCTATGATTCTTACAACCATCTGAAATGAGCTTAGGCCCAGAGAATTCAGCTTGTGTATAGAATTGATATAGGGCTTTGTCCTTGAGTGAAAGAGTTTTAAGTTGCATTTATTGATGTAGTATTGGACTGTGTTAAGTGACAAGTTATTCCAAGCCCTAAAGATGCTAATTTTTTATTAAGTCATGAGACCTTCCGCTTGTTTCCAATTCTCCTGCTTATTGTGGAAAATTTCTTAACAGTGCAAATGTTACAAATACCTTTCACTTTTATTTTGCAGCTGTTACCTTTCTGAGTGTATTGCAGGCATCAAATTTACGTTTTTAATATATACGAAAAAAACCTATCAAGTTGGTCAGCTAAAATATTTATTGATTTCATACTTTCATACTTTTTATACACTTTTCAGTTAAAGGTTCTTGTTTTTCCTGCATTTTACAAAACTGTCCAGAAATTAGTTTTGTAAATCACTTCCAACACTGAAGACCTTCACTACAAGTGGCAAATAGAAATGTACAATGTTCATGGGTGTTTGTTTAAGTGTGCATGATGTTCCCACCTTTGTCACAGCAGGATACCCAACAGCCACCTCAGCAGGGCAATGCACCCTGTGTTCAGTGGAAACTTCCACCCCTGTGGCCCACTGGTCCAGGAAACCGCTGGGTGTGTAGAGTCCACAGTCTCTAACACTCGTCTCCCGCTCAAAGTCCTCACACACACCATCACCATCATAGAAGTAGCACAAGCTGGGTTCATCTATACAAGAGGGAGAGAGATAAAACAAATGCACTTAAAAGATAGTGTTGCCAAGCCAATGTGTATAAATCTAATATATAACAGTCTATGGAGTATAAGTGACATTTTGCTCTGTTATTAATTGAAGACCCTTAAATCCCAAGACCTTTTAATGTCATGGTGCCTTGTCAAGGCAAGTAGTTTCTATGCTGCCTGGAGCTTTGACTGCTTTCAAGGTCTCTGATAGCAAAAGGTCTTAGTAGAAGAAGTGACTGACCAAACCTACAGCAGCAGCAATATAGGACGATGCCATTGGCTGAAAATGACTGAGCTGACATCAATTCAGTTGCACAAAGGTAGGCAATGGTAAATTGTGAAAACAAAGGTAGGCACTGGTAAATCGTGAAAACCACACTGATAGACTTTATCTCTGATAAAAAGGATGTGGAAATAGTGGACAGCTTTTGCCTACTTGAATTTAATTATGAACATCCAGCAATTGACAAATACGACAGAAATTGGCTCTTGGCAGAACAAGGATGAAGGAGCTTGAAAAGCTCATCAAATGCAACAACTCAAATGCAATAGAATTGTCCAAGCTATGAGTTTTTGTTGGACAAAAAATAAGCAAGAGGCAAAAAAATAGATGTCTTTGAACTGCTGGTGAAGACTTTTGAGATTATCTTGAACGGTAAATAAAACAAACAAAAAAATCCTTAAACAAATCAAGCCTCAGCTCTCCATCGGGAGCCCAGATAACCAGACTTGTTTTTGGATATTCTAGGAACCAATGCATTGGAAAGGCCATTATCTTTGGAAGTGTCTGTAACAAATGGGGGTTATGGGCAAACGCTCCTGCAGAAAGATGCTTACGGTGAATAGTTATTGGCCCGTCCTCCTACAAAAACAAACAGTAGGCAACCGATGTGGTTATTGGAGGCCATTTATTGCCTTTAGAGCACCCACACTCCACTCATCACAATCCAGGATAGCAGCAACGGGTAGAATAGGATACAACCACCAGGTGTGCCTGTTATATCTCAATTCTCCCTCACTCCAAACCTTCTAGTGCACATGCACCTAACACAAAGTACCTAAAGTGACCGCTATATGTCGGAGGGAAAAGACAATCAGCAACAAGACTGATAGATTTAAACAGCAAAATCAAGTTACAGCCATTCAGAAGCCTAAAGCCTGATCTACCAGAGTAGATTATTACCATGTAATTATTACAATAGCATCTGTTCATATATACATGAAATGTAAAACAATATAGTATTATAAAATAATAAACTATACTATACTGCTTCAACCATTTTATTCATCAAGCAGTGATTCTAATTAAGCATCCAGGAAATCTTATACACAGAATGTATTGTACTGTATATAACATGCTGAATCTCTATAAACAATCTTTGGCTGCACCATTTTGCACTCTTCTTGTCAAAATTGTCCATCCCATCAGGTTTGGAAATTATTTTCAACGTAAAATTCATAACTATAGTGACTATATAACTTACAGTTATTTCTATCAACTGAATTCCTGTGGTTACATTTAAAGCAGACAGAAATTAAGTTCTGTAAGTTACCTTGGATGAGAATTTTTTTAAATTTAAGTATAATAAATTCTATATTTATTCATGACCTGTGTATGAATTAGTTTTGGTAAGAATACAGTGATGTGTTAACTGACTGACATCAACATCGGATATTTTTTATGTATTTTTATGTATGTATTTTATGTAACATAAAACTTTTGGCAAAAATCACTGTGATTAGCACTGTGAAATGTAACACTTTAGTAACACAGGTAATAAATTTAAGCAAAATGCAAGTCCTTTAGCTTAGTAACCCATTGTCACCTAAACATTTAGCTCTTCTCAAGAACAATACATACATCTTAAAATATTGGTTTGAAATAATAGTCAGAATCTGTCCAATCTGTCCAGAATCTAATAATAATTATATTATATTATATAGTCATCTTAAATCTATCTGCTGATGCCAATAATAATTCCAATATCATTGTACATCCCTAATTTTTGGTGTCTCTGCATTTTCCTAAACAGCACAAGAGAACAACTTAACAGTACAAGAATCAGAAATGGAGATAAGTCAGGTGACAGTACTCTGGACCACGTACAAGCAGGTCAAAAGTCGGCCTTGCAACAAACGTTCACTGGAATTTTGGAATGTCAAGTGGAATTGGTGTGGTGTGGTGGATTGGGGGGGGGGTGTCTAGTTTGGAACACTGATATGCTCTGTTCCAGCGTGTTCCTAAACATTGAGGTGCTAGGAATCTCTAGACATGTGCAACTGACACCTAGTCAGCTTTCAGGCTTGCAGGGAGGGGTTTGGAGACCCGCTGAAGCCATGTCACCTCCTCTGGGTCTCACCCGCCAGCCAGTCAAGAGCAACAGGGTGCCACTGAACCACACGGGCGGCCAGGAAACACGTTTGCAGGATATCCACTTATCAATGTGAGCACCCCTTCCCTGGCAGAGCTGCACACCATGTAAGTGAGTAGGATGGCAGGGAAAACAAGCAGTATCTTCAGGCCCATAGCAGACTGGTGTAAATCATCCAGAGGAAGACAGGACACTGGGCTTCAGAAAGCACCTCATAGCCTCCCTTTCCGTGCTAAAAAAGCCCTGGTTTCATTAATACTGCCTTTTCACGTGCTTGGCGGGTGACGCGCTGAAAAACAGAGCTGGAAAATACTTTTGCAAGCACTGGAGGTTGGGATCCGAAATACTTGCGTTCCCCGCGAGGTTTGTGTTGGTGCTGGTTCAACACGACTGTGAGTCATACGAAAAACACCATGATGTGATAAAGCTGAGGCATTTTCTTCATGTCACATTTTTTACCACTTGGAAAGTAGCGGCGGATAAAGAGCGGAAACATGAAGTCATGTCATAAAGCGTTTTTGGACAGTCCTTCAGTTACAGCGGAATCTTGTAATACTAGTATAGCTAGCTCCATCTGTTAAGGATCACTTCTAAATTATTCAATGCAGTTAACTATTAATCAAGATATATGACCTTTCAGAGAAAGCTGCTGAAGTAGCAGGATATGGAAGAAAATGGATAAAAAACGGGGGGACACTATGGCCTAGATCCTGTTGAAGTGGCAGGTACCTTCTGCTAACTGGTCCCCAGAGAAAGAGAGCACTTCTGTCAGAAGAACAGGATAGGCATGGGGTCACGTGTGGAAGAGAGACGGGGACCATTAGGGAAAGGCCTACCCAGGTCCATTCTACGCACAGGGTGACCTTATGGAGGCGTGAGTTTCCTTTTGCAGGACTGGCTAAAATGCTAGCTCCATCTGTTCTGATGGTCAGAACAAAACAGCGTTCACAGTTAACCAGCAAAGGGATGGGAAGCGCTAGTAAAATGCTGACACAGGATTTTCTTGAGGAAAGAACGGAGAGTTCATCGAATTTCACTGCCTGTGAAGGATAAACTCATTGTACGTCTTACAAACGAGCAGCTCAAAGGTCTCTTCACCGAAATGAGCTGCTAATTAAGCTGTGACATCTGAGTAACTTCAGCGAGCACACGTCTACAGGTGTCTCGGTTCATCCTTTTTAGCTAGCTACATTCAAGGGAAAACTTCAAAGCGCTCTTTAGCCACCCTCTGTCTGCGTGCGCTCTGCTTTCCTAGCACTTCCTCCACTGTGTCCCATTCACATGTTCCAGGCTAAAAGATGAATGAAACACTAACAAAGCTAGCAGGAAAAAAGACTCACAAAAAGTCTGCTCATCCTACGTCTGAGAATTCCTTAGAATTCCTATTGATTCATTAGCATAAAGCATACTGCAATGGGATTAGATGGAAGTCTTTGTAGCATGACAGCAGCTAGTACTCTGGTCTGAGAGGTCTTTGTGAAGAGATTTCATGTCATGTCAGTTAGAGGGCCCAATCACTAACGTTCAGCAATTAAGTTGCTACATTAGCATTACAATGCTACAAAAAACACCCAGTCTGACTAAGCATGTGTTGGACAGCACAATAGGACCTCAGTACTTTCTGGTACAGAGATAGTTTTTGAAGTTATTGTGTTTTGTTAGTTGGGAAAAAAAACTGAAAATAGGTTTAAGAAGGCAATGAGAGACTGAAAGACTATGTGTCAACCAAAATTAAAAAATATAAAGATGAACAGCTACTTAGGAATAACAAAAGTGTGGGTCTAAGGGCTGGGACTACTTGATTTAGAGATATTTATCAATAAGACTATTTTTCTTAGTTTCATTTTGGAGAGTTCTGCTCTCCGGTCTGTGGTCTGAAACTCCAGTCCTGGCTTTAGCTCATTTTCAAAGAGTGGCTGTCACACTGGCGTTGGGTTAGGTAGGAAAAACAGTGTTTTTTATTTATATTTATGTAATGGTTAGTCATCAAGTTTAGACTCGCCAAGGCAATTTGCATATGTTAAAAAATTTGCTCCAATGCACTTTTTATTGAATACCTGCAGGACAAAGACAAACAAGAAATTGACTTTGAATATTAATGGCTACTATTTTTCCTACAGCTGAAGTGACACAAGGACATAGACACTGGATAAAAGCCCATTGTGCTAAAATTTTCATCACTGAATGCAGCGCAAAAGACATGACCACAGGACAGCACAAACACAGGAGTGAGTGTTTATGTGCACATTTTATCTTGATGTGCTTTTTTCTTTTTTTCTGTAAACTGTAGATTTGGTGGAAAGTATATGGGCTTTGTGGCCCCCATCTGGCACGAATGGTTATCTTTGTATATATCCTGAATGCTACTGTAATATAGATTTACATAACAAAAATATATACACTTTTGTGTTCTTTATTAATTTCTTGAATGGTTTATCATACTAGCCCTAGTGGCCTTTCAAACTTGTCACAGAAAAAATTGTAAATAGTACATACCAACACAGTTAAACAAAGGCTCTTTTTTACATTGGTTAGAGCAACCATCTCCGTTGGCGAAGTTCTTGTCATCACACTGCTCTCCCAGATACCTGAAATACACACATCAAGTTTATTAAATATTTGAAAGTGAACATCTGTAGAGTAGAAAAGGTGTTACCAATTAAGCCTATTATGTATGTCACACATCATCACAAAAGACTATGTAGTAGAAAGCACAATTCCCCTTTTTTTAGTACGTCTTACCTTTGGATGAGTCCGTCTCCACAATAGGGTGAGCCAAGCTGATGTATGAGAGGAGGTGATGGCTCACTTTCGGCTGTCTTGGACACAGTCAGCACCTGGTAGGTGTATGTCTCCCCAGGCTCTATATCCCTGCAATGAACATCTATGGTTAGACAGAGCTCAAGCATAAGATCACACTTGAAGAGACACTTTGACCAAAATGAAACGTCAAACCATTTAAACTATTCAAACTATTACTAAGTCTGATGTAAACATGCCTACTGGCCTACTACAAAGATCCCACAGTGGTTTTCAGAAGTTCCAATTTAAAGACTAAACCCCTCCTCTTGTGATCATGTATCTGGAAAATAGGAGGAATTTATGAGTATTCTGGAGCGTATACTTGTGGGCAGACTTTCCCCATTTAGCCAGTTAATGCAAATGAAGACAGATAGCTAGGAAGCCAAACATCTTGGCTGTGTTTATTTGCCTCTACATCAGTGGCTATAACCATATCCCAGTGGTTGTATGCTGCATTTGCATAAAACATGTTTATGTGATGAATTGACTTTACTGATTGCCAATGATTACGTTATTATCAGACTAACAACTTAGACTCTTCAGATAAGACACCAGGTGTATCTGCAGTTTCCCGAAGGCTAGCAATGCAATCCAGGGCTTGAAATGGGCACATCACGTTCCACTGTCCTGTAGAGCATTGCTTTCTATATCTGATGTCATCAGTGATTAGTTGATGCCAACAGACACAGGGAGGGTTTGAGGTGGACACAATAAAAAACCCTTGGTTTTTTTGTTTATGTAAGAATACAATTTTTAAACAAAATGAAAACAGCAATAAGAGAAAGCATATGCAGATAAACAACAAGGAAATTACCAAATAATGTCCAGCAGAAAACAAAGAAATTCAAAGAAAAACTCAAAAAATATCCAAAAGATAAGTACAGAACATGATCTTACGGACAGCACAACGCGTACCTTATGATGGAAGCTTTGAGAACCCAACACTGGGCTGTAATACAAGCCTTCAGGTCCACAAAGCATCAGACTCAGCTGTATTTCTGCAAAGTAAAGCCCCTGTCATATTCAGAGAGTGCGGGGGTCAGCAGAAGCCCTGGCTACTCGGCCTAACTCACTTAGGCATAACAAAGCGGTGCTGGAGCTGCCGGGTGGGCTTCCCTGCCCCCCATTAACCATTTTCCATAACCCCGGCCTCCCTGCTCTTCCTCCTCTCCCCCTATTGATCTTCTCCCCTACAATGAATTTCCAAGAACAGAGAGACCGAAAGAGAGAGTGTAGGTGGAGGCCTGAAAAACGCAGGATCAAATGGTGAGACAGGGGAGGGTGTGGGGCGCCTTATAGGAGGACAATACTGCCAGCTTCATGTCTCATTAGTCCCTCGAGTCCCCTCCCCGAATCCTGCCCTTCTTCTAAGAAGCTGACCTCCTCCCACACCTTTCTGCAGCTCCCTGCAGGGGTCAGGTTAATGAGAACATTTTCAGCAGGTCTCAGATCGGACACTCCAAAGCCGTCCAGTCTATAGATGTGCTTCCAAGGTCTACAGTCTCGTCATGCAGGCCATATAGAGATGCCAGCGTCTATAACAGACTCATTTTAAATGGCAAACAATAAAACCTAAATCTAAATCTAAATTTGCATATCCATGTTTTTCAGAGTACACCAAATATACATGTAAAATACTGCTAATTAGTTTCTAGGTGTTTAATGACACTACATAATAGTGGTTGTTTCATATTTACAGTACTGTTGCCAGTCAAAATGAAATGTACAATTCTTCTGCACATCAAATGAAAATTAGTAAAAAAAATGTTTACAAACTATACACATTAAATTGGTACTCAGGGCAATGCCTAGTAGACCACTAAAATTGTGGTCTTCTGTCCATCCTTCCAATGAAAAAGATGTGTCGCTGTCAAGAAGCTATTATTGAGGAAGGAATCAGATCAAAAATAATAAAATGCTTTGTGAACTACTGTGAGCCGCCTTGTGATGCCTGAAATTATCATTTGAAAATCAGTTGTGTCTGTATGGGTTCCATTGGAGTTATCTTTTTGCACATAAAAATGTCACACAGGCTCAAAAAAGTTTTGACTGAGTTCTCGTTGAATAATTTTTGAATGTACTTGTAGACCCCTCCCACGTAGGAGGGGTCTGAAGCACAACCGACATTACAAAATATTGCGTGAAATTACATGTTTCCACCAGAGAGGTCTCCAAATCCCCAAAACTTGCACAGTGAAGCTTTGAATATATGAATCAAGTGTGTTTTTTTCCTAAAAAGAGGCCACTGTCACTGGAAATTAAGTAAACGAGTCATTGACGGTGTTGTATATCATATCATGTTGTACATCATTGCATTCCATCAAAGTAAGAAAAACTGAACTTGAGTTTCTGTTAGTGTTACTTTACCATACAAATGCACCAGTTTTGTCATTGTCATGTGGTTTGTGTTATACAAGCCAGAATGACAGTGTTCTTAATAGCACCATCCATGGAGAGGAATAATTTCAAATTGAGTAAAAGAGAGTTTGGCCCACTTCAGAAGGGGCTTCACATGAACTTAGTCTGCTACCTTAACCATCAGGGTAGCTTATAAAGTCTGCTGAAAAAACAGCTGCTGCAGGTAGATTCTTTGCAAGAAGCCACAACATGAAGCCCTAACCCTGCTGGCCTTCCTCCGGTAGCAGACTTTCCAAACAGTCAAATATGGGTCAGCAAGTCTCAGCGGCGTGAGAACTGCAGAGAGCCACAGGACGCTCCGTTAGAAGCGTACAAGCTGAAATCTCGGCCAACCCTGAAGGCATGGATCTGGAGGATCTGGGCCCACAATGCGGTCATGCGGCAGTGTTTTTCTAAGACATGTTTGTTGTGGTCAGGCACAAGCAAAGCTAAAAGAGTCCTGCCGCTATCCTTAACAGCCGCAATGACTCCTGAGGTAGACCGCTGGCTGGACTTACATCAAGAGGAAAGAATATCTTGCCCCTTGAATCGAGCAAGTATCAATTTAGCCATCAATGTCAGGCAGCTAGGTTACGCAGTTGCGGTTCTGCTGTTTGTTTGTGAAATTGTAATCATTCACTGTAACTGGAGCATTATGCACTGCAGTCCATGCTCAGCAAGAACTATGATCCTTCACCATTAATGTTTTTCCAGTTAAAATTAGAAAATGGAAAGTGTAGCATGTCAAAGTGAAAATGTGTTCAGAAGGTTTAGGCAAGAGTTTCTTTTACTTTGACAAACAGAAGGACCTCTTACATAAAAACAGTCTCAGCAAAATACAAGAGACACACTTCACAATTGTGTCTTGTGTTTTGAGTTTAAAATGGTAACATTCATTTTTAAGTCTCTGCACTGGAATATGAGCTAGGCTATGACATCATCTATCAGGCCACACACTCAACTCTAGTATGTAAGGGAGAATGTAGATGGATGCATGCAGAATTGGATGCATTTGAAGTGGATAGTACTAGGCCTGTCACAACCATGAACTTTAAACTGATTACCTGTTTTTTTTTCACCGTACTATTAATTAGTAGTAGCCTCAGGTTGCCAAACTGGTCACCTCACACTGTTGTGTTCTGACTGACGATACATAAGTCAGTGGTATAATTAGAAATCAAACTATGGCCAAAAACACTGTCTTATGTATACTTCAAAGCAGTGATGAACAGAAACCAAGTATCCAGATATTGATATTTAACTGATATCTAACCCAGCTAACTTAGAAATCCTAATACTTAAATAATAGAATTTTTAAAAAACTTTATTTTGGTAAAATTATTGTTCTGTGTCATGAGCAAAACATACTCAGCTTGACTGAATGGAATTTACTTGTTGGTTTATGAATAAATTAGATTCTTAGGAAATCCTATTTTTGCTTATTTATTACGTATATTTACTATTTACTATCACATAATTATCAATAAGAACCACTTTTAACATGTTAAATAAATGTAAGATATCTTTATTGCGCAAAATAATTCAAACACAACTGAACAATACATGGATAAGCCTGTGGTGTGTACATTATAGCAATCAGCAGCTTCTCTGGTCTTAGCAAAAGTGGAGCTGAACAAAGTTTTCAAGTCATTTGTCTCATAAGTACATCTTGTTCACTTGTGCTTACATCTATGAACAGCAGACTCATCACTGAAGGTGGAAGCAGCTACTTTTTTCTAGGTTGGTTGAAGCACAGGGCTTTGAGTCTCCACCGCTGAGTGCTGCAACTGACTGATGGAGGTGCACCCAAGGTGTGCATACTAATACGTGCCTGCTATGCTAGCTAATGGGCTGCTATGCTAGCTAATTGCTAAAAAACAACAGCGGCAGATGAGTGATAACTGAAAGAAGCCTGGTTCAGTCATTCAGGTAAGTGGTTCCTGTTGTATATCTTGTATTTTCTACTAAATACTTCTGTTACAGGTTAAATCATGAGCTTTTTACTGCTGCTTGTAATCCCACACCACCAACATGTTGTAAAGTTCTGTCTACTAGCACACATGCATCAGTGTGTGTGCACTTCAGGTACTGTTTTGTGGTGTCGGTCACTGGTATCAGTATGCCCATCACTGATACTGCATTTAACTGTCAGTATCAGCACAGATACTAATACAGATACAGTATATGTATTGGTGCAACACTAAAAGAAGAGCACTAGTTAAAAGAACTCAAAGTAAATCCAAAACTGCACAATGGTGTCCAACAAACTCTCAGTAAGTCTTAGCACTGCTAATTTGTTGGACAATCTTCTTCACCCTCTAAAAGAAAATATGTGCTGCTAGTGCTAACAGCAAACCATCCATAAAGATTATATAGAGATTTCTTAGATTTCTGTGCCACTGCTATAAATGTCCCTTCGTTCATCTGTATCTCACCAGCATGCCAGCAAACTCTCTCCGGCTGCCTCCTCGGCCTTTCTCCCAGGATTGAAAACACATGAGGGCAACCCAAGTGCTACAATCTTCCACCGATCAATAGAGCTTAATCCGTAGCCAGTTAGAATTAATAAAAGTCTGTTTAGTAAGACACAGATAAGAAACCCTGCTGGCATTTTCTTTATCTCCCGGAGTGGAGCAGAGTGGTTTTGTACAGGTGGTTTGCAAGTTGCAGTCTACTCCACTCTCGGCAGTCTTTGAAGTGAAGTGTAGTGGAGAGAGGTGATGAGGCAGAGAGAGAGAGAGAGAGAGAGAGAGGGTGGGGGGAGGGAGATAAGAGCTCTGTCCTTATGGAACTGGAGACAGAGTTCTGTTTTACTGACGAGCAAACTGTTTACTTCAGCAATGGAGCTTTCCGCTCTTTCGGAAGAAATTCTGCTCTTTCGCACCGTATGGTGGCATAAAAGCATCTCTGATGTATTTTATCATGGCATCCTCAGTAAACCTTCAGAAATGGAAGAAATTGAGGGATCTGATGGTATAATGCCAAGCCTGGGAGATGAGAAGCCACCTTAAACTTGAGCAACTTAAAGGGAGGGAAATTTGTTGTTTGCAGTCCCAATCAAAGGGCATGCTCTCAAAGGTGAGGTCAATAATTAGAAGGTGTATCAAATGCCACGCTTGATACAACTACTGAGCTTAACCTTTAAAAGTTATTATTTACATTTTTCTGTAGTATTTAAATGTAATTACATAATTGCACATTGAACGTAATTATGTAAATTAGGATCCCTGAAATGTAATTACGCAATTGCGTAATGAATTACCCTTCCATCTGGTTGACATTCTGTATCAACAGCTTTGAGTCTGCATTTCCTAATTTTTTCTGTTTGTTTTGATGTCAAGCAATGACAAAACCATAGCCAACATGTAAATTACGGTTCTTTTCTGCAAGACAACACAAACAATAACCTTTATTTAGCAAATCCAAGTCATAATAAAATACTTTCTTTTCGACTGAAGCTCTATTCAGCTCTATTTATTTTTTACATGGGGAGGTGAGATTATATAACTTTATTACAGGATGCCTATATTGTTTATGACCCGTTCGCACAGTAAAAGAAATCTCAGTATAAATGGGAGATGGGAGGAATACTCACATGAGAAAGTTCCATAAGCAATATATATTTAGCTTTATTGCATCTACCAAGCTGTCTTAATCAATACCAGGTGTCATTTAGGAGTGTAATGATCTGACTTGCAACTCTGAGTTCACGATTCAGTATTTTCACACTATTTTGAAGAAAAAAAAAAAAAAAGAAAATGTATGACTTTAATTTTGCTTACTAATAACTAATTACTCTAATAACTCACAAGCTGGGAGGCGGGATAAGTGGTGAGCAACTGGTTGATGATGATCGTTTGTGAACATTGGTGTTTAAATAAGGCAGTTACATTAGCATAAGCAATATTACAATTTCACAATGCATTGTTACACCCCTAGTGTCATTATAGCACTGTCAGTAGCATATGAGTTTTTCAGCCAAGAGCCAACTTTACCACTTGAATCCAACTAAAAATCCACATTGAAATAGAAAAAGAATTTCTCCCTGGGAAATAAATAAATATTCACTAATATAGCAATTTGCACAGAATTATAAGAACTTGATTTATTTATACACTGCAATAAAGAATATCTTCACAAGTGAAATGATCTTAAATCTAGTCAATATTCCTAATATTTTTAATTTACTGATTGTTGTAGGAATATTTAATAGACTCTTGAGACATTAAAACTTGTTCAATTGGCAGATAGAGTTGAAATAACTACATATGTACATTATGTCTTGACACAAACAAAAGGATCTAAATCACTTAAAACAAGTAAAACAACACTTTGTGCAGTCTATGACAATTTATTGTTGTAATTACACAGTGCATGCGAATGGGATCACTGAGAAAGGGGTGGGCACTATGATATTGAGATATTGTGATAAATTACCAAAATTATGCCAAAATATGCTTTTCTGAACATAGCATGGATACAGTCAGTACA
The DNA here is from genome assembly GCA_021613375.1 of Megaleporinus macrocephalus. NCBI lineage: Eukaryota > Metazoa > Chordata > Actinopteri > Characiformes > Anostomidae > Megaleporinus > Megaleporinus macrocephalus. The sequence goes on along the minus strand of CM038725.1, from coordinate 16,832,583 downwards.
ACTGAAATTTTTATTACACAGAGGTAGGGCTGCAGCTATCGATTATTTTAGTAATCGAGTACTCTATCGATTATTCCATCGATTAATCGAGTAATCGGATAAAATCTATTTTTTTATATATAAGCGTCTTTAATCAGGGTTACGCTCAGTAACGGCTCCTCAACTAGCTCGGTTTTACAGTAGACTTTGGATACTGTGTATGGTTTTCTCTGACCCGTCTCTTCTGTTCGTCTCTCCTTATTCTCTCTCTCTTTCTCTATTTTACAATCCGCACCGTTAAATCATGTCTTCTTCGTGTCACATGGCAACGCCGTAAGCGCGCGCTGTGCAACAGTAAAAGTCATCAGTGCGAAACAGAGCGCTGTATATGTTTGTATGGATTAAACAAATCTTCGAGGCAAAGAATTTACTTCGATAATTTTTTTGTAATCGAATTACTCGAGTTCCTCGAGGAATCGTTTCAGCCCTACACAGAGGACATAACTAGTCTGGATTTAGTTCAACACCGTACATGAAGCATTGAATACAAATGAGAGCATCCATTGTTTTGGACAGCATTTTGTAAAACTACTGGTTTGTCTGATCTGATTTATTATATAGAACAATTAATTTAAATTAATTTTAGTATTTATTACTGAAAGTACCATGATGATATATGTTTGCCATATTGGCCAGTCCCAAGAGATATCACTGGGAATAATTGCAGCGTCCCATCTGAAATTAATCACTGATAGTACTTTACAAACAAAGTCATATAGTTAAAACATTTAGTATATAAACCTTCTCAACACGGAATTACACCATACTATTGATATTGCCACAGAAACCTTAAACGATGTGCCACCTGCCACAAAAAAAACATGCCCGTCACTGTAAATAGTACTATCTAGCACCTGCCAATTCTTTTCTATCGAGTAGATCCTTTCCAGAAAGCAGCCAGATGCTCTGAATCACAACTACTCTGAAGCTGTGGCTTGTGGGGCCTGCCTGCCTTGCCACTGTGCTGTTTTCGCAGTGAATTTTTAACACAAGCCATTTGTAACTACACCACGCAATCACGCATGAGCTCTGAGCTTGCCATTAAAAATGCAGCAGAGGAAGCAAGATATCCTCTTCGCACGCTTACGCTCTGTCACGTTCTGTTTGTGCTCTCACATAAGCCTCCCGTTTGCACTACCTTTAAGCAAAGTGTCTTATGATAGGCTTACATCATACAGTGCGTTCCCTGGAACTCCATGGAGGCTAAAATGTACACTGAGGAATAGCAGTGCAGTGGACTATGTTAGTTAATTGCCCTGCTTACAGTAGCCGTGTTAGTCTACAGTGCAGCGCATTCCCTCGTCACCACCGAGCCGCTACAAAGCACTCATCAGCAAGGCTGCCTCTTTTAGCCAGCGGCTGCTTTGATTGGGGCTGCTTTCTCTCTCCACAATGAGCAGCCGCCTGCCACATTCCGGAGGCCGGAGGTCGGAGCAGACCTGCACCTGGTGGATGAAACGGGCGTGTAATTTCTGGCCACTCTGACGCGAACACTTTAAGGCTCTTGTTTTCTTGACCGATAGGAAAACGATCTGTAGTTAAATGGGCGCACAATGATGAAAGTGTGAGAGAGAATGGGCCTGGTGTAGGCCACCCACTCGGAAGGAGAGAGAAGACGGCGAGAAAGACAGAGAGAGAGTGGACAAAAGCGCCTGGCTGGTCAGCAGTAGCGCTTCCCACAAGGATGAAGGCTTGTCCAGGGCTAAGGTACTCATTCCAGCATAGAGGAACCACTTATAATCAATCAAAAATGTTTTCCCTCTCATTTCCATCCTTGCCCTTGCTGAGGTAAAACATAGTTTTTGCGGTAAGCGTTATGCAACCGCTGTAAAATTCAAAGAAATTGCTTTCTTCATGACAGCATGGTTTACTCTCGCTGTGCTTGTTTTGTCTTGCCATGCTTGTTTCGCCTAACTTCATTTCCAGAGCGCAGGGGAAGCTGGTCTGTCTGACAGACGTGGGATAAACAACGGCCTCACCTTCAACCAGTCAAGCTTCATGTTCACGCTGAGATCAGGGCTGCAGCCTAAGCCCTTAAACCTGCCCTGCAGCAATGATATATCCCAGCCAGCGAAAAAGAAACACGGCAGAAAGAAGCTGGGTATTACCAAAAAGACTCCCACAAGCTGGCTCCTAGAATTTGAGCTGGTTTTTAATTAATGAGCTTCCTGGATTTTGGACCTCAGCTCGGATCGCTTCATCTTACGATTAACAACTTACGTCATTCCACTGGAAAACTTTCTTTTTTTTCTCCCAAGGAGGGTGTTTGGTCCTAAAGAAGAGGACGGTACTGTTCTGTGATCAGGAGGCTTGAATTAGAGCAGACATGAGAAATATCTTAACTCGCTGCTTAAGCAGTTATTTGGGAATACAGGTACTGATCCTCCTCACCATCTGTTTGTGCCCAGGTGGTCATAATGCACAAACAAGAACCTTTGCACAGCCTTAATCACAGCTGTTGTTAACACAATCTGCATGTCTTGTGAGTGTAAAATGCATTCCAGAGCAGTAGAACGATGATTTGGTTGGTTCAACATGTAGCCAATTTTGCGTCTGTAAGCACTCTTCATCTAAATGAAGCATTAATATGTGTGTTCTGAGCTTGTCACACCACACATATCTCTGTTTTGACACGCTAGTGAGAAAAATTCAAAATGGATCTGAAAAATAGATGCTCTGTCTGTTTTATTGACCTGTTCTACAGCAATACAAGTTTAAATCTTCACAGCCAGAATCAAATCGGAGGCAGAGGAAATAACCTTGTTCCTCTTAGTCTGCAGCAGAATGATGGTTCTTTGTTTCATATCTATTCAATGTATGGCCAGCATATGCTAATGGAGAAGTAGTGGCCTGTTAGCCCTGCTCCTCAAGTGGCCGTTCCAGTTAGACTTGGCTACTGATAGTACAGCGTAGCTCATGATGCCATTAGCTGAACTAACTGAAGCAGGTGCTGTCTAAGGGGATGCCAGTGGGCTGTAACAGAAGCCGGGACACGAGGTGTAAAATGTAGCTGCTGGACACTGACCTAGCAGATGCTATTGTGTTGTGATAAGTATGGCCCAGTGCCCCATTGAGTCATGATACTGGACAAAAATTAATAGTTTAATCCTCTAGCTCCAGAATTCTGTACCACATAGGCCACAGCCTTTTTAGAGATATTCAGCAATTATTTTCTAGCATGATCTAATAGATGTATACGATAGCAACATAAGGGAAGACTGATTGAGGTAGGGGAGAGAACTCAAAGAACTTAGTTCTGGGCAGCTTCTATTGGAAACTGAAAGGCTGGTCCCCTCCCTGCTATATAACTGTAGATGATATAGGACTGAAGAACAGGGAGGAGATGGTGGGAGGGCGATGGGGATTGCAAAAACTTTGTCACGGCAAACAAAGGCAGGAATGGAAATTTATAGGGTGCTACTTCGAAAGAAGAAGAGGTTTTATGGATGGCTCACACCTCCCAATGTTCAGTTATTCTATAGCTTCATTTCAATGTTATGTTAAACCTTCAAGTGTGAAATGACAAAGAAATAACAAATACATAACATCTGATTTAATAGCTTCCTTGCTATTACTGTTTTAGCTTTTTAACCTGTGCTTATCTTTAGCTGCACCCATAGAAGAGATTATTGGATAGTGCAGGAATGAAGCATTCTTAGATCCTACCACACTATTAAAAGCCCTATCATTTTTTATTATTATTTGAATGACAACTTTGTTTAAAGAATATATTTTCCATCACAAAAGAACCCTTAAACCTAATGTAAAGGATCTATAATTAAAACATTATTCTTAGAACCATGCACTCAAGCATGGTTTATAAAGAGTTTGGCTCCGTCAAACAAATTACTGCTAAATCTAAAAGAGATGTCTGGCACTAGCATTTGATGTTCAATGGAACTTAATGGAAATGTCCAACTAATTCACTAATGTAGTAATTTCAATGCTAATTACAGTGCTGTGAGCAGTCACAATAAAAATCTTCATTATATATTTGCCAAAGTGCCAAAAGACCGCCCTGTGTCATAACTGACTTTGCAGACGACTATGCTGTAAATCACCGGGGAAGCCTATATTGTTTTATGACATGTTTCCGCGATGGTGTGTTACTGAACCTAGTGGGAACAGGAAGTAACATTACTCTGGCTTGTATGAGGACAGAGCAGTTCACCAGGTTCATGTCAAGCCTTGTTTACATACACGGAGAGAGATATTTAGTGAAAGCTAATGTGCAGCCTTGGCAGCATGCCGACAGAGGTGTAGCCCAGTGCTCTGGGAGGGCCCATTATTCAGAGTGTCAGGAAAAAAAAAGGAAAAACACACGCCCGACCCGCGACTGTACACAAAAGACAACAAAGACAATGCCCGCCTCCTAAATGACTAAACTCTTCATTTTTGCATTGTTAAAAAGAGACACATCTGCCAGAACCAAAGAATAGATGCTCTATAGAGCTATAATTTTTAGAGCTTAAAGAAGAAGGGGGAGAGGAAAAAAAGCTTTGAACTTGGCTCTCTTTTTTTGTATGCTCTTTATAAATACCACAGTGAAAAAAGACAACATGCAATGTCCAGATGCAGCTGTGGGGGGTTTAATACAATTACTGATCTAAACGCCAGCAATTTTACATCACCCAATTTACAGCAAATTGAACACCCATTTATTTGATTTCCAATCAAATCGGCCATTAAGTTGTGTTTCTTTTTTATTTCTGAGATTAGATACAAGACAGTCTACTGTCATAAGGAAGGAGACTCATAACAACAGTGCATGACCGGGCAGACCTCCAAGACTGCCAGATATCCATCAGATAAATAGTACTTAAAGATTTTTTAGATTTGAGAGAAGAGAAAATCAAGCTTCACTCTTGCTTCAGATCTGAAAAGCAGATGTTTCTGTTCAACCTTCCACTGTGAGGAGAGAGATCTACACTATGGGTCGGAAAGAATGTGTAGCTGTCAAAAAGCTGTCACTGAGAAAGAGAAACAGACACAAGATAATAGGTAACGAACAAATCAAAGAAACTGCTGGTGCTCTTAAAACACTGGATTGGCCACCACAGAGTCCAGGGCTCAATATCATTGAATGTGATTGAGATTATTTGATAGTAAGAAGCAGAAAATGCAACCAACTTCTAAGGTACATAATTTTCTGAGCTTTTTCTTCAAAAAAAAAGATTGGGGGCTGTAATAAATGCCTGATTTTTAGTTGTCAAGACAAACAACATTTTAAAAATGACGAAGACAAAAATAATTTTTTTCAAAGGCCTCTCTGAATTGGCATTCTTGGCACCGGAATGGGGGGCTGCTGTTATTTTTCAGTGGAAAGGACTGGGGGCTACTTGCCCCCACCCATTCAATGTGTGGTCCTTGAACTGTAATCCCATATGTAGAATCAGGATTCTAAAGCGAGGGACAGTTAATCTCTCCCTGTTCTGCAACATATATACCATACCGTAATTACATTAGTTCAGATTTCAGTAAGAACACTTACTTTTTTTTGCAGAACATGCAAAACATTATAGAAGAGTCAACTACAACCCCACTTGGCTCAGTGCATGGCACCCACAGGGAGAAAAAAAGAAGACAGCTCAAGTGTGATCCCTCTGTTTGTAGTGACTGAGCCAAGAAAAAGTCCTCTAGTGGGCCTCCTCTCCACACAGGACGTTGTAGGGTCTCTCTTTCTCTCTCCATGCATATATGGATTATCCCCGAACAACAGAAAGCCATGACAGAACATGAGGCTTTGCTTCAAGCATGGTGGATAGATTTATTCCACCTTGCTGAGGTCAGGTTACAGGGTCTATATTTCTTGACTAAGTGCTGTTTACACGGCTGGGCTGCCTATCACCTCCAGCCTCCCAACCTTCTCCCCTCACCTCCACACCATGGTGGTCGCATCCGTGAAAACATCAATCAGGCTCCTGCCGGCATTCAGAGGAAGAGCCTAGACTCTTCAAGGGCTCACCCACTGTTTTGTAGGCAAATGCTCAGAATTGATGATTGCTCCAGCAGGTTAACCAGCCTGGGAGATCTGTGGAATGTATTTCTCCGCTAAACGGGTGGCTGTGAAATTCTTTGAGCTGGCCTGAACCCCAGCCCTTGGGGAAAAGGGCAATCCTGTAGACCTCACACATACAGAGAGGACGCATGATAAGACATCACAGCGAAGGATGCAAACACAACAGCACTCTGGAAAAATAATTGAGCGTTTTCTCCTTCCTTGGAACATAATATTCAAGCTCAGTTAGTTTAGAATTACAATCAAAATTTGGGTTTCTGAATAGTTTTTGGCTGGGACATATGATTCTAGTTAAAAAAAACAAAAACATATAACTAACTTACGTGAACAATCTTGAGAGCCTTTACATTGTGTAGAAAAATAATTCTTTAAATAGTCATTTTTGTTGGTACCACAAAACATAAAATATTCTCTGTATATCTTTTCCTTAAAAGATTTTATGGAACCACAACTGGGTTCCACCAAAAGTTTCTTTTTTCAGATATTATATATTAGCAGAAAACAAATACAGGACTAACATTGACCAAATTCAGCCAAATACCAAAAAAATCAAGAAAAATCAAGAAAAAAAACCCATCTCCACATTCCATAGAGCGAAGGCTGTCAAGGCATTACAACAGCAGTCACTTTAAAAATGCATCACATCTGCATTAAGAACGTTCCTTATTGTTTGTTTGGTGGAGCACTTGGAGCACTGTTCAAGAAGGATCTAAGAAGACTCCTGTCGCTACTTGAGTGCTGGATGGGCGGGTGGTTTAAATTTAAAGCAGGGGAAAGAAGAGGAGGAAAGAATCTGACATTATCTATAAATAAAAAAGATGGTAATGTTGCTTTACTTAACTAAAATAAAGTAGATAATCCAGTGAACTGTGTGCCGGAATGTGTGCAGAATTATGCGTGGGGATTGTGTTGATCCGTATGTTTTGATGGCTTTCCACAGTAAACATTAGTGTTAGTGCAAGGCTGAAGTAGACTTCCCATTTGCTTTTTTTTTTAGAATTTGCAGCAGTTACACTCTGGTGCCAGCAAATTTTCATTGGCACCTTAAACAGTGCAGCAGTGACATGCCAGCACTTTTCCACTCCACCTTAAACAGTGCAGCAATCATATTATGGTCCCAATAAACACTAATCCCACCTGAAACCATGTAGTATTTACAATTTGGTTTTTAAATGCGCTGCATTGTTTAAGGAACAGAAAATTTAGATAAGCATTAGTGATATTACTGCTCAGACAGTGACATAATTAAACATTGTTGTGTGGGTTAGCTTACATAGGAACCGGTCATTTACCAGTCACTGAACTGGTCATTTACAACATTGGACAGTCAACAAAACAAAACTAAACAGAGGAAAAAGTAGAGATACATCACATTACATAACCAAAAGCAATGAGGTCTTCACAAGATCCTTAACTTACCTTTGTGGCCAGTAAGAAATTATGAAAGACAAGCTCTCTAAAAAATAAAACTACTTGTCTAGATGTATTTTGCAGAAACAAAAAGTAAATAAAATAAAATAAGTAATAAAATAAGTGAGTGCTAAATATCCAACACCCTGTAAAGGAGAACTTTATCTGACTTGTAGTCTTTTCCCTATTAGCGAGGACTTAAATGCTTAAGTGTAAGAAAGGTCCATTGGTACAAAACCTTTACAACATGTGTTGGTTCTTTTATTTCTTTAACCTGCTAAAAGGTCTCCCATTGAATCAAAAGTGGTGGTTCTCCTATAGCATCGCTAAAACTAAAACTACTTTGTACCTCAAGCATAAAGAGTCACCATCCTTACCTGTCTATGTACCTCCTGGGCTCTGTGAGAACCACGCCACGAGGGGCATTGCTGAAAGGTGGATCCCGGATGAGCCTATATCGCAGAGGTTGGCACGCCTTGCACAGAATGTTGCCAGGCTTAGAGGCCATCAGTGTGGCGTCGATCTCCAGGTGTTGCTCCATGGTGAAGAACTGCACCCCGTATACCTCCTCATCCACTTCCAGCTTCAGCGTGAGCGGCGTGTCGCAGAAGACACTCTGAGGGCCCAGAGACATGTTGTTCCCACTCAGAGTCAGAAGGAGGATGTTGTGGATGGCAGCCAGGCCGTTCTCCTCGGGGGAAAAGAAGGTGACCCAGACAGTGAGCGAGTCGGGCACCAGTGGGTATGTGAAGTCCAGCTGGAGCATGCAGCCCTGCAGCGGGCAGGAGGCCGAGCCTACGCTGCCGGAGTCCAGCCCAGCGTTGGGGCTCCATGTACGCACGCTCGGCTCACAGACCTGCTCCACATCCGGAGGACCTGAAGGAACACAGCCAGGCGAGGTCATAATGCTGAGAATGTGCTATGAGAATGTAGCCCATTCAATAAAATGTCATTTCTTAGCAGCGTCTCTCTGAGGTGCACGAAAACACAGGCTTAATGCCAGATTTACTGAAACTATTTGCATGTGCTGGATTATATAACTTCTGCTAAACCAATAACACAGGCAAGGAATCTGATACAATCCAGCCTCAAACTATATTTCTATATATGCAGATGCTAATCGCATAACCCTAACATGTGCAAACTGTTCACTTCAAGACTCACAACTTTAGTTCTGCTTCCAGACCTATTTCTTTTTTAAACTACTAAAATAAATTATTAATAGTTTAACATCTAATATTACTGCATTACTACAGAATAACAGAATAATTCCTTCAAATATATCTTATATTAGAAGTTAAGACCATGTTTTGCTTTGTGTTTGTTTGTTTGTTTTACTGGAAAGTGACGATATGAGAGTCCATGATTTGGAAAAGCTACCATATACTCTGACAAATTTGCAATTCTTGTTGCCAACCAACATTCCTTCCCGTTCCTTTTTAGACTTTACTGCTCTTTCTTCCTAGCCACCATGAGACTGGACCAGAATAGTGAGCAAAGACACGTCTCAAAAACAAACAAACAAACAGACTAAGAGGAGCAAATGATGTCCTTTAGTGGCACGGCAGGAGGTCATTTTGGGAATTTTGGCCCTCGGCCCAGTTATTCTTTCAGGAGCTGTCAAGAGGCCATTATGAGGCGGCTAAAGGGGGAGGGGCCCGGAGAGAGGGCAGCGCTTGGCAGGGAGGCCCCACTCAAGAACAAACTCTCAGAGGGAAGAGAAGGAGATCAATGGAGCCTATAATAGTATAGGATCCAGGGCTAACGAGCACTCACTCTTAAAAATAAAGGTGCCAAAAAGGGTTCTTTGGAGCTGTGCCACACAAGAACCATTTTAGGTTCTCTAAAAGACCTTTCAATACGTGGGCCTACGAGGAACCATTTTGGTTAAGGCGAGTGTGAAGATCCTTTTTCATGTAAAGGTTCAATACTATGTCATTTTTTTTATATGTTTAAGCCAAGAACCACTCTTCAATCTTTATTTTTAGAACTGTTAACTTTTAAAGGGTTGCTGTAGAAAAGAAGTACTTGTATGTAGTAAAGGTAGCATAAATATAACAAGTGTTATTAGCACTGTTGTGTGGTTTTAAAAGAATATTGTCCCCAAAAACTTTCTAGGCAAACTTGTTTATAATAAAATCAAGGAAAAAAGTATATTGACCAATGTATGTGCTCTGTTAATCACTGTACGTCCAGCCAGGCATTCTCCTAAACATGAGATGAACATAAACTTGACAATATTGTATGCACATGTTCTGCACTCCATAGTCAAATTACATGTTTTATAGCTTTTCTGAGTAAAATAAGTTTATGCATTCTTTACAGAGAGCATACTTTCTTAATAAATGTATATAGTTAAAATCTTAAGATGCAAACAAGGAAATTCTGAGTGGTCTGATGTGGAATACTTCATTCTACAGACTTAAAAGTCTGAATTGTTCACAGTAGTGGTGATAAGAACCAGAAGTCTGAAACATTTAATGTCTCCCTCACTGAAAGTTTTTACACAGAACAGTTATACAAACATTGTTTTCCTGATACTTAATTTTTTTTATTGCTGTTGTGATAACATTTTGGCCTAAAACATCTTGTTAATCCATATATTTCATCCTCTTCATGGCAGAGAGATACACACAAGGCAAAGTAATGTTAAATATTCCCCAAAGAAAACTTTTCTTTTCAGATTATCCACTATTTTACCATCAATAAACCTTTCATATAAAGACTTAGTGTGGGCTCACTGGTGGTTTTGGATAATAAATTAAATAGCTGTTTTTACGTCGTAGACATGGCCATCTGTGGTTTCTATCACCAGAACTATAAAGAAGGCTCAGTCGCTATAACAAACCATTTTATATCAAACCACCTTGAAGGACTTTGTTTACATCGCAACAAAAACATTAGCAAAGATTTTTAAAAAATCATTAAAATTGTCCTGAGTATGCTCTCTATGGAGCAGGTGTTCAAGCTTTGGATACAGATATAGCACGCTGAAGCTCCTTGCAGGTTTAAAGAGTAACTCTATAACCATTTTAGTTATAATGCATATTATTCATGTTTATGAGATCAGGCTGGAGTCAGTCTACTAGCAGTTGCAGGTTAGAACAAAGGCAAGCTTACCTTAACCAGACGAATGTTGTTTAAATCAGTTCTTCATGCCCTTTTGTTTAAACAGTGGTACATCGTTTAAATCTATAAATCTACTCGGCTGTAACTTTGGTAATTGTTATAAACATTACAGAGATTACACATTATTACTGCTTGTACAATAGTACCGAGATCTGTAAACTTCCCAGCCTATAAAACTTAATGAAAATGTTACGTATGAGGAACAGAGTCTGGTAGCTGACCGGGCAGTTTTTTTTACAGCAGCCACACTGGTGAGGCACTCTCCACTACTCTGGGCTCTACAATGCAAACCTTTCTAAATGCAACTTTTTTTAGTACAACTGCATGTTTTACTGCTACGCTGTAATTTCATAATTAGTTTTTGACTTATAGCTCTATAGAAATGATATATATTTGAGATTACAAAGGTTGCTCTTGCTTAGAGATAAGGGTGGGCAGTATAGCAGAAATATATCATGATACTTCAGGACATTTTCTTGATATAAGGCATGCATGACATCACATCTAAAACTATGAATATAGTGATTTGTCAATGTTTCACTGCACTAAATCCAGTTATACTAAATCAATCATGCTCTCTTTACTGATGACATCCATGATACACTCACAAAAGCCCATTGTCACAAAAAAGCATGCAGTGTGCCCGACCCCACTCACACATCTCAATAGATCATTAAAGAACCATGCATTTGGAGGATGGTCCTCCTCTGACATTGCTTCAAAGGAATCTTTTTTTGGCACCTTTTATTTTTAAGCATGGAGCCAGGGTCACTGAGTTGTGTGACGTCTGGTGGTGTTCAAACTGTCGGAGCAGACGAGTCTACGATGCGGTGGTTTTCCGGGCGGCGAAGGGAGGCTCACGAACTGTTGAGGTAAGGGTCAGAGACACCAGGCATTCTTCACATTCCTGGGTTTTGTGTCTCACGCTCACCCAATCTGCTAACCACCAACCACATGGTAATTTGCATAGTCAATCTCAAAATCTTTGGACAGTCTCTTGAGCCCGTATGTTTATGGTGCCCTTGTTGTTCTTTCCTTAAGTTTCTGTAGCTTGATAAGGTCACAACTATCGCCTCTTCCGTCACCTCGAAACTGGAGGCACATCAGGACACTCAGAGCAGGTCGAGGCGGTGGAGGGTGGAACACAACAGTGTCCAACTTAGCCATTTAGCATAGACAGCAGACACCATGCATTAGCAAAAGCGATGTAGGCAGGTGATTTTCGAGGAATCTGTGGAAGGGCAGCAGTTCAAGCCAGCTGCAAGTTGTCAAAGGCAGGTTTGTATGGGATTGTAAACAGTGGAAAGATCACCCAGGCTATGGAGTACACCAGGGAAGTGTTCCAAGTGCAGAGCGGAGTTAGCTCGAATACTGTGGCGGTGGCAAGCCCGGGCATGCCTCCCTCAGCTGACTGAGTGTAGCCACCGTTGGGCCAAGTTGGCTTTGAGGGATACAAGTGTGCACTTATGGCCTTCCCTCACCACAAGTCTGACTCACTCATTTTTAAAAGCAACCCATACTGAGCGATTAAGTAATTAAACAGAAAAGGGGGCAGCTCAGGGAATGTAAGCCTTAACAGTTGTTTTTCAACGTCAAGTCTAATTCCCTTTTTTTCTGCTCAGGTTAACATGGAAACATCCAAGCCTACAAGTGTCATGGCCACTAAGCGTCCACTCTTCTATAGGCATGATGTCCAATAAAATAAATGCACAACAAACCTGATGTTTAACTTTGTTTGATGAGAAAAAAGTGAATTAAGGACAATATTTTTTTGGCACGGTACATGTTGTTTTATGCAATGTCAGATCAAAGGTTACATTGCTAGGGCAGAATTATTGATATAGCCGCGGAAAACATGACTCATCCTCAATGATGAAAAACATTTTCATTCATATCACAAAGCTCTATGGACTAATTCTTTTATATATTTATACGTCCATATTTCTCATCTCCTAAAATAAACACATGAGAAAATCAACATTTATGACAACCCGTGTGACTAATTTTTTCCACACATTTCGGGCTGTCTCTCTGAGATCACTGTGCCGTTCTACCCCATTCTGGCCTCTCTTGGCAAGCTGCGTTGGGTGCAATACTTTAATCATATATTCCGCTCAATAAAACAGCACATTAATGGTTTGAACGGCACTCACCGATTAAATGTAATTTCCAAGTGTCAATAGAAACAGGTTCCTCACTCCTTGCCAAAGCACTCATGTGCTAAAACCCAACAAAATAACTTTCCATAACTGAATCACTGAGCAGTAAAGGAACAGACTACAGCTCTTAATGCTGCCAATAACAAAAATCTAAACTAGTGGCTAGTTAATGTTATTTAGATTAAATTATTTTGCTGGTTCCTAAAGCTTTCACTGACTGTGAGACATGATAGCACTTCTCAGCATTTCACATGAATTAAATTTATCAACTACTTATCAAATCCTTTCATGGGATGATTTAGGTTTACCAGAACAGGAAAAAAGGTTCAACTCTGCAGTGCTGTGGTCCTCCAGACTTTAAGTTTAATGTCTTTGCTTTAAGCAAACTGAACTTCTCTGACTCTGTAAACAGCAGGATCTAAACAAGCTGTGCTGGGCACAGTACTAGTAATTTTTTGGCCTCCAGTGTAAATAGTGTGGCGTCGGCGTACAGTACGAAGATGCGGGAAACATAGCACTTCAGACAAAAGTTCTTTTACTGAACATGGCAGCAGGGGAGACCACCACCCGGCACCACAGTGCAGCCAGGTTAGCAGACAGGTCATCAGCAGTTATATAACTCCTTCAGACTGTAGACACTAACTCTGCACCGCCACCCTGCTAAACAGCCCCAGAGCCCAGCACACAATAGCCTATGCAACACATTTACACATCTCTAAGCTAACAGTCCAACTATTTATGTGTTTTGAGTCTCTTTTACTGCTGCTGAGGCACTACCCATGGTGGTCCACACTTGTCGCACCAAATGACAGTGCCTTCTTTGTGTCCACGGCCAAATGACCCATTAGCAGGATGGCACAATTGGTATAGCTAGTACAGAGATAATTTCTTCTCTTAACTCTTTATCTGGTTCTCACTGCTATTGCGAGAGGATTTCAACAGTTTTCTTCATCTTTGTCTCTATATTAATTAATGCATAATGTGGTAAATCTTATTCTTCTTGTATTTGTACTTGTTTGGCTATCCGGTGTCGACCAGAAGAGGATGGGTTCCCTCTTTCGGAGTCTGGTTCATGTCAAAGTTTCTTCTTTTTTTCTTGCCACTGTTCTTGCCTCTGTCTGGCTTGCTCAAAGCGGGGCGGTTGGACCAGTAAAAAACTGGTTACAGATGAGTTTATACACATGCCTTTCAATTTGTAAATGCATAGGAACATTTGGCAAGAGTTTCAGGTTTTATACATGCTTATTTGTTCTTTGTTAACATAAAATATCAAACTTATGAAATCAGATCATATGAACGTGTCATAAATAAGAACCCATGTTTTAGGCTTATTGTTCAGATATAAATATAGTTTTTTAAATAAATATTCTATATTGTACAATAACCAATATGAACAAGGTATGCAGTGATATTATAAATGAACTAAAGTGAAGGCCCATGTACAGGCCATTAAAGACACAGATTAAGGCTTGTCTGGGTATTATTAGTTTGAGGTTGCATGATTCAGAAATAATCTTCAGACAGTTTAATCCTGTTGTTCCTGCAAAGCTGAGTGCTCTGACCTCTGATCACATTTCTACTCATTGTGATGACTTTTGCTATGCTATGCTCCACTGCAAGGTTAATCCTGAGACAGAGTTTCAGTTAAAACATGGATGCTAATTATAAGTTTGAGGTTTAGAAGAACTGTAAAGTTTGTATGATGACAAACGGTTTTCTGTGAAAGTGTTTACACTGCTCTGTCAGAAAGCATGGCTCTTACCCTCTGCCTCCCGGGGACTCCAGTGTCCTGATGGTGCACAGGGTCTGGGAGAAGAAGAGTTTGTGGCATACTGCAGCAGCACACGGCCTTCAGTGCATTGGTCGCATACTGATCCCACTTCTCTAGGAAACCAACAGACAGCCGAGGTAGCAACTTAGATACAGCAAGAGGGCTACTATTGACACATTGAACTGTTGCACAGTTACTTGGAATAAAATGCTGTTGTTTTAATGTAAATCAAAGTTAGGAACTTTTTTTTAGATAAGATAAGTGATGATACCAAAACCTCATGGCAATACCTGACTTACAAGTAAGTGGTGTATTTTTCCATCATTTGAGCTGCATACACCCACCAGCCTCTTCTTTAGGTATGTTTCCATATATCTACACTCATTGTCCAGTTTATCGGCTCCACTTACCATTTAGTAGTACTTTGAAGTTCTACGGTTACATACTGTAGTCCATCTGTTTCTCTGAATACTTTGTTTCTCCACTTTTACCCTGTTCTTCCATGGTCAGTACCCCTGCAGGACCACCACAGAGCTGGTATTATTGGGTGGTGGGTCATCCTCAGCACCAAAGTGACACAGTGACGTGGTTCTGGTGTGTTAGTGGGTGTTAAGCTGGTACAAGTGGATCAGACACAGCAGTGCTGCTGGAGTTTTTAAACTCTTCTGATGAAAGATCAGAGGAAGACCACATCAGCGTCACAACAGTGTCGAGAATGATCCACCACCCATATAATACCTGCTCTGTGGTGGTCCTGCGGGGAACCTAACCTTTGAAGAACAGGGTGAACAGTGGCTATGCAGAGAATCAGATAAACCACAGTCTGTAACTGTAGAACTACAAAGTGCTCCTATATGGTAAGCAGAGCTGATAAAATAGGTAATGCGTGTAAATATGAGGAGGTGTACCTCATAAAGTGGCTGGTGGGTGTATGCTGTAAACCTACCTGCTCACCTCCTATAGTGGTGCTGCAAAAGTTACTACAGGGAGCTTTGCTTGATTTAAAGACTAAGAAAACCATCATCTGATGATGCATCTCAAAGCATCATCTGTGGGGCTGTGGGTATGCTTGGGAGTAAGATTTCTACTATGTATTCTTATCTCTAGTATAATATGTTTTAAGGCAGTAGGGATATTGCCCTCACTCCAAAAATCACTGGCTCCTGGTTCATTTTCACCTGTCAAAGTAATGGCCGGTAATGGCAGGGAACCACTCCAGGGTGAGGGAGTCTTGCCCCTGCTCCATCAGGTGAGGAGGTAGAGGAACTGGAGCTGGCTTACTGCCAGGCCTCCAGGACTGGTAGATAAGATCCAGGTAGCAGTGCATGCGAGCCACCTGGTTCAGAGTGAAGGAATCCGTGCAGGCGTCATCTTCAGCAGACAAAAAACAGAATTAGTATCATTGCAATGCATATACTAAAAATACTGTAAAAGTCAGACAATCCTTCTTTACATTAAATGTCCAGTCAAAACAGCCATTGCATGCAAGTTATCATCTGTTCAGGAGAAATTTCTGAGCAGATTAGATATTCAATAATTCATTTACATGAGCAAGGGCAAAGAAAAATAACTGAAAAATGTGGGACTTCCAACAACCACACAGGAGCTGGTAGTATTTTTTTCATTTCATATCATGTCTCTTCCAAGTTTACCTTTCCTTATGTGCTGTCGAGCCATGTCTTTTGTTTCTGTTTTCTTACTACTCCCTGGCTCTACCCTATTGTTACACCCCTCACAGTTATGTAGTCAGTAGCCCTGTGCTGTTTCATTAGCCCCAGCTGTTTCTTGTTTCTTCTCTGTGTATTTAGAGAGTTTGCTCTCTTTGGGTGCATCCGAAATCGCCTACTTATTTACTACTCAGTAGGTGAGTGTGATTAGTAATACTCAGTACTCATCGAGTAGAATGCGAATGTTACCTGGATGGCCTACTGAATCGGGAACCATTTTTGTGTATGTGACCGCAGCATGCTCTGCTATCCCATAATTCAACTGGAGCCGCTGATGAATTGATGAAAAAGAATGCCAGAATACGGAGGACAGCTGTGTGTATGTAGCTACTACTAGTGACTATAGAGGTACACAAATGATTAAAGTCCTCCCGATTCGTCTTCTCCAAGCTACAGCTTGACACAGTCTGAGTACATGTTCAGACAAAAATGCAGGTCAGTGTCACAAAAAGTATTTAAGTCTGTCAGTAAATGGGGCTTTCAACTAAATAGCTGGACTTTTACAGTGGTGGTCTGACGTCTTGCGTCACAGGACGTTGGTAACATAGTGGACGTAGTATATCCAAGATTGCGTGGATACTAAAAACTTGCGTACTGTAACTGCCTACTACTCTACTGCTCCAGCAGTACATACTGGCTCCAATCTAGTGCCTATTGACTTTGATTTTGGTTTTTGATTTTGGAGATTTTGGTTGCCTTGTTTTTCTACTATTGAATTTAATTCTGTTTCTCTGGGTTTTTTCTCTGGGCTTTTGTTTCATCATTTTCAACCTTGCTCCCCTCTGGAGTTTAGTCAAATTAAAATAAAAACTTGCCCTTTCATACAGCCTCATAGCCTCAGTTGTTACAGTTGCTTCAATTCTTTTCTGAAACAATCTTAAAGCTCTTTACGAAGATGGTCCTGTAAATAATGATCCATTACTTGGCCCTTGGTTCTCTTGCCATCTCTCCAAAGAGCTTATTCTGTCACCATTATTTTTAAGAGTGCATATGTGTATGTTTTTCTGGGTCTTTGTCTCAACAACGTAACCTAATTAGCTTCGGCAGATTGTGTTTGAATGTCAAGGCTGCAGCTCCTTTGGGTAAAAGGGAAGGGTGCTTATGTCTCACCGGCGTAGCTCATGTAATTTCTGTACGGTGTGTGCTTGAAGGTTCGTTGACCGCAAGTATCGTTTCCAGGCTCCGGGTCTCTGCAGTACTTGTACTTGGGAGTGGGGTTTGTATCTGCGCACAGGTCACCGGTTTCTAGCGAAGGTTCCGTCTCCAGGCAGGCATCGTTACAAGACTCGACTTCTGAAATCCCCCTGAAGACGTGGTACAGTCCGAGGCTGTGGCCGATCTCGTGGATCATGGTGTGCGTGTGGCCAAATGTACCATAGAACGAGGGGTTCAGCACGATCCCACCTCAAAAAGGGACAGGGAGGGCAGATAACACAACCACCACAAAGCATTTCTTCTTATCCACATCAAAAAAAAAGAGAAAGCAATCTACTATGTCCAGTTCTCCTAATCCTGCTGTTGTTTATTGCTGTTTACCTAAATGTGTTAAGGCCTCTTTATCCCAAGGCCAGGTGGCCACTCCCGCTAGGTCCTCGTCAGAGGAGTTGGCAAAGAAGATGTTCAGGTGAGTGGAGCCATCCAGGTGCAGGAGGTCCTTCAGCTCTTTTACATCCAGGAAGGCCCTAAGGGGGAGATAGAAGAAAAGGATAGATCTTTGCAGTGAAAGTGTTAAATATGCATCATAATATTAGATCTAATGTATTTAATTGCAAAGTTCTATCATTTGCAGTGAGTGTTTGAAGTAGAAAGCAGTATAAAGTAGGTAAATAAGTACTAAGTATTTGTAGAATCTTCCAAGTAAGTTCAAATGTTGACAAACTAGTTATTTGAGCCTATTTTGTGGGAATTTGCCAAAACTGATGTTACTATGATGCATTACTGTGAACCATATTATCACTATTACTCAACCTAAGTAAGCAGTTACTGCTACTTGGAAACCCTGTTGACTGCATTGCATCCTTCTGTTTCTACATCTTATCCCTGAGCCTAATTTAATCCATACTGAAAGCGATGGTCAGTCTATAATTTAACAAAGATGGTAATGCTGGAAGCTAGCAAGCTTGATGAAGTTTTGTTTCTGCTAGAATCACTTAATTTCCTTGGTGGGTCAATAGCAGTAGTAATGTTACATGTAAGTGGTCAGTGACTTTTGACATTTGCTTTCAAAATATAAACATGAAGCAATCATTTTGAAAGGAAGATAAATAATTAGATGTTTCATACTTTGGTTTGCTGATGGACAGAGAGTCCACAGAGTTTGGGTACTGGTGAGTGTGTGCACATATATGTGTGTGTGTGTGTGCATGCACGTGTGTGAGAGTGTGTAAAGACTTGCTGAGCGGAGCAATGTTCTGTAATTTAATGGCCCTCGCGAGACTTACGAGGTCACACTGGGAGTTTGTATTTGGAATAAAACTCCAGCCGTACTCTGAGGCCAGCTCTGAGGTCAGAGGTCACTGGCTCTGTCTGGTTAGGAATGCATTGTGTCATTTGGATGGAAACAAACACATCCCTTGTAGGGCTATCATTAGATATAAGACACATTAGCTATGTTGTTCCCTTAGTAGCAGAGGGGGAACCCTCAGGGCCTCCTAGGTCTTTGGAGAAGGCCTAATGATTTGTGTGAAATGGATTTTTTTTATTGTTAAAAGAATCATATTAGTATCCTTGCGGTTTTGACTACTGAAATACTTATTTCAGTGTTATTTTGGTTGTAAACAAAAAGTCCTGGGAGGCCCAGTGGAAAACTGTTTAATCAGGATTTTTTGTCTGTAGTCTCTAGGTAGATGCAGCTAAGCGGACTCTCCCATTGGTTAGAACATCAGGAGCTGGAATAAAAGCTACTTGCAATTTTGACTTCCTGCTGCACTAGATACTCACTTTCTGTCATTATGGAAATCAAGGAAACTTATTGATCATTTGAAGTGTAAAATGTAAAATATTCAAATATGTTTGCTGTTGCACTTCCAATGGAACTAAATACATGGTATTTTATTGTATGATTATCAGAAAGCATCAGTTAGAAAAGTCTAAAAGTTAGTTTCCTAAATCTTACTATCCCGGAAGTCGCCTTTGCAAGCAACCTTTGTATGATATACACTACTTTGAGTCTTAGGCACCTATGCTGATTGTTTAAAACCCTTTTTCTTAGCAATAAGTGTAATTTCACCAGTGAGAACAACATATATCATTAAAGAAGATGTAAATAAGCATACAAACAATTTAAAAAGTAGTTTAAATATTTTATTTTGAAAAAAGTAGATCATATCTTATGCACTAGTTTGAAGAACAAAGTTAAGTTCCAGATTTCTCCTGGATGTCCCAGACATTGTATGAATTCATTATTTTCCTTCTCCAGCAATCTTGGTTTAGCTTAATGAAGTACTGAGTAGTCAAACCAGGTATTAGACGGTAACTGCAAGTAATACTGGGTTACCGGAACAGCTCAGAAAGGGTTAAATAAACACACTGACATATATAACTATTATTTACTGTACTAATACTATTTGAATGTCAAAAAAGTGTTTTGCTGAGCAAATAAAAATAAAGTAATAGCTTTATAAATATAATGTCCCCAAGTGCCTAAAACTTTACTGCACATTCTGTATTCCTGCTAGATCCATGTATACTACATCCAAATCTTCACTGTCAATTGTTTTGTATAAAACAAGATATTTTCATTCTTACGTAAAACTATAATTAGACCTTCCAGAAAACTGTAATCATGCAATCACAAAAGCATGCAAACTCAACCAATCCTCACAGTATCTTTAAATACAGTCTCTTGTTTTGCCTGTTCTTGGTTCTCAGATGTACGCTTAATTTCCTGTTTGTTCTGACAGCAACTAACCAGGCCACATTTAAAACAGCATAAATAAATATCAGACTCATAATTGAACTACACTGAGACCACCCCTCCACATACATTCTTCCCAAAGAAACTGCAAAAATCTGGCATGATAGACTTTAAATGGCTGCTGGGTCCATGTAATGGGTTCAGTGGAGAAAAACAAGAGTCGCTGTTGCCCTTCTTGACATTTGTGATGATAACCAGACTACTCCGGCCTGATTGACTGGATGCAACACGGCGGCTGGACTCATTTACATAAAGTTGAAATCTGCTGATCATGCACCGTGCAATGCGACAGAGCTCTCCACTGAAAAGGACAGGATGCGGTATGGCAAAGTTGCAAGTACCAAAAACATGATCAGGAGCTGACAGTGGAATCAGCCAGTGATGTTTTGATTGATGTCACTGTAGGTCTTGTGGAAGTCCTAGATTTGTCACTGACTGTGGGTATGAGTGATAGCTTAACCAGTGCACAACAGCTGCAGCAGGTTTTTTTATACCCCAGGTGTACCGGGGCTTTTCAGTGCACAACTGATATATACAAAAAGTCTTACTGCATTTAAGGGTGTTTTCACACCAGCACTAGTTAGTCCGGTTAAAACGGACTCTGGGTCGTTTGCACCCTTGGTGCGGTTTGTTTTGGCAGATGTGAAAACAGACTCCACAAGTTTGTTCGAAGCATCTCTTGCAGCCAGGCATGCTTTGCATTATGGGGTGCATTTTGGTGCGTTTTAGTTTTTGCCTGTGTGAAAACAAACTTAACCGAGGAGGAAACGCTCCAAGTAAACAAACTCATTAACTGATCCAGACCAGTGAAACAAACTACAGGTACAAAAACGCCCTAAGTTTATTTTAGTTGGACTTTTTAATATTTGGTACGCATCGCTCTTTTACCAGGACTTTTATTTTGAAGGGCAGGGCCGGGTACCTAACAGTAAAGCTAAATTATGGACCAGAACTTTGACTTGTTCTATGGAGAAACTCCCTATGTCACAATATGCCAACATGTGTGTTACACACCTAAAATACAGCATGAAATATCAGTTACAAGCTTCAAATATGCTGGACCTAAACTTGAACCACCCAAAAAATAAGTACATGTAAATCTCTATTAGTTTAACATTTAACTATGATCTTATTGGGGCACTGGAAGAGATTTGGATTAGCACAGCTGTGTCATCTTCTTTTCCTTAATTTAGATTTTTTTTTAGTTTTTTGACATTTATGCTCTAATATTTACGGTTCAGCACTGCTAATTATCTTCCTTTTCCCTCCATAACTTCAATCCTGCATGTCAGACTGGCACAAGCGGCCTAGTGCTAATAAATGCTGGCATTCTGCAGAGATACACGTCCATATGTTTAGCAGCAAGGGATCCTAACAATGCATTAATTCATATCTGCTAAGATGTATAGTGTTTCATATAGGCTCTCGGGCACGCCTCTGCTGTCGCTTTGAGTTCCTTACTAGAGGCCCCACTCAATTCCTCTCAAAACATTTCCCTTTTGAAAAATGCTCAAGCAAAATAAAGAAAAGCCATGCTCAACCCCCACTTCCAGCACTCTCATAGCAGACCCCCACTAACCACCATTCAAAAAAACAGCCAGTACCTCCTTCCTCCTCCTAAGAACAACATCTGTTAGCCCATTCACTACAAAGACCAATCAAGCGCCGTTTCTGCCGCCGTAATGTTAAATCCTGCGCTTGCTCAGATATTGTGACAATATATGTAATGTTTGTAGTGCTTTTTGATGTACGACTCTTCTAGGGGGATGCAAACCTGAGATCTTTTTTCCTGTTGTTTACTTATCTGTGTGCTTCAAACCACAACACTCAGTCCTAAAAAGACATCGCTTTTCATCATAAATTAGAGAAAACTGGAGGGCCTGTGACATTTCAAACAGTGTTAAGTGCAGCATGTCGCTGAAAAATGTGCAAAATGTTTATACCTCATCAGGCTTCTATGGATATATGTTTGTGTAAGAGGTGCTCTGCTGTCTGCTTAACAAGAAAAACACATATATAACACATTTCTCCTGAAATTCATTTACATTTATGTCCAATTTCTGCTACTCTGCTTTACAAAATCAGCAAAGTAAAAGTCCATCATACACTCAGTAAGAGGTGAGGGGGTGTTTTCAACACAGTTCTGAATAAACATCGGAGCTATGTGCGAGGTGTAGAGCAGAAAATTGATGATTAGTTGTGGTGATGGCGTTACAAGCCAGCACAGCTGTCAGCGAGCTGGACAAACGTGAGGGAACTTCTGGGGTGGCATACACAATCCTGTTGCCTGTGCTACTCAAGGAAAAGTAAGCAGAGAATGAGAGAAATGTAATGAACCCACAGTGAGATCTTTCGCCTGCACAAGAAAGCTGAAAGGACTCTGGATACAAATCATCTGTGTCCAAAGTAAAACATGCATCTCCATTTTTGTCAGTTAAAATTTCTTTTGCATTATTTGCATTATATTATATCAAACTTTCATCATGAATGGAATAGCCTGCAAAACATTCTGGCTCCATTGACGCACATTAAAAGTAAATATTTTTGTTTATATATTTTGTTTTTGTTTTTTTTTTCTTCGGACAGCAATGAAATTATTTTTTGTTCCTATTTTACTGAGACATTGACAAAAACCACTATACATGGTTCTTGATCTCATGCAATCTTAAGTAAAAAATAAAGCCATATTTTAATGGACCTAGTTTTGTTTATTAAAGATGCCATAGAATGAAAAACTGTATTTACATTGACATAGTTGAGTGAGGAGAGTTCAGTACATAGAACTGACATACTGTGAACCCCAAACTCTCTTTCAAATACACATCCAGCATATTCAAATAAAGGGCCCTTAAACACAGCAGAACCAAAATCCTAAACTGTTACATAACAGTCCTGACTTATTAATGTTTAGCCCCAAAATCAACATACAGCAGCTCATGTTATAGCCCAGCAAACAGCGACAACTGAGGAACAGCAATGAAAATGTCAGACTGTGTGCAGCAGTGCACTTCTCCAGGGAGTCAGCATCTCTTTCCAAGGAACCATCAGCGGGCATAGTTTAAATAATCTTTAAATGATGCTGTAAATGGCATCCTATTTGCCTGCTTCTTAACAGAATGTTCCATTCCACCTTAAAATTCTACAACTTCTTTGCAAATTCACCAAACAAGCAGGAGAGTAGGAAGTCAACTTCAGCGCCTACATCTATAACATCTTACCTGGACAGTTACTTCATTTATTCTGCATATATTTACTCCAGACAGTTTCTCAAACCTGGGATAATATGGAGCAGCTTTACTCAGTGGTTAACAGTGAAAAGACTAAGGAGTGGAGCAGAGGACGAGTGAATCAAAATCGCAACTGCAGCCTCTAAGTGAAAGCTATGCTGTGTGATTTTATTCATATTTTGCAGGTTAATTTACTCTGATTATAAAAATGATGCAGCTTTTAAAAGTAAAAAAGGGAGTAATCATGTTAACCTAAAATGTTAAGTTCATTGGACTTCAAATAGTAAGTTAACAAATGTAAAATATAGGATATTGATCTGTTTGCTTAATATTACTTAACTCAACATGAACTTGGTTACTTACTTTTAAATTTAAAAGTTGCTGGTTTTACAGTTCAGTGTGAATATGTGCAGCAAAACTGTTTCAGACTAAAAACGTTGTCATATAATAATTCAATCACACAAGCAGTTCTTGCAGCTTAGTTTTTTAGATTTTCAGACCATATGAACCAGGGAGTGAATGAAATGTAGCAAAACATTTTTCCATGATAAAAGCCCTTTAATACTTCTGGTCCAAATGGCCACCTTTGCATGTTGGACCCTGCTTGGGTTCTTGACAGTTCCTCCTCTGCTGCAGTTGGCCTTAACTGAGCCTTTCCCAAGGTGCAATTGAAGCAGTGACCTTCTCACAGACTGCCGCCTTCAGAGCTTCTAAAAAGTTGATAAGCGTCCGCATATCGTCACATTTAAGTGTAGCGTTTTTTCCGGACAGATTAAACAGGCAGCGATGCTATCTTTTAGCTGACGGCTTACTGATACTGTTACAGGGGGACATTATCAAAGGCCATCAGGAGGCGGCCGATGAAAGCTAGAAGGCCGGCTAGAGAGACAGGTCTGCAGAGAACAGATGAGATGAAGTTTCCCTCCTAATAATTTCAGGAATTTCATTATTTCCTATGAAAATATTTGGCTGGCTTTTTGGCTGTACAGAAGGGGCAAGAAAGGGTCAGAGAGTTTAGTGGCAAGAGGGGTAAGTTGGCTATGGAACGAGTGCAAGAAAGCTTGTTTTTAAAAAGCAAATGCCCCCGCTTTAATAAACGCTCCACTACTGTAGGTCAAAGCCACTTAATCTGAGTTCAATTAAGCCTAATCCATTGGCTCACTTGCAAAATCACAACACGAATCAGATGTGGACGTAGGCCTACTATAAAAACAGCAGGCCAAAGTATGCCTGTGGTCGGCCAAAGTATGCATGCATCAGTGACCACCTATTGCACAACGGTGTTCACTTCAGCTTCCTTTTTTTCCCCCCTCTCTGTCTCTCTCTCTCTCTCTCTCTCTCGCTCTCTCTCGCTGTAGCTTCAGGGGGCACCACACTGACAGTGCTCTGACTTAAGCCTTCTGCTCATTGCAGAGGTGACAAGTTCTACCTTTAAGAATGGTAAAGATCTTTTTATTTGCCAAACAACACTGTTGCTTTGAAAATATAAAATATTACACCAGCACAAACACTGGTTTATTTTACTTTAGCCTTTTTGTAAGATTTGTATTTTTAAAATGTAATAAATTCATGTGGAACTGACAGAAACATTTACATAAAGTAAATTAATAGCAACTCCTTTTTTATATATATTTTTGGAGATAATCCTAAGCAAACACAAGGTTTATAGGACCTTTTTATCAAACTTCATTACTTTTTTTATGAAAGGGTCTGCTACATGCAATAAATTTAACAAAATGATTTAAAATAAAATGATACAAGCTAAACATCGAAGCTAAGAATCAACCCTTTTCAATATGACTAATATTCATGTGACTAGCAGTCAATATTATATATATATATATATATATATATATATATATATATATATATATATATATATATATATATATATATATATATATATATATATATATATTTGATATTTACTTCTACTCATTAAAATGCACCGGTACCAACACCGAATACCATGTGATGCCAGTGCTGTGGCAGTTGGACACAAAGTTGTTTTTCACATTAAACATTCCGACCTAGCATTATATTCATGCCAGCAATACATAAAAACCCCAGCGCAGGTGGAAACCAGAAGAAAGAAGTCAATATTTGTATTCAAATATATACCAATTTACCAGGTATGACTGTTAACATGTTGATTTTCAGTAAAGTATGCTGTAGAGACAGCGTATGTTGTCCTGCTGTGTACATCACCTGGTGGTTTTAGTTTCAGTGCACTGTTTCTCAGCATGTTTGCTCAGTACTTGGGTGTGCAGCTTGGTTGGTTTGATTGAAACAGCCTTTTTGATAATTGTTTGCAGATGAAGCCTGTAGAAGATGTGTATCATGCAGCATGTGAGTCAGACTATGTGGTTTCTTATAGTGGGAATAGATCAAATTCTAGATATTGTCTGTACATGGTGGTCTATTCCTACGTACAGTGTGAGTCAAGATTTTTAAAATTGCACAGTGTATGACTGGCTTTAGTGGACATTCAATTACAGCTTTAACATCCAGTCAAAATTGCTTTACCAAGATGCAAAACTTTAAAATTGAGCTCTCCGGATGCATCAGAGAGACTGTTTTCGAATAAGACAGATGAGGATCAAAACTATGAAACATACTTTAATAACAGAAGTACAGAAGAAAACTTATCCTTCTCCACTGCAATGCTACTTGATCGAAGGTGATTAATGTAGCAATTATGCTAAGTATGTCACTCTGTATAGTATTGGAGTTCTCTGAAGAATACATGTTTTTCACTTATAAAACACATAACAAAACATATTTTGACCAAACTTTAAAAAAAGTAAGAAAAAGTTGCATGTTACTGTAGTCCTGTGTTTCTGTGTCTTTGAGAAATGGTTTATTTGGATACTAACAGGGAAGCATATGAACACTTACACAAATACACTCTACACAACAGCCCTGATACATACTTGTACAGCATACTTGGTCACCAGCAAAACCAGCATGTGTTGTGTTTTGGACCCTGTATGTACCAGTATCACCAAAACTGGTTTAAACAGTTTATTAGCAGGTGAGGTTGAAGGTTAGTCTTCAATTAAGTAAAGAAAGCCAAAAAGATATACTAAGTAGTTATAGTTATACTAAAGTAAACTTGTCACATGTGTTCAACAATCTTTTCCTCTTTAAGGTCATGAACATGCTCACTTTTGATTTAGTGCTTTTGATTTAGAAGCTGGAGCTCACCAGCATTCTTAGCGGTTCTATTGGTTTCTGTAATTAACTCTCAAGTTCTGTTTGAGAGCTGTCAGAAACTGGGAAATACTACAGATATACAAGTACGTTCCTTCCTGAAAATAAGTGTTGCCCATAGCATCGTAATTAAATGTGTGTTTTTGTTAAGAGCACAGTATCTAATCTTTCATAATACAATACAATTTTCTCTTCAAAATACTTTATTGTATTTCTGTTGAAATGTTATTTTCTCTAGAGTCTCTAGCACCAGGCTAACTGAGATGTACATTCACTTTCCCCAAACTAGAATTAATACTACTTACAGTAGCTGTACATAAAGGACTACTGAAGCTAGAGTTGCCAGGTCTGTGGTTTTCCCACCAAATTGGTCTTGGCTAATTTGGGTGAAACTTGTACTTTTTTCTATCTTTTCTTTGCCACTTTCAAAATATACCATGGTCACTTAAAAGATTACATTTAAATAATTGGTCTAATAACATATAGTAGCAAAAGTTGTAGCCTAAAACCTAATAAAAAAAATTATTACTTCAGAGGAATAAAGTAAATGTAATTAAAGGGAAAAAACATCAGCAACTAAAGTTACTTTTTTCTCATCAGTTTACTTTGAAGGTATACTAGTTTATACAGAACTGTAATAAAAGATTAAGTAAAAAATGTAAACTGTTTTCAATCATTTACCTTTACAGTAAGATTGTTATTGCCAGTTATAAACATGTTGGCTAAAAGAAGTCAGCTTTTGATTCCTGACCCACTGGACTTCAGCCATTGCATGTGATTGTTAAATCCCATCAGCAGCATTTAATTTAACAGAGCATTGATCAGATAAACTAGGACTGAATTTCAAGTAGCTCCCAACTCTCTGTATATTATAGGAATTATGAAATTTTAGCTTCTTCCCACAGATAAGAAAGTAGGGAATTGTGTGCATGTGGCTGAATCTGGAATGTTTGTGTGCAGGATCCATTCTTTTAAGACCTGTGTTATAATTTTGTAGGGTAGAAAGCTATTTGAGATTCAGTCTAGGTATTAAACTGGGTTTCCCTAAGGAGAGATTTGGAAATGGATAGGGCACTAACACCTAAAATCACCATAATATATATGTATTTGTATTTATTCTGTCATGTTTTATTTTGTTTACCTACGTCCCAATTATACTGATTTTGCACAGAACTGTATACATGAGCTAGTTTCAGCTTTTGGTGGGTGAGTTTTATGTTTACTTTGGGGTGGAGATTTTTGCTGAACCAGGCAACGCAATCTAAAACTGGAAAGACATAAACTTAACATATTGGTTGCTTCATTTTGTGTTTTGTTTTTTTTTTTCTTCAGAAAAGATTTCAACTTAAAAGCATTATTCTCAGTGTTTATGACAGGTTGAATTACCCTGTTAACTGGACTGGTCAGCTGAGAGCGAGTAAAAGTGAACCTACATACTTAACTTTTATATAGTTATATAATGTACCGTTTATTTATCTATTTTTGTATTAACCCTTTGCTTCTGTAACACTGCAGGACTTATAAACATGTATGATTTCAGATATTTTCAAAAAACATGTATCTCTATTTTTGTCAGCTTTCATTTTCTGTACCATTTGAATACAGCAGGTGTTGTTTGTATTGTGTGAAAATTTTATGATGAATGGACCAGAAATGCTTAAAAAAATGAATAAATCTGGTTCTATTACATTAAAAGTTTGCCCTCTCTGTAAGTTGCCATTCTGGAGATGCTTGTGTTTTCTTGGACAGCGACGATATTTAACTTCATGTCTACTTCTTGTTTCTGTGTTCACACTGTCTATAAAATCTACATTATATTAGTAACACACTATTTATTTATGTGTTTGTTTGGTTAGTTGATTATTTATAGTTCATTTATAAGTATACAGTTTCCATTAAGGACCACTAGATTCTTGTAGGACACCTTCAGATGCTATTAGGAAACCACCAGATGCATCTGAAATCAGTCCCAGAGGACCTGTTAACCTGTTAGAATCTTTATACTGTTATATCAACAATCATGAAATCACAAAACACCATTATTGAACTCCAGCAGTATTCATCAGAAACTTTTAAAGACTGGTTTTGAAGCAGTTGCATTTTAAAACTCGCCTGTTTATAACGCTGGGAGTGTTTGAGTCTATTTAACAAAGCCTGGTGCCTGTACATCTGAGTGAGCGGATGAATTCCACGCTTTTTTAAGGATCTATTTTACTGCGCGGATCAGACGAGAGAAGATAGATCGGGCTGAACGGAGACGTCCTCGTCGATCAGATCTGCCGTTATGTTGGCGCATTTATATTTAATGTAAATGAAATGCGCGATTACGCCTCTGTCCATTTACACGCATGCATTATTGATCGGAATCCATAAAAGAGACAAAAACGTCCATCGACGGGTGGCGCGTGCGGCTCCAGCGCGAGTCCAGCTGCTCGAGGCGGGTTGGCATGGCAATCGCTCGCGGACTGCTGGAGATGACTGCAGTGGTGAACGCGACATCGCTGATCCCGGTACCGCGAGCGCGTCAGAGATGCTGTCAATCATCCGCGTGGATACAGCACCGAACACAAACCAGGCGCGAGGGTGTTTTTAACAGACACGTAATTTGCAGCTGACCTCCACATAAATAACATAATTCAGCGACAGGGGACCATAAAAGAGGATCAGGGAGGGAGAGGGAGGGAGGGAGAGGGAGGGAGGGGGTGTAAATCCCGCAGACTTATGTGCAGCTGAGTGCAGGTGAGTGCTGGACGCGGCAGATGATGCGCGTGAAAAAAAAGGAATAAACGTTCATTCAGACATTCTGCAAACAAGCTGCCTCGCAGAGACGGAGAAGAGGAATGTATCACATTGTCTGTCTTCTGTTTGATTGGATTGTGTATACAGGTAGTTTAGGAGGGGTGCAGTATTGTGTGGCCACTATGAGTGAAGAGTGTAAAAGAGTGTGAAAGTGCCCCCCCCTCACACACACACACACACACACACACACACACACACACACACACACACACACACACTTAGTTCTGCATGAAAGGAGCTCCTCAGAGCGCTCGCGCAAATGAATCAGCTCGGCTCACAATGGCATGCTAAAGGGCTGTTTAATTGCTGCTGTTTAACAGGAGGAAATCCCTCTGTCCCCAGGGCTTAGCTCTTTATCCTCAGCCCACTCCGAAACACCACAGGCTTCTGTGTGTGCGTCCCTGTGTTTGTTTTTGCACATTTTCAGGACAGGCACGTCGAGACTGTTTTAAAGGGCCCATAACCTGCATTTTCTCCTATTTTTTGTTTTGTTTTTTTTGGTTTTCCCCTCAAAGCCCTCTTCCAACATTGTGTGGTTTTATGTACCAAAAATTGCCATCATTTATACCCCTTGAAGAGGATTTTTTTCACAATTTCTGAACAATTCAGTTGACATGTAAACAAATGCATTCTTTGAAGTGCTTTGAAGCGGTTCATTTGTCAACTCTGATGTCTTTACAGTAGTGGTGAAACCAGGGGTATCCAACACGAATGCAACCTTTTTTTAACGGTCCCAAATCACCATATGTGGTTTTATGTCATGGATTATGGTTAAAAAGAAGTAATAAATCTGAAAAACTATGGTTTTCTTTGGGGACTATTTTGCCTCATAACACCCAGAAGGCATTAAACTCTTTAGACGTCTGCTACCCGGTAGTTTCTCTATAATGAAGTGTTTAACACCAAACCACTCTAAATGGCTTTGTTTGCATCCTAACTATCTAATTACATATGTTCCCCCTTTAAGGCCTTCAAGATGTGACTTGGTGGACTGGTCACTAAAAAAGAGGAGTGCCATGAAACAAAGATGAACGACTTTGAGGAGCTTTGTTTTGCCAATATTTCACCAATATTTCACTCTATTTTTTACCATTAAGTGTACTTATTAGTAGCTGGCATTAAAACATTTAGGGTCACAAGAAGTCAAGACTGAAGTTAGCTTCCTACTCGCCAGCTTCTTGCTTGAGTTTTGTGGTTCCACCTTAAATAGTGGAGCAGTTACATTGTGACTCAGATATGGCCATAGCTAGAGCAATGTTCAAGTTCAAGAGGCTTTACTGTCAAGTCCACAGAGAAATGAAACAACGCTCCTCCAGTACCACAACTCAACACAAGCACAAGCTACTATATACACAGTAGAAGGGTTTCCTGTGGAATTTATTATAAAGTGCCATAGCATCACTTGCAGTAGTGGATCAAATGCAGTAGGTGGAAAAAATGCCAACTTGAAGGTGGTTTCATCTTCGTACAACAGTCACAACTTCATTCCGCAAACAGTTTGCTGAGCACTTTAGAATGAAGCAGCTTGTTTTTGTCACTGTGCCTTTAAGACTGATATAAGATAAATTAATTCTGTTCGTATTTTGTATTAAAAAACAATAACTCTATTGTTGTATCTGAAAACTAATATACACTGCCTACTCAGACAGTATTCTCAAACAGCAAGGCACCCAGTTATGTCCAAATCTGATTTTCACATTAAGCATTTTATGAAGGCAGCATAGATTTATGCTTTACTGTCTTATATATCCCATAATCCTCTGTGTCGACGCCAATTTGGTAAGAAAAAACAGCAACACATCATCACAGATGCAGTGGACGACACTGTCTTCTAAATCACTGACTTATGAGAGTGCAGGGGGTGAGGTATTGAGACAGCTGCCTTCAGTTTCAGACTTAGCTTAGAACTTCTGCGTGAATGGACAGGGTTCAACTAAACAGGCATGTATGTGCAAATTATGCTGTCTTCCTCCAAGTCCCTGATTTTGGAGGTCATGAGCATGACTTGATTTGTGTTTAAGTGCTTTTGGTTGTAAATCGTTTTTGTTGTTCTGTCACTGAAGAGTCCAGTTATGTTGCATTCCTGTAACAGAATGATACATGAAGAATGCTAATGCGATGAGTAATGTTTTTTTTTTTTTTTAGTCTGGAAGCATCACATGTATTCCTGTGTTTATGTTTGTATTTTCATATGTGGAGAATTTTAGTTTGCAGTGTTTGTGTATGGCTGTTGACAAACTGAAATACAGCCAGTTTTCATGTATCAGCGTCTGTCGATGCGCATTGGTTGACACGCCCCCAACTTGGCAGCTCTGGGCTCATTGAAAAATCCTAACCGTTTCTCAACCCTAGATACAGCACTGTGCCTCCATCTTGTAAACATAATATTTCTGACCTGGCTTGAAAGCAGCATTAGTTGGTGTTTGTGACAGTAAACTGAATTTTATTGAATTTAAAACAGGCTGTTTTCACTGCTTGGATTCTATATATGGACTTGGTAGTGCATGGCATGTTTTGAAACTATGACAACATAGCTATAACTTCAAACATTTTATTTCTACAATATACTTGACCTATAAAGTCTACTCAGTCTACTAATTACTGTTTTATCAAAATTAGCTGATCTTTATATTGTGTGAACATTTTGCAACAAATGGTCCAAATCACTCTGAATAAAATAAACTTTACTTAAACATTTCTTTTATGTATATAATTTTTTATCCAGAAAAGCTGACTTTTTGGAAATATGAGGTTTTGTGAGAACGCTTAATATTTTAACTTTTGGTTCAAATGGCCATTAAGTAAAAATTATTAATTCATTTTCCATCATCAGGAATGAAAAGAGAAAACAAAAAATAAAATAAAAATAAAACTTTTAACTTTTTTAAACAGTCCATATTTTACATTTCCCTTATATTTTCATTGAGATTAGTGTATAACGTTTGTGTGGCTTTTTTATTTCGGAAACATTGCTTAGAACTACAATATGAGTGGGGCTAACTATTGTAGGATGAATAGGAGGATATATGTAAATGAGTTGGTTCCTGTGACATCACAAAAATAACAAATTCAAAACAGGCTATTTTTAGCTCCCAAATACAAACTGGGCAAGGAATGTTTTAAAACTCTAAAAACGTTTACATATTTTTAGACTCCATGAAATAGGCCCTTGAAATACTGATAATCTGAAGGTAAGTGTGGGTGGTCTGCCAGGTCTTGCATGGTTGTTAAGAGTCCAATAATATCTGTATTTTGTTTTTTTCCTATTTTAGAAACTCCATATCTAATATCCTGGAAAGTCAGTAATTAAAGGTTGTCCCTTAATTTTTCACAGGACTATGTGCAGATACCCTAAGGACATACGTGTGTGCCTCGTGTCCTGACAAAGTATAAAAACAAGCATGAGTGCATGTGTGTATTCAGCCTAGTCCTCACAGTTTGTGCAACAGGTGCTTTTATGGGTCTGTTCAGCTCTTTAAAGCGAGGTGCTAAGAGCAAAATCCTCGATTAGGCAAAAACCATGTAATTGGCCCGCTTTACAAGTTAAGCGGCTCTGATTCAGCCATGACTTGTAAAGTCAGGGGCCTTTTGACACAAAGTTAATAGAGATACTGGAAGACTGACTCCTGTGGGCTCCTCTTGAGGAGCACAGGTCAGATGGTCTTCAGTGAGTAAAAAAAAAACCATAATGTGCCAGAAGCAGCTCCTTTCCTAGCTGCAGTTGCGTACCCGATTAGACGCACAACTCACCAGACCATCAAACAACCAACTCAGAACACCTGGTGTCATTGTTTCTTACTCACTGACTTAGTATAGCACTTAAACCCTGAAAATATAGACTTAACCCTGACTAATCCAAAGCGATTAACACTGCAGGATACAAAGCATATGCGATCGCAGAACACAGTTTGTAGATTATGTTTTGTAAATATCAGTTTTACAAAAGTAACATGAGTCAGTGTTTGTGCACAAATAAGTCAAGCACAGTGGTGTGTGGCAAATAGATTCACCGCAGCGTTCGAGTCCATTGTTCTATGCTTGCACAACTCTCCGTTCATGCATACTTCTACAATCAGAAAGGAATGTCAAATCATTTTGTTATGCAGCCCCCGGCAAGGCGCTCCAGACATACCATAATCAAATCAAAACAAGCAACAAGTTGGGGAGCTCTTTTCTCTCTGGTTGACTCACAAGCTTCAGACTCCTCAACCGCCCTAATACACACACACACGCACACACACACACACAGAGCTGTGTTTGATAACACCAGCTGTGATTACAAGCAGCGAAGACATGAAGATGCTGACCTTCTGAAACCACAGATAAGGAAAGGAGGCTAGAACATTATGTCATTTGCAAGCAGCAGCACAGTTGCGGTGACGTAATGGAGTCCGTTCTGTGTTCAGTGACAAAAATGACTGACCGCAGCCAGATGAGGCAAACAGCCTATAGGCTTGATGCATTATCCAAAACACAGGAAAACAAACGCACCATATACAGTGCTGTGCAAAAGTGAGAGACCACCCTTTTACCTGACGCCGATATATCATACCTCTTTATGTAAGTTTAGCGTTTGTTGCCAGATAAGGCAGAAGTTGGATTCCTATTCGAAAGCTCCTTGAATTTTCTCATTCCACCTTAAAAGGCAAAGTTCTTGCATGAGATGTCAGAATGTAACTGCTGCATCATTGAAAATGGAACAGGAAAATACAAACAAGGAGCTGGACAGGTGGCCTGAGGCATGAAAGTACAACTGCTGCACCATTTAAGGTGGAACAGGAAAATACAAAGAAGCTGGACAGGTAGCCTGAGGCACCAGAATATACCTGCTGCACCAATTAAGGTGGAACAGGAAAATACAAACAAGAAGCTGGACAGCTAGCCAGCAGCATGAACACGTAACTGCTGCACTATTTAAGGTGGAACAGGAAAATACAAACAGGAAGCTGGACAGCTAGCCTGAGGCACCAGAATGTAACTGCTGCACCATTTAAGGTGGAACAGGAAAATACCAACAAGAAGCTGGACAGCTAGCCTGAGGCACCAGAATGTAACTGCTGCACCATTTAAGGTGGAACAGGAAAATACAAACAGGAAGCTGGACAGCTAGCCTGAGGCACCAGAATGTAACTGCTGCACCATTTAAGGTGGAACAGGAAAATACAAACAGGAAGCTGGACAGCTAGCCTGAGGCACCAGAATGTAACTGCTGCACCATTTAAGGTGGAACAGGAAAATACAAACAGGAAGCTGGACAGCTAGCCTGAGGCACCAGAATGTAACTGCTGCACCATTTAAGGTGGAACAGAAATATACAAACAAGAAGCTGGAAAATAAGAAGCCAGCTTTACTCTGACTTCAGCGTAATTTGTACACATACAGGTGTTTCTGACTATAGCTAGACATCAGATATAAACCTAATTCAACAACAGAGTTCTAGAACTTACCTTAAACATAATACTAGCAGCTCTGGTCCATGCATTAAAAAATGATGCCCCCTCACAAAGGCATTTTTAAATTAGTAGGCAGAGTTACTGGATAGGAGCGGAAATATTCTAATGCGCTCCCACTTGACACATGAAGGTGAACCAAATCTGAACAGCTTTTTTGAATCCCATGTTTTCTGATCTAGGCAGCCCACCAAAAACTGGACCATCTTATCTCACAGTTTGTAGGTTGACAGCCAGCCCAGATTCCCAAATGTAGGAGCAAAAAAACAGAAAAATTGAGTCAGCATCCACATTCTAAATGCTTAAATGGGAGAAGATACCATGTTTTCATTGGCTGTCCATGAGATGGTCAGTGCATGGTAGGAGCAAAGTTTAACAGCTTGACTACATTAAATATGAATGGGCTGTGATAATGTAAACGTACCTTTAGAAGTAGGTTGTATGTTTCTGTTTTAGAGTCTAAGTTTAGAGTCATTAAAATCTTAAATGCCCAGTTTCAGTGTTTCAGTGTTTGTTTGTACTATTTTATTTTTCTCAGTAACCACTTCCTGACAGCTACACATTCTTTCAGAAACATGGTGCTGAGTTGTCTTCTCACAGTGAAAGGATGGACAGAAACATCTGTGGATGTTCCAGATCTGAAGCAAGAGTGGAGCTTCATTTTTTTTCTCTCGCTCAAAGATGAAAGCCGAAAGTGCTGTATATCTGGTGGTGACAGTTTTGGTGGTCTACCAATCTTATCCGCAAAGGGCCGGTGTCGCTGCAGGTTTTAATTCCAAACTAGCAGGAGCATACCTGAATCCACATGTTTAATCAATTAGTCAATCTTCAAAGGACCGATCGTGTGTGCTCCAGCTTTGTTGGGAAACCCTGCTGCCATGCTGTCTCTTGATTGGTCACCCCTGGTCTACCAGAGGTGCACAGCTGGAAACCCCCTGTGTTTTCACTTATGTTTCTTGGACTTTCTCCTATGCAAGGGGATCATCTTCTATCTGATCTCATAAGAATAAGTCCTTCAGCCATTTCAGAATAGCTTGTATAGGAAGAAGGTAATGGCCATTGTGTTTGGGAAATTATATGCAAGAAAAGGGTGGTCTCTGGTTTTCCACTGTACTGTAAATATATGTGGATATTCTAATCCTCTATAGAAACAGAGAAATGAATATTCTCTGTAAACACATATTCCAGAGAAAGAAAGGGTGCATTTTAGCCACATTAATATTCATTACCCCCCTCCTCCATCTCTCAACATATCTCTGGAAAGTAATGTTCCTGAATATCATTCCCAGAAGAGCCCCCACTACTGTAAGTAATAGTGTTACAGATCCTGCTCTGAACTGTAATTGGCTCTCTCTGGTGTCCAGGGGGACATAGTTTCCATTCCCACTTACTCCCTATCAATCCACTTTTATAAGCTCTCAAAAAAGGGAGAACTATGTCTAACATCTCCTTTCTTCCCATCCGGTCACCAAGAGAGTACTTTGTTTCAGCCGCAAAGCAAAAAAGGGACCGGCTGCTCGGCTTTGAATGAACGCCACGGAGCACCACAGGGACCTGTGAAACACGCACTGCTAGTTCAACACCAAAATACAAGGTAGAGCCCAGTAGACCACATAGCCAATGATTTATTCACCTCCAAACTCCAGACCAGCCATCCTTTGCATACCTAAAAATTAACTCATATTGGAACTTGCAAACCCATGACAAAACAAAATCCATGAAAAGTAGAGAATATCAAAATCATGGTGTTATCAGCAGATAATTGCTTGAAAAAATTACATGTTTAGATATGACTGATCTTTTTTAAGCAATATTTGCTGATGTATTTATTGTACTCTGGAACAGCAGAACATTTGTGTGGTGTTGGGCTACTGTGCTAAAAGGTTATATCAGCTATCTGCATCAACATTGGGACATACGTCTGCAAAGAACATTAAATATGGGCCTCAGCATTAGCAGATACGTCTGCAAAGAATATTGGATATCAGCACCAGCATTGGCAGATATGTCCGAAAAGAATATCAGATATTAGCATCATTATTGGCAGATATGTATGTGAAGAATATATATATATATATACATTGGCATCAGTGTTGACAAATAAATATTCAATATATATATAAATATATATATAAATAAATATCAGATATCGGCATTGATCATAAAAAAGCGAGACTTACTTGTAGGGTGATGTACGATTGAAGCAGGTCTTGGTGACGTCAGTGATGTTGGGGTTGCAGCAGTCACCATTGTCGTAGTAGAAAGTATCCAAGTTACACTCTGGGTCACAAACTCCGTTTCCCTGTTTGTGTTTGGGACAAATTGCGGTCTGCCTCTTGCAGTAGCCAGCGTCAAAACCAGTGAACGTGTGGTTGCATTCTGGGTCACACTCCTCGTCGCCCACTTTGCTGATGTCACAGTTAGCCAAAACCAGCCGGTCGCGCAAGGAGGAGTTGTAGACATTGTGGACGGTGCGCTCCCAGGTGATATTGTAGACACGGAAGGCATCGTTCAGGTGTTGGTGCTGGAGGTTGATTTGGTGCTCTGTAACTGTAGGCCACCGGCCATAGTCATCATACACATTCACAAGCCGGTACATCACTGTCTTGGGCTTGCGGAAGTTCCAGAAGTGGATGTAGTTGGTCACCACCTCCACATTGTCACAGATGGTCTGGCCACATGGCGGTGGAAGCAGTGCATTATGAGTGGAGCTCCCCAGGTCACCCATCCGTGTCCTGTCTGAGAGCACCACCTGTGGAAAGGTTCCGTCTTTCACCGTCAACCACTTCCGGGAGGCGTTTTCAAAGTCCTCATGAATGACCAGTTGGGAGAGGTCGTTTGGGTGTTCACGGGCATGTCCTTGCATGTACTGGATGATCTCACGCTGGGTCAGAGCTCTCCTCCACAGGCTCAGATGCTCCATGGTTCCTCGGTAGTTGTGGTTGAGAGCATTGCCACCTATCATTAGCACCTTGCACTTCTTGGTGAGGGGGCTGAAGATCTCACCCGACTGATCTCGGCTTACGGCAACTTGAGCCCCGTTGACGTACAGCTTCATATGGAGGCCATTGTAGGTGATGGCTAGATGGTGCCAGTGATTGGGCGAATAGGGTGCATTGGACGTGATTGTGGTGACCTTGTGTGCTCGATCAGTTTTGAGGGAGAAGTAGAAGCGAGGGTCCCTGTTGCCTTGATCACTCGCTGGCTTGATGCCGAGTAACCACCCTCGGTCACAGGACGCATAGAAACATTTGTCATAGAGCCCTAAAAGGAAGCAGATAAAGTCAGCAAAGATCTCTGAGACCAATTTGCAACATGACTATATAAATACATCCTAAAAAAGAAAGTTTCTTCACGTGAATTTAATTAATAGCTCAAAGTTTTATTGATATAGAGACTATGAGGAGGTTCTTTAAACCTTCAACTTGGTTTTTGAGAGTGCAAAAAAGGACTGTGTAATAGAGATGGGGACTTGAGTCAACGACTTAATCTAGAGTCATATGTTGTCTATAAAGTGTTTAAAGAAAAAAGGGGAAAACAATGTTTGGATAGTATCAGCGAAATATTAAATAAGGAGACCGGCCACTGGTTGAAATATGAATGGAAAAGCTTGTAATGATCAATATGGCGTCAATTTACTGAAAAAGTCCTGCTCTTCAATACATGTTCAAGAGCCAATCAGCTTTTTGGTTACACTGTCAGTGGGATAGCATTGATGATATTGTGATGTTAGCAAGGAAAGCCCTCTTGTTGTGAAGAACAAGCTGAAAATCACATTGTTGTGTAATTTTTAATCAACGCTACAAACCATTTTATGAGGTTTTTGGTAGATTTTATCAGTAATTTCAAATACGCTTTTGAGAAAATCTTGACTTTCAGTATTTTGGTTTATCCCCAAAGGTGTCTTGTATGTCTAGCAATAACTGCCCAGTAGATTTGCAAAGATGGCTGCTGAATGACTAGACTTTCCTGTAAAGACTTTGGTAGTGTGGAAAGCAGCTAGCGCAATGGCTCATTTTAACCACAGTCTAACCATATCACATACATTTCACATGACTTTTACATGATTCACATGGATTGGCTAATATCCTACATAACTGGCATACTTGCTGCACAAACTACTGTCTAACCAAGCATTTCAAGCTGTTTCGTCTCCTTCCTTTAAACACAGGTTGCTTAGTTGAAGCTATGTGAAACCTGATCAGATTGTCTTAGGGGTTTACT
Source organism: Megaleporinus macrocephalus (assembly GCA_021613375.1). Taxonomy (NCBI): domain Eukaryota; kingdom Metazoa; phylum Chordata; class Actinopteri; order Characiformes; family Anostomidae; genus Megaleporinus; species Megaleporinus macrocephalus. Next base: position 16,793,500 of record CM038725.1, on the reverse strand, counting down.
TGTGCACTGTGTACAAGACTAATCTGAAATTCTGTATTAAAGACTTGAGACTTCTTGTAATAAGCAATTTGACTATAGTGTAAAACTCTGTACACATTTACTTCATACATAGTCTGATTGTTAACAGTTCACAAAGGCTTCACTTTATATTCACAACTGCTAAATATAACTTACTATGTACTTGTACTATGTACAAGAACTACGTTAAATTGCAAGTGTGTCAGTTCAGCAAAGGGAGGAACTCTGTGCAGTTCCCATGATCAGACCTTTTAAAACAGTCCAGTCCAAGGCTACAGAGAGGCATCTGCTAGCAATCAGGCCCCGACAGTGTGGTCTTGTATCAACAGAGCAAAGGTTACATGAACTTTCAGTCTATTTTCTTGAAATGTGCCTCAGCAGTGGGTTCGTCTGAAATAAAAAATGGTCCTTTTCGGGAAGGGCCTTATTATGATAAGAGCCCTGAAACCCTCTTTTCCTGTTTCATTTGGAAAGTGTATGTTGGAAGGTAATGCATTCTTATATCTAATGGGAATGTTTCTTTCATAGTCTTACTGAGGAAAGTGAAAGTAAATAAAAGAGCAGTATGTGGTGGTCTGGAACAAGGCAGTATCAGTCTGTGGGAGTTACGTTAACTACAAAAATCTGCAACTGCTGAGTGATTACCGTCTGAAAGGGTTTTTTTTATGTTTTTATTAGCCTTAACTGCAGATGTAAAAGTCATTAAAAGTATCAATTGTTGTAATTCTGGAAAAGCAAAAAGTTTGTCATGCCATGTCTTATCTTTAAAAGACTTTCCTAGAAAGAAATCAACAGGGAAATAAATAAGTCTCTTAACCATGTTCCAAGATCAGTAATGGCAAATATGGTCATTAAAGGCATATTTACAGGGTAATCAACTCTCTCCATTGATGTAATGAGTATTTGCTATATTATATAATGGAGGGTCATTTAAAACACAAGAACTCTGAACTTGGAGCCAATTTTCCTTCAAAGTCAGAGGGGCTGAAGTAATCTTGATGCTGATTCAGTTTATGCGTATTGTCACTGGTGTGCATTAGCTGGCTGATTACTTGCCATAAGGGCACTTCAGTGGCAAAGTGTTTAACAACAAAACGCTCTTTTCTAGTTTAGTAATTCTTCCACACATTAATGGATCTTACACATCTTCTCTTTTATGTTTGGTTACAAAATGAGTAACAAAAATCTTGGAAAACATTCTTAAGTGTTCAGACAATTACAGTCTTTTACAAATTCTTTATGACATACTGAAAAGTTTTCAAAGATATACCAGACAAAGTTACATGTCGTAGGCTATTAAGGACCATCTGGTTAGAGCGCCACCCTAAGGCAGACCAGTGCTATTATTGTAGTTAGTCAAGCTAAACAGACGCTCTCCAATTCTTGGTGAAGCAACCTAATCAGTGACAAGATCACTTTATATGTTTATTTTTAAGGACCCTCCAGAATGGATTGAGTACAAGAGGTTAGTTAGGGGGCCCTGGATAACACACATCTAATGTAAATACGTTTTATTCCAAGCAATTTTGAAGCATTTACATTCGTCCATTTGTCACAAAAACATAAAGTACGGCTCCTGTGCTCAAATGATGAAACTTTTTTTTTTAAATGAAGATTCATATTTCTCTTTAGACAATATGTGACATTTCTTTTCTACAGTTCTGCATTTAGGCTATATACAGAACTGTGAAAAGCCCAGAGGTCAACATTCATTATTTATTCTACAATCAAAGTGGCTCTTATAGAAAAGTGCTTTAAGTTTGCAGTATCAGGGAAAATATAGGTTACATACATTTAACAATATCAATATTTTCAACATTTACTGTGTCCACCATTTACGTGTATTCCAGCTACCATTAGTTTCATGAAGGCTGCTAGTGCTAGTGTTTTAACCACCAATTCAGAAATTGGTTACATATTCTGTTTCTCATGATTTAAATGGCCCATACTCCTTCACTGAAATTGTGGTCTGGACTCTGGTATGGTCAATCTTATATTCTGAGAACCCCAGCAGCCTCTTGGTTTGCTTTCATCCTCTTTGTCTGTGTCCTTTACTCAGTGAGGATCTACTTGAGAGCTACACATCCTTTCAGACCCATAGCGTTGAGCTGACTTCAGTGAAAGGATGGACAGAAACACCTGTGGATTTTTTCAGATCTGCAGAGTGGAGATGAAAGCCTTAAATACTGTTCATCTGCTGGTGACAGGTTTGGTGGTCTACCAGGTATTGTTAACAGTTTTTTATTCCTTAAAAATGAATAAACATTGAAAGGGTGGTCTCTGCCTGTAACTAGCTGATGTTTAGGCTACAAGTGAAATTGTTCCCTCTACTAGTTAAGTTGTACTCAGAAAGAGAAGCACATCATTCGTATTATAAGGATAAACTAGGCATGAGATATGTCTGTATTTCATGGGCTTCATTCATATAAACTGAGACCTAAAAAAAAAGAAGAAGAAGAAAAAACTCCAGGTCTGTTAGAGGTGCACACAGGTTCAGGTCCTGACACCAGTCCCACCCCCTTAAAACTTTAAATCAAAAGAAGTCAGTGGATCCTGAAGGGGCGCAGCGCACTCATAACACGCCCCACTAAGATTCACTGTACTGCTGTCTGGAGTCAGAGAGAGGGAGGGGTGGCTTTGTGACCCTCAGTCTAGTGCTATGTACACACAGCCTGCCCCCGCTCTCTGTGTGAGGAATCCTCTCTCCTCGCACAGCTGTGAGAAGTGTGTTTGCTGAAGGTAATTGGTGAAAATCATGTATGCCAAATAAGCAGTAAAGCGTTACCAGGGCAGCGGGAAAAATGCCAGCATTTGTGTGTGTGGCTTTGTAGGAAAACCAGAGAAAAACAGGACTGAAAGTCAATGACTGTAAACTTCGTAAAGTGCTTTTTTTTATATACATTTCATGTTTAAAGCTGAAAGAGCGAAAACATTTCTTTTTGGGTATTTTTTTAAGGTTAAGCCTAGGACTGGGTTTAGCAGGAGACTTAAAAGAATAGTTTTAACCAGCCTTCAAGTTATTTGTCTTTCAGGAGATATGTCTAAAGAGATTAAGCGTAAAACAACCCCAATGCATAATTAAAATAAAAGAAAATTAAAACAAGTGAAAATAAACACAATTTTCAAACATTACAATACACTTAATAATTCATCATTAAAAAATGTGGAGAAATTGGAAGACCTGGTCGACCACTAAAACTGCCTCCATCAGATAAACTGCATCTAAATCTTCCCTCTGCTGCCTTAGATCTAACAACATCCACAAGTGTTTCTGTCCATCCTCCCTTCATTCTAAAAGCACTACGGATCTGAAAGAATGTGTATCTGACCAGAAGACAATACTAGCTGGTGTTCTCATAAAAACGGGACTGACCACTCTAGAGTCCAGACCTCATCATCTCTGAATGAGCAGAAAATGTAACCAACTTCAAAGACTGAACTTTGTAGGTTTGGAAAAATATCCCCACAGATTTTTCTGTAAAACTGGAGGCAGGACTCCTGAAAAGAATGGAAACTGCATTACAAGCAAATGGTGACCATAAAACACTGAAAAAGTAGTATTATAGTTTTTAATTCTTCCAAGTAATCACTCAAATTTGGCCAGAACACATACATTTTTACTGCTTTACGTGGACTTTAAAGTGAAAACACTGGATCATTAAGCAAATAATATGTGGTCTCTGATTTTTACACAGTACTGTATGATTCATTTTCAGGCTTACGGCTGGAGTTAGAGTAGGTTTAGAGAAGTGGTACAAAAATACATAAAGGAACTTTTTTATGTAAAAGCTATGCAGGGTGATGTCATCTCCCCAAGCAAAAAAAAAAAAAAAAAAACAGAATCATGGTACTGAAGAAATCTGAATAATACTGATTATCACTGTTTTCCAAATTAGAATCACAAAGAGATTCTAATAAGTAAATAAACTAGCAATCGATAAAGAGATAGGACAAGAACAATAGAACAGTAAACAACACTATAATACAGGACTTATGAGACAGAGCAACAGGTCATACTGTATCATTTGAATTCCTCACAGCCCTTTTTTACTGTTTGACTGTATTTATTCTATAAGGGACATTTTATTTTTGCATATATGTGCCTAGATATGAGACACATCATGTAGGTTGCTTACTTGCACGTCTTATGTGAATGACCTACCTAAAATAAACAATGCAAACGACTTTTAACATTGAAAATTCTGCAGTTTATATTCCACAGGGAGAGTTTTACTCGAGCACAGAATCCGCAGAGGCACAGCTCACTTCATTGAGGTTTGTTTTCTGTCCTGACTAGTGTTGCCTAAGATCATTCGCACTGAAAGAGAAGCCCCGGCTTTGGGGCAGACGTAGGCACACAAGCGCCTGCAGCTCACTTACACACACTCCTCTACTGGCCACAGAAACACTGCCAGCATCTATAAAAATAAATTGTGCCATAAAAGTGAGGAAATTACAATCTGTGAAATCCTGGAATGAGACCACTAAGTGGCAAATAACAAACAGGTAAAGAATCTGCCAGACAGAGTTAACAAGAGAGATGAACACGGACACTTCAGCAACAGTACAGAAACATTTGCATTCGATAATATCAGAAAAGGAGCAGGTTGTTTAGAAATATGTATCAGATTATATATATATATATATATATATATATATATATATATATATATATATATATATATATATATATATATATATATATATATATATATATATGCTAGCCTAAATGTGGGGCAGCATAAACCAGAACTCACAAACACATAAACACTAACAAACTTGTGAGGGGACACTTATATAATGATGTTAAGCACAATAATGAAAAGATCAACTAGATTTAGCTTAGCATTAGAGTGAAATATGATGAAATACATCAAATCGCCGGCTCGCTAATGCATCTATTTTAAGTGTATACTGTCTCAGCACCATGGACAGAGCACAACACAGTTAGCATTGCCAAATGAGAGACACTAGAACCAAAGCTGTGTTCATCTGAGATTCGTTATTTTCAAATGCATGGAAAAGAAAAAGTGCACAGATTAACATGCCTGTGATTTTTCCATGTGGCTTTAGGTTACTGGCTGAAAGAACATAAGAAGACATGAAAAGTTAACTAAAGGTGGTTCTTCATGGGCTCCTCAGTAAACTCAAAGTATGTGTAGGACTGTGAATGCTCACTCTGAACAATAGATGCAACACGGTTGCATATCTGTATGATGATGAACCTGTTTATCTAGATGTTTCTTTGAATAATATTTTGGTTCTAAAAGGGTTCTGCTATGGTTACAAGGCTTTAAACCTTGTAAGACACTATGTAGAACCATATAGAACAATGTAAAGGCTCTTTACTAATTAAGGCTTTTCCTAGAACCGTATAACTGATCCAAGAACCACATTATTCTCAGGCTTTATTATTAGGAGTGCTGTAATAATACAACTTCATAATTTAAATATAAAAGCACTGACGTTTTACATCCATGTAATGTCTGTCAGGATAAGCGATAATTCCAGTCTTCTAAGTCGATGACAGACAGCAACGCTGCATTAAAATCCTATAAACACTGACTAAAGATTTATGATATGGGAGGCTTTGTAATTGTACATCATACAGCTACTAAACAAGACATGCTTTGTGGCTTTTCTGAAACGTTCATGCAGCAATTTCATCCATTGAACACTCTCTCTCCATCTCTCTCTCTCTTTCTCTCTCTCACACACACACATGCTCTCTTGCTGTCTCTCTGTCTCTGTCGGAGGATCTGATTCACTGCTGTGGTGGCTCTGTTTGATGGCTGGGGAGGAATGTAACATCTTAAAACGAGAGCAATAACAAAACCACTTGACGAAAGGACGGACAAGGCATTAATTTTACAGCTTAGCCCGTCAAGCTCGCCTCTTTAAACCATGTCTTCGTAAAAAAAAAAAAAAAAAAAAGACTACAGTTTGCAAACAATATGTTTCTGTCAACCCTTGAACTATTGGTTTACTTCACTGCAACAGAACGACTGGAGAACACGCTACACTGAACTGCAGGATTTATGGATGTAATTGCTGACATGGGTTTAGATTAGTCAGTATAAGACACTCAATTGGACTAGTTTATTTGAGTTGTTGTGATTGAGGCTGTCAGTGCACTTCCTGAGGGATTTGTGGTGCTTCTATTCATTGTCATATACAGTGCTATGCTGAAGTCTTCAGCACAGATGATTTAATTTAAAGAAGAACTAATTAGTCAAATCATGTATGGGAACTACAACTATGGCACTGCCAGACACAAAACCACTTTTAATATTGTTTATATTATTTATATATTATTGTTTTACTAAGTAAATACATGATTAACCTTTTTAGATATAATTACCCTAATCAATTGCCATAAATAATAATATACCATGAAACATATAATGTATATATAATATGTATATATGTATAAATATATACACATGTATATGTCAGTTGTTATATAGAGAGTACTGCATTGCACATATCTTTAGAATAAAACAATATAAATGCAAGACGTATTTCTTCTTTTCATCACAAAGCACAACATAAATCAATTATTTGAAAGTACCTGTTGTCTTTTATATTTTATGTGAATTTTATGCTGATTGGACCAAATGTACTGGGAGAAAAGTCATTGCATTTATTCACATTTAAATATAGGTGGTTGTTTTTCCTTCTTCAGTCAATTGATGCACATGATATATAGTAATGTATTGCTGTGTTATGCCAACATAATAGTGATAATGAAATGTACATGAAAAGGACATTCCCTCCTTTAATAAGCATCAAATATAAGCACGTCATGCCATCATCGCTGGCTATTTTGCACGTTATCCGTTTATCATTTTTGTCAGGTTTCCAATGCGTCTGATGGTAATGACGTATTAGGATCGATCACAGTGATCAGAGTGGAAGCTTTAAAAGAGTAATGATCTAAGAGCTCTACTATACTCGTTCTCTCTCTCTCTCTCATGCACACACACACACGCATAAGACTGTACGGAGCAGCACACACGACTTCAGCACTAAGAAGCTGAGTATTACGCTCTCTATTGGCAGAACATGGGACGAAGGAAAGCAAATCGAACAAACTCCGGGCGCGAAAAAGAAAACGAATCAGATTATTCATGGTTGTTTATAAAATCTCTTCTCTTGCCTTTTTTTTATCTCACAGACCATAAATAATGTATTTTATTCACAGTTCCAATACAGCAACAGCGAAGTGTGAATTAAAGACCTGAACTAAATGAGCCTGTCTCAGCTGATCTGAGGGTTAAATCTGAGCGCGTTTAATTGGTGGGCGGGGCCACATTTACGAGTGACGTATTTCATAAAGACTCGAAAAGGCGGAGGGACGGAGGGAGGGTGGGGGGCGGATTTTTATATCACTCATTTTTTTTTTTTTTTGACAACAGTCACTTCATCCACGCGCCTTCACCCCACCATTCCTTACCTTGTTTTCGCACGCGCTCTCCGGTTTAACGGATTATGCAAGCAGTGCGTGCGTTAGCCTGTTAACAGCTGTTAGCAGCTCTGTCCGGTTCTGATCTGACCCTCCCTGTCCCGATGAGCTTGCAGTTTAAGTGGCGCGCGAGTGAGTTGTCCTTTCAGCTCGAGCTTTCTGACCAACTTGAGCAAGCAAATTAAACACGAGCGAAAAAACAAAATGAGAAATAAACTTTTGATGCGCCAAGAGAAAGAGCGCAGTTGTGCGGCAATAAAAGAGGTGAACGAGTGCGTTAACAATAAACGTGTGCAAAAAAAAACACCTATAAGTGCAAGACTGTTTTATGGGCTGCAGGTTTAATGAATGAATGCGAGCCCGTTGCTGACTGTTGTTAAATGCTTGTGCAAGGCTCGTGGATCAGTCGTGTCCAGTGGATGCGCGTGAATTGTTTTCTTTTTTTTTTTTGGCAGGAATTGTGTTGATATAGCGCGTTTCATCCACGCTTTTAATGCGCCTTCTATTGTTATTATTATTGTTATTATTATTATTATTATTATTTATTTATTTATATAGATGTTTCCTCGTGCACTCCGCCTACACTCTATAACAGCGCGAGCAGCAACTGACCTGCAACAACAGTAGGTGAGCGCTGGCCGCCCTCAGGCTTGGTCCACATCTCCAGGGTGAAGTTGCCTCGCGGTACCTCGGCGCTGGGCTTCAGGCGCAGCTGGTCTCCTCTGCCCGTAAAGTAAACGGCGCTCCTCGCGCTCTCCGCAGCAGTCGCAGTCGCCGCGCGCCTCTCCACCGCCGCCACCGAGCGCTTCCCCCGCGGCAGCCGCGTGCCGCACGCGCCCGGGACGGAGCCCGCAGCCTCCCTCGCGCGCACCAGCTCCCTCTTGGACCTGGGTGTCCTCCTCGCGACGGCGCCACACTCGCGCCCGACCGGACACAAGCCGAAGAAGAAGAGCAGCAGGCACGGGAGCCAAGTGCAAAAAGGCAAAAGTTTCATATTTGTAAGCCCTCTCAGGTGGAGCCCACTTCACGCGCGCCCCCTCCTAAATATAAATAGTAATAACAATAATAATAATAATAATAGTAGTAATAATAATAAAGAAACCTGTTTTTAGTCCCCCTTAATAGCTAATAGAATCAAAACGAGTGCGCAAAACAGTGCGTCTAGATCTTTACCCCCTCTGCTTTTCTTTCTTTCTTTCTTTTTTCTGTCTCGTTCTGCCTCTTTTTCTTTCTTTCTTTCTTTTTTTCCTTCTTTCTTTCTTTCTGTCTGTCTTTTTTCCCTTTTTTAAAGCTTGTCAAGACGCGGATTCTACAGCAAGAAAGCAAAGCTGTCTTATTTTTTTTCCTTTATAATGTTAAGCCACGACCCCCTTTCCTTGCCCCCCTTTCAAAGACACTTCAGCGCAGATTGAGGTGGGGGGAAGAGAGAGAGAGAGAGAGAGGGAGAGAGAGAGAGAGGGAGAGAGAGAAAGGGAATATGTTAATTCATCCAAGCGCTCCACCTTCTCAATTGAATGGATCCCATTAAAGTGCAGGGATGACTAATAATCAATCAGAGCCACCGGACCCCCCGCCCCCTCACCTCCTCCTCCTCCTCCTCTCTCGCGCGCCTTCCCTCAAAAGCTCCGCGCGCGTTTACTTTAACGTGTCTGCTCCAGCACGGAGGCTGCGAGTCTGGAGGAAAGGAAGCGCGAGGGATGGCAGAGCACTTGAAAAAAAGAGAGAGAGAGAGAGAGAGAGAGAGAGAGAGAGAGAGAGAGAGAGAGAGAGAGAGAGAGAGAAAGGAGGAAAGAAAAAGAGGATTAGCGCGCGCTAAAGTTGCAACAGCAGCGGCGGATCTTTAGACGATGTTAATCGAAAGCTGCAGGGTTTTAAGCGGGCAGCACTGTTGTGGTTCGCCTCCAGGGCTTTTCACACCAAGCTCACTAGAATGGCGAACTGTTACCCCGTGTGGAGTTAAGAGGGGGGAGTCCCAGGTAACCTCTGACCGCACTGCTGCTTTCTGAGTGCGCGTCTGAGCTGGGACGGTGGCGGGTTTTATGCTGAGAGGAGCTCCCTCTAGAGGCCACAGGCGGGACCACTAAGAAAGTCCCGCAAGAAAAAGGGGTATACATCTTAAAGGAGAACTCCACCGATTAAAATTACAGTGATAAAAATTCACATAATTAAATGGTTGAGATGAGATGGTTCGATGTGAGACGCTCAGTTCTAGAGAAACCTGCCAGAATAGTCAGAACTGTTCAAAACGGTGGTGAACGGAACCAGACGTCCACTACTAAAAGCTTCCTGATGGAAAGTTGTTACAGGTTATTTTAACAATAGCTTTGTGATAAAGATTTGGCCAACCTGTTAATCCTTGACCATAGAAACAAACTATCAACTTTATATATATATATATATATATATATATAAAGTTGATAGTTTGTATGTGTAGGTTCACTGGTCATTTTTGACAGCAAACTACTCTGAATGACTGATTAAATCACAGCAAAGGAGTTATGCATTTTTTTTTGGATAATTCCCCTTTAAAAGACAATTCCAGCATTTAAAAATATCTTGTATAGTTGGACTGCTGAGATGTAAAGTCATTCGGAGTGGTTTGATGTTTCATTGTAAAGAAACATACTAATTCTGATTTCTTTACAGCTGTGGTGAGGTGTCATCATGTTTGCAATGCTATTATAGCCAATACATTATAAAGGACCATAGAATGTAATGTAACAACATGTAGGCTACAGCTTTCCCAGGACTTCTGTTAAAGGTCACTCCATATGTGCAGAAACATAACTTTCCAGGCTGTGTGGCTGTGTGGCCACTTTTCATACCCTTTCTGAAGTTTGTTCAGATACTAGAACATAACTGAGGTACCATTTAAGGTGGAATGGGAAACTTGCCAGATAAGTCAGTTGATAGAAAGCCAGCATTCATCTTTAACAATATCATTGACATCTTTAATTAAAAGTTGGTATTTTGCGCTGCACATTTCACTCTGCACAGTTTCTCAAACCTTGGAAAATATTAAGGCATCGAACAGCATTTAACAGTGATGAGAGGAGCAGCAATGCTGTGTGACTTTATTCAGTTTTTACTGGTTGAAGCAGAGTTTCATAGTAAGCTACAACATGAATGTACTTAGTGTTGATGTTGAAATTGAAAGTAAGTAGAGAGTATAGGTCCCATTAGCAAGCCCCCAATAAGAAGCAAAGCGAACTAAAGAATCTGACAACCCAGTGGATACAAGAAACCTTATATACGGAGAATGTACACAGAGGATCAATATATGTTTCTGCTTTTGTTTATTTCAACATCTTGCTTCTGTGTGATCACTGTGGTGTCTCACTGTAAACCAGCCAATCAGAGCACAGCTTATCAAATAAACTTACCAAAACAAAAGAAAAAAATAGCTCATTTAATTTTAGGGCCAAATCATAGGGCTATAAATAGCTGTGATAGGTGTAAAATTTCATCTAGACATTTTAACCCTAACAAATTCACACTTTAACAATTTAAAACACTAAATAAATTAATTCTATGGCACAAAATAAATATTATGTAGGACTTAAGGATTTGACAGCCTAGTGGAAATATGTAATTGCATGCAACAAGCAGAAGAACATTTTAACATTTGTTGTACTTGTTCAAAGTGTTTAAAGTGTCATAATTTTTGTGAAGGACGTGAGTAAATATGAGTGTATTAATTCCAGTTGACATCATATGTTTATCAGTATATGGACACCTAAACATTGAGTAAGACTTCATACTCAGTCATTTTCCTCCTTTTAGTTTTAACAGAGATATTACATATGCTGCTTCATGTAACCCTCTTATATTAGTTTTTAGGCATACATTAGGCATTTAGTGCAGCTACTTCATTTGGTGAGTAAGATCAGCAGTGAAATTGACTTTGTTTTAGCATTACAGAATCATTTTGGCACAAATCCACAATCCAGGTGCTTTCCAGTTGCCTTTTCAACCGTAGTGTAAACCAATGTCTTTGCTCTGTTGGTTTTTCACGCTGCATATCAGCAGAAGCATCTTGGAAAAGTACTGAGTACGCGTTCTCTAGGTTTAGCTGTTCTCAGTTTTCTTGTCTTCACAGCTGCAGAGGGACTCCTTGCAAACATGTGACGTCAGTGTCACTGAATATCAATGGGCAACTGCAAGGGGAAGAGGCGGGAAAAACCTGCAGTGAGGCAGTTAAGAGCCTCTGGTGCTGACGGGTGCTTAACTTCTGCTCTTCTTCATCACGTAGTCTTTGATGAGCAAGGTTAAACCGCATTACGTTACTCAAAGCAGTGAACATACAAATTTCTAACAAGTTTATACAGAAATATTTTGAATTTAAATACATTTCTCTTCAGTCTCACATATGTAGAATGAATATAATTCTATATCAAAAACAACATTTTGATGTGTTTCTAAAAGAATCATGTGTGAATAAAATTCTATGTCAGAGGTTTATACCCCTCATCACAGAGTCATAACCACATCGCCATGTTAATGTCAAAATAACCATTCAATACAACAAGTTAACATAGAATCAAAATCATTATTAAACTTCATTAAAAAAGTTATTTAAGTCTAAAAAATGCGACTCCTAACAACTGTACAAGAGCTGGTAGAGCATCGAAACTATCAGACAAACAATACCTACACTTTCATCTTTGAGATAGAGGAGACAATCAAGCTCTTCTCCCGAAACGGATGTTTTTGTCTAGGTAACACAACTCAGCAAGTCCAAAAGGATGTGTAGCTGCTGGTATTCTCAGACCCATTGACTGACCACCCCAGAATACTGAGCTCAACACCATTAAAGGTGTTTGAGACTCAAATTGTGAAAAAAGGCAAATCCAACCAAATTCTAAAATTGAACTATTGAATATTCTTTGGAAAACTGTAATAAAGGTAAGGAATCAACACACCTAACCCTGAAACATAAATTATTACATTTAGTTGCTTCTAAGTCATTTTCTTTTAAACATCTATTTTCTGTTGCTACAATACAGCATATAAAGAAAACAGACAGAAACACTAGTCGATTTGGGAAATACTGCCAAATGAATACAACATTTAACAGACACAGTGGTCCTAAAAGTCCCACTTAACACAGAAGTTTAACACACATTAATAGTTGATTGCTTTGGCCTCGTAATTCTTTCACTGACATGACAGGATTTCTTCCTCGTCTGCTACCCTGCCGCTTTCACACCAGGTGATTAATTGGCTTTATTGAGCAGAAAGGTGTGAAGAAGGAGCATCTATTATTGAAAAGTCAGAGCAAGCTAAAAAATAAAAAATGACCAGTCAGTGATGTAGGAGCAGTTTAAAGCAGAAGGTAACTGTATTAGACAGCTTCCGTTCTTTATTCTATGTTTCATCTTTTTGTTATAGCTTCATACACCATTACATACCTTATAGTTATATAATAACATTTTCTGTTTCTTATAGAAATGCATTAGCTTTCTAATATCTGCATCTTCAGAATATGATCAATAAGCATGAACAAAACGTTCCCACTAACAAAATCCAGTTGGAAGTTGTCTCTACTGTAACGTAGTCAACCGTATTCTGTTGTAAATATTCATCCAGCAGATAAAGATAAGCTTAAAAAACACTGTAATGTTCCCCTAAAATTTAGTTTGAGCCTAACTGATCAAATTGAGTCTTCAACTATTTAACTATTAAACACAGAGCAAATGTTTTAAGTATTTAGTGTTTTAATGAGCTTGACTATGAAGCTTTAAGGAGTGGTTTGGTGAAAAAAATCAAATTTATCCAATTTTCCTTTAACCCCATATGTGGTTAATTAGTCAAGATATGTTTAGTGTCTACGTTTTGCTTCTTTAGTTTCGTGCTAGATCTACAAGTCTAGTGTTGCTAACAAACACTAGATGTCAATAGTAACCCAAACTCTGTAAATATATCCCAAAAACATCTATCCACCTAGTCAAAGTGCCTCCACATTAGACTTCTCAATGTGATTTTGGACTCTGGATATGGCTGTAAGCTTTGTGCTTCAATATTTAGTCTATTTGTTTATTTGTTTAGTCGAGCCACTGCAAACAAACAGTTTTAAGCTGAATTCTGACTTTTCAGCAAGCATTGCATGCAAAATAAGTAAATAATAATAAATATTATCTAAAATAATATTTTATGTGCTATATATTCAATTTGAACACTGTGTTGCAGCATTGTCATCAAATGTGGAACGTGTTAATTCTAGGAGTGTAGAGTCAACTGGTCATAAACCTTGCTTAGTGTATGGCCTAGATATGGCCGACTACATTAAATCATAAAGCATAACATCTCTTTAATAGCAGTGAATGTTACATCTGGTGTCAGAAGGTAATGGTTTGCATATAATTCATTCTGATAATTCAGCTGCTAGCAGCTAGGCTAAGTTGCAGAGCTCAGAGGAGAGATCTGTGTTTATGTGACAGTTGAGAAAGATGTAAGCAAGTTTGCATCTTAAAGAGTACAACAGCTGCCAGGGGAGAGTCATACTTGGAAATAAGAGTCAAGCTTGCGCCAGAAATCCAGGCGCAGATGTGTACAATGATGGCAGTACCCATGGACAGCATCTGCAGTCGGAGCTGTGGAGGAGTCAAGTGTGTCACCATTGCAGTCATGGGTGGAGAAGATGACAGAACTGATCAGAGGGCGGCCATAATCTCTGCTATACAACCGGTAACACTGCCAGGACATCTGGCTACGGATGGTCCTCTGGCTGTACCTGCAGCCGTACCACCAGTGGCACTGGTGGTGCTGGACGTGCAGCTGGCAGACATGAGCTGAGAGAAATGTTGCTTACTGTACGGCATGGCTGTGGCTTCAGCTACAACTACAGCTTATGGGTACAGCTTCGGGTCCTCTTAATTAGTGATGAATGTCTTAATATTAGGTTTACAACCAGGTTTATTATTAGATGTTAAATAAACACGTACTTCGCTGCATGTGTGTGCATGCATCCAATGAATCCAATTTTTTAAAAACCCCCTGTAGCATTCATGATGAAGACCTAGATGCAGTTTGAGAACTTTTGGGAATGTATTTACAGGAAATATTTGTGTGACTATTGTTATTTTTAGTGTTATTTTTAGTGATTATTTAGTGTTGTTTGGCATTGCTAGACTCATAGCTGCAGTGATGAACTAAAGAAACACAACGGGCACCCCAAACGTAACTTTGTTGATTGATTGCATCTGAGCTAAGAGGAAAGTTCTGTACATTTGAATATTTGCCAAACCATTCGGTTAAAGGTCACGTCCACTTTTCCGGTAATCTGGACTGCAATGCAAATGCTCACGCTCACGACTCAGTTGAATGAGATCACCAATGAGGTGTTGTTCTGCTACACTGCAGGACAGTGATTCACTTATTGACATTGACCGTTTTCAGTACGACGCTCACTGAAAAGTGGCCAGGCAGGGACAGGCATTAAAGAAATTAAACTTTGCAAATCATTCAGAGATAAGATTAAGGGAGTTCTCAAGGCTGCTTTGTTTCCTTTCCCACCGTTCGCAAATCATTCGTACAGCAAGGGGTCCCAGAGGAAGACGCGGGCTCACGTCACAGCCCTCACATGCGTCGTTTACATTCACCAGGCAGACCTACATCTCACTTCTGATTGGATTCTGAGATATTTGTCAGATTTATCATCCATAGTTCACTTATTTAATCAGGGAATTACACTCTTAATACATCTCCATGAAACCCACATTCAAATCCATCAACCATAGAGGCTACAGTATGAGAGTGATTTAGACCAGGCCAGGCTCCACCTGCCTGTATCTGCTGACCAGAGTAAATTAGTGACCACAGCTTAAGTCTTCCTTTAAGATTAATAGATGTCTTTACAGACAGCCAATGACATCATTGTGACGTACATTCGCTACTTTTCCTCATTGCCCCCCCTTCCTCAATCAGGAAATGCAGGATAGTTCATTTGAATTGATCCTGCCTGTCTCCTCATCAGAGTTGCCCTGTTACACCACAATGTTGGACAGCAGTGACCGCAACACTAAACGACTGTACGTTCACTTAAATATTTTGTAAAAGTTTTTCTCTTTTGAATTGCCCTCTAATTACGTTGATTATTTTGAATGGAGGCCAAGTTTAAGTCTGATCCATACTGATCTACAGCCAGACTGATGATTCAGCACACTTACTTCATTGTCAGTTATTTAACCCTTAAATGCATACCGACTGACCCACTGTTATATGTGTTCTCCTGTCCTTTATCTTCTCAGGGAGAGTGGGGGGTGTTATTATTTGGTGCTATGATCCAGAGCCTGATACTGTGTTTCATACCATTGGCTGCTCTAAGCTGGTTCCACTGGAGTACCCACGTTTGTAGTGCTTCAGGCTTTGGTCTGTTTGTTTATATTTTATTTGTCTTTGGACATAAAAGTTGTTCCAAGCCTTTGTGGAATCACATATATGAGTCTGTTTTCTTTTTGTCAAGCCCTTTTTCTGCTTCTAGACAGAGTTAATTAAGGCTTTGCTTTCTTAATAGGGGTTAGAATTGATTATTGATGACCTTTGACTTTAAATCCCCGTAACCTGCTTTCTAACCCCTTTTCTAGAGAATGCCTAAATAAAGAGTCTCTCTCATCTCTTTCTCTCTGTCTCTCTCACTGACTCTCTTCCCTTTGTCTCTCTTTTTGTGTCACTGTCCTTCTTTCTCTGTTTCTGCTTCTTTTTATCTATCTATCTATCTATCTGTCTATCTATCTATCTATCTATCTATCTATCTATCTATCTATCTATCTATCTATCTATCTATCTATCTATTTGTTTGTTTCTCATTTTCTCTCTGTCTGTCTCCTCTTCTGTCACTTTCTGTCATTCTTAGTCCCTGTCTAACTTCCTGTTCTATCTATCTATCTATCTATCTATCTATCTATCTATCTATCTATCTATCTATCTATCTATCTATTTGTTTCTCATTTTCTCTCTGTCTGTCTCCTCTTCTGTCACTTTCTTTCTGTTTCTGTCATTCTTAGTCCCTGTCTAACTCCCTGTTCTAACTATCTATCTATCTATCTATCTATCTATCTATCTATCTATCTATCTATCTATCTATCTATCTATCTATCTATCTATATATCTATCTATCTATCTATCTATCTATCTGTTTGTTTCTCATTTTCTCTCTGTCTGTCTCCTCTTCTGTCACTTTCTGTCATTCTTAGTCCCTGTCTAACTCCCTGTTCTATCTATCTATCTATCTATCTATCTATCTATCTATCTATCTATCTATCTATCTATCTATCTATCTATCTATCTATCTATCACATACAGAGTTGGGTCGATGATTGCAATGCAGTCTTTCTGCTCTGATCTGTAAGGTCTTGCGGCCAAAAGTGGAACAAATGCAGGAAATGCAGGATCTGCTTTGCTAGGCTCACTTTAAGTTCCATCTTTGCAGTGTATGCATTGCTCCTTTCTGCATCCTTACCATAAAATAATAACTTGTGTGGTGTGTGCTAAAATATATGCTGTCAGGTGAAATATTTCTCAGCGGAAAGAATTTGCAGAAACATGCAAATAAAAAAAATCTAATTGTTTAAAAGCAGCATGTGTTATTGGATGAGGGTAGCAGTATTGAGAATACTGCCTCTCACTGAGACCCCCTGTCTGAAGAACACAGAAAGCTAATAAGCTAATGATGCAGATATTGCCAGGAGTTCAGAGAGGATCATCAGTCTGAGAAATATGTATAAACTAAATGATTAGTATGAATGAAAGGATGCACCAACCTCCTTTTGAAGACCTTTCTAGTAAAAGTAGTGTCAGCTGTGACAGAAGATCATGTTAATTTCCTAATCAAATGTGTGCGTGTGTGTATGTCAGTGTGTGTGGGGGGTTTTATCAGCGTGGAAAGGGAATTTCCACCTGGTGTTTACTGTATCCAGCTTTCATGAGATAACCATCAGCTGAGCGGCGAGTGAAGCATGTTCTGACATCTATTGTATCTGGTCCAATAAAGGGCCACAGGCCTTTCATTTCAAAATTCAAGGTGTTCCTTCTAAGGACAAGATCAATTCATGCTTGGGGGCATGTGGAAAAACCCTGTACTCTGGCCAATGCAGCATGATGAATGGATGGAAAGAGTTGTCACTTCTCTTGGTGTTGCATGATATGCTTGTAATCGACATGATGTTGCCTAAATAACCCAAATGAATAGCGTCTCTATGGATTTATTTGGTATTCACATTTGCTGGCAAACCGTTATTGACATGGGCACATTCAGTTATAAATTTATAGCTTATAAAATTGTCTGTCACCACCAAAATATTTGTTTTCATATTTGTACTAAAAGCAGTATTTCTTATGGCATCAGGAATATTGATTGTGGAGGCATCAAATTCTTCATGGGTGGGTTCCAGTTGCACATGGTACAGTTCTGACTGTGGATGTTTCTGAAATTTGCATATGTATAATTTTTCTTATAATGTCTCTTGCTGTTTCCACAATTTTTTAGAGTAGGAAATGTGTAGATTGCTGTGTTAATGGTTTATGAGCTGTACGGAAATCAATAGCATATGCAAAATCTTGCAAAGCCTTGCTCCCTAGTTTTTTTCAGACTTTCCAGCTTTTGTGGATCATGACAATCAAAACACAGGAAGACTGTTTACATGAATGGCTACAGTGAAGACTCCTTGTTCCACAGCCATAATCCGCTTGCTGATAATGTCCTGTGTTTTCAGCGTCTTTTCTCTTCTTTGTATTACTCTCGGTTCACAACAATGTCACTTTGTTGCATATAACTAGGGTAAAAGTAATCTGCCACCTGGAATTCAGGAGAATTTGGAGATGTTTGTGTAAGCCATGTTGTTCAAGAAGTTTCTTCCTGTTAACGTCAGCTTTGACTTCAACCTGTGTTGCAAAAGAAGCCATTCACAAAAACTAGAAAGTACTGAAAGTAATGGCTGAAAATGAGACAAATGCTTATGTTCAGCAAAGAAATCTCACGAAATTGATGTACTAATATTTCTGACTAACATTTCAATGATTAGTAAACTGCTTAAGATGTATTAAATAAAAAAAAAAACAGTATAAAAGATTATTTGTTTTAGCTTAAGAACTTCCGTTTTTTTTCCTAGTATTTAGCTTGTTTATTCGTAAATATACATTCCTACAGGAGCACGCTTACCCTGGTGTTACATCATCACTTAATATTTGTATAACACCAAGTGATCTAGTTTAGAAATATTTTTTGCCATTCTTCCATTATCCAAACCATACAGGGCCTGCTGCATTGAGTTTGACATTAATCAGTGGGGTCAGATTATGCTG
This sequence comes from Megaleporinus macrocephalus, assembly GCA_021613375.1. Taxonomy (NCBI): domain Eukaryota; kingdom Metazoa; phylum Chordata; class Actinopteri; order Characiformes; family Anostomidae; genus Megaleporinus; species Megaleporinus macrocephalus. Next base: position 16,774,716 of record CM038725.1, on the reverse strand, counting down.
TTAAGCTGTTGTAACACATTCAGAATATGGCTTGCTGTAGTCAAATTTAAATAAGAAGACATTCTTGAAAATGATGTCTTCCTGAAGGTAGCATATTGTGGTGTTGGCATGAAAGAGTAGCATATCACTTTTAAAAAATGTATTTTAATAAATACAGCAGCAGGAGGGAACCATTGCCAGCACTGGCTGATACAGCCTGTAAGCAGGCAGGTCACTTCTAGCCATACATCTGTACATGATAGATAGTAAACCCGCATAAACTACTCCACAGCCCAGCACAGAATAGCACAAGTAACATGTGAACACAATTACATCCATTCAACAACTTGCCAACTTACTAACATTAAACGTTTCCCCTACTGTGGGGCTAACCGTGAGCCTGTATAAGCGAGAAACTGCCGTGTCTCCTTAGCACATTCGAATGTTACCCCATACAGTGACAGAACCTGGCTTTTAAATTTTACAAGGGTAACATTCTGTATAGTCCTTTTCTTTTTGGATCTGGACAACACACAACATCCATTATTTCCATAAACCATCTGAAATTTTGACTCATTAGACCAAACTACATGTTTCTACTGTGCGTAAGTCCATTTTAGATAAGCTCGTGGCCAAAAAAGTAAACAGTGTTTCTGAATGTTATGTTGTTGACATGTGGTTTCGGCTGCATAGTATAGTCTCAACTTGCATTTGTGGATGCAGAAATGAACAGAGCTTATTGACAACAGTTTGTTGATTTTTTCCTGAGCCTCTACAGTGATCTAGGGTTAGGGTTAGTCATCATAGAGACATAACAGTTGTGAACACATCTTTGCTCTTGAAGAACCAGGCATTTCCTGGATGCTCTTTTTATCTCAAAGCATGATTGCATCATGTTTAATAAAACAAAACATAAAATATGTTGGGTTTTGCTGTTTTCATTTAAATATAGGTTAAGGTGAATTTATCTTGTTTTTATTTGCATTTTATAAACTATCTCTTCTTTTTTGACTTGCACTTACCAAACAAAGTATCTCTTAAATGTGTGTGTATATATATAAAATACCTAAAGAACAGCTAGAAAAGGTTTTTTAGAATTATATTTTCTATTATATTTTCTATATATTTAAATGATATCAGCATTTGTAGTATGTAGTGTAGGCACTGCATTGTCTTCTTACAGTGGAAGGATGAACAGAAGCATCAAGTAGAACTTGATGTTCTCCTCTTTCTCAAAGCTTTAAATGCTGTTTATCTTACGGTGACAGTTTTGGTGGGTCTTGCACAGCCATTAGGAGTTTTACCATTAGGACTTATTAGGAGTCTGACTTTCTCTGTATCTTTCAGTACTTAGAGGTTTTGGAAACTTTAAGGCTATTCACTTTTTCCCCTGACCCACTGTTTAATCAACACTTGACTGAGTGTGCATTGTGTAATTCACACTGGTGCTGAAGGTAGATCAAACAAAGAAAATAGTTATTTCTGCTGCCAGTAAATGTTTTCATGATGTCTTCAGTTATTCAGTGATACACACTCACATTATTATGAGTGGAAGGAAGTCCCGTGTTGTGAGCTGGTTTGATGGGTATATAAGATGTGCAATAAGCTGTCTGCACACATATCACTCTTTGCTGTTATAGGTAATGTACAGCCATACATGCTGATTGTCTTCCCTGGGGCGGATGTGACTTTTTAGCAAAGACATGTCACATGGCTTGAAATGTCCAACATTGGTTAGAAGAGCATGACCAAGACTTCCAAGTATTACAATGGACACCCAGTTTTGAACCCAATTGAGCATGTGTGGGACCACCTCAATTGTTGTGTTTGCTCTATGGATCCTCCTACACATACCCTCCAGCAGTTGTGGGATGCACTAAAGTCAGCATGGCTCTAGATGCCTGTAACAACTTGCCAGGACCTTATTAAGTCACTCCCAGCCTGTCTAGCTGCTATCCTCTTTATATCTTGTATCAAAATAATGTAACTCAATTGTGTATATTACTTGTGAGATCTGTGTTCTGTGAAAATATCTAAAACATGAATGAAGGTAATGAGAAAGTGAGACATCTCTTTCATCCGACAGTTGTCTACATTGTTCACACAGTTTTCCAGTAAATGATTGTGTTATCTAGTAAGATCTACATTAATTGTTTGGAAACAATTAAAATAAGAAAGTGCAATAATGAAGACTAAGTCATATCCCATGTTTTGGCATTAAAAAAAAAAAAAGTAAATGAAGAGTGGTCTCTGACTTTCCTCCAGTACCATGTATCAAGCTCTACTGTGTACATCTCCAGGGTCATTCCAGATATTTCCATTGTTGAGACCTGCCGATAATTTCCCAGACCTCAAACATCATTACAGTCATTATCTTCACCAGTCCACAGAGAAGCTGTGGTGTCCACCAGATAGAGTGACTCTGTATGATTTACCAGAACATGCTTTCCGCTGGGGATGCCTGCGGTGCCTCTGTGTGGTATAGACAAGAGGAGATGTGTGTGTGGGTGAGTCTGTGTGGTGCTTTTGTAGAAGCTCTGCCTCTATTTCGCTTTACGTCATGACCAGGCCGGTCAATCACAGCCTTGCCTTTGGGGAGGAAAGTTGATAAATGAGGCCGGCTTGGTCACGACCAATTTCTGGAAACTTCTTTTGTGTGGGGCAAAGCTTCCTCTCTCCTCGCCGCTCCTTGCACACGGCTCCCATATGGCACGTCTTGTGGTTGGTGCATTGGCCTTTCTCAAGTACTCGTTGCAGACATCTTAATAACCCTATTCAGACGTGTCTTCAATGCAGGAACTTGAACAACACATTTTATTCATTGATTTACTGTGTTTTGGAATAAAGATTAAAAACCAGTAACATGTAAGCACTTAGAAAGGGTTATTTGACGTGACACCGCAGAAGAACCTTTCCATTGATAAATCCTTAAAGAATCAGCTTTGTGAATGTGAATGTGGGCGTCTGTTATAGCCAAAATCCGATTGCATGGCTGTATTTGGAAGAACATAATAGATCACACATGTAGTGGCTAGTCAAAGGTAGCGCCTGATAACTGTTATGTGATATCATAAATTGTTTTCTCATAAAATGTAGGTGATTTTTAACTTTTTGACTTAAGGTAAAAATCATACTTTGTATTTAAATGGTAGAACAATGTACCCATCATGTAAACTCTACTGACAAGCAAACTATCAGGTGGGTGGGCCATATATATTGTCACTGTGCTCCACAATAATAACTTTAAATGAAAGAAATTAAAAGAAAATGTTTATATACTAAACAATCTGTACTGAAAGTCATAATTATACGACAAAATATTAAAAAGGTACACAAAATGAGTTCTCAGTGGTCCGAGTATATTTGTAACAATATACTTTTTTTCTAGTCAGCAATCCAGTAATCACAAATTGTTTGTTACAATATTTGGACATTTAAAAAAAATCTTAGTGTTAATACTTAGCTATTTACGCTAAGGAGGCTATTATCTGTGTGTGTGTTTTTATGAGATCGCCTGACAGCATCCAACAGCTGATAAAATGAACCTCGACGCAAAATCAATTAAACTTGTTACACATTATTAAACGTTCTGTTCAGTACGATCTGCTCAACAGAATCACACAGCATGGCTGCTACTGACAGGTTGGATTGGTGACGCTAGTAACGGTTGAACTGATTCTGTCCTCCCCGCAGCTTGAAACCTTAATATCATCTGAGGTTTGAGAAACTGTCTAAAGTGAAATGTGCAGTAGAAGCTAACAACGTGGAATTGAGGTTGTAAAGGATCTTGTTAAAGATGTGGGTGCTGAAGTTGGTTTCCTGTTTTCCAGTTTGCATTACAAATTTTCCTGTCCACCTGGTGCCGTGGCTACATACATGGTGCCTGTACAAGCTGTAGCATTTAAGGTGGACCAGAACATACGATTAAAACAGGAAGCTTCAGCCTCATTTATAGGTAAACATCAAGCATGCCCTTGAAAAGTGCTGACATCCTTCAGAGCCCGGACAGGTAGATTTCTGCACATATATTGCTGGGCTGGAATATGTGAGCTGGTATAGGTAAATTTTGTGGGGTGCCATTTTGGGGACAAAGTCAAGACTTTGGGGTTTTGGTATCTGTTTTTCTAGAAGAGACAGCAGTGTTTGAGTTACATTAACTCAGTTCTATGTACTAAACTCTTTTTTTTTCAACTAAAATTAACTTAAAATTATTTCATTCTGTGTGTTAAAAGTCACAATGAATCAAGTCTGACAGGCTAAATAGGAATTGTTGCTAGTAAGCGAAGTTATCGTTTATAACCTGTATCACTAGCTACAAGCTACTCTTTCTTTCTGAGGTAATAATCGCCCACCTGTCCTGCCGAATACTGTTACTCCTCACCACCTGGAACCAACCAGCTCTCCTCTTTCTGCTACACCTCGACTGCATTACTGTTTCCTCCAGATGTAGCACCTGTGCAGCTTCTCTCCTTTTAGTTCATTCTGTCAGATCTGCCAGAGTCACCAGCTACATTCTAAACGCTCCTCATCCTCTGTACTAACCCAAACCAGAACTAACTCTGCCTCTGTACTAACCCAAACCAGAACTAACTCTGCCTCTGTACTAACCTAAACCAGAACTAACTCGGCCTCGGTACTAACCTAAACCAGAACTAACTCTGTCTCTGTACTAACCCAAACCAGAACTAACTCTGCCTCTGTGCTTACCTAAACCAGAACTAACTCGGCCTCTGTACTAACCTAAACCAGAACTAACTCGGCCTCTGTACTAACCTAAACCAGAACTAACTCGGCCTCGGTACTAACCTAAACCAGAACTAACTCGGCCTCGGTACTAACCTAAACCAGAACTAACTCTGTCTCTGTACTAACCCAAACCAGAACTCTGCCTCTGTACTAACCCAAACCAGAACTAACTCTGCCTCTGTACTAACCTAAACCAGAACTAACTCGGCCTCTGTACTAACCTAAACCAGAACTAACTCTGTCTCTGTACTAACCCAAACCAGAACTAACTCTGTCTCTGTACTAACCTAAACCAGAACTAACTCTGCCTCTGTACTAACCCAAACCAGAACTAATTCTGTCTCTGTACTAACCCAAACCAGAACTAACTCTATCTCTGTACTAACCCAAACCAGAACTAACTCTGCCTCTGTACTAACCTAAACCAGAACTAACTCTGTCTCTGTACTAACCCAAACCAGAACTAACTCTGTCTCTGTACTAACCTAAACAGAACTAACTCTGTCTCTGTACTAACCTAAACCAGAACTAAACTCTGCCTCTGTACTAACCCAAACCAGAACTAACTCTGTCTCTGTACTAACCCAAACCAGAACTAACTCTGCCTCTGTACTAACCCAAACCAGAACTAACTCTGTCTCTGTACTAACCCAAACCAGAACTAACTCTGTCTCTGTACTAACCTAAACCAGAACTAACTCTGTCTCTTTTCTCTTTCTGAGCTAATAACCGCCCACCTGTCCCGCCGAATACTACTAAAGGACTGACCACCAGGGCCCCCTGTCACCTGGCACCAACCAGCTCTCCTCCTTATTCATGCCATTTGCTACATCCTTGACTGCATCTCTGTATCATCTGATGTAGCACCTGTGCAGCTTCTAAAGCTTTTACCCTCAGACTCAGCTTTAGTTTAATAAACTGTAACTACTGTTTGATCAAAGGAGGATGGGTCTCTGCTTGTGAGTCTGGTTCCTCCCAAGGTTTCTTCCTCCAGTTGAGGGAGTTGTTCTTGACACCGTTGCCTCTGGCTTGCTCACAGTGGATAAAGTGTTGTGACTTCATGTTTTCATGCTTTCAAAATCCTGTAGAGCTGCTTTCTGACAACATTGTTGTAAAAATCGCTATACAAACAAAATTGACTTGACTTGACCATATCACTACCATCCTCACATTTCTTTTACTCTTTTAAATGAAAAGTCCAGCAAATAACTGTTTTTTTTACGTCACTAGCAACAAATTTATTCATCAATCACCACACTAAACTGTGACGTAGTACTTCCACTGTGAAACAATGCCACAGTGTGTGACCTTTGAAGGTGTTAATACGTAACAACGCGGGCTGATTTCCTGATTCTGATCGTAGTCCACTCTCTCTGTTCTGACCTAGATTACAGAGGTGATTGTGCTCTCAGGTGATGGGAGCAAAAAGCGCTCTCATGTGGGCAGATGAATATTTCAGTTCTTTACATAACTCTTCTCTCCGGGGGCATTAGATGTTCCCACTTCACAGAGTCGTGTCCTTTGCTCCGCAGAGGACGGAGGGATGCGGGCCAGTCAGGATGTGTTTCTGTGTGTGACAGTGACACTTCCGCCCCACTGTGGTGGGAACATCTCGAGCTCTGCTCCCTCAGGTCAGCCAGCAGAACCAGTGGCAGCCAGGCGCTGGCCTCGCTGCATAAGCACTCGGGGCCAATGTCATCATTCTACATCATTCTACGCAGAGCTGGTATGTACAGCGGTGGAAAAAAGGCGAAACCATTCGGAGGGAGAATGAGCTAAGTGTTCCGCAAAAGATACAAAACCCTAATAGGATTACCTAACACGTACTGGGACTGTGCTATCATGGCTATTGAGATCATGATGTCTCTGTAACAACAAAAACTACTGAATTACTGATTACTGAATGGCACTACAGCGCACCATGTCATTGATGTACAGCACTGCTATTACAAAGCATATAAAGTTACCAAGTGTGCTAACAGCGGGCTAATAGTGGCCATGGGTGGAGAATGTTCAGTCTACTAAATGTAAGAGTCAAGTTGCAAGTCAGGTGCTTTGCGTTTAATAAATATTTCTTTACTACAGATAACTTATTTTATTGTGATGATGTTGTGGGAGTGGGGGGACTATGTTTGTTTTCGTTTGTGTGTACTGTTAATATGCAAGTGTCTATTTAACCTGCTTGGTAGGTCTACTACTATCACATGATGCTACCAAGCTGGGAGGGTGAAGACTGCACATACTCATGGTAGTCATAGCAGGAGCCACTGCAGCCTTTTGACTGCTGCTGAAGCAAACTCAGTGGAGGACTCAACACACTCAGAGGAGAATGCTTACTGTCAATTCTTTGACGTAATCAATGCACACATTGGCAGGTATCAGGATTTGTAATGGGGGAAAGGAAAGTCATGCTACCAACCCAAAGCAATGAACTCTTGTCTGAGCATCAGCTGGGGACTGATCTCTCGACACATAAGCGGCTGCACCACTCAGGAAACCCAATGACCTATAAATTAGTGATTTAGCTGCACAGTGTATATTTCAAACTTGATAATGCTGTCATATATACACACACACACACACACCCACACACACACACACACACACACACACACACACACACAACACACATATATATATATATATATATATATATATATATATATATATATATATATATATATATATATATATATATACACTACCGCTCAAAAGTTTAGGATCACTTTAGAATTTCATTTCATGCAATTCATGCAATTTTCATGCAGTTCGCAAACAACATTGTCCATTTCACAATTAATTTAAATGTATCAGATGATTTTTTTAAGAATAAAAATGTTTGTATTAAAGCCTATTTTTGTATAGAGCCTTATTTTGCATATAGTCCTATTATCAGCAATTTTCAGTCCTCTATCTAAATCTCCTGGTACGGCCACCAATCCAAGTTAAGGATGTTATTGGGCTAATTGGTTGTTAGGACACCCTTGCTTAATTGTGATGCACAGCTAAATAAAAAATTATATTAATAAGTGAGTATAAAAGGGAGAACAACATTCTAGGTTAGTTTAGTATCTGAAGCATCAGCAGTTGATGGCTTGCTGACAGACTCAAAATGGCCAGAAAGAAAAACTTTCTTTAGAGACCCGTCAGTCCATTGTTGTGTTAAGGAAGGAAGGCTACTCCATTGAAAACAAGAACATTTCACTGTGATCCCAACATATATATATATATATATATATATATATATATATATATATATATATATATATATATATACTATATATATATATATATATATATGATTAAATAGTACACTCGACTAGTAAGTTTAGTTTTTGTTCAGTAATTAAACTAGATTTACTTGTCTTATGACTGTATATACCAGTTATTTTGAAGCACAGGAATAAAATCCATTGGTACATGCACAGTAAAACACATATCTTTATTATCTAATACTTGTACTTAGGTGGTATCTGAGCGCAGTGTTACCTTATGAACTTCCACATTCAAGTACTTGACAATGTTTGCAATATTTCCGCATTTGACCTCACTGAAACACATATGAATTTTCTAATGTAATATTGACTATGTCTGATCGTTTTGGCCATAACAGTAACTCAAACATCTCACTTTACAACATTACAGACCTGACCAAACCAGATCCATGAAGAAATTTTATATTCACGAGCCCCTGTTGTGGCTTCCATGACTCTTGTCCTTTTAATCTTTAAAGTGGGGCAGTGAATGAAAGCAACCTGTGTCCGTTTCTCCTTGATGTACAGGTTTATGTTCCCCTCTGGTACTGCCAGCGTACCCTGGCTTGGGGAACGCTGTGTTCTTTGCAAGCCATGGGACAGCCAAGTTAAAGATGCGCTCTGAAAAAAAAACGACAGGTTCGTCCTCTGCTCTTGCCACTACCTCCGTTTCACCCAGAGAACCCTGGCCCTTTCCTGACCATCCAGGGGCTCTTTAGTACACATTATTATGATACACGAGCTCTTAAGAAACCTGAGATCTGACTGTGAACAGCAGCAGTGGCAGTAAAATTTCCTACTGTTCCACTAGACAGCCCTTTTGATGAAAAGGGGTCCCCACAGGAATGCAGCCTGTATTGTGAGGATCAGGCCAAATGCTTTCTGGCAAAAAAAAAAAAGTGAAAGATGGGCAGTGCTATCCAGCAGTTTTCCTTCGCTGCATATTGTAGATCAGGTTTGCAAGTGCTCTTTTGATAGTATAGGGAAGAAAGGAGCTGTGACCTTGACTTAAGGTGGAATTGTAAATTCCTACTAGTATAAAAGAGGATTAGATACAGAACAATCTCTCGAACCCTTACCTGGCAAATACAGTTAACCCCTTCCACTCTGAGAATATGTGTACCAACACGCATTCTCAAGAATGCATAGTGTTTTTACAATGGAGGTTGCCACAAAGCAGTTTTCTAGAAGAAATCTGGGTCCAGGCCCCAACCTGGAGAGAAACTAAATCTCAACTCCTAATTATTGCATTGAGGTGTTTCAGCAACACCCAGGAGTGTAAATTTCTGCCCTGCTAGATCTGCCCCAGTCAACTGTAAGTGCAACTGTTATGGAATGGAAGTGACTTGGAAAACAACAACTTATCCACAAAAAATAGACCATGTAAACTCCCAGAAGGGTGAAACATGCAGTGCATAAATATTGCACATCTTCAGTGTCACAACAATAGTGCATTGGGAGTTTCATGAAAACAAGTCCCCACAACACTTAGAGCGGAGTGGTGTAAAGCACACTGCCATAGGACTTTGGTGCAGAAGAAATGGATTGATTAATAGAACATATCTACCAGAATGTATAGTGCTAACAGTAAAGTTTGGTGGAGAAGGGATAATGGTCTGAGGCTGTTTGATTAGGCTTGGTCCCTATAATTCCAGTGGCCCTGACCCTAACCTCATTTGGACACCTTTGGGATGAACTGGAATGTCGTTTTGTGTGTTTTGTGCAATATCAGTGTCTGACCTCACAAATGAACCTACAGACAAACTCCAAAAGGGTAAAAGGTTCAAAACATGTGAAGGTTGTTATAGCCAAAAAGAGGGCAGACTCCATAATAATGTTCATGGTTTTGGAATGGAATGTCCAAAAAGCTCATAAAGGTGTCATGGCGTGGTGTCCACATATTTTTGGCCATATACCTTACGTATTTTTTTTCAATTTTTCAAATTGTTGTAAAAATACTTCCACTACTTCTATTCCATAGACAATGATTTTAGGCATTATTGAAATTTCGTTATTAGCTTGAAAAATTATCTGCCAGAGTTTTGCTGTCTTTGGGTGGGTAGGATGGCCCACCCCTTTCCATCAACAAGATGCGAGGGTTGGCTTCATGTGTCTTAAAGAATGCACATGCTAGGCTTAGCTCTCCCAGCTAGGACTAAATTTGGGAGACAAAATGAGTAAACATGTTCTAAAGTAAGCTGAACAGTCTTCTAATCCTCTGTTTCTTAATCTTCCACCTAGTAACATACAGCACTGCATAGTTTCAAATTCCAGTATTTGTTCCAAGGCTTTACAATCACCCGTTGATCAGATTTAATGAACCAAGACATAATTGAAACCATGCACTGTTGTGGGTCACCAGGAGTGGAATAAAAAAAAAACACTGTCTGAATGTTTTCAGAACAATCTTATTATATAATAATAATGTTACATATATTTATTTGATTTAAGAATATTTCACTTGCCAGGATTGTATGTTTTGTAATGCAGACTAGTTTCAGGTTTCGACAGTATAAGAAACCACAGTAGTAAATGATTGCTTCCTTCCCAGGCAGTGAATTGGGATGGGTCTGTGGTTTAACTGAAAGGTCAGCTCCAAATACTCTTACGAGCCCATTAGTTGCATAAGATTAGGCTTCATCAATACACAATGTCATATTTACATCAGACTAAAACTACTATGACAAAAATGGATAATAATTCATAGCAAAACGTATATGTTTCAAAAGCCATTGCAGCTACCTTTAAAGTTCAATTAAATTATAGTATAATGAAATGGCCTGTGTAATCAAACAAAATGGAAGGAATTGGATAAGTAATGAGTTGGTGTGGCTGGGCTTTCAGTGGTATGCAATTTGCGGGAGCTTTTGTTTTTTTCCCCTCTTTTTTTTGGCACAAATAATGAGTTTGAAGCAATCAGTCCATCAATTTGACATCTCTTTAAAGTCCCTGACGTCACCAGAGTGATATCTAGCCAAAAGACAATTCCATTCCCTCCCAAGAGCGAGCCTGCCAAAGTTTAAGGGCTGGTGATATGAGCAGTAGCGTGACTAGGATATTATGGGACCCTATGCAAAAAAACAAATCAATGGCCCCCTATAAGAAAATAGCATTAAATTAAAAAAATAAAAAACAACACTTATTTGACAACATATTTTGATTACTATATATTGTTTGTGAAATTAAGTTATATAATATGTAGGTTAGATGAATACAGGTTTGGTGCCTGTAGTATGTACAACTGTATTCATTTATTGGAGGTTTAGTTTGACTAAATAGGTTTTGCATTGTATCTGAAAATACTGGGATTCCACAAGGACAGCTTTGGCAAAAGGTTTAAAAGCAACACACGTCTAATCACAGTGTAATGCTTATTTGTTTATATGTGGTATTTGGAACAAATAAACACTCATAGATACATAGCTTTACAAATAAATTCATTTTTCTCAGAAGGCACTGGTGGACCAGTTACCACAGCCTCCCCTCCACCGTGGGCCCCACTGCAGCTGCTCCTATGCCCACCCCCCCTATTAGTTAACACCACTGGATATGAGAGAAGAGATGGATACCAAACACCATTGCGCCCCTTTTTCTGAAGATTTGCAAAGAATTGCAAGTTTCTTGTTAAAATCTGTAAAACTTAATTTATGTTCATACATTACGATGTCAAAAATCATCATTATGCCATGAAATGCTTGTAATATATGAGTTTCAGCCAGTGCAGAGTCGAATGAGTTCATCGTGAACCAGAGGCACCGAAAGCTCATGGAGCGGATGCTGCGTTTACTGAATAACGAGCTAATTAATGCCAACATAGTGTGCTGTCAGCAGACATTTTACACAAGCTGCAGTAATTCAAGGCAGGCGATGATGCAGCCCATCCATAATTGTGTTGGTTTAACACAAACAGCATCGCCACTAGCCCATAAAATGAGAGCAAAGACAAAGCTAGCCTGTGTTTTCATTTACATTACAAAAGAGGCTGGAAAAGCAGGCGAAGGAAAAGAAATGTTTCAGCAGTATCACTAGTTGCTCCCATCTTGGGAACTGTGAAGGTATTTTCTTCCTTGTAACCATAACAAATGCTTCCACTTTGACCGTAATTCAGCAATTTTACACAAATGGAGAGTATGAAAAGTCTAGGTGTGTGCTTGGCTTTCAGCCCCATTGCTGCTGTGTTTGTATATTGCTGAAGGGGCAGGGAATCTGTGTATTCAGTGGAAACTTGACTCCAAGGTCTTTCTTAAGTCCAAAACAATCTGTGTTTTTAATGTTGAGCTTTTAGGAGACTCTGCACAGAAGTGGCAAGTGCTTAAGTGGCTCGCATTAACAGGAGTCATGCTCAAAGGCAACAAACAAGCGGCCCTTTTAGGGTGCCGGACAGACTCTGGCTGTTTCTACAAGTCTAAGAAGACGGCGCGGTGGACGTGTGCCAACTTACACAAAGCTGGTTCCCCCAACCGGCCTGGAAAGAAAACCTATAGGAAACTGTAAAGACCTCAAAACCTAGCCTGCAGCTAAAGCTCGATGCAGGGCAGCTCTCGCTATAATTATTTATTTATTTGCTTGAAATCAAACAGACCACATAAAAAAAATGGAAGGATATAGCAGTTCCACATGGAACCCCAGAATGACATTTCATTAAAATAAACAGGGAAAACATGGCTGTGGAGCCCAGAGGAGGGCAATGTGAGGAAACGTTTGTGCCCGCTGAGAGATACTGTCATGCTCCTGATCCTTGCTACTAGTTTCACCTTCACACCCACACCCACTACCATTCACAGTTCACACTTTAGCCTGCTTAACCCCCATCAACTCCCCACTTTTCTATACACATCACATGAAAGATGGCAAAAACGTTCCTTGGAACTATAGTAGAGCCGTGTTTGGTTCCCTAAAGACCCTTACAGTGGATGATTCTTTCCTGAACTGTGTTTTTGTATGAGATGTGCAAGCAAGAAGAACCTTTACAAATAAACGTTTACAGATGAACATATTTTCTGAGAACCATGTCCAAGCCAACAACCACTAAGGAATCTTTAATATATGTTATGTTATGAAGTCCTCTGTAGTGCAGCATTGCGCTCATCTGTTTGACATAATGAACAAAGCTTAGCATTCACTACATGAATCCATCATTTTGTGCATCCCCGTGGTGTCAAGCAAGTCTGATTGTCAACCCTAATTTATAAACTTGGTCATTACAAGGTGCCACAGACCTGTATTTACATTGGAATGACTGAATAAGGAGAGTTCAGTATATGATACTGACATAGCATAAACCTCAACCACTGTTGTTCCTTATGCCACACTTGTAAAAAAAAAAAAAAAAAGGTGGCAAAACAAAATTTTCATACAGCAGCCCACTCTCTTGTCCAGCAGGTATTGTGAAGAATGCAGAAGCAACAATGGAGCTACAAGAGTGAAAATGGCATAAGATATCTTTATCACACAGTGATGAGACGCAGGAGCACATTCAGTGCAAGACTCATTCAGCCAACATGCACTACAGAACGCCACAGGAGGTCATTCCTACCAGTGGCTATCAGACTTTATAACTCCTCTCTTAACGTATGACACCTTTCACATGTACAGTGATACCAGTAGAACAATAATTGAATTATGTGTGCAACAACTCAAATGTGCAATAACTTTCCTACTTCTAAACTCTTACTGCTGTATACAGTATATCTGTACTTATTACTATAGCCACAGTCACTTTACATTTTATTCTTCTATTGTAATATAAGACTTATATATGTGCCACAGTCACTTTACATTTGTTTTTCTATTGTATTCTAAGATATATATATGTGTACATATTACAAATTTATTTTTTGTTGTAAATTATTATTAGAGTGTTTATTCTTCTACATAACCAGCTGCTACTGTAAAAACTGCAATTTCCCTCTGGGATCAATAAAGTATTTCTGATTCTGATATGCAAAAATCTATGTCCTCATGCTCTTACCCGAATATTGAGCTTTCAACTGGCATCTTTAAATGAGGCTGAATTTGACTTCCTATTCCCACCTTCAAGATACGTCTCCAGAAGGGGAATTTCTTGGCCTTTAACCTGGAAAATCTCACTGCAACTCCATTGTAAGTTGTGAGTAGGCATGTTTACAACAGATGTAGGGATGGTTGCGTTTTCCATTTTGGCTGGAGTTTCCCCTCAGTGGAAAGAACAAACACACACAAATCTTTACTCACTGAGCACTTTATTAGGTACACACCCTACGCTATCTACACACATTGTCCATTTTATCAGCTTCACTTACCACTTACACCACTTGTTTTTCTGCATACTTAATTTACCACCTTTCTACCTGTTATTCAATGGTCCTATGGTTGGTGGACCATTCTTAGCAATGCAGTGACACTGACATGGTGGTTTTGTGTTAGTGTGGTGTGAGTTGATCAGACAAACACTGTCCACTCACTGTCCACTCTAATAGACATGCCTACCTTGTTGGTATACAGTCAGAGACAACAGCTTATCTGTTGCTGCAAGGTCTGTGTTCTTTAGTCCTTTGTTAGTGGTCACAGGATGCTGTTGGTTGGCCCACTATTCTCAGTCCAGCAGTGACACTGAGGTGTTCAAAAACTTCACTAGCACCGCTATGTCTGATCGACTCGTACCAGCACAACACACACAAACACCACATCAATGTCACGGCAGTAAGGAGAATGAGCCACCACCCAAGTAATGCCTGCTCTGTGGTCGTCCTGTGTAGGCCCTGACCACTGAATAGCAAAGTGGGGACAACAAAGTCTGCAAAGAAACAGATAGACACAGTCTGTATTTGTAGAACTACAAAGTGCGTCTACATGGTATGATAACAAAACTCTGTACAAAGGTTCCACTTTAAGGTTCCTGTATGTCCAAGTAGTGGGTAGGCAAACTGGCTCACGCATAAACAAACCAAGCCATCTTTTATATGATCGCGGTTGAAAAACTGGATCATTTTTGGACCTTTCCTATTTATCCATTCATCAAGAAATGTTCACACAATCTAAAGGGCAGCTGGCATTTTCGAATGGCTTTAAAAAACAAAAGTAACAAAGTTTCAATATGACAGTAACAATACGCGTGTTGACAGAGCTGAATTCAAACACGGGCCAGTAACATGAATCAAGAGTTTCCCACAATAAACAAGCTTGAAGAAGATGTTGCCCTTTTTTATGCCAATGTAGGATCAACTTTCACCCAGATTCCAGCCAACTTGAGCATTAGAGAGAGAGAGAGAGAGAGAGAGAGAGAGAGAGAGAGAGAGAGAGAGAGCACAAACAGGTCTAAGAATTGCCCGGAAGGCGCATTTTTACCAACGCTGATGAGCAATGAACTGATCACCGTAATCCTGCTGGCCTGTAAACAACAAGAAGTGTAAACATGCTCCATATATGTTCTCACAAACAAAATATGAAAGATGTTATTCAAATCCATTTCAATTAAGCTCACAAGATTATTCCAAGGGAATAATCCTCATCATACAAACAGCGAGAGACGACGTCTGGCAGATGTGGATGAGAGGATATAGATCAGAGATCATAGCTTATCCACATGGATGGAGGTCAGTCGATGCCCACCACCACCACCACCCCAACACTGTTCCCTAAGGTATTGTGTCCAAGGCTGGGGAAGACAATGGGATGAGCTTCACGTCAATAAATGAATTCACTTCACCACAAATCACATTTTGAGTAAAAGATACTCTCTAAGCGGCTTTCGTTGGAAGGGTTTACCTCATCGTATTCTTCTGCTAGAATTTTTCCATGTTCTTTGTCCCTTGGTTGCTATTGTTCTGGTGTAACTAAATGGGTTACATAATCTTCAGATTTTGGCAGTGGTGAATGTGGATATTATTTGTTATTTTAATAATTATTAATTACTGTGTAAAGGTTTAAAAGGCACCCAAAATTCTTAGGAAAGCACAATCTAGGAAAAGGGAAGGTTATTCTAGCCTTAAAGAAAAGGTTCATGCTCACATCTCATTTACAAGAGCAGTTCTTTAAAGGACCATCCACTGAAAGGTTCTTGATCACGTCGTTTATGGGATCTCTTGAAGGAACTGTTCCTCGTACCTTTGAATTTGAACTATTATGTAACAACATGTGGCTCTAAAGTCAAAAGAAGTGGCCTGCATACAACAGTGAGGACCTCCCACCAGTTCTGCTTCTCAAATCTTCTCCTTCTCCTCTCCAGTGACCTCAGTGTATTCCATACTGACCCCTTTAAGTTGTCCTGCCTTTGTGTGCCACTCTTATTATGTTTACACTTATTATGTTTCTTCTATTTCCACAACTGAATGGTACTATTGCTATTACATATGTATTATTATGTATCCTGCTATGCTACTCTGTTAAAAAAGTATTCTTAATCTTTAGATATGTCAGAATTTCCATCACACTGAAGCTCCTTTACGATGCATCTCTAAGCACTGCTGTCTAACTGCTGAGTTTGTTATGCTAAATGCATTAGCACTGAATATTGAGTCGTGTTTATAGCCTTGCTTGTGTCCACAGAAGACTGAGTTTTGTGTATTTGCCTTAGCTGCTACGTTTACCATGAAAGCAAGCAGTGAAAGGAAACAGGGAGGAACCCCTATTGTTGTGCAATTGTGTATGTTTGCTGTGAGTCCCTGGCTATTCCAGGCTTGTGGTGCAGTATCCATAGTTACTTGTCAACGCTTGCATCTTAATTCGCCCAGCGTTCTCATGGGACCACCCTTCTCCCAGCACCCCCTCCCGCCGGCACCCTTCTGGAGGGTTGACCCCCGTGGCCTTGCCCCACTGAGCTGGCCTTGCTCTCCCCAAACACCCCTTGACCTTCAGCTCAGACGTGGGGCTCGGCATGGGACGTCTCTTTTCCAGATCAATGCTTTCTGGCCCTGCCAACCCCAGAGCCTTCAAAACAAGCCCATCAAAACAGAGTCCCTTCGCTCAGACCCCGAAACCCCCCGACAAAAACAAGGACTTCAAAGCACTGTGGGGAAAACCAGCTACCGCTAGAAAGTGTGATTCCTCAGTACTAAAAGTGGAAACGGTCTTAAAAAGGGGGATTTTTAGATGTTTCTGTGCAATAACTGTACTAAAACTTCATTCACACAGAGGTGGTCTTTAGTAAGAATGCTAAGAATGCTGAGAATTGCAACTGTGAGGTACGTAATTCTTTGTTATGTTGTTTGTTTACAGTGACATGCAGTCAAAAACAATGTAATGGTTATATACTAATCTAAGTGTTCTTACTAGAAGATTCTTTAACCCTCTCAAGTCAATGTTGTTATATGTTATAACATTTAAGAACATCAAACGTAAACAGCTTGTGAATGCTGGACTCTAGAGGCTTAGTTTTATTTTGCCAAAAAAGACTTGCTGAGTGGTCAGCAAATAAAATAAAAAAACAGCCTCTGATTGGTCCACAAGGCAGAAACGTAGCTTCCGAGTGGCCTACAGATTGAACCCAAAATGTCAATGGATGTGCAGCTTTCCCAGCATTAATTCTTTTATATATAACATCCGTTGATATCATATGCAACATTGTCAACAGCCTGTTTGAACAAGGCTCATTTGCATATACCAGTCTTAAAGGCACAGTCACAAAAACAGGCTGTTAAATTCGGACTTCAGACGGTTTTCACGTAAAAGAGAATTCCAGCCATGTTTTTGAGCATGAAACTAGCACGACATTGTGGACCTCAGGGGGAAAAACAAAAAATGAGGAAAAAAATGTTATAGACCCTTTAAACTTTATAGGCCCCTTAAACTTCACACTCACACACCTCATTTCCAAACACGTGCTTCTCTGAAGAACCATCTTATGTGAGGTTCTTTAGGGGACCGGAATGAATTGTTTTATGATATCTTGATTTCTGAGAATACAGAGGATGTGCGGAATAAAGCGAGTAATCCTTTGACATGATCGTGGGCAAGACGTTCTGCACCAATCAGCCGAAGCACACACTAGCGTTGTTTGATTTCCATTACACTAGCGTTTCTTTTCCATCTCCCCTCCTTAACGTGTCATGAAACACATCATCAAACAGCACAAATAAAAGCTTGACCAGAGGATTGATGACAAATCTGAGTTTATTTGAATCTTGAGCCTTAAAGCCTTGTGGACTCTGTGTTCCAGGAAGCAGTATTTCCTGCCCTCTGATGGAATCTGGAGAGAATTCTGAGTTTAGGTAAAAAAAAAATGGGGGTAAGGTGAACACAGTGGAAATACATTCTGACCACCAGTCAAAAGTGAAAAAGGAGATATTAAAGAGCCCATATCCGGCATTGTTCTTGTATTTATTTTTTTCCTGAGGTTAACATGTGACCTTTTTGCTGTTTTATATACCAAAAGAGCCAAAACTCATTTTAAAGTGATAATTTTTCAACCTCTTTTTAACACTAACAGGCTGTTTTTGGGACTAAACATCTGATATGACTTACCTTAATTGTGCCTTGTTGATAAAGCAGTCCAGAGTGAAATTATAAAGCCATTGTAAAAGTTGGAGCTAAACTGACATCACAAAAACAATTACATATAGGATGTTTTTGCAGCTTAATTTTTGTTTGAATGGGTATGAGAATATGTATCATCTTTATATACTGCATTCTCTATTCTTTTCACTAAAAAAGGCAACAAAAATTAAATGTGTGTCCAATAGTATAAGAATTGACGTATAACTCAATGATATAATCCACATGTAAAAGCTGAGATTTTGTTTTTGTCCTGAACTTCTATTAGCAGTGTGCAGGAAGCCTATGAGCACACCAGCATGTCCCTACTGTCTACCACAACAACATCCAGTGTGTGGATCCCAGCATCTAGACGTCCTACTGTACTGGAAGTCCACATCTGGATAAAATAATAGAGTAAAATAAACACAGTGGTCCTCACTCAGTCCCCAGTGATCAATTCATTTCACAATATTCCAATAACCATATTTTCGACTGTTGCGGACCAAAAAAATTAAATGAGATTCACTTCTGCACTAAAGGCATGTTGTAGGCATGTAGATGATATCTGGACAAGGTCTTTGCCTCCACTAGCCTATGAAAAAAAAACTTTATGCAAAACAAATGCAAAAACTAGCTGAAAAGCAGCTTAGATACAGCATATGGATGGTCTTAGCTGTAACAAACACATAAATCTGGTTCATAGCTCACATTGGCCCAAATGATCCCAACATTTCTGAAGAAACCTCAGATCATGACTACCTGCTGTTTCCTATTAGATCTTTTGCATCAGCCTTATTCGAGCTGCAGTAGAGCATTCAGATCTCATGATTCATCTGAGGCAGCTCTAGTGCACCATGATATCTGTTTAAGGACGGAGTTCAACCCCCCACCCCACCAGTTAGGGCCGCATGTCCTGTCCCGGGTGCCCACCTTCGCATATCGATTGTTCTGAGAGCGAAGTGCATGGGCAGGAAGCCGAGGGGGACTGGTGCGGAGCGATGCGGAGGAGACACCTGACTGGGGGAGATTTTAATGGCCTCTGGCAGGTTCCTGTGGCCATGTCAGTGTGGATAAAGTCAGCCTGCTGAGCCACATAGCTTCCGCAGAAGCAGCCAGAGTCCAGCTTCAGGTCCCAATGCTAGCTCCATCGCCAGGCCCAAGCCCCCTTCACTGTGGGAACATCCTTATGAACACCTCAAGTGCCCCGTATGGCTCCTTGGACACTGTTACAGCAATCTGCATCAGTGGGATTTACGGCCACATGGTGGTTTTATCATATCTTGAGTTATGGCAGGTCATGATTAGCAAAGGGTTGGGTTGCACTCGCTCGCTTTCAGGTATAATGACCCACCAAGTCAAACATATATGAGGTTCATATATATGACAGGAGATATATGTGGGTCATGTACAGATTGGGATGTTATTAAACTGTAAATCTGGACTGAAAGCAGGGGAAGAAAAGTCGTTTTAGGCCACTCTGCGCTAACACAATCCACGTTTCCCTGCAATATGTGACTCAAAGCCTGAACTTAGCAGAGAACATGTGTGCATCTTCACCCTCAGCTCACACAATGGACTTTTATATATGCATTAAACCCTGCATAGCTTATGTTCTGGCAAATAAAACTGCGTGGATGCCCCCTAGTGGCTCTCTTGTGTCACTACATCAGTTTGACATTGAATGAAATGTTTGGTATATTGTCTCTATAACTGATCTGCTACTTTATTTTCCCATATTTTGGCACCACAAGGTCATATTTAATTAATAAGTTTATTTCAATTCAGTTGGTTTACGTGCAGCCTTGGTCACCACGTCCTATTTTACAAGAAGATCCTTCCATTGCTACACACAAGCACTGCACCTGACTCTAACCGATGATGTCATCTCTATAGACAACCCCTCCCCCTCTGTATGGAATATTCTGTGCAGACTTGAGGGCTGGTGCATTGAGACACCTTAATTCTAACGATTACGACATCTTTCTCTGGCTTGTTCTCTCTTTGTCTAGATCCCTATTGCTCATATAAAATGCTGAAAACAAACAATGTAATTCCCCAACTGTCACCGCTCATTTATCTTGCCTGTAATAGGATTCTTGGTGCATACATTCTTACCAGATACAAACTTGCACTAGTAAATTTGAGCATGCCTTGATTTTTTTTTTTTCGCTTACTGTTTGCACTAAAGAGACCTTCAAGAGGATTTTCTGAAACTTCAGCTGAGCCTTAGACACAGGAGTACAATCATAATGCTGTTCTCTGACATTTAGGATGAACTGGGTGCTGTAATTCTCTCTCTCTTGCTCTCTCTCAGGTTTCCTAAGGAGAATTCTTGCCAATAGGAGGTCCCTGCAACAGGATGTTCTCTTGTCATAAATGAAAAGGATGAAACATTCAGACACAGGCAAATAATAACTGACATTCGAGATCTTTCCATTTTAACAGCCAAGCTGCCCTGAAGGTTTGCCAAAGCTCCTTCACCAAAATAAAAATGGTAAGAAAAAGCTAAATTGTCCCTGGATGTCTCATATCCATAATGTGGGCGGAGGTTTGACGTTCATATAGACAGTTCTGTTAAACTGCAACCCAAAATGAACCACATGTAAGGTTGGGTTTTTAATTAAAAGAATGGTTTCATCAAAATGCCAACGTTGCTCATAATAAGAGATATTTTTGCTTTATGCAGTTGATGCAGTCCAAGTTGGTGTACAATGTTAGCATGCTTGGGTGGCATCAAGTTTCCCAAGACTTTTTCCCAATTAAACAAATCTAATTGGTAACTAAATGGGCGTCAGTCAGCTGACATAACAGAATAGCCAGTTAGGTGGCAGCACACTTCAAACAAATAAATAATGAAACAAAAATCGAATTGTAGTAACTTCTGTCGTAAGTATATTTCAAACTTCTCACATTTGGGGAATAAATGGAAACTTAAATGCAAGGGTCATCAAAAGAAAAATATTTTCCGCATCCTCACTTATTCATTATCAGATGTTTGCAAAGGAACATCTAAACAAGCCCAATGCATTCTGCAAACAAGTCATGTAGACACGTGAACTTAAAAATTTTTGGCCACAATAAGCAAAGATCTATTTGGAGAAAACCGATACACTGTAGTGTTGATTTGAATCAGTCCAGCATACGAGGACGAAGAAATAGCACTGATGCCCTGACAGCGTATTCTAACCTCTTGTCAGTCGTGTTGGAGGTCTAGTTTCCAGTTAGATCATGTAAAAACAGTCAGCCAGCAGATAGGATCAGTAAATACAATGATGGGTGGCGCTCTTGGCAAGTGACTATTATCACCACCATTACCCTTCCAACAAAACCATAAACAACAAAGCAAAGCAAGAGTTAACACTGCTGGAGACACTCTTGGCAAATAAAAGGATGAAATCTGATGCTGAACTTTAAATTATGGTAACATAAAAGAGTTAAGTAAAGTAATTTTTCTGCTGGACCTTCCATCATGAAATGTTTACAATGTAACAGGTCATCTTCATATGTAAAAAGAAAAGAAAGAAAGAATTAGTTTGAGAGTGATGATAATCTGTTTCTTCTGGACTGCTAAGAAGTGAAAAGGTACTAACAGTTTTCCTTGTTTCTTACGATAGCGATGGAGATCCAACCTTTCTGGTGATATGTTTCAAATTTAAAATATTGTTTAAAGTATGAATTTAACAGGTTACACAATTGCAAATTCTTACAAACTGCTACATTAAACAGTCACCTGCCAACAAAGATATGGCTTAAAATAACAATTTGAAAATTTTAATGAAAATTTTTGAAAATGAACAGTTATCATGATCATATTAGTATAATTTTAAGCTTCTGTGAGCAAACATTAATTAATTCATTGCAGCTTCAGCAGCTTTAGGTATCTTGTTGTTTTACAGCCATGCCGAAAGTAAAAATCTTTCATCAGAACAAGTAATATTACAAACCAGAAGATGCTGCGCTAATTGCTACATAATAGTTTGTGCTTATTTGCACTTTCAGTGTGCCAAAGTACACTCAGTGTTGGTGAGTGAGTGATCCTGCTGCAGACATCTTGAAGAATCACGGCTTGGGCTGAAATTCTCCTATGCAGACATGCTTCTGATGAGCTGTCAAAACGAACAGGAAAACATGTCACCCAGCAGTCACCACACTGCTCAGCTCCTTTGCCAAACAGGCTTTAGAAGGTTTTGTTTTTAAAGAGACAGAAAGTCTGGCCCGGGGCCAAATTTCATAATCGGTAATGGAATTCTTCAATGGCTTTTTCGTTCTTATTAAAGTCTGACTGGCCTTAATCTGTGTCCAGAACACCACACATTAGTGACCAAAGGAGGCTTTTAAATAGACCAACTGGTTGTATGTCTCACTGACAGCAGGCAGCTTAAACACAGCAGTGCCGTGTCCCTGTCCAACCATATTGGATCTGTGGTTGGCAGACATAGTGTCTGTGGTCACAGTAATGGGGTTTTGATTGATAGATGGTGGCTCGCCTGCTCTGTTTGGGGCGTAACAGAGGCAGCGGAGCGGGGGAAGTACAGATGTGGTGAGAAGAGGGCATACCAGGACACCCTTCATCAACCAACACGCACTCTCCCTTTTGGAAATAATATAACTCGATCCTGCCTTGGACTTACCTGCTTTCCTGCTCTGACTGTCGTAGCAGAACATTGGTGGGGAAGTCCACCAGAGATGGAGCCAAGGACAATTTACACTGGGACCATGTGCAGTTATACAGTGTTTAGGGAGTACTAAAGCAGTGACGTTTAGTGCACTATTAACAAGTGTTATTTGAGCTGGAGTGCTTTAAGAAACCTGATAAAAACAATAAATTAGAAGTTATTTCAGTAATGCTAACTGCCATCTTATTTACTTATGTTTAATATTAGCTCTCAGGACTGAACTACATTTTAAGACTCCTTTAAATATCTACAATGTAGTGTCCCGTTACTGGCTAGCACTAAGGTGGATGTACAGAAGGTGTGGCTGCACAGAAAGGCTCTTGTGAAGTGCTAAAGCCCTGATAGGAATAGAAAGGGCAAAGGTTTTTAATGTAAGTCAATGGAACCGAATTTTCTATTGGTTCAATCATCAGGAAATTTTCACACAATGTAAACAGCAGCTTTCAAATGTTAAAATCTTCAGAAATGGATTTTTTTTTCCTGGACAGCAATGATATATATTTGCTTATTCAGCAATGTTGTGCTGGATGTGGAGCTGGCTAGTTGGGTTGTGAGTCAGTATTGATACCTACAGTTTAACCTGCTGCTAAAATTCATTCACACTTTCATTTCTTGTCACTTAGATTATTGCAACTCTATTATTACAGCCTTAAGATCTTCATGACTCTCAGAGGCTCTTTTCACTTATGACCCAGTCACATCACCAAAGTATACCTGTTCTCCAAAACATCCACTGTCTTCCTATAAAACACCACATTCAGTTTAAGATCCTTCTCCTCATCTACAAAGCCCTCATCATTCTTGCCTTTTCCTATCTGCATGACCGTCTTCCATCTTACAAGCCTATGTCCTCTAGCAGATCTTCTACTGCTTACCATTGCCTCCTCTAGCCTCCATAGCGTAAGTGACCAATAGTTTTCCAGACTTGCTCATCACCTCTGGAACTCTCTCTCTCTTCTTAAACTCAACAGCCTAACACTCTGTGTTAATTTAATCCAACCTTAAAACACATTATTATCTAGAGGTTCTACAGTCATACTTTCTATAAAGGGTCCTGGCAAAGAGCCGAAGCCACTGTTTTCCATTTCTAACGTCCAAAAACCACCACTGGATGTGTCCACAGTCAACAATGTATCTAGAACTTCCACAAGGCTTGGACTAATCATTTGTTCACCTCATGTCATTGATCCTATCCATTGTTAATTAAAATATTTGATTGATTCCACTAAATATGTTGTCTGGTAAAAGATCTTTAGTCTGGATTCTGAAGGCCTAACAAAAGATTTCATGTTGCTGTATGTATTCAGATATCACAGAGGAAAAAATCTGAGATTGGATAATTTTCTGTTGGGGGTTTCAAGAACTAAACCCTATTGCTTACAACCAAACATAAATACAATTCTATTGAATTTTTCCAGACATGTATGTTTATTTTCCGGACACTAGATGTTAGACATTCTCTAAAGATCCTGGGGGTTCCCAACAGTCCAGTGAGTCAAGCAAACTGCATGATTGATAGATAAACAAGGTGTCTTGGTAGTCTTCTGAAATGATTATGATGTTTCATCATCAATAAAGAATTATCAGGCTTTTTGAAGAGCAGCTAAACATTTAATCACATTTTAATCTTTCCAATAAAGTAGTGAGTGTTTATCATGTGTACAGAAAGGTCAAATTATCTGATTTAGGCATTTGCAGTCTTGGAGATTATCGTCACTCTCAAACAAATTCTTTCTTTCTTTCCTCGTTACATATGCAGATGTTAGCTGCCCTTTACATTGTAAACATTTCATGATGAAAGGGCCAGCAGAAAAATTACTTCACTAAACTCTTTTATGCTATCACAAATTAAAGGTAAGCACTTTTGTCTCCTTTGAAGGTACACTTTCTGACATTTGAGGTTTTAAACCCACTTTGAACAGTTTTTGCACCCATGAAATCAAAATATTTTTAATTAAGACACAAAAGCTTTACTTAATTACTTCATTGTTTCAGTAGTGACAAATTAACTTGACTGCAGAGAATAGTTTCTGTAGTGACAAGTCCTAATGTTACACACTGTAGCACAAGCAACAAGATCTAATCATGAAGAACAGGGATGCAGTCTCACTTTTTTGCTTCCTGCTTTAAAATGTAGGGGTTTGGCTAAAATATGGTTCTGTCTGGGGAGTAGTTAATTCAGTTGTGACATGAAAATGTGGAGGTCTTTAAATTAAAAATTAACTGAAGTTTTAATTCCACTTTATAAGAAACTACTCAAGTTTACACACACACACACACACACACACACACACACACACACACACACACACACATACATATATATATATATATATATATATATATATATATATATATATATATATATATATATATATATATATATATATATATACATATATAACATATTGTTTACCATTCTATTGCAAGGAAGTAGAACCAAATTGCAAAAATGTTATAACAATTATAAAATTTAAAATACATATATAAATTAATAAGCATGCACACGTGAAATGTGTGTGAGTGGAAAACCAAAAAAAGTCAGTTGCTTTAGGAATAATTGACATATTATCCAAAGTGTTTTGTGAATGAACTATAGTTTGTTTAGTAGCCTAATGGTAAAGCCTAATGGAAGAATGCAACCAGATAGCAACTCAGTAGCTCATATGCAGGGTGATTGCAGTCCACTTGACTGGGCTCTATAATACTCCACTTCACCAACCTAAATAAAAGCTCAGAGGTTCAGAGTTCAGAGTACAAATTTGTGTCACTACAAGTAAAATCATAAAAGAACAAAACTGCTTACAAGATTTCATCCACAAAGCAAGCATCCAGGTTTTGACTTGGGCAAGTCAAGGCTGTGTAATCTATATCCTCTATCTCTAAAATCTCATTACCTGAGTAGTATGACGGCACCTCCCCCTCCTCTGGGGGCGATATGGGACTCTCTATTGATTCAGGTCAAGTACAGTGTGTATCCTACTTAGAGGAGCGATGTTACCTCCACAATGTTCTCAAACCCAATTAGAGTTGAATTCAGGATGCTAGATGTGGCCTACCCATGAACACTCACAGGAATGCCCTAGCATGCAACTGCTTTGCGTGCTAATGAACCGAATTTAATCAAATTGATATTAATAAGAAAACCTACTCAAGAAAACATAACAAAGATTTGACTTTAGATAAGCTTGCAAGACAGCACTGTATGCTGTGTTCCTCGACTTACAGATTTCTTTGCTTTTGGTTCAGTGTTTCAATGTTTGACACAAAGACACATTTAGGTATTTCTCTTGACCACTCTGAGTTAATGTCAACTTCCAAAAAAATCAACTATATTGTAGATTTTATTCCGACCCAGGGTGGTACCATGCCTCCAAAAGTGGTGAGGCAAATTTATGCTACTGAAATCTGGCTCCTGTGGCATGAATAGTTTGAGACAAGCTATTTACGAGCATTTAAAAGTGAATTAATTCAAAGTTTAATTTCTAGTTCTTTCTTTATACCTAAACTAAAAACATGGTGGTTTTGGACGGCTAATAAAATGACTATATCTGTGTTGAAGACATGGTTACTACACCAAACCACTGTGAATTACAGAATGAATACGTTTACTCAGTGACTGAATTCTACAGAAAAATCAGTGGCGTTCCCATTTTAAATGTGATAAGCTATGCAATTCTGATTTATACCAGTACACCGCCTTCTCACATTTACTCACAAAATTTCCACTGTTCTATATAATCAATTTCCTTATTTTTAATCATTTTCTTCTTATAGTTTCATAGTTTACGATTGTGTGTTTGCTATTTGATGCAATCAGATCCATAAATCCTTAAAGTAAAGCACGGCTCATTAAGGCGTGTTGGCACAAATGTGGTTTCAGGAGGCTAACAAACAGACCCACATACCTGTCCACATGAACAGAGGGAGCAGCTCTGCCTATCTGTAGTACCAGTTGAATATCTAACCTAACCCTTGCTTGATACACATACACTGTGTTCTAACTCTGGCGTAGCAACATGTCTTAATAAACCTTTTCATCAATACAGTCAGTGTTGTTCACTACCATCACTTTTTTTATGCTGCCCCCTCAAGTATCTAACTGCTAGCTAACATCTGTGAAGAACATCAAATCCAAGCTTAGCACAGTAGCAGCAGTAAGACGTAATGCTCCAGACTAGACAATTAGCAGCTACAATGTGTCCTAACATGAATAGTGATCAATCGTTCGTGCTTCATATCTGAAACATTTACCCTAATCGAGATTAGTGTAAGTAGCCTCAGTGCTCACACTGAACAGCCAAATAGTCTCAGACACGCGCCTCCAAAGTCCAGACCCCAAAACTGAAATGAACAGTCAAGCTGTCAGACAGTTTGTGGCTATTGGTCAGTGCTATTAGCAATTCAGTAGTAGTTTTTCTTTTCCTTATATGACCAGAAACTAAAAAGAGGTAGGGTGTTGCACCATTTTGAAAGGTGGTGGGTCAAATGCCTGCTCGGCCCTGTAGTTCAGCTGGCCTTGATTCTGCTCATGTACATATATTCCTTGCTAAAAATAAATGCAGTCATTTTCATTTTCATTGCAAAACAGTTGCAAACAGTCTACTTAATGTGGTCGTAGATAGATGAATGCTTTGTGGCAAACTGTAAACAGTTCATACTATACTGGGCTCACAATGTACTTAAATTCATGTTCCATATTTCCCCCCTAGCAGTAGAAATGTTATAAATCACATAAGCATGCAGTGAGCATAGTTACTGTTGTAATTGTATACTCATTGTTTTTTATGTAGTTAACCTGACTGCACAAATACCAGCAACAGACAAAGAACAATATGGCAGAATAAAGCAGAGAAATCTTTATTTTATGTTCACCAATATTCAATTTTCCTTTCAAAAGTCCTTCAGATGTTAGTTAAACAGTTCTTAAACAGCTCTAGGACGTTTTCCAGTTCATCCAGATAGGATGTGCTTGATGAATGAAACGTAGTTGATGCAGCCGTTGGCATCCTCCTGTCCTACCATAAGGCGGTCCACCTCGTCTTCGGTCATTTTCTCCCCCAGTGTGGCCAGAACGTGGCGGAGTTCAGCTCCCATCACCGTGCCATTGCCTTCCTTGTCAAAGACCCTCAGGCCTTCCACAAAGTCCTCGAAGGTGCCCTGGTCCTTAGCCCTGGAGATGTGCTGCAGCATGGGCAGGAAGGTCTCGAAGTCCAGCATCTTGCTGTTCATTTCTTCTAGCTTGGGCTTCCCAAGCACTGCACGGACGTCAGCATTGGTGGGGTTGTGGCCTAAAGCCCTCATCACGTCTCCACACTGGGAATACCTGATCTTCATCTCACCCGTCGGGGTCTCGTCGAAGAGGGTGAAGGCATCCCTGAACTCCTCAATCTGGTCTGGGGTGAACTCCAACACAATGCTCTTCAGCTCCACCTGGGGCTCTTTGGGCTCCTCTGGGACTGGAGCAGGAGCTGGAGCTGGAGCCTCCTCCTTCTTAGGCTCAGGTTTCTTTGGCTCTGGTTTCTTGGGTTCCACTTTTTTCGGGGCCATGACGCTCACACGAAGCAACCACCAACCGGAAGACGGGAGTGAAGAGCAAGTTGCCCGAGCCAGCAGCACACTTTTATACATCCATCCCAAAGTGTGAGATAAGCTTTATCAGAACCACGGCACTGGCAGACTATACATGGAGGTGAATAGAAATAGACTGGAGTGATAGTCATGCTACACTGGAATGCCTCCATCTGTTACATGACATGTCCATCCAGCGGTAGTTATGCTACAGTACAAATAAGGAATCAAGGTCTTTAGAAATGTGTCAACTGCATAAACAATGACGGTTCTACATTCTTCAGTTTGGAAGTGTGCAGTACTTAGGTGCTTATCCTAACATTTAGGTTTTCATTGATATTGTTTGTATTAAGACTGTATAAAAAAAAGTTTTTGGCCATGTTATTCTAAGCAAAATGCTTAATTGGTATCATTGCAGGTTCCAAAAACTGTAAAATGGTTCTTTACACTCACATGTATTATATAAATCTATTATGTATATGGTTTCTTTAAAGAACCAAACACTGAAAGGTTCTAACTAAAAATGTTCCATCTGTCCAATGGGACACATTGTAAATATTTGTAAATTTATTGAAAATTAAGATTATTTGATCCTCTCCTGTAAGGCAATATTATTATACTATATATAATTATTACAGCAACAAAATACAGTATATTGATACAATCCATGTGAAAGCCACCTTTCTTTATTTTATTTTCATATACAAACATTTTGAATATTACAGTTTTACAGCATTGTTCCATTCTACAGCAATATGCCATTCATTTTTCTCTGACTGTACTAATCTTATAAAAACACAAACAAAATAGTTGTACAATATACTTCTGTAATAAAGTTATTCTTAATACAAAATACTCCACACAGTATGTGATTTTGTGCCCAAGACAACAATGACAAGGCCAAAATGATTCTTGGGGGCTGGCTCTACCCCCCCCCACCCCAGACTGCTGACAAAAGGAGGAGCTATAAGGCATTTGGAGATAAGCAGGGAAGGGAGAAGGTAATTGCCCAGGGAGCAGAGGAGTTTACTTATGGGCTCGGAAGAAACCATAATCCTATGAAGCTGACATTGTGCCGATATGATGCTATACTAGCTCCTATTCACTTAAAAGAAGAGTCCAGCCTTCCAACTAATCTCCATCAGCTGCTAATATACCAGTGTTTCATGCATGCAGGCCTGCACCCCCCACACCCACCCCCAGGTACATTTGGTTTCATTTTAATTTCTAATTCCCATTTTGTTTCTAAACAAAAACAGTCACACAGTGTCACTGATTTAAGGCACCACTCTTTTTTGTCATGCTTAAACTAGGAGAAACGTTTTCCTCCACCAGCATCACGTAGTGACCTGGCCACTGTCCTGCAAGAAGAATGACTTAAAATCCTTCTGACCACTGTGCAGGACTTGTATATGTCATTCCCAAGACGAATGACGCTGTATTGGCTGCGAAAGGAGGCCCTACGCCATACTAATAAATTATTGTGGTCTAAAACTAGGTGTTTCAGTTTCATTGCCCAACCCCTATATGTTAGCCCAGTCGTCTAGAGCCTAAGCCTCAACCAGGACATGGCAGGGGAACAAACCTGAGATAAGTGCTTTTTTAACCACACAGCAACTCTTCAGCACAGCATTGATCATTTGTATTGGTTAGTTCTAGGTAGAAGATGAAAGCCTACTCTGGATGACGTATTGCAGATCTGATGTGTCTTTGATGCCTTATTTGAATATTTGAGCGAGTAAACAAATGCTATAATGAGTTTGGCTATCTATATATTTTAATCGCCTTGCCCAACCCACCTCAGTGCTGCCTGAGGTTTGTCTCAGGCCTGAGGGAAACCCTGGTGTATAGTCTAATACCACAGACAAATGACCTTTACAGAACATAAAAGCTGATGCGAAACACATACTGTCCTATTGGGTTCCATTATAAGCTTTTCAAGTCAAACTGTTTTTTCTGTTCTTTTTACTGCTTGCAAAAAATACAGTCTAGCAGCAGCAGATGGAACTTTGTTTGAAAATACTGGAGTATTTATTTTATAACCCTCCAGCCTAGAAAGAAAAAAAACAAAAAGTGCAGAAGACTTCACAAGCATGATCAGTGCACACAAAGTTGGTTTAAAAAGTTTATTGTATTTTTTTCTTTACAACATTTTATATACAGTACATCAACATACTGTAAGCATATAAATAGTAAAATAACCACAATCATATAAAAGCAAAGTGTTTTGGGCAGTTGGAGTGAAGTTTAATTATGTTTCTATGGTAAGGAGTCGGCTAACCGTGTCACTTGCACCAGTTAGCCAGCAGACAGGCCACAGTGATAAGACAGCGATAAGGAGGATACTATTCTGAGATGCAGGCACATTCCTCTGCCCATTGGGACACCAATGATGGATTGCTCTCAGGGCACTTAGAACAAATGAAGGCTGCCAAAACTCATTTAAGGTGAACAATGATATCTACACCGAGCAGGAGCAAGCTGTGTGATGTAATTTGCAGCCCGATTTTAGGGAGGAATGTTTTGTTTTGTCTGATTTACGGCTTGTGTGGTTTTGATTCTGAGATTTGGGTAATCTTCCTAAGACGCTCTGAATATCCTGAGGAGAACTTCTTATGCCACTAGCGATAAGGACGAATGGAAATTACCAGCACATTTACTGCGTTTATGACTTTCCTGCAAAGTGAAAGGCTGCTATCTAGTGGTACACTTGAGGAACTACATGGAGCATTCTTTTTGTAATGCTGGAGAGAGTTTTTGTACATCTCTAGTAATCTGCATGTTTGGAAGTCCATGTAACACAACGTACATGATATTCCAATCATTAAGCAATTCTTTTTTCTGTCCATATTCTTGTATTTTGTTTTGTCGCTTTAGGTCTGCTTATGACACTTTTGTGTAGCATTAATGTGTGTATCATTTTTATCATTTATATTACTTAAAAATAAATTACTATTACTGTTTTTGTCATTTACCTTTAAGACTCTCACCAAGCACTTTACTAACCCCTACTGCACACATGTTAAAGGTACAGCATACAAATGATTTCACATTTATTGGTTCCTTTTTGGATAGTTTTATTAATATTTTACTTCACAAGTTTGTACCAATATTTCAATCTATCTGGTTCTTAAAAAATGTCTGCAGGTTTGCATCCAAAATTTTTTTGCTTTATTCAGAGATTAACCCTTCATAAGGGTTAAATTTATCTAACCAAAAAAACTTTGTCTTGGGGGTTGGGGGGCGGGTGGGAGTGCAATGTTGATGGAGGGCCAAGGGGCAAAAAGATAAGATAGGATAGAAATAAAGAAGACAAGAAGAATCTTGTTTAAGATGCAAAACAATACATTTTATAATGCCACACTATACTTTCTAACTTCAAAAATCTACTTTATAAGAAAAGTATATAAGTATATAAGTATATATATCTTATAAAATATAAGAATTTAATGAATTACTGTCACCTGCAGAAGTCTAATTATATGCCTCATTGATTGTTCTAAGTGAAAATAAGTTGTCCTCCTCGGGAAAGAAATTTAAATATGTAAATACAACTAAAAAATTAAGTGTAAAATCCAGTCTTTATTCAATTCAATCTTTACTTTGATGGAGGGCAACATCGTGCAGTTGACAATTAGGAACACCTTGTATCTACACTCACTGTTCATTTTATCAGCATGGACCCCCACAGGACCACTACAGAGCAGGTATTATTTGGAAGGTGGATCATTCTCAGCACTGCAGTGACACTGATGTGGTGGTGTTATGACCGCTGATGAAAGACTAGAGGATGACCAATGCAAGGTCTGACTTTACATCTACAAGGTAGACCAGGTAAGATTGTCTATTAGAGTGGACAGTGAGTGGACACAGTGTTTAAAAACTCCAGCAGCACTGCTGTGTCTGATCCACTCGTACACAACAGCATAATACAAGCTAACACACCACCACTGTGTAAGTGTCACTGCAAGGCTGAAAATGATCCACCGCTCAAATAATACCTGCTTTCTGGTGGTCCTGTGGGGTCCTTACCATTAAGGAACTCGAGAAAAGTATACAGAGAAACAGATGGACCACAGGCTGTGAATGTAGAACTACAACATGCGCCTATATGGTAAGTAGAGCTGTAGTTTGATGGAGATGTTCCAGAGAAAGTGCTCGGTGAGTATAATGAGCTCAGTTCTGATTGGCTGCCCTTCACTGTGGCTCATTCAAAAAACAGTCCATGTTGAAACATTTCTTATAACTTATAATATAAATGTATTTGTTTTTGTGATACCCTACAGTAAACTGGACAGTCACATGCTTTATGTTGGCTTTTCATGTCAGTGATCAATGTCTGTCAACAAGGATGAATGTTAACTGTGTCCACTGAAAGCAAGCGGCCCAGCTGGACTGAGGACCATTAATGAGAGCAGAGCCTCGGGATATTTGTCCATATTATCTTCATTTTAGTTCTCACTGACATGCTGTAGGCCCACGGTCAGACGTACACCATGTCCTTCATACGGCAAAGAAAACATGTTTATAAGCCAGCAGATGATTGATTTATTTTTTTTCTTACACGATGACAACTTGAGGAAGTGTGTATTAAAATAGATCTCTTAAAGGAAACACTCCTCAAATGCACCTCCGTATCTGTATTTCCTCCTGCGGAATCACCCGATTACTTCTGTACAGCTATAACAAAAACACTGACCAGGACTCACAGAGGCACAGATTAAAGCAGCAGAGTTTGAAAAAGACAAAAGAATACCCACCCAAATGCCCAAAACCTCTCACGTGGTCATGGCATATACATTATTTCTAGATAACAAAAGCTGGTCGTGCCATAAAATACAGCAAACTGGCTGTAAAAAGAGATAAGCTGTAGTCTGTCCACAACCTTCACTGTGGAGAAAAATATTCAAATAAAAAGGATTGTCCACCACAGAGAAACGGATTCACCTTAGATAGTTGTAATTTGCTCACAATCCCTCTAGAATTCCTCAGCATGGTTCTGCAGGGTATGAAAAGAAAATAAAGAGCTTTAATGAATTTATTTACACCATACATAAAGTGCTGAAGTGTGTTATTAGTAAAGTACATTTACTGCTGATTTTTCAAAATATCAATCATTAGCATATCGTCACTGTCCAAAGAAATACAAGTGTCTCCAAAATGGCAACCTTACAGGAAAGGCCTTAAACTTTTAATGTAAGTCAACTGAACCAGAATTTTTTTCAAGTGATTTTTCTATTTCTGTTTTTTTACACAGTATAAATCACAGCTGCAGTGTTCAAAGGATATAGAGATAGAGGTACATGTGTTTCTTAGGAAAGCAACAATATAAAAGTCTTTTAGAGTGATTTAATGTCAACTCCACTATTCTACAGGAACACACCAACTTCAAACACTTCAAATTGCTGGTAAAATTAACCAGCAATCTTATAAGCTTAAAGATATCACAAGAAATGGCTATGGGTATGCAGTCTGATGTCTAAGACAATGTTTTAACATGAGCTTTTGGCCTACAACAAATTTTTTGTAAACCGTTCAAAGAGAAATTGTACCCTAAACCTAGTTTTTAGGATTCATATTATAATAATATGAAGGTTTACTGGTAGTTTTGGATAGATTTGCATTGTAGACTCTGGTTGGAAACTTTACGGTGGTGCACAGCGTCACACCAAACCACTCTGAACTAACTGCATTGTTCAGAAATATGGAAAAATCCCCAGAATTCCCCTTTAAAGTTGTTTATGGATTGCATTTTAACACGTACCCTCTTCCTTCATGTCATTTGGAAACAGTCGCTCTTTCACTATGGCATTGATATCCGTGAAAATATCATCTTCCTCTCGATCAGCATCAACCTGGCAAGAAAAAAAACTGCTTTGCATTAGTCATGATAAGCAATGCTGAATTTCCACAATGGATAAAGACCGCCATTATATCTAAACCAACAGCGAAAACACATTGTTTATGCAAACTAACCTGCCACTATTCAAAAGCTGATATTAGTGTAGACATGTGGTGCTTAATAGTCTGTAAAAACCCTATGAATCATAAAAGATTAGGAAACTCACTCTAATGATCAGTCCTCTCTCTTGGTAATACTTGGCTATGAGAGTTATATTGTGCTTGAAGGTTTCTAGTCTCTTCTCGATAGCGTGAGTGTTATCATCAGGCCGACCCTGCAGCGAGGCACGTTTCTCCAGACGTTGACGCAGCTGCTGATTGGAGCATGCCAGCAGAATCACTAAGTCTGGGGAGCCAATCTGAGAGAAAGATAAGTTGAATTTAAAGAATGAAAGTACTACTAGTGGAGCTACTATGGAATCAGTAGTAACAGGTAGAAAACGGTTCAATAAAACAAATGTTTCTACAAAGCACAAATATAAATATGACAGGATTTTAGTTTTGAGAGACATACTGGAAAAATAACTTTGGCACAAGCCACATTTCATTTTAAAGCATGTATATGAATGAAACTGCATATTGTCACTGTCTAAAGAAAAACATGCATCCAAAAAATAGTAACTTTACAGGAGCGACCCAAGACATTCTTTATTCTCAATGTAAGTTAAAGTTTTATTTTTAGGGAATTTGGAGCATTTCTATATTCTCATATTCAATGTCAATGTCAATTTAATTTAAAAGCACTTTATAAAACAACAAATGTTAACCAAAGTGCTGTCCAGTAATGAATAGGCAAGACATACATAAAAAAAACCAAACAAACAAAACCGCAACATTAACTCTCAACTACATTAAAAGCCAAAGAATAAGAATAGGCCTTCAGACGGGATTTAAAATCTAGCAGTGTAGGAGCTAGCCTAACATGTAGTGGAAACTCATTCCATAGTTTAGGGGCTATAACTGAAAGGTCATGATCACCCCTGTGCTTCAGCCATTCAATGACTTATAAACAAAGAACAAAATCTTAAAATTAATCCTAAAACAGACAGGAAGCCAATGAAGGGAAGCCAGTATGGGCGAGATGTGTTGCCGTTTATGTGTTCTTGTTAAAAGATGAGCAGCAGCATTTTAAACCAACTGTAGCTGTGTGATGGAGGCCTGACCAACACCAGCATAAAGCCTGTTGCAATAATAGAGTCTGGATTAAATAAAAGCATGTATTACCCTTTCAAAATCATTAAAGGATACAAATGGCTTGACCTTAGTTAAATGCCTCAGCTGAAAGAAACTGGATTTAATGACAGTCTATCTAACTTAAAATTACAATCCATCATCACGCCAAGATTTTTAGCATATGGTCTTACATAGGTGTCTTACTATTGGTCCATTTAGCACAAATCATTGTTGTGTCCAAAAGACATAGAAACATGAAAATCGTCAAAAATAGAAAGAATACGGTCGATGTTTTGTTGATTTTCAAAGTAATTTTTTTGTTGTTTTTTTAAGTAATTATAAAAAGTTTATACATAAAGCTGCGGACCTTTAATGACTAGATTGAAATATTGCATTTTACTGCACAAATGATTCGTATTTTCACATATTGGAAAAAAATAAAACATTAAATAAAAAATGTACCAGAACTTTTGCACAGGTCACATTTAATGTTTTATTGTTTTAATTATTACATATTTGCTAAGTTTAACATACAAAAAAATAAATCAATACAACAAAAAGTGGTCTGTGCAAAGGTTTTGGCACATTTTATATTTGATATTTTATTAATTTCCCAAATTACTGAACTCAGCAAAAAATGTCTTGTCTATGTAGAGGAGCGGCCCTGTTTTCACTTGGAAAATCAACACAACATGCGATTCAGGCAGAGGTGTTTAAATTTATCTATAAGCATGGTCTAAAAACATGATCATTCTAGTTGTTTCAAGCCAGACAGTCATGTTTTCTTCCTCAGTATTCTGCTTCTCATGACTGAACTAATCTGAATTACAAATTTAGACTTATCAGTTAATAAAAACCTCACTCCCCAAATCAGATGTACAGTTTCAGTGTTTTAGTAAAAACTTCTATTTGGTTTTCTCAGTAAGAGCTTCTTGATAGCTACACATTATTTCAGAACCACAGTGATGAGTTGTCTTGTCACAGTGAAAGGATGGACAGAAGCACCTGTAGAAGCAAGAGTAGAGCTACATTTTCCCCTCACTGTCAAAGAAAGGGACAGTCTTTGTGGTCTACCAGGTCTTGCATGGTTGTTAAGAGTCATTTTTTGTTTAGATTTTTTAAAAATTGTGCTCCAGTTTTTTTACTTATTGCCCTGTCATTATATTTTTTTACATATTTGATGTGCAAGATGGTTAGCTTATATCTAATCTACTCAGTAATATCTCCTGACAAAATAATAACTTTATTTAATGAAAGTTTTGTCAGAAAAGTGAGTAAATGAAGGGCAGTCTCTGACTTTGGCAAAGCATTGAGACATTTCCCTTTTTAAGTTTAAGTCTCATGGAACTTTGCTGTTGTGTCTTGATGGCTTTGAAAAAAAGAGATTTGTCAGGGGGCAACATAAGTCTCTCTTTCTTCCTCCTTACGCCTTACCAGTCTTACCAGTAGAGGAAACATTAAATCAAACTATATCCCTTTACAAAAAATAAAAAATAAAAAAAGAAGTTGGGACAAATAAAAAATTGGGACAGTATAAAAAATGCAAAACAACAACAACAAAAACCGCCATTCCATTTACTCTGTCATTGCAGGCAGTATGAATGTAAGAGATATGCTTTATCAGGTCAACTTCATTTCATCAAATATACATCTATTTTTGCTTTTCAGACCTGCAATGTGCATTTTCCATACTGCACCAACTGATTTGGGGTTATGTAGCTCTTCTGTTTTTTGCTAAAGAACATTCATGTGAGCAGATGTTGGTTGTTGTAATGGTTGCTTGCAAAGGGCCATCATTGCATTTACTCTTCTTTTCATTGGCTATCTGTCCTTAAATGATCTATCTGAGACCAGCACCTTCAAGTTGACTGACAAGAGGTTAGAATACATGTAATTCTCTCATGTTGAAATGACTTACTATTGCCTCTTGAGGTACAAACTGGAATTACAAGACAGCATGGGCTGTGGGTTAGCATGCTAACTTCAGTAGATATCTCTGAAACATCTTTGGCATACCATCAAAACTGTTATTTCTTTATATTGGGTTGAAAAATTCAGTTACTTATGAAAGGTTTTATATCCATTCATACTGGTCCTTAAGCTGAATATTTAGTTTAAAATATAACTTCAAAAATATGATTTCAAAGACCCTCATTTATATATAGTGGAGGAAATAAAAGTAAAAAAACTCACATGAACAAGAACCTGAACACATCAAACATACTGTGCCTTTAAAATGCACTATATTCGAAATGAAAGTAAAAACTGTAGGGATCCAAGTAAATCTATAATACTGTGTAATATTCTGTGATAATGGTTTAATATACAAGAGAGGGTCTCTGAAGAGAAGAGTACACTACAACCCCTATTTTGCAGTGTCTTATTACATTGCTTTATTGAAGCTTTATTGAATTGCTCACTTGTTCTTCAAACGTGAACGCCTGTGATATTTCCCGTGGGAATCCATCCACAATGAAGCCCTTGGCATCTTGTTTCTTGATGAACTGATGTTTTAGCTCCTCGATTGTCGTCTCCTAGAGAATTTTATCTCAGTAAGAGATCAAGGCAAGCATAACTGGATATTTATCACCATCTGTTCTACTGTATGTGTTAAAAATACACACGCTTCTGCACATGTCCAACAGATCTACCTAGACTACTTTTCTTTTTTCAACAGACAAAAAAACCCCACCATAACAACATATTGAAAAAATATATCACACCTGAGACCAGCCTGCTCCTCTTGTAGGAAGCTGGCTTTTAAGACCTGCATGCGCTTTCATACTGGCTTGAAATTATTACCTATATATTCCATGTCAATGAGAAGTGCTGTCTGTGCTGCGAGGTTTTGAAAATGCTCGCTGTGAGCTCTACAGCAGGTTTATGCTGAAAAGAAATATATTTTTTAAATGTAAAAAAAGTAGTATACATTTAGCTAACACGTAACACGTGACAATAAGCTAACACGTCCTAGAGAGCTCAAATACGGCATCAAGCTCAAACTCGCAATATACTGCTTTGCTTGCAGTGTCGCAATATATTGCGAGTTTGAGCTTGATGCCGTATTCCAGCTCCCTATCTTAGCTTACAAGGACGTGTTAACCAGGTTCGCCAGGTACGAATTTATTAATATCAAACATGCTTTTTATGGAAGCAGAAATAATGCAACTTCCAGAGTTTAAGCAACTCTTAAGACTGTTCAAGCTGTAGCCCTCTTTGATTTACTGTAATCTGTTAAATCAGTCTATTAACTATTTATTGAAATCTCCCACTAATGGATCTGCACTGCATCCACATCTGTCACTGTATAAAATATACAAATAATACATAACAAATATATATATTTCTTTCTTGGTGGACACCTCATGTTTTTTTTTATTCAGAGTACAGTTCAGATTAATATAAATCTTATTATTCAAATTATTTTGCAGGGTACTTGACTTTGTTCATGCTTTTTGTATATTATAATAAACACAATAGTGTAGTGAAAAAGAGTAAATAAAACTGTACAGATATTTTTTGCATGTTTGCATGGGTTGGTTGAACCATATAGTGATAATTTGGATAACAACAAAAGAATAGTCTAGTAGAAAACTTTAGAAATGTAATAATATGCTAACATTATTAACCATACTGACTGCTCTCTTATCAATATCATGCATTTCACACGCTAAGTAGCTCATTTCCTCCTGACACACTACAAACAATTCAGACTGTTCAGTGAGGTTGAAGTAGTACTGGCACTCACAGAGCCGTACCTGAGGTGCCAATTCGCCGTTGGCGATGATCTGAGCAATGAGTTCCCACTTCCTATCACTCGGTGCATGGTGCAGCAGCTGGTTCCTCAGAATTTCGCCCACAGATACACACTCGAAGTCATAATGAGCTGCGATCTTGGCTGTCTGAGTGCCCTTGCCACTGCCTGGTCCACCTGAGGAGAAAAGAAGAAATTAGGTCTGTTGGTATATCAATTCAGAGGCTGAGATGAAGAACCAACAGAGTAAACTAATAGACCAAAAGACACAAAATACTATGTAGTTAACGCCAGCGTACTAGATCTGCCCAAGCGTGTCTACACTGACTGCTCACCTATGATGAATATGATGTGGGGTCGTGGTTTGGATGGGTCAAAGACATCATACTCCTGTATAAGTCCAGACGACTCCGTCATGTCAGAATCACTTTCAATGGAGAACTGAGCTTGAATGGGGGGCAGTCTGTCATAGCGTCTGTAAGGCCCAGGACCAGGACCACTGTCTATGAAACATGAAAGACGCAGTATTTCAGTACATAAACACGTGCACTGCTCATCACAGCCAACTGTCAACACATTCATCAATTTACTGTGAAATCAAATCATCTTATTGTACATTCTATATCTTATTATACACTAAACTTGACTGTGAGTTGGTTATATTTCACAGTATTATGGAATATAACAGCAACTGAGAGTTAAAAAAAGTTTAAAATTTATGATGACAATTCTGGTTTTGGTGTTTTAAAGACTTTCAAAGTGTTACACTGAATTTAACGCTGCAATGCTTAGTTTTTAATCATGCTTGAACAAATGATATGCAAACATTACATTTTAAGCAGAATTAAAATGTTTGAAAAATATTTATTTGCACTTATTAAAAAAACATTTATAACATACTGTTCACTGAAATACGTTGATTAAAACATTTATAGCAAAAGCATTTTTATATGATAATACAGTGAATTACTGGTTACTGAGTTGCATTCCTTTTACAGGTGTTATGTCCAAGTGCCTGTGATGTCACAGTATACAGTGGCTATTTTACTGTTATTTACTGTTAATATTGTAGAAAAAATTAATGTGTAAGTAATCATACCAGTATCCAGTAATTTACTGCAATAGTTAAATACTATAGTAACAAATGGGAAAATAGAATTACTATTATATTAGGATTACAGCCTATAATAACAATTAACACCCCCATGGTCTACCTATGTTACATTCTACTGTAAGATAACAGCATCTCCTATATGTAAGGGCTTCTAATAATTGTGATATCTGATATCTGCATCATAACTATATAAAGTTGTTCACTGATGCAAAGTTTTTTCTTCATATATGGATTATCGTGAGAACTAGTATGAAAAGTTTACATCAGTTTATATCATGGAAAACTAAGTTTCATGTAGTATGCAAACTCTTTAAATCCATATAGTACATATATGAAAACTAAGCTGCAAAAAAATTCATTGGTTTTGTAGTTTTGCAATCAAACTATACATAAATCTGCCTTTTGAGCCTACACCAGTCAAGATCCGCCCACTTATGCTAAAGTTATAAAGAGTGTTTGAGCCTAAAGTGTTTTCTAGAAATTGTCATTTAGAAAATGAATCATGATTCACAATGAAGCTCAGAGAAGAAAGTCAAATACTAAACAAATTTAGCCTACGGGTGTTTATAAATGCAAATAATAACCAATATGTGCATTGGGTGCAATAAAGCATCAAAATCACTGGAACCTACCCAGTTTACAGGGGGCTTTCTTTCCCTGGGCAGTGGTAATAGGCGGTAGTGGTTTCCTGTCAGGCGTGATGAAAGTGTCCCACGCCACACATTCAGGACCCCCCAGCTCTCGTGTTTTCTGCAGGCAGTTTTCTAGAAAGCCCAACGGATCCTCGGGCCGGTGGTACATCAAGCCAGTCAACATGCTCTGAAAAAGAGCAAAGAGTAAGAGCTTAGCATATTGTATTAATGCTGCACCTTTACAGGGAGAAACTCACCAAGCTCTTTATTACTGACACTACACTAATACTGGTATGACCTCCGTTTGCTCTTAAACCAGCCTCACTTCTCCGGGACATAAATTCCACAAGAAATTTAAAACATTCCTTTCAGATTCTAGTCCATGCTGACATGACTGCATCCTGCAATTCCTGCAGATTTATCAGGTCCACTTTCGTCCTTCTCGTTTCCCGTTCTACTACATCCCAAAACATTCTACTGAATTCAGATGCGATTACTGGGAAGAACAATGAACAACAATGAACTCATCATGAACTCAATATTGATGTCCATGAAACCAGTTTAAGACAACTTGTGTTACATGATGCATTATCAAGTCGTTAGAAGATGGTAAATTGTGACCATGTAGGGATGCACAAGGTCAATAACAATAGTCAAACGGGCTGTAGCGTTCAAGCAATGATTGGTATTAACAGGTGTTACACCATGTCCAGCACTGATTGGTGAGCCTGTGCCCACTGCAGCCTCAGCTTTCTGTCCTTGTCTGACACAACTGTAATCCTTCTGCTGTTGTAGTCCATCCACCTCAAGGTTCAACGTCTTATGCATTCTGAGATGCTCTTCTGTTAACCACAATTGTACAGAGTGGTTAACCAGTCTGGCCATTCTCTGCTGATCAAAAAGGCTTTGCCATCCACAGAACTACTGCTTACTGGATGTCTCTGGATGCATCATTCTGTGTAAACTTTAGAAACTGTTGTGCCTGAAAATCCCAGGAGATCAGCAGTTATTGACATAATCAAACCAGCCCATCTAGCACCAACAATCATGCCACAGTAAAAATCAGATCCGATTTTCCCTCTATTCTGATGATTGTGAATGAATGGCTGACGAGATATTTGCATAAATGGGTAGGTATACAGGTGTTGCAATTTAATTGCTTTGTGTGTATTTATCAAAGACTGTGTTCAAAATAGCATACTATGTACTGCATACTGCATTGGTGTGCACTGAATACTGGACACCAAGCTACATACACAAGTAGTAAACTGTACAGGCTTTAATACAGTATGCAGGGAAGAGGCACAACTAGTCTGTCAGCATCACTGAGCCAATTAGAACCATTAGAACCATTTGATTCATCTCTCCAATCACTGCATAGCAACCATTGCTAACCATTTCAGAATGCATTTGCATTTTGTCTAAGAGATAGACTTCTTTTCAATATAGGAAGATAGGAATCTTCTTTAAATGTACTCAATATATACATTCTTTAAATGTATATAATGGAAGGGGGCAGGAAGCTGTTTTTTACCCATCTGCAAAGCCACAAATACACTTAAAATAGTCATCTGGTCTGTGTGGTACACCTGTGGAATAAACGTGTTTTCCTCCATTTATGAGTAATTTCACTTTTATTACACTCGTAGTTGGTAATATGAGCTACTTCGCCTGAATAATAGGCAGTTCGACAAAGGAGCCTGAAAAGTCAACTGTTTGGCTGAGTTACTGTTTAATTGACGTTATACATAAAGTTAACTTTTTAATTGACAAAGTCAGCAAACTCAACTTAAGTTCCAGCTGAGGAAGCTGGTGCGGCTTCAGTGAGTGTAGCAGCATTTAGTCAAGCTTTTTTGAAAGGCTGAATCCAGGGTTATTAAAGGACCTAGGTGGTTATGCCAGTGTTCACGTCCTCCTAAACTGCTGCATTGCGTTTTGGGCCGCAGTATATCATGAAGGTAGCTCTGGTCACTTATTGGAATATTTTACTGGAGCAGTACATCATCTACCTATGGCATACAGTGGACATTTATTTTGATCATTACTGCATGCTACTTACTAGGGCTGCGCATTGGCAAGATCCTGGCGATACAATACGTATCGTGATACAGTTCAGGATTCAATATATCAATATATACTGCATTATATATTATTATATTATATACTGCGTGATATATTGTGATTTTTTAAATTCTACTATTAAAACACACCACTATATAAACAGGTTTGCCAATGCTTAACATAGCATTGCGCCCTTGTGCTGCTTGTCAGTGTTGGAGTGGAGCTAAAAAAAGCATTA
The DNA here is from genome assembly GCA_021613375.1 of Megaleporinus macrocephalus. Taxonomy (NCBI): domain Eukaryota; kingdom Metazoa; phylum Chordata; class Actinopteri; order Characiformes; family Anostomidae; genus Megaleporinus; species Megaleporinus macrocephalus. The sequence goes on along the minus strand of CM038725.1, from coordinate 16,731,165 downwards.
CAACACTGCCACAATGATTCACTGTCTGTCAGGAATCTGTGTATCGATACAGTGTTTTTGAGAATCGATACAGTATCACTAAACATAATATCCCGATATTCGATATTTCGATATTTTCTTACACCACTACTACTTACTACTTTTGGCCAAAATCAGTATGCAAGCAATAGGTAATAGGCTAGTTCAAACACAGTCACAGCCTAAGGTTCAGTGGAAACATCTAGCTCACTACAGTTCGGCGCTAAATGATACATTTGGCTCTAGCCACATTATCCAATGCATCATGTTGATGTTTATTGCTTAGAGTGAGACCCTAACACAATTATGTGTAACCTTATTTACTTCACGACTCAAAGCAAAATGTGGCAGCGAATGGATCTCGCCCACACACGCACATGTGCGCACACACACACACACACACAACCCTTCCCCAACCGGTGCATACGGATTCCTGGACCAGTCTCGATGGACAGGTGAGATAAAAAGAAAGAGAACTGAATAGCACGCTGCAAAAAATGATAATTGCAAATGGCCACTCTATTCAGCCCACACGGCTGTACAGTGGACCGCTCGGCTTGTACGGGGATGGGAGGACTAAGCTGGCCCTAATCAGTCGTTTTCTTCTTTTGATGCTAATATAGACACTGTGCATTTACATGTCAATCCACATAGCACACAGCTCAAGAAATAATCAGTTACTAAATAAAGCAACTGGACCAGGAGAGCTGACTGTGTCTTTAATATGAACTCGGCGCTGGACACCGGTTCCCTTTCCCTGTTTCCTGTCATTTAAACAATATAAGACAACAATGTTATGAATGAAATGTTTGGATTGGACTAATGGAGCAGGAAAGTACAGCAAGCTGATAAGCATCTGTAAAGAATACAGTAAGGTTGATATGGAGATCAGTCATTACGCTGGACTACTTCTGTCAAAGTTTACATGTAAAGAAAACTAGTCTAGCCCCATGAGTGTATATAAGGTTACTGACTTTAAATTAAAAATAGCAGTTGTTAAACTTGTTAAACGTGTTGCTTCCTCAGGAAATGGTTTGAGTAAACAGAATGTAGATTCAGAGATTATTTCGCATTAGAGGAGCACTTTATCTCTGCCCAGCTGCGTACTCCTTACATTAGGATTGCTTAAGTAAGTATGTCATGTGCAATCATAAGCAAAAGCAAAATATTGTTGTCGAATGTTAATAAATGTTGGTTTTCTAAATAAAAATATGTTAATGCATCCACAAAACATTCTTAAATAGTAGTTTCTGTTTATTAGCAGTGTTTATCTATAAAATAAAAATTGCACCACCATTTTCGCACAAAGCACTTTTCATGTTGTTTTCCCCATAATGTTAAATTCAGTACATACAGTGTATGTGCACTAAATTGTAAATGTGCATTATGGTTGCTTTACTAACTTATTTTCAAATAAACAAAACATGCAATTTCACCGCAATATGGGCAATATGGCATTATGACATTATGACAATATGACAATCTGTATCCTTATCAAGATAAATTACACTGTCACATCATATCATATGCTTTTCTGAGCATAATGTGAACATCAACAATACCAATGTCTGTAAATGCACAGGAAACGTGACCCCATGCCCTTCTGCTCTATAGAAATGAAGCCCCCCATATTGTCAAATTTGGCGTTTGCGCATGACAGACGACAGTGAAAGTCAGATATGTCTACTGCTTCACAGGCTGCTTTCATTTAACTTGCAATGTGTAACTTAATGACATTTTCAGACACCTTACAGTTCTAAATTACAATTTAAGTTACAAGTTACAATTTAATAAAACAAATGTTACTATTTATTGTAGGTTAACATTACTTATGCTAGCAACTTATATGTATGACTAGCCTGTATGTCAACTCCTCCACAGATAAACTTAAGGCTTTTATCATTTTTGAATGTCTACTGAGAATGTTTAAACTTGTTAACGTGTCACCTAAATGTAGAGGCACTCTGGGTGTCATATTAACCAATTTGAAGAGGATGATCACATTAACAGATATGACAATATACTTACAATATACTATACATAACATAAAATATATTTTTTGGGGAAATTAAAAAATCTGATAATATCAGCAGCAATAGGGTTGTTTCAGTTAGACACTGTAGATATAAATAATAATAATTATAATAATAATAAATTTTATTTATATAGCGCTTCTCAAGAAACTTAAAGACGCTTTACGAACAGCACAATACAAGACACAATCAAAAAATATTTTCTGATGAAAACAATGAGACAGAAAATGGGCTATTTTGTCACTGAAACATGTAGGAATGGGCACAGCTAAACATACAGCTGGCCACCAGGCTTGCTAGACCTGTGGTTGCTTCTATGATTTAGTGGTAGATGTGGTGGATTCTATTACCCTGTTGATGATTCTATTATGTAAAGAATAAATAACTGCATGTTTAGTTGTAAATAGAGCATAATTAGTCCTGGTTAATTAGATTAAGTGCAATTCAGTATTATGTAGTTTTTGATAGTATGTTTAAACATGGACCTACTGTTTTTTGTCTGTTACAACTTATCAGACCTTAAAAAACTAATATGTTACATATCAAGTATCATGTAAATATCAAGTCTATGTTATTACATTTTGGTCATTTTTTTAAACCCAAGACTGCCTATTTGATACAAAACCATCAGTCAGGAAAGAGGTACGCAAAACAATATTGCCAGTAAAAAAGCAGCACGGGGAAATTTCATTAAGCCCTTAAACTCCGGTGGCCCATCAGAGGATCCAGACTTTAATTTCTTACACTCATAAACACATCCCAGTTTTGCATTGTTTACTTAATGTTTCATAATATAGTTACTAAATGATTAGTTTTAATATTAACCATTTAATAAGCCCTGAGATTTAAATGGTTAATAGTGCACATGTGAATGTATTGTCAATCCGCAACAATATGCCTACTCAAATTTATTCTCATTCACTCCCTCTCTCTCTCTCTCATCTCTTTCCCTCTCTCGTTTTCTTTCAAGGTCCCCAATGCCTGGTCTGTATGTATGATGAGTCAGTTGAAGTAAATAGGGAGCTTGTTGCCTTGGAGACAGTCAGTGTGGGCTACATGTGCCGAAACTTCAGTCTATCCCCTCCAGCCTAAAGGGAAATTCTCACATATTTACGTTCCTCATGAAGCTCTGGCTTGTCTGGGCTTGTGTCTCTTACACACGATGGAGAAGATCTGCTGTCTGTTGATCTGCTGAAAACCACATTCCGTAGGCTAGTGCTGCATTCGGAGCAGGGAGAGCTGTCCAATCACACACCTGAACGCATGCATGCTCCACATGTCAATTCGGTGTTGATCCGAGGTGTTCCGGCTCTGTATTCATGGAAGGTATTTTGTATGCTGCCGTGTAACACCTCTCGTAGCCTGAGCCCTCCTTGACAGTCTCTGCGGTGAAACTTGCCACTTGCAGACAAACTTGAAGCCCGCTGCCCTGCAATTACAGCATCCCACTTGAGGATCACCATAGTGACAGATTCAAGGATCTAATTTCCTATGTAAATGTCTAAGCTAAAGAGACGTAAGCCTGTTTCCTAAGTGCCCGCAAACTCTCCTCACATCAACAAAACAGACTTTTTAATGACTCCTGAAAGATGGACCCCCATGTAAAGATGGACTGTCATACTGTTAGAAGTCACAATATCTCTGTAGAGCCTTAGAATCATTTTTAGTAGTGATGTGATGAATTATGTCATATAATGTGCTTTTCTAAGCCTATCATAAATAAAGACCACTGCAAATTATATTATATTCATCATGTTTAATTGGATGTACTGCAGTGCAGTCTGTGAAATGTTGAAAGTAATCATTGCATAATAGTTTTTGACAGCATATATTTTTAAACATGATGCTAACAGGGCTTTTTCTGTTCTAACTTATATATCATCAAAAGCTGTCTTTACTTTTAATGTAAGTGAAAGGAACCGGAATTTTTTCCAAGCTATTTCAGAAATAAAGCATTTCTATTGGTCCATTCATCATGAAGATTTTCCACAATGTAAACATCAGCTGCTGCATTCAAATGATGCAGAAAACTAAAAAGCATAACCTATAACTATATATTACCATTTAGCTAGTATATAGTATATACACTACATCACTGCTGTCAGAACACTAACCGTGTATCTCCAAATTGATAAGGAAATAACATACTTTACTATACTTACTGGTGGCAGTTGTGGGCTGAAGGTTAGGGAGCCAGCCTTGTGACCGGAAGGGTCGCCTGTTTGTTCCCCTTAACCAACACAACATTACTGTGCCCTTGAGCAAGGAACCTTACCCCCAACTGCTTCCCAGATGCAGTGCAGAGGCTGCCCACCGCTCCGAGCAAGTGTGCTTACTGCCCCCTAAAGTGTGTTAACTAGTGTATGTATTTCACTGCATGTATTCCTCTGTGCACAAGCATAAATGGTCAAAACTGGTATTGTATTGTATTCATGTTATTTCCAAGTAGTATTCTCCTACAATGTAAACTGTGTGTCAGCAAGCTTAAAAAGCAGTTCATATTTATTAATATACATACATATTAATACTCACAAACGTGGATTTAAATGAAAATTATTATAATTGTTGTTTGATTGGTTAAACAAAGTCATCCAGAATGCTTTGATGTAAAAGGCTTCATGCTGGACAAAGTCAGTTGTTTACAGTGGTGCTGATGGGAACCAGACGTCCAAGCTCCCTCGCTAAAAGCTATTACACGGGTTTGTTATTAATATAGTGGGATTGTAATAAAGTATAACACATTTAATCCAATCAGGATGGAGGAATAGTCTCTAAAGAAAAACAGATTTGAAACTATTTAATAATCGGCATTACATACAAAAACCTTTGCTGGTGGTTTGGGATAATAAATAAAATGAATATGGTTGTGTTATACCACTGTAAAGCAACCAGAGTCTGTACAAATGAACCATCTCACATTAAACCACTCTGAACGACTGACATCTCATCCTCTCTAATATACAGAGAACCTGAGAGACCAGGAGGATTTATATACAGTATTTATTCCAAAACTACACAATTCTTACATCTAGACTAGCGGGTCGGTTTCACAGTCCCTTAACATCATTATAAAAAAGCACTGGAGTCTTAAAGCAGAGATTTAATTCAACTTGCAAAAGCAAAGTGAGTGTCTGCGTCTCGGGAGAGCACTGAAAACCCACAACCCCGGATAGCAGAATACGATTAGCCTACAACTCACAAGACAAACATCTCTCACTTCAGTCTGACAAAAAGTAAACAGACTCGCTGCCACGTCCGTCCTCAGAGACTGCACACAGACTTGTTTCACACGAACAACTTGTTGCTGAACTCGACACTGCTCCTGAAAAGCCGTGCTCAGTTTTCAGTCGTGTTAGCAGCTCAAACGTAGCCAAGCCTGAACAGTTTAACCCTTTAAAATAACACTTCGGTTAAGTTTTTTTGTTCCCTCGGCGATTTAACCGTACCTCGAAAAGGTGAGGGATCTGCCGCCGGGAGAGATACTCCTTAGCGTCGTTAGTGTTCATTTTCTCTCCTCTTTCTTTCTTTCTTTTCTTCTTTCTTCTCTCACAGGTAGGCTGACTAAATCTGCGTGTGGACAACGAAGGTCCTGTGTGCTGTGATGCTCTGATCTCTCTCTCTCTCTCTCTCTCTCTCTCTCTCTCTCGCTCTTCTCTCTCTCTCTCTCTCTCTCTCTCGCTCTTCTCTCTCTCTCTCTCTCTCTCTCTCGCTCTTCTCTCTCTCTCTCTCTCTCTCGCTCTTCTCTCTCTCTCTCTCGCTCTTCTCTCTCTCTCTCTCTCTCTCTCTCTCTCTCTCTCTCTCTCTCTCTCTCTCCTGAACTGAGCCTGTGTGTGTTTGTGTGTGTGCGTGTGTTTGAGAGTGAGAGGTCATGTGTTTAGCTCTTTGTGGGGACCAGATGTTCCAGGATAAGAGGAAACGTAGATTTGGAATAATTTGTGTTCTGAATCTTGTTTGCTATCAGGAACTGGTTTAAAGGAGCAATATGTAACCCAGCAAACAGTAGCTTTGTGACAACATCATGATAACCTACTATTTTGGTGTCCACATCATTGCCACAGCGCTGAAATGTAATTGCTCAGAAAGCTGTGGCAATGTTACCTGACAATGTCTTAGCAAACAAATGTAACGTTGTCACAACGTTGTCTACTTTCTTACAACGTTGCTACAATGTTGTTAAAAGGCTGTGTTTTTTACATTGTCTGAGCAAGCAATGTTATCACAACGTTACTACTATATGACAGTGTTTTACGGTATTTTGACTACCTGTTAGCAACTTAGCACAATTCCATAACCTTCCATGCAGATATAATGAAATGTATAAAGAATTTTAAGAGGGTTGTGACATTGTACTGACAACGCTGCCTCTATGTTGTCGCAATATCGTCAGGTAACTTTCACAACTTTAAATTTCAACATTATGACATCATAGGCACCAAAACAATACGCTGTCACAACATAATTGTGTTTGCAGGGGCCAGTCTGTTAACACAACCTCCTAGAATGCTTCATAAGTTCTATTATATCAAATTTGTGTGTTTGCTGGGAGGATATTCTGGACTAAAATTCTCAACAGAATGTAAAGAATATGATGAAACAGGAAAAGTCTAGGTATTGTTTTGCAAAAAATATCTACTGAAGTTAGCATGCTAACCAGCTAAACCAGCCTGCCCTGTGTTGTAATACTACTTTGTACCCCAAGAGGTGACAGTGAGACCATTTATTACAAGCATATTAATTACATTTTAGATTTTTAAAGATATATCTAAAGTTAAATGAAGACACGGCAAATGCTAAAAAAGTGCTTTAATGTATTTGTTAGTCCAAAAACTACATCATTTTGGTGCTTTTCTTATAATGAGAAAGAGAAAAGAAAATGGCTACAGCTGATAAAGTTAATAAGAATGAAGCTGTAGTTAGTGGGCTCTAATGTTAGCTAGCTAATGTTAGCACCCACTGGCATAAGCCAAACTGACCCTTTGCAGATACTCTTCAAACAGTTCTATATGGTGTTTCTTGGTCTAAAGCCAAATCTTTGTGTTTTGGTTGTCAGGCTTGTCAGTTGGACGAGGGCTGACGAAGATATCAGCTAGCTGGCTAAGGCAGAGCTAAGGAAGAGATAGTTAGCTAGATTAACTGGGTACCTACAACATTAGGGCCCAGTGGCACCAATCTTTGTTTTTCGTCATTCATTTAAGAATTGTAACTTGCCTTATCAACTGCAGTAATTTCCTTTTCTCTTTTTTATCACAAGGAAAAGTGCTACAGTGTTAATTGAGTCCTTTTCAAACAACAAGGAACACAGACCAGCAGCATAATGAAAGATTAGAGCCTCAATAGAGGCTTAAAATTTCTGCTGTAAAATTTCTGGTCTATAGTGCGTCATCAGAGACTAATAGAACTTTATTGCATCAATCTTAATAACGAAAAATGTATTTTTAATGAACACCAGGAGCATTCAGGTGTGGACACAATTAAATGTTGAGGCCATTATCGGGGTCTGTAAGGTAAAATTAAACTGACTCCAGCTCCATAGTTTAAATGTTGGTATTTCTTAATGTATTTTGTTTTATGTACATGAGTTAATATTACCTATAAATATGTGCTATTAACAAAGTAGCAGAAATTAAAACAACCCTTCCATCTTTATTTGATTCAAGGCCAAAGTATGTCCGCACACTGCTGTTCTTTTTGTCGAATAAAACTGGTCACAAAGGCTGGGAACTTGCTGCAGCTGCCAATTTAGCATAACAAACTGCACCAATAGTGAGGAGGTCTTCTTATGGGGGTCTTGTTAAGTTAAGGCAAGTTGTGTGGGTCAAAATAAAGTGTAAACAGGATAGTGCATTTAATATTATCGATACTTGGAAGCCAGTATTGTTCGGTTTTTAAAGTTTTCACTAGCCACATGTATCGACATATCCGAATTTTACAATAGTTTACTAGTTTTTAGCTCTTTGCAGGGACCTGATATTCCAGAATAAAGAAAGATGCTAGTTTGAATGCAGGGGCATTTTTGCTGGTTCCCACAAAGACTTTTTTGAAGTGAGATAGTTTAGTACAGACATATTCAAGTATGACATAGCATATAAATATACTGTAGGAAAGCTCTGTAGTGAAATATGTATGCTTGTGAACATGTATTTAGCTCTCTGTGGGAACAAGTTGGACCAGATGTTCTAGGTTAATGGGAAACATGATGATTTTTCATTTGTGGCGATATTTCACTGGTTTCCATTGAGCTTACTTCAGAACTAGGGTATTGCTTTTGGTCTCCAACATTAATGTTAGGTTGTGGTCGGTAATAGATTAAGCAGTGGAAGATAATAGAAACATTCTCTGCATGCATACGTTTGTGAGGGTCCTGTATTTAGGTCCAAGCTGTCCAGTCTTATCCACAAAGGGCCAGTGAGGCTGCAGGTTATCATTCCAAATGAGCAGAAACATACCTAATTATGACTTGATTAATGAACTCCTCAGCCTTCAAACAAGATGTGATCATCTGTTTTATTTAAATAGCCACTCTGGCCCTTTGTGGATAAGACTGGACATATTAATTAAGGTCTTTGTGGGCATATGCTATACATTTTTTTGTGGGCACAGTTATAATTTCAAAAATAGCTTTTTACAAATCACAGTGGATCTGACACAATAGTGCCGCTGAAGTTTTTAAATACTGTGTCCACTCATGTCCACCCTATTAGGCACTCCTACATTGAGAAAATAGCTAACCTGTTGCTACATAGTTTGTGTTGGTCATCTTTTAGGGGGACACTTCTCAGTCCAGCAGTGACACAGAGGTGTATAAAACCTAATGCACTCATACACTCAAAAGACACACTAGCACGCCACCACCACATCAGTGTCACTGCAGGGCAGAGAATGATCCACAACCCAAATGATAAACAACACCGCTCTGTGTTGGTCCTGTGAGGGTGCTGAAACCAGAGTAACACATTATGTAGAGAAACAGATGGACTGCAGTCTGTAATTGTAAGTAACTACAAAGTGCACCAGTATTGTAAGTGGAGCTGATAAAATGAATGGTGTGTAGTGTTTTTTAATATATTAGAAAATGTAAAAAAAAAAAAAAAAAAAAAAAAAAGCCCAGATATGCTTTTGGTTCCTGAGGTGAAGGTTGAGTTTGGTTATATTACAAAACATTTAGCAGTGGAAAGTAATAGCAAGTAATGGTATCATCGTGTGTTTATGTGTGCATGCCCGTGCGTGTGTGTTGGCTCTGATAACCTGAGAGTGATGGTTATATTCAACGCTTGCTGTTTTCATGCAGGCTGATGAAAAAGAGAGTCATGAACCTTGGCTCAGTCAGTCATGAGTAAGCGTGTGAAAACCATACCAGCTGCTCTGGCCAAATGTGCTAAAAAGTTATTGAACATATGAGTTACACCGTTATTGAGCAGTCTTTTTTTCTTTTTTAAGAAAATCATGAACGGACATACTAAAAACACTCATTTTATTCATTGAAACTTAAAAAAATGTTATATTGTGTTTTAAAAGAATAATCTATTGATATGTCGTACTGAGCAATATGTATGCAAAAACATTCTTGAAACTTTACCCAAAGTCACTCCTACAGTACAGATGGGAATATGCCTTCCTTAGTTGTAGTTATTAGTTTGTTTTATATTTATTTTCTAAGGAATCAGCCTATTGAAACCAGAGAGTTTGGATGTCCCATGCCATATGTCAAACACAACACATCCCATCTGCTAGGAATCAACAGCTTCATATTCAGTGCGTTTTGTATAGTTTTTTTTTCCACTTGCATGAAACAAAAACGTAGCTGCTCGGAAATTATGAGCGACAGCTGTTGCGACACTGATCTACGCTGTTTTGTGTGACAGCAGTTAGTTCCGTTACCCTCAAAAAATCATCAATATGTTAATCACTTTCCATGGTGGTGTTGACTTGGAATTTGAACAAACACATTCACAGTGCAACTACTGACAGAGGAACAGATGAACTTCTCCGTTCCCTTAGGCTACATTTGTGTACATTTGGGCCCACTTTGATGTCTCCTGACGTAGCATATCAGTCCAGGCCAGTGTTTCCCTGCTATGGTGCTGTAGTGCTCCTGTTACATACTTGAGTGTCCAACCTGCTTTAACACATCTAGATTAACCTAAGAAAGATAAATGTTACAACATGATTTTAGGGACGGGCAATATCCAGTGTTCAAAATTAGTGGTATTTTTAATATCTTGATACACAATAGTATTGTTCATGTCTGTATGGACGTGCACAAGTTACTTGGTTATCCATTTCCAGATGCCAATATTTATGGAAAATGTATAGAAAAATAGACCAATTCAGTTCTGCACCTTTAAGTTCTATCAGGGCTGTAATAATTTTGCTCATCTTTCTCGATTAAGCTATTGAGTTAAATAACATCATAATTGATTACTATGAAATATGAGCATTTCCTTTTAAAAGTTAACCTGCGATCAAAATTTACTCGTCATACTTTGCAAAATAAATTGATTTATGTCCTTGAGGCATCATTCATTATAACATATTATTTAAAAGACAAAAATAAGAACCTAAAGGAAAATGTATTATCTATGGCCCATCTCTTTCACTGTGCATGAAAACAAATAGTTTTCCTCTCCCTCTCCCACTGCTCCCACTAGATCAAAGACCCTTTGACCCTCTGACCCTTCACCTTGTTTATGATTTCAGATTTTCATAGCCATTACTTAGGTCAGTAACTAGGCTAACATCTCAAGTTAGAATTAGCTAGAACCAGAAACAACTCTACTTTAACAAACAAATGTTTGTGCATCATTCACTGAGAAGAAAAAAACACCTTGTGTGGAAGTCACTGAGGTATCATCATCTACTGCTGTGCTGGTTAGCTCTAGTGTTAGCTTTATCACATTAACTCATTGGAAGCAGCCTCCTTTAGTCAAGAGTTATCCTTCACTAAAACATTAAACAGTGACCACAGAGAACACAGTGACCAACATTTTTTTCTGTGTTTGTTTTCTACTCTGTGTTCTACCAAATATTCCTTTATGCTACTAAATGTTTTAGCCTGCTACCACCAACGCACCAGCCTTGTGTATTATGAGTAAGAACTATGACACTCTAATGTGTCATAGCTCCTTTTTCTTCTTCCTCCTAAAAGATCTGTTTATGATCTCTTACAGATAATAAAAATCAAAATTAGTCTGAATGCATATCCTTAGTAGTCTACATTGCTACATTTGGCTGTGCAAAACAACCTTGCAATAACTAACCATTGACGTCATTTTCTTGAATAATGGTTGTTTGTATCTGAGTCTGACTGGTTTTAGATGGCCACAAAATGGAATACCATTGTGAGACTGCAAGCATCAAATTACCCAAGCCTACTTGAAGTCAAATTATTCAGTACAGGGAGCACCAGAGGACCACAAGTGGGAAAGAATGGTCTAGACTTTAAGCCACAAAGCAGAGAGGTCAACCAAATCCACCAAGGACTGAGATATTTCCTTCCTGGAAAATTTGCTCCAGGATGTTGTCAGAGTCAGTGCTTAATGTGAACAGAGTCTCTAACTGGAATCTTTTTCAGAAGGCTTGGATTTGTTCTCAGAGTCTGTGTCATCCTTCTCATCCGGATGGAAGGAGACTCGCTGTTCATCCATACGTTTAGCCTGCACTCTCTGAATGAGACTGAAAAAGTCTTCGTCTGGATCCGGAGCTGGAGGCAGGGAGCACCTCTGATCATTTATCCTAGAGGACTGGTGGAGAAGACACAAACTGGTAAGAGATTCAATTCCGCACTCAATTTATAGGTAAGAGAACTTTCACTCAATTGTTATCTTTTCCTGCACAGATAACTTTCTAAACTGACTGTTATGAGTTAGGATGCATGACATTGCATAGCAATTATATTATATTGCATTCATAATGCAAAGCTCTAGTTAGGAAAATTTGTTATTGTGAGATCAATAATGAAGTATATCTGTGAAATACAGTACTGTGAGATCACCCTTCATTTATTTAACTTGCAGTCAACATGTCCATTAAATACAAGGTATTTATTTTTGAGCATTAGGAAAGCAGATTGAACAGAAGCCTCAACAGAAAATATATCAAAATGTTTGCACAGATATTTTTCCATGCCAAAAACTTGGTAACTTGTACTTGATAGCCATTATGACATTAATGAATTAAATTAATAAAGGATGGCCTTTATTGCATGTTCTGTGGGCCATACTACAGGGCGTCTGACGTTACCTGATACTTTATGAGCATATTGAAGAATTCATCGCTCGGCTCCTGTGGATTGCAGGCTTCACAGAGATGGCCGACATTGTTCTGTGTTATCGTGATGCCCAGTCGATCCCCTATACTGGCCCGTTGGTCGTCTAGCCTTCGGCTCTGTGAGCTGGCTATCAGGTCAAATAGCTCCTCTGTCTGGGTGAGGGAGATGAGGGAGGTGGCCCCGGAGAGCAATGGAGACTGACGCTCGGGTGACTGGGCTCCAGGCAAGGCCTCTCGTGGCTGCCCGTTGGGCTGCGGATTGTGCTGACCACGGCGGTTTTCCATACGGCCTCTTGTAGACTCACAGAGGACTGCGATGAGGCAGTCCTCATTAGAAGAGCCCTGGCTATGGCTTTAGGGAAGAAGAAATGACAGTCGGTCTTAATGGAACCAATGAGGATGGAGTCATAAAGAACAAATCAAAAGAAAGGCAATTTGTTGCAGTTAGAGTTGTAGTGTTCACACATAGGGCCAGATTCCAAGCCCAGTCGAATCTTAGATTTAATCAGATTTTAATGATGAGACACCATTGGCATTGCAGTTTAGTTACAGAGTGGATTCATCGTCTAAGGAACCAGTGTGCAGTACGCACCTGCTAAAGTTACCACACTCTGGCCAACTGAACCAGGGAGAGTATCCATTACTGGAACCTGGTGTTCCAGTGGCTGCTGTATTATTCTTTAACTGCAGCATTTTGTTAGATTAGCATTTGTTTTTAAAGCTATGCCTCTTATTTGATGAACTACCAAGCAATAGCTTTTTTAAAAAATTGTGTCAGAACATTACATGCATATGTAATGAAGTTTTATTGGGTTAATTTGACATTTACGTCAAAGGTCCAAATTAAAAGTCAATTTTCTTCAAATAACCTGGAAATGTACTTCACTTAAAGAGAGAACATTTGTCAGTAATGCTATGCCAGTGTCAGTTAGTAAGACATTGCAAGCCCCTGCTCTTACCGTACCATAATTATACCCCCTTTCAGGATTTTTTAACAGAGCTGGTACATGCATTTCTAAATAGACAATGAGATTCTTCTAAGTTATGCAGTCAAAGGCCTGAAAAGTTGTTCACACCGCTAACACCAAAACTAGGTCAGAGAGAATAACCTAGTTAGAGCTGGCATGATGCGTGAAAAAAGGTCCAACAAACTTTGAACAAGTTAAACAATTACAAATGAAAGCCAATTTTACACCAGTTTGCATATACTATTAGAATAGCAGGTTCAGTTTTGTTAATTTGGACAAAAAATCAATACAGGTGATTATTTTATAGAAAAAAAGTAAAAGCACTTTTAAAAAAACAGAGGTCAAACACTGAAGTACAAGAATAATAATGTTTCCACATACAGAAAATGTGCAAACTTCCTTTCTTTAAAGAAACTTTAGAGGTTTGCAGTGGCACCGGCGGCACTGGGCTGTGTTTAGCTCAGAATAGCCTCGGAAGCCGCAGCCCCAATGATTGAATTCCAAGGTAGACATTGCACACACACCTTTCTCGCCTGTGTTTTGTTATTGAGCAGAGGTCTCCAGCCTGCTAATCTTCTTCCGCAGCGCAAGAAAGTAAAAAACGAATAAACGAGAAAGCACGCTTTATAATCCAGCAAAACGTGGTGCACTTCCCATTCTCCCTCACCCAGCCTTTCCTGTGAGTGGGCTTGTGTCTCTTTTAGAGGGGGAGAGAGGAAGAGAAAGGGACAGAAAAGGGGGGGGGGGGGGGTGGGGGGGGGGGTGAGGGGGGGGAGTGAGAGGAGAGGGGGGGGTGATGGGGCGCAGTTGCCCCTCTCGGCTTACATCACAGTTGCCATAGGAACTGGAAATCGGCTCCCAAATCTCACTTCTGTGCACTCACACACACACACACGCACAAACACACACATATGGACCACTCTGCCTGGAATTCCTGCATTGTCGAATTCCATTCATCGCTTCTCAGAGGATCAGCTGTTTCTCTTATTCTGGCCACTATCAGAACAATTGCAGCTCAACTGTGCTAAGGCCCGGTGGCTGCGACGTCTACTTTATCTCTTTTTTTTTTCTTCTTCCACTGCCGTGATCAATGAAAACATAAGTCGTTGCTGCGAGAACGGGGCGGGGGTGGGTTGGGTTGGGTTGGGGGGTGATGGGGGGAGCTCGCAATAACGATTGAATCTGGGGAAACCAAAGCAACACAGTGTAGCCTGGGGCCCTGCCTGCTCTGAATGGATGAATGCCAGTGCGTTCAGAATGCCCCAGGGAGGAATAGAGCACTCTCTCTCCCCCCTCTCTCGCTCGCGGGATTCCCCCTGGTCCAGCTCTCCGCATGCCAGCCAGCTGCTAGTGCAAGACTCAATTTGTGTTTGTCTCTGACCCACCACTGTCCATCCATCTCTGCTGCACTCACTTCTACAGCTGTTTCTCATCGCACCATCTCCGCAGCCATCATACACCGCGGCACTGTGGACCAGCTGCACTTGTCCGTGTGCGTGTGACCAGACTTAATGGCCGCAGTGCAATTGATTCATGGACATGCACCGCCGTCTGCTTGATGAAGCAGGACTTATTTTCTTGTTTGATTGTTTTATTTGCCTTTGCGAAGAAAATCTGTGCTTTGAATTTATAAGTGCCATCGCTGGAAAAACTAGGACATTTTGTAAAATGCAATAAAAACAAGTCTCTGTGATTTGGAAATTCTCTTGAATCTTTATTTTACTGACAAAAGCACCAAAAAGGTTATATTCCATTATAAGCAGGTGAACTGATAACAGCTGAGGGTCCCAGAGTGGGTATAACACATACTAAAGTCCTTTATTAGACAATTGTTAACCAGTTCAAAAAGAACACAGGATTGCAATGGAATTAAACACTTTCACACCTACTGCTCTTAATATTGTGAAATAATTCAGGGGATCCAAAGAAATCTCAGTCCGTGTAGGGTAAGTATAAGGCATAGACTACACTGCTTGTGAGTTCAAGAGCACTTCAGAAACCTGCTGTTATTTAAGACAGTCCACCACTACATTGAGAAATACAAGTTGAAACTCTGTTACGCAAGGAAAAAGTCATAGTTCAGTTCTATGCAGAAACCCAGGAAATGTGTTCTGTGGTCAGATGAGTTCACGTTTCAGCTTGTTTTGGGGAAAAGCAGAGTTCTCTGTAAAGGTGTGTAAAGGTATTATTGATATAGGGGTGTGTATAAGGATATTAAAGAGACATATTTTGCCATCAAAGATGATGTCAGTCCTTGTTTTGCATGTACTACAACGGTGTGGCTTCAAAGACACAGAATGTGTGTGCTTGATTGGTGTGCTGGATATTCAGATCTGTTCTACTGAAAATGTATACCACATCATGAAGTGGAGAATCTGACAATGACCACAGATGTAGAAGCTGTTGAAATTTCAAATGAGACACCTGAAAAGATGTAGTATCCAGTTCCTAAACAATTAAAACTTGATGGAATATAATGGTATATTGTGTCCCAACCATTTTTGAAAGTGTTATCAAAGTGATATCAATTTCTAAATTGCTTAAAAATTTACAAAATGCAATGAAGTTCATTGTTAAAAACATTGAAATTTCTTTATTTGTACTTTAAATAAAACATTATTGCATATTACATAATGTTTCAACTTTTCCAAAAAATGGGGTCTATAAATAAACACAAGATATTTAGTGTTTTAACTTAATAAATGTTCATTCTAATATTGATGCCTGCAAGACTTTGTATAAAAAACATGTTATGGGAGCATTCAAAGACAAGGAACATCTTAAACAGGTGATCATTTTTGAGTATAAAAGAAACACAGGAAAGACCTAGTTCTTTATGAGCAAGGATGGATCAAGGCAACAGTTTCAGAACAACAGGTGATTGCAAGGCTTTCATGTATTTCATCCTATACATCACATAATATCATCAAACATTCAGAGAATCTCAGTAGGTTAAATCTCAGAATGTAATTGGCAAAACCACTGAATGCAGGTGACCTTGGATGCCTCAGACAGCACAGAATTAAAACTTGCTATGGGTTTTCAATAAACACTGTAATCATTACAAATGCAAGTTAGACTGCACAACACACGGCAGAAGCCACTTGTTCATAAACTCCAGAAACCCTGCAGAATTCTTTGATCTCAAGCTCATCTGAAATGGGTGCAGTAAAAACATGTATTATGACAAGTCAAGCTTTGAGACTGTAGAAGTAAAGAACTTTGTGTTCTCTGGACCAAAGAAGAACTCCATCCAGATTGTCATCACTGTAAATTTAAAGGTCAGTGTTTGTCATGATATGGGATGTATTGGTGCCCCTGGCTTGGGTAGCTTCTGTAAAGACACCATTACAGCTAATGGACATAAACATTTTAAGAAAACATGCATGGTTTTCTATACAACTTGTTTTTTAGGGATGTCCATTAATGTCATCAAGCGTCACTAATGCTAGGTTTCAGTAACATGGCAGCACAATCAGATAGTCCAAGTTTGGCCTGTCTGCAATCAAGAATAGAGGAACCAGCTGGCACTGACATTGTTGAATTTTGCACTTCATAATGCACTACACAATGAAAGACTGGTCTGGACTACGGACGGGCCAATCTAGTACTAGCTGGCCCATCATATCTCATAATAACACTCTGTACCTCAAGACTTTGTACCAGTCACTTAAATGATCCAACAGGGAGCAGGATATTCACTATGACTGACAAGATATGACAGAACACAGCTGGAGCAGTGCTGTCTCCATGTACTGGTGGAAGACAACACAACAGTGACTCACTATCACCTCTTGAGATGCCAGGGCTAGCAGATGCTAGATTGGCCTAGACTGTGTGCAGTCACTGGTAAAGAGTGTGGTGCACTATGAAGGCCAAAATACAATGTAAGCCCCAGACGGTTACCCAGCTAAACATTATTCCATTGTATAATGAAAAAAAAGCAAATGGCTATCAAAACAGTACATGAATAACCATTAAGTGATGTTAAAAGAAAAGGTAGTGGGGTAAACATGATCCTGTCCCAACCTTTTTGGAATGTGTTGTAGGCATAACATTTCAAAAGAGCTTTTCTTTTTTCTTTTTACAAACAAACAACCAATAAATAAAGTAAGAAAGAAAGATGTACTGTGTTTTCTTCATGTGCAACAGCTAAATCTTTTCCAAGTGCAATTTCTGTCACTCAGTATTGCAGTCCTCAGTAGCTGCTGTAACTCAACCACAGCAAATCAATATGTTGTCTGAGACACACATAAATTTATAAATATATTATTCCTCTTCTCGCTTTTTTTAAGTGCTTCTTTCCTGCATGATCTCCTGCAATGAAACTCGGCTCTACACAAGTGTCTGAATCTGCACCCTCGCTGATGCCCTCTGAGCTTTCCTGTGCTTTCGGATGATTCATCAAAGCGAGCAAAGCCTTCACTCTTACCCCTTATCAACAAGCACAGCAAATCTCTGTTCGGCACTTCACTTAGTAAGTGATCCGATTGCAAGGAAAACCTGTTTTTGTTAACTTTACACTGCTGTGTTTTTGTCCAGGTGTCTTAAAGTATATTTTAACTATATTTTGTTTTTGCAACAAAATCAACAATTAAAAATACTATTAAAAATTATTCCTGTGATGTTATTTATCTCAATAATAGAAAATCGCCAGTTTGGACTGTGCCTTTACAATATATTTATTGTGCAATATATTATTATATTATTATACTTTATATATATTTTGTACAATTTTTTTATCTTTATCTATTGGTGAAAGGAGGAACAGCAAAGTAAGAATTTCATTGTAACTGTCTGTTTCTGCTGTATATATGACAATAAAACTCTTGAATCTTTAATATTGATGTGCAGTTGCAACTAAAAGTCATTATAATAAACTACAGTTCTGCACAGATTACTAATAAAACGTTGACAGTTGTACATGCCATGTATTTCACTAAGAAATAACATCTGCCATGCGGGCAAAAGTAGGTGAAACCTTAAGTTGAATAATCTGTAGATCTTTCTTTAGCAGCAATCACTTCCATCAAACGTTTCCTGGAGCTGCACATAAGATTTGCAAAAAGCCGAAGGGGGGAATTTTGGACCGTTCCCGCCATTCAAATGTATTTCAGTTCTTCAGTATTTCTGGTTTGCCTTGCTTGCTCAGCCCTTTTAGCACATACCACAGTGCATCAATAGGGTTAAGGTCAGGACTCTGACTTTGCCATTTCAGGATGCTGAGAATTTGTTGATACCAGAATAATGTTCCGCAGGATGTAGGACTTTTATACTAAATTGGAATGCCGTTAATGAGTGCCACATAAATACCATACAAAGATAGTGTTATACAGCACTACAGAGTTATAAATAGGCCAGAAACATTCTTTTCACAAGGTTGTAAATACAGACACTTGGAGCAATGCAGTCATGCTTTTGTGCGGTATTATATTAAAAAAAGAGTCTCACGATGCAATTCACAAGGAATGCAAGCACAATTTTTTACTATTTTAAAGATACTTGTTTTTCTTTGGACAGCGACAATATATGACATTATATGTTCATTTCATTCCAACAGAACAGGTAAACAAGATCCATTGCGTCTACTCAGCACATTTAGCTGTTGTGGCTGTTGGAATAACAGCAGATCCATCTCCACTATCACCCACTATGTTTCAATTAAAGATGGACTGATTAGTATATGCCACAGCAGGGCTACATGTAGTTATTTTAGCGCAAACAAGTCATGAAACATGATCCAAACTGGTTTATTACCATTTTTAACGAGCTCATGTGAAACAGCATAATATTTTTTAACAAAATTAGCAGCAAATAAACAAAGTAAATCAAATATCCCCAATACTGCAATCATGAAATTTAGAGCCTTAATTTATAACAAAAAAAGCTAATTAAATACATTCAGTAAAAAACGCAGTCATTGAACGCAGACTCTAAACGACAAGACTTTTAGACTCTAGACTTTAAAAGACAATCTGCAATAATTAAATGTACTGTTTGTACCGGTCAGATCATGGTGTTCTGGGTTGTTTGTTTTGTGCTAGCTCTGCTGTTTGCTAATACTCACTGCATTCAGCTGTGTGCAGTGTCGTATTAGATTAGTAGTGTTAAATGTCTTTGTCTTGGTTCGTCAATGAGACACGCTGATTTTACTCATTTAAAAACGTCCTGGATGAGTCAGTCACGTACGGTAAACAGCTGCCAGACGGACATGCTTACTTTCAGCGCATGTCACTGCTTTAGTCAGTCTGTAGAAAATGAAAGAGTATGTATTTTCACCTAGTGGTTCAGATAGGAATTGCAGGGAGGGGGGTTCTCCTCTTCCTGGATGAAACGCTAGCTGGAAATACAGAGGATAGGCTCATTTGTTTAACACCATCGATCGGCTCTCGGGATCGGCTCTAAATTGGAGAAATATCGGCCGATCACTGATCACATATTTTGATTAAAAATCAGCCAATACCGATACATAGCCGATCATCTTTCCATCTCTAGTTTCAATATATCTGCATAATTAATAAAAGTAATAACAAATAATGTATTGAGAATGATTTAATTTTGACTGTATTTATTTTAAACAGAGGTGCTTTCCTTGTCCTTACGGTATACGAGCTTTACAGCGCAGAGTAACCAATCGCATGCGCTGTAAGATCACCAAAGGCGCCCTTCAGCCAATCAGATCTGTGTACATTGAGGTGTGCGCCGCGCGCACACAGGCGTGGTACGAAGCGGGAAGCAGCAGCCGTAGACTAAAGCGAGTCAGAAAGAATAACGTGAAAACAGAAAAGTCAACAGAGAAAACTGACTGTTTATCCAGGAACGGTTCTGGAATGGACCTGCTCGTCTAGTTTTGGAGAATAGCGCTCTGTAAAACCAACATGTCAATCTGTAAAGCTGAGTTTACAAGAAGACGCTCGTTTTAAATTTGAGAAATATCGGCCGATCACCGATCTCATATTTTGATTAAAAATCGGCCGATACTAATACATAGCTGATTGATCATTCCATCTCTAGTTTCAATATATCTGCATAATTCATAAGTCATTCAGAGTGGTCCGGTGTGAACTGGTGGATTATAGAAACTCTTACTGACTTGGTAATCTTACAGTGGTGGTGATTGGAACTAGAAGTTATGATGTCTACAACACGCAAATAGCCATTATATGCCATCCATGATCAATGAACTTATACAATGATCAATGAACTTACACAGTATGAACTTCTAAGCAATGTAATGTATATGTAATGTAATGTTGTAAATAAATGGTAAATCAGAAAAACAACTTTCCTTTCAGGACACTGTTGCCTGATGGTGCTGTCTCCAGAGAAAATATATTTTAGACCTAAACCTACAAAAAAAACAATGCCTCAGGCATCATACAATGTATTCTATGATATGCCATGATGCTAACTTGTTAGTGGCTTATATAAACTTCCATTGCTTGTTATTGACATAAGCATCATGGCTGCAGTGCAATCTTCAAGACACAAATTTCATCAAACAATCAAACGTCTTTTAGAACATTTAGGATAAAGGATAAAGGCTAAAACTGTAAATGTTCTCTTGTAGAACTGTCGCTTTAAAAGTATATGCATCTGTACTTCATATAGTCCATTAACAAAGTGTAGACTAAGCGTACACATAGTGATGAGATGGTTAATGAATGAAGCTCTCTTTACGGCTGTACACTGCTGGATTCTGTGCTCGCTCACACTCTCAATGGGCGGTCTGTGAGACAGGGGGAAACCCTCCTGCTGCCAGAACACAGTCGCACTTGTTGAAGCACATGGCATGGTAGCAAGCAGGACGTCTGCACCTGGGTGCACTTGCAGGCTTTCCAGAAATCCGACGGCCATGACTTTTAGACCTCAGATGCTTGTGCGCTATTGTTTGTACAAGAAACCCACTAAAACCAGAACAAATATGTCACAGGCTTATTTCAGGGTCAAAGAGTAAATTGGAAGCCTGGGCTTAAACTAGCTTTGGGATTGTGAATGGAGTGAAATCAGCATGACAGTGTTATTTTTACACTAGTTTACTATTTGCTATGGAATGCCCAGGAGAAATATCTGGATTGTAACTGCTGTGTCTCAGGTACAATAACTCATTTCAGAAGAACAGAAACTATAGTTTATTATCAGACATTTAGTTTTGAAAACACTTTAAAAACAAACCAACTTCTTATATCTACACGCGTGGTCCTTTTTATCAGCTCCACTTACTATACAGGAACACTTTGTTGTTCAACAATTACAGACTGTAGTTCATCTGATTACATTGTACATCTCCTTTGTTCTTTAATGGTAAGGACCCTCACAGGACCACTAAAGAACTGGTACTACAAGGGAAGTGGATCATTCTCAGCACTGCAGTGACACTGACATGGTAGTGGTGTATTAGTGTGTGTTGTGCTGGTATGAATGGATCAGACACAGCAGTGCTGCTGGAGTGTTTAAACACCTCAGTGTCACGGCTGGACTGAGAATAGTCCACCAACCGGCAACATCCAGCTGACAGTGTCCTGTGACCACTGATGAAGGACTAGAACAGGGGTCACGAATAGGCGGACCGCAGTCCGGATCCGGACCCAGACGTTGTCTGATGCGGACCTGAACCGATAAACTATTGAGAATGATTTAATTTTGACTGTATTTATTTTAAACAGAGGTGCTTTCCTTACATTCGGTATACGAGTTTTACAGCGCAGAGTAACCAATCGCATGCGCTGTAAGATCACCAAAGGCGCCCTTCAGCCAATCAGATCTGTGTACATTGAGGTGTGCGCCGTGCGCACACAGGCGCGGTACGAAGCGGGAAGCAGCAGCCGTAGACTAAAGCGAGTCAGAAACAATAACGTGAAAACAGAAAAGTCAACAGAGAAAACTGACTGTTTATCCAGGAACGGTTCTGGAATGGACCTGCTCGTCTAGTTTTGGAGAATAGCGCTCTGTACAACCAACATGTCAATCTGTAAAGCTGAGTTTACAAGAAGACGCTCGTTTTAAATTGGAAATCTCATATTTTGATTAAAAATCGCCCGATACTGATACATAGCTGATCGATCCTTTAATCTCTCTGCATAATTCATAAGTCATTCAGAGTGGTCCAGTGTGAAATGGTGGATTATAGAAACTCTTACTGACTTGGTAATCTTACAGTGGTGGTGATTGGAACTAGAAGTTATGATGTCTACAACACGCAAATAGCCATTATATGCCATCCATGACCAATGAACTTATACAATGACCAGTGAACTTATACAATGACCAATGAACTTATACAGTATGAACTTCAAAGCATTTGTGTGTAATGTTGTAAATAAATGGTAAATCAGAAAAACAACTTTCCTTTCAAGACACTGTTGCCTGACAGTGTTGCCAGAGAAAATATATTTTAGACCAAAACCTACTAAAAAAACAATGCCTCAGGCATCATACAATGTATTCTATGATATGATATGATGCTAACTTGTTAGTGGCTTATATAAACTTCCATTGCTTGCTATTGACAAATTTCATCAAACAATCAAACATGTTTTTTATAACATTTAGGATAAAGGATAGAGGCTAAAACTGTTAAGTTTACAAGAAGACGCTCATTGTATTCACTTTCTTTATAAATAAACACTTTAAGATGCACTTTTTTCAAAAGCATTGTTTGTTTTTTTTTAAATATAGCCCTTGTTTTTACCTGAAGTGAGGAAACATTTATTTGAAGTTTTATCAATAATTAATTCAGTTCAGCATTTAAACAGTAAATACACTGAAATATACTGAACGGTATTTGTAATAAGTTTGTCTTTCAGTTACTGATGGTATAAGATGCTGATACTAGACTACTTCAGTATACAGGATATGGAACCGAATCATAACACATAAGTTAGAAATGATGACGGTCCGGACCTTGGCCTGAGAAAATGTCCTCTAACTGGACCGTACTGAGTTCTAATTAAATACCCCTGAACTAGAAGATGACCAACACAAACTGTGCAGCTGAAAATGAGCTGTCGCTACAAGGTGAACCCGCAAGTTAGGCATGTTTATTAGAGTGGACAGTGAATGGACACAGTGTTTAAAAACTTCAGCAGCACTGCTGTGTCTGATCCACTCGTACCAGCACAACACACACTAACACACCACCAGCACATCGGTGTCACTGCAGTGCAGACAATGACTCACCAATCAAATAATATAGGTTCTGTGGTGGTCATTTGGGGGTCCTGATTATTGAAGGGTGATGCAGATTAACAGAGGGACAACAGTCTGTAAGTGCAGAACAACAAAGAGCCCCTGTAATGTAAATGCAGCTGATAAAACTGACAATGAGTGTAGATATAAGGAGGTGCTTATAATGCTATGGCTTATCAGTGTATGGTTCTGGAGAATGATTGTTGATATTTGAACAGCACAACAAATATACCACTCCGCCCCCTCCAATCCATGAATGTGCATTACCATGGCAAATGACTAGCAAACTTGTTTTTTCAGATCTGCATCGCCATAAAACCTATTGCAGAGACTAATTCTATAATATATATGCTATTTAGAGTGACCAACGACACAGCAAGTAATGTATCTGATGACTACCAGTCAGTTCATAACCAGTTACTATCACAAACATTAGCCAACAGGACAAAAGCAATACTGAGTTACTGATTAACTGACAAAACACAATGCATAGTGTATAGTATTCACATACATGAATATATGAGTATATAACACTGTAATACAACGTGGCCCCAAAATGAATTTGGATATTTGCACTTTACTTAAAAAGGGAAGTTCTCTATGATAGGACAGCAAAATATCAAACCCAGTGACATTTATTTTTAACAGACCATTCCAGTACTGTAAAGTCTTCACGTTCAATCGTGGCTTGTGTGTTTCAAATCATTGTCATTTAATCAATTCTTTGCTCCCCGACACTCCTTTAAGAAAAACAGCCAGAGCCCATGTTTACCAGCACTTGAGTTTTTAGCCAATTCTGAGCAATAAAATCACCTACAAAATCTGAATCTACTGTAACAACCTGCGGGGATGAACTATAGAAGCTTATTAGGTATAGATGTGCTACGGCCATGCAAGCAGGATTATGAAAGGTGCGCACCCTCTACAAAAAAGAACTACAGTTAGCAGTTAATAAGTAAATGTGTGGATGTATTTACTGCATTATTCTGTGATGGGGAGTGGGTTTAGTTAGTTCTGTGTGTTTTGTGTGTATGGGGGTTTTCACCATGCTTTGTCTCTCATAAGAGAAGGGACATACACCAGAGAAGATATCTCTTATCTTCTCTGGTGTTGAATAAAGAGCATTTACTTGCAGCAGAATCAGAGCCTCTCCTGTGTCTTGCACCACGCAGAGATTACAATACTGTGTGCATGAAATCGTTAAAAATGTTTGAATGGAAATGAATAAATCTTGTTAAGCTTGTTGTGATCTATAAGCTAGTCTTATCCATGTGTAGTTCTTTGTTAAGAACTGATACAAAGTTAACTAAATACTTATACATGTGCAGTGATGCTACATATAGACATTGATAAGAGTGATACTCATCCTCTGTTTTGTGCTTTGTACAGCAGGATGAGTCTCTGTCTGAGGCCTGTTAGCTTTATTTACTAACCTGCACTGCACTGACCTGAACTGCAGTCTGTTTCTTAAACGGTTGCACTTGTTGGGTCCTCAGTGTTACTAGGAGATCGAGTACATGTCAACAAAACCAGTACTAGAGGCAGAGTGAAGTTCCACCACATCATTGCTTCCAAGGTAAGTTTTGTTACTATTGAGCTTATGATGATGATCTATTATGTTTAATGTCTGTTTTAATAACAACCATGTGGTTGTATTAAATGATCCCAATATGCCAGTTCTGTGCAACCTCACAGGCTTTATATAATTATTAGGCCACTGGTGTGAATAATGATTCAGAGAGGTGAGATCAGAATAATATACGAGGCTGTAGAACATTTATGTTATATTAAATGATCCAAAGAGCTGTACAGAGACAAATATGAATAGGTTGTTTTAAAATTAATATGCAGAGATCAAATCTCAAGGAGAATAACGTCATATCCCAGTCTTGAAAAAGGGATGTAAATAGATAGTTTATTATTTATTATTAAATTAACTCTCTATTTGCAGAAACAGAAAAACAGAAACAGGAAAAATCTAAAAAATATATTTTTTAAATACTAAAAACTATACTTTTCTGATTACTTAAGTGAAGAACTTCTATTTATTAGCAATTTAACAACCTAAAATATTAACATTTCCATAACGTTTTTATGTAACTTTTGTCCCAGTATGATATCTTCAACAAGTAAATAATAACCATGCATTATAAATGAATTACATAAATCATAAGTGTTTGCAGCAGAGGATGTGTACCAAGAGTGTGGATTTGCTCTTGACATTGGTGGGGACATATGAATATGAAAAAAAATCTTTTTCAATGTGTCAATGAAAACCCAGCTAACAAAAACTGGTCCCAAGGACATCCGTGAAACAGGTCTTATACATCAAGGTTAATACATGGAGCACTGCAAACCAGTAAACAGTGAGTTTACATCTAAAGACTTATCAACATTACTTCAGCCATAGTGCAGCTGACATCTCTTATACATTAGCATTAATAAAAGTAAGGAACACTACTTGTTATTCATAACTACAGACGATGTTAGCCTGCTGTATGCTGTGCACCAAAGCCAAACATCGCTATTAACGTTATTATGATAAACTCATTTTATTAGTGAACTAAACTTGACTTGCACGTTCTTTGAAAAATAGCTTTTTTTGCTGTCATCCTCACTCACTTTTCACACACCATTTGGTGTGCTACAACCAAACATAGCTTCAGAGTCTCACATGACCAAGGATTAAATTATTGGTGGGGACGCATCAGATAATCGCTGGATTTTGGTGGGGACATGTCACTTCAGTCCATGCTACTTCTACGCCCTTGATGTGTACAAATGTTCACTTAGTAAAGCGACTACTAAACTTGACCAAACTTCCACATATGACTATTAATTATTATTGCATATTACATAACAGTATGGCCATATGGACAGTAATTCATTTTTTGTATTTGGTGTGTATTCAAAAGTTTCCAGACACCCCTTATCAGTCTATTTGAATAGAGGCTGTATCTCTTTATTGGGAAATAAACACATTATATTTTTCAACAGTGTCCAGACTCTGATTAGCAAACTCAGTAACTTTATGGTGAACCCATTGCTGACACAGTTGCACAGGTTGTATAACTTCCATAGCAAATGTACTGACCAATAGAACAGAGTGTTCTGAAGAAGCCACACATGAGCCGTTGGTCACCATGCCCAATAGCAATCATTTAGAGGTATAAAGCCCCTTTAAAATTGGGCTGTGGAGCAATGGAACTGCATTCCCCAATATTTTTGGGATGAAATATAGCGGCATTTTTGTTCCAGAACTAACCATCAACGTCAGTACTTGACATCTGTGATGATCATTTGGCTGAATGTAATCAAAACCTCACAGCAATGGCACAAAATCTAGTGTAAAGTCTTCCTGGTACAGAAACTCCCTACAACCTTGATTTCTGAAGAAATGTTGGATACGTGGGTGTCTGCTTACTTACTTAAGCAGAAAAACTGGTTGGCCTATAGGAATCAGTTACAAATAACTAGCCTTCTGTAACTACGCTGATAGGCAAATGAATTGGAACTAGGAAAACTGGCAGAACTTGTCACCTGAAAAAACGCACAACCAGACATTGAACACATTTTAAAGATTTAGACCAAAAGTCATGTATCAGGCTACACAGCTGAGGGATTTAGAGAGATTTATTTTTTTCGTTTTTGATTTATGATGTGTCACAGCTCATGAGCATAAGCTTGTATACATACAGCTTTAATCCACCTTTCCTGCATAATCTCTCACTTTCAGGAAACTTGGGGTTGACCTACTTGAACCAAGGCCATATATTTATATAATGCCTTATGCATACATAGAAGTATGCATAATTACACTAATTACAGACTACTTTAAGGCCAAGAACACATTAAGTATTACATTTAAGGTGGCAGGAAGCAATGATCTATAATGTTTTTTGCCTAATTTAATGACGATAGCCTCAGATTCTCTTCCTGTTCCACCTTAAATGATGTTGCAGTTATATTTTGGTGCCTGATGTGCTGGAATGTAACTGTAAGGTGGAATGACAGTTCAAACAAGAAGCTGGGTAGCTAGAATGTAGCCATTTAATATGAGTTGATAAAATTTAAAGAAGCTCAGAAGGTAACTGCTGCACCATTTAAGGTGGAATGGGAAATGTGAAATATGGGAAATAGGAATGTGACCTAACTACTGTATAGGTCAAAGGTGGAACAGGAAAATGAGTATTTGTACATCCATATATAATTGTATGTTATGGCCACGAAATATGGGGGGAATAGGCGCTTGTGAGGGAGCACTGGGGTGTATTTGTTTTTTAGGTGAGTTCAAATATGAACAGTATTTCTACACAATCGCTAACTTTGTCTTTAATGTATCTGATAGAAATGCTTTTAATTCACTTGGAAATTATGTACATATTGGAATCAAGCCAATTCCAAACCTGGGGAAGGACTTTGGGTTAGGAGGTCATTTGAATATATGGACATGTGAACTCAATATATATTATGTTTACTTATTTGAGTATTCAAATACGTGAATGTTAAACTTCTCATAGTTTTGGTTTTTAGATGTTAAGCACTTTCTGGATCTGTCTATGGTGAAGGCAGTGAGCACTGAGATTATGCTTTGTGCCCTGTTTATTCATATTGTTAAAATGGGATGCTTCTGTAGCCTTTACTTTGTTGAACAGAGACATCCATCCATCCATACATATGTCAGGGTCACATGGGGGTTGGAGCCAATCCCAGCGTCCTTGGGCAAAGGCGGGGTACACCATGGACAGTTCATCAGTCCATTGAACAGTGACATTTCTTCCCAAATGTTTTTAGGTTATCAGTAAGAAGAGCATCAAACTAACGTAACTGATAACTCACACTACTAACATGAATGAGTCTGAGGCTTGTTTCAGGTAAGTCCCTAGTTTGTTTACTCATTTAAGTCCAGAAAGATCATGAGATCTATCAGAACAGATTTGAATATTTGAGCAAATAACCATTAGTTTTTTCTTTCAGACACAGAAATATATTGCATGAGGAGAAACCTGATGAACCCAGCACTTTCCTACTAGACACCACACAGTTAAGAAACCCTCCACTAATTAGTTTACGACCAAACGTGTCAGATGCCACTTCTCTCCACTCTCCGTGTTCTCCACAAGGTTGGGCTTTGTCCCCCACCTCACCTACTAGAATCCACCGTATGGAGCTCCTAAGAAAGGGTTCCCCAAAGTCTAAGGCCCTTAAAAGTTTAAGAGTAAAGATCCAGCAGCAGAAGCTGGAGAGAATATCTAGAGAACCTGTCGCTGAGATGCCACATCAATGCCATGTTGCCAGGAAAGTGTGCAGAGTGACCAGCAAAGGTCTGTACTATCTCTGTGTATTATTTCAAATGGCCAGTGACATTAGCCAGGCGTGTATAAAATAGATATAGAAGCCCAGGGATGACACAGAAAGGAGACTGGACCGTGTGAGACTCCGTTAAATTAAGTTACACTGTAATATAGTGTAATAAAATTTCTTTGGCCAGGGGCAAGAAAAGTACCAGGTACAGCTGGCGTAATGGGATTGTGTGTGAGGAAAGCCTATGTAAGCCCTTTCGCAAGCACAGCCAGCCACTTGAAACCAGACTCCAAAGGTGCTGCTCTCAGGAACAGTAAGAAATGACTTAATGGGATGTTTCCTGCCTCAAAATTTAATAAAAGGTCTAGCTTTCTGGTTCACCACCAGCTAGTCCTACTTGGTATCTTATGTAAGAAATATATAACTAACCTTTTGACAAAACCTTCCAAACATTTCTGTCCTGATAAAACAGAAGCACATTCTACTTATATATCCGCTTGGAGAGAAGCCCAGAAGCTTGTGAAAGAAGTCTTGGAGCCCCAGACCAATAATGCCTCAGAGAAGAACTACAGAAAGGGTACAGTGCTCTCCAACAGCTCATACACCAAGATAATGTGGTAATACAACATTTTGGAACACACAATATCTCTCACAATATTTACATCTGTGAACAAACTGAAACAAACAAAATGAGCAAAACAGTAGGACTTCATTAAAAAACTAAATAATCAAGAGTTGACTTGTTGACACAGTCAACAACGGCTGCTAGTGTAGGGCTGTGTTCATACAGCAGACAAATTGGATTTGTTTCTCAAACCAGATTTTTAGAGTGAATTTGTGTGTCCAGACATCACCAACTTATCTGCACGAGTCAAGTGATAAAAAAACAATCTGGATATGCTAAAATCAGTGTGAACAAGACCTAGTAGAACGCAATTGGACTCTTTGGGTAGGTACAATGGCCCTCAGCCCTGCCACCCCCCAGCATGTTGTTAGTCAATATAGGCATGTCGTAGTTAACGGAACATAATTGGCAGTGTTTTTGTCTTTCAAACGTGATGAGCAATCCTCATTCTCTCAGCTTGGTAACCTCTTGTGGCCTAGCTAACAGAGGAAACTGGACATGGCTAAACTTAGGTTAAAATTTGGAAATAGGGTTATGCGGGGCTTTTAGTCACATTAAAATTATCAGCTCATTCCGTACAAAGTAAACTATACACTACACTACCTCAAAACATAATTACACTCTATATAGCCATCTGTGTTCCCCATAGGTGTTAAATTTATAAAGGCACTTGGCCCATTTATGGTTTTGCCCCAAATCACATAACTTCTGGTCAGGCATGTTTATAAAACTGACCTCCTCCCAGGCCCTGCAATTTGCTATGTTAGGTTGGTCACTAAACATAGAGGCTTATGGGTGCTGCCAGGTCTTGGCGATCCAGAATTGATTAATATTTTAGAACAAAGAAAGTGTATCCGAGTATAAGACCTGGATGAATGGGATCTGTTGTACATTCCATATAGAGAGAATCTATAGATACTATATAGCATCTGAAGCATAAATAGGTACCAAATACTTACATGTTTACAAAATGCACACATCCTCTACAGAAAACACACATAATTACTGTTCATTTGCTGAATTAAAAATTTGCTGAAAAAAAATAAAATTTCAGATAAAGGCCAGATTTAAGTGTTCCCAGTGGAGGATGACCTGTGGCTTTTCAAACTTGTATACAAGTGTATATTAAAAAAATTGTACTATGAAATAATTGTGCTGACCACCCTACACCGGATACACAGTAAATGGCTGATAATTTGCTGAATTGATTTGCAATGTGTCATCAAGCTGTGTCTTTACTTCACAGGCCACAGGAAGACTCAACAGACTGAATCAAACATTCTGAATCAATCTAAGCACCTTACTGACCAAACTAATGAACAAAGTCCCATAAGCCACTGTACAAAATCCTTTTCTGCCTATAAACCTTGCATACTGGCCAACGGAAACCGAAACCCCTACAAGTATACTTCCTCAACAGACGCCTCTGATAGCCACGTCAAAAGCAGCACAGCTCAGCTGTTTTCTTTCGAAGGAAAGGAGAACGAAGGCCCAAATACAACACAGAAGGAAAATGCACAGGAGCTGCATGAATACATGCATCGCCAGGCCCTCGAGAGGAGGAGGAAGGAACGAGAGTTAAAGAGAAAAGCAGAACTTGATGAGGAAAAGAAGAGGAAGAGTGTGCAGGAAGTGTTGAAAAAGCAGAAGGAAGCCCTCCAGAGGGGCAGGAAACAGCAGTTACATGAGGTCAGTGGTCAGTTGTGTCTGGAATTGCTGTTCTTATTGAACATATTATACATTAGAGTGGAGGGATTTCACTCATACCCGCACTTTAAAGGCTGCATTATAGAAACAAGATACCAGTGAAACCTGCAGGAGAGCAGATCTACAGGAGCCGGGTTGGTGACCACTAAGCAACATTTGATTACAATATATTAAATAGTGCTGACTCCAAACACACCACATATGATATGTAAGTTATTGAACCCAAGCTGTGGAAAAGGAATATCTGTGTCACGCTAGTTTCCCTGTCATTTCCCTCATCCTAGCCTGTCACGCCCTGCTCTGTGTCCTTGTTTACGTGCTGTCAGTCTCATGTGCTTCTGTTTTGGTCATGTGCTCCTTGTCTCCGCCCTTCACCTGTTTCTTACCTCGGGCCCCGCCTATTGTTCTCAGATGTTTCTTGTTTGCTCTTGTTAACCTGTGTATATATTGCCTTTGTTTTCCTCCCTGCCTTGAAGTTCATTTTCTATGATCGTTTCTTTGATGTCTTCTATTCAGTTTGTTTCCAGTTTCTGTTTGTTGTGTTTCGTTTTTGTTTTGTCTTTATTAAATTTTTGGTTTAAAGTTTGCGTTTGCATCCACCCATACGTCCTGCCTTCATCTCCACGCATCGTAGTCTGACAAACTAACTTGACAACTTTATTTGATTAGACTGTTTTGAACTGCTTTATATGTAATTACATTTAAGGGAGCAAACAATCTGAAAAAAACATGTATTGTAGTTAAAAGGAAATTCCACCAAACTAAGCTTTTGCATAAGTCAGTTATTGAGATGTAAAAATGGTTTGATATGAAACATTCATGAGAACCTTTACCATAGTGGTAATAGCAACCAGCATGATGTCTACGACACAAATAAAACCATTCTATTATAGAACCATATTTATATCACTGCTGTCAGAACAAAACCTTTGTAACTACGTTGTTTTTCAGTTTTTGACCTACTTTGAAAGTGTATGTTGCCTTTTACATTGTGCATACATTTCTAGATGACTGAAGCAGAAGAAAGGACCAAAAAAATAACAGTCACATTGACGTACATACACTACCGCTCAAAAGTTTGGGATCACAGTGAAACTTTTTTGTTTTCAATGGAGTATCTTCTTCCTTAACACAACAATGGACTGACGGGTCTCTAAAGAAAGTTGATTCTTTCTGGTCATTTTGTCAGCAAGCCATCAACTGCTGATGCTTCAGATACTAAACTAACCTAGAATGTTGTTCTCCCTTTTATGCTCACTTATTAGTAGAATGTTTTTCAGCTGTGCATCACATTTGAGCAAGAGTGTCCTAACAACCAATTAGCCAAATAACATCCTTAACTTGGATTGGCGGCCGTACCAGGAGATTTAGACAGAGGACTGAGAATTGCTGATAATAGGACTATATGCAAAATAAGCCTCTATACAAAAATAGGCTTTAATACAAACATTTTTAATACAAACATTAATTGTGAAATGGACAATATTGTTTGTAAATTGCAAGTGAATTGCATGAAAATTGCATGAAATGAAATTCTGAAGTGATCCTAAACTTTGAGTGGTAGTGTACAACAGTGAGGTATGTGTTTTCCTTCTCATGTAAAGGCATCATTTTGGAGATGCAAGATTTTGCTCCGACAGCAGCGATATGTAGTGCTGATCATGGTAAAAGGCTAGTAAAGTTTTCTTTGGGGACTTTTTTTGCCTTGCCTGTCCTCCCCACCTGCATTTATTTAAAAAACACATTTTACACCAACACCTTATCTCAAACCAATTACAAAACATCCTCTATTGCAGAACGCTGTAAGAGACATTAATCACTTCAGACGTGCAGACAAAGTTTCTCTAGGTCGTAATATTTCTCATCAAATGACAAATTAACCACTCTTAAACCACATCTTACTTACAGGCCTAATTAAAAAAAAAGAATCTGTGGAATTTCACTTTAACTGCATTCTTTATATACAGCGCAGCCTTCCTGCCTATGGAAGTCAAGGCCTTCATGTCTCTTCACATCTCAGTCAGTTGTCAGAGCAATCAGAGATTAAACAACTGCTCATCTGCCACAAAGTTTGAACTTCACAGCGTGACCCAAACATGTCAAAGTCTCAGCATGACCCAGAGATGCTAAAGATGGGGCTGTTTTTCACCCTAGAAAGAGAAGAGACTGAACTGGACACGGATCCAGCACATGCCAGAACATCTAATTATTCACATATCCAGGAGGTGTTAATTGAGTGACCAAAGCACTTGCTATTTGAGGAGCATACTAATATACAAACATACAGAGTTTTTTAAAAATGTTATGTTTTTTGTTATAAAGGAAACCAGCAGTTGTTTATAAACACTGACATAGAATTTACACATTAATAATGAATCCTAGTTTATGCCTTTCTGTGTAATGATGTATGTATACATGTGAGGCTAATTTAAACAGTATCTAATAGGAAATGCCTCATTCTTTATTCATATCATCATTCTTGAACCCTAAGGTAATGATTTGGGTATTAATGTTGAGATTATAACTGTAAAATTTTCAGAAACTACCATAGAAGTAGTGAATATGTAATTGATATAGATAGTGAGTGACTGACACTCTTTCAAGCTAAACGGGTTAATAAATGTAAATGACACTGAATGCATATATTTTATATCTTTTAATTTTTTTAGGAAAGCAGAAATGCTAAAAAGAAGACTAGTCACGTTCTCCTGGAGGGCAAACCAACTGCTACCAACAGCAGCAAGGCTCCTGGTCAGCCCCGCTGTGATGCAGGGTGAGCTAAATGTACAACATGCTGTTATAGCCAGGGGAGGGCAGCATTCACCAGCCTTTGTGTCAAGCAGAGCTTATTTATTTCCCCCAACTGTCTGTTCAGCTACTCACAGTAACAAGCTATTCAGTATAGAGGAAATGATGACTCTGATTCTGAACACACACAGAGACCACATTTTAGGTACATCTACCATACAGCTGCACTTCATAGGTTTACAGTCACTGACTGTCCATCTGTTGCTGCACAATTTATTGGCCACTCTGTACCTCATCCATTAATGACCACTATGGGACAACCACTGACCACATATTATCTGTGTAATAGACCATTCTTACCACTGATATTGTAGGGAGTGGATGTGACTGTTTGCAAATGTGTAACTGACACCTCTCTGCCAATCACAGTCGTCTATAAATACTACTTCGTCAATCAAAGCAATCAAAAAAATTTTTTTTGTTATTAGACTAAGAAAATGATACAAATGCTATTGTTTTTGTTTTGCTGTAATTTAAAAAAGTTTAATGGAAGGCCAAACTTATTCCACACTGGTCTGAGCTACACTAAGTGTGCTTATATTAGTCTGGTGTTGACTTAGCTTGTCCCCCAGCATAGTCATGCTGGTTTATCAGCCTACCAACATACAAAACACAACTTAGGCCGGTTTGGCTGGTGACCAGCTGTGTTGGTGTAAGCTTTTTTCTCTACAGGGTTTATGCAAGATTTTATCTGGCCAACTATATTTGCTAAAATCATTTTAATAAGATGAGATAAGATAATCCTTTATTAGTCCCACAGTGGGGAAATACACAGTGCTACAGCAGCAAAGGGATAGCTACAACCAATAGATAAATAAATAAACAATACAGTATATACAATATAAATCATAAAAAGTCTAGAACTCTTAAGATTGTATTTACAAATAATTGCATGTTGCTTCTTAATGTGATGTCTAAATAATATTACATAACAAGATAACAGAGCAGTTAGCTAACCAAGCTGCCAACATTTAGCTTGATAAAAATCAGTCAGATTAAACAGGACCGTAGGCCGACAATACAGTTAATGACATTGTGTAAAGATAAACATTAACGCACTCTTCCATATTCCTCCTTTTGTATTGTTCGATTCATGATCCTGGTAATATAGAGCTTCTTTAGAATCTAACGGTGCTATGACTAGCTTAACTAGTCAACTGAAAACTTTAGCTTCTGTTGCTAAAACTTCTTCCTAGACACAAAAAATCATACTGCTTTAAGTAAGTTTGAAAAAGAAATGGTTTAAATGCACTTTTCTGCTCCACAATCTTACTTTGTCCTACTGAACTAGTTGTTTTTATGGTATGTAAGTGGTTTACAGACATTACCAGATAGGCTTGTATTGAAAGTCTGACAGATCATGTGTAAGTGGTGCAGTAACAGATGGACTACAGTCAGTAGCTGTACTACTTGGAAAAAATGACCAATTAGAGTAACTGTAAGGTTAAAACTGACCACTGTATATATGAAACAGTAGATTTGACTGTGTGCTGCAACAGAACAGGGCAGACGGAGTGTTTCTCTGAGGCCAGCATCCCTGCTGATTTGACCAGATCCCAGATCAGCCTGGCAGAGACCCAAAGACACAGAGTAGAAATTATCAGAAAGATGATGGTCTCTCTGGACGCACGTGTGGAAAATGAGGCTGCCCAGCTTCTCAGTGTGGGTCAGAAAAGAGTCCTGGCTGTAAATGCTGATAAACAGAATGAAGCTACAGGCAGAAATATGGAGAAAGAGTCTGTATCCACTGTTGGAAATGCACCCAAGAAGAAAGAGATCACAATCAGCATGGGTATGTGGATAACTAGACACTGGGGCAGCAGGAAACTCTCACCATGTACACTGGCCCACTGAAAACAAGTAATGCTTCAAATTCACTTATTATAAATGCTTACATCAGCATTGCCAAAAGTAAGTAAGCTGGAGTATCATGTTGATGTAATACATTTTATTTGCATGGATTAGGTAAAAAAAAATGGAGGTTTTTATTTTAAATATTATTCTTAAATATTCAAATAGTGTTAATCCAGTGTGTAGTGGTTTTACAAATGGCAGTGTGTTTGTTTAACCCATTCCAAGCTTTTCCTTGAGGCAACCCAGTATTATCTGCATGTATCATCTAATACATGGTTTGACTACTCAGTACTTTAGGAGAAATGTGGAACTAAATTTCAAACAGGCTTTCAAGAGATTATCTACTTCTTCCAACTTGGGAACCACCTATGGATGAGTTTGAGTTTTACGCTTAGTGTTCTGTTCAGTGTACAAGCCAGAAAACATAGAAATGCTGGAGTTCTTGGTCAAAAAATGGCCTGGACCTGAATTTATAGATTTTATCGGCTCCACTTACCATAGGAGCACTTTGTAGTTATACAATCACAGTCCACCTATTGTCTGCATTTTTTATTTGCCCCCTTGTAGCCTGTTCTTTAATTGTCAAGACCCGCCCTGGACTACAACAGAGCAGGTATTATTAGGAAGGTGGATCATTCTCAGCACTGCTGGAGCTTTTAAACACCTCACTGTCACTGCTGGACTGAAGATAGTCCACCAAGCAAAACTATCCAGCCAAAAGCATCCTGTGGGCAGCATCCTGGGACCACTGATGAAGGACTAGAAAAACACACAAACACGTTACCACCACAACAGTGTCACTGCAGCGGTGAGAATGATCCACTATCCAAATAATGCAGAGAAACAGATGGACTACAGTTTGTAATTGTAGCACTAAGGTAAGGGACACAGATAGAATGGAGATTTGGAGGAGAAGCTTGAATGTCTGAACTGTAGGGACTGGGAAATGAGTGGTGTTTTAAAATAAAGATCCTGGAGGGAACAAATGCCTGCACAATTTGGAGATTGCCCTGCTTAAACTCATCTGGTCGAGTTTAGTTGGAATATTAGAGCAGAGAAATTGCAAAACTGTGCTAGACTCCAGCCCTCAGTACCTTTGTTTTAAAGCATTGCCAGTGTTAATATACAACAATCAACTTTTCTACTTTACAGAAATAAAGATATTATACTTTTCCATATATGCATAGATATAGGCCCCTAAATAGTTTTTTATAAACAGTTACTAGTTACTACAGTTACTACTAATACTAATTATTAGGCATTCATCAAGACTACAAGATACCCAAACAAAATACAGATAAACAAGCATAGTTTCCAATTTTCTATGTTTGCATATATTTTATGTCGGTGATCATTACATAAATACAGCTCTTTTCTTCATATTCATTCATTGTATTCTGAAAAGCTTGGAATGATGAAGATAATAAGTAAGTGTAAAATTGTAAATGTGTTGTAGGTCAGTGGGCATGTCCAGCTGCACAGACGTGTGCATTACAGAGTGAACAGGCCACAGTTCAGTGCACATCAGAGCAGGGTGACTACAGTGAAAGCACTGACTCAACCAGTAAGGTAAAAGATATGATTAGGCTGTAATGGAGGATGCCTGACCAACATATTATATTATACACTCTCTATTACTATTACTAGAGAGTTTATCATATTGTCATAATAAAGTTAGTTTAATTATTAGCTTAATTATTAGCACCATTGGATAAAAATGGATAATGCAATGGGTAGTAATTGGTGATGTAAAAAATCTGTGGTGTTAATTTATCTCACTCTGAAAATATGAGACAAAAAAAACAAAACTATAAAGAAATAA
The DNA here is from genome assembly GCA_021613375.1 of Megaleporinus macrocephalus. NCBI lineage: Eukaryota > Metazoa > Chordata > Actinopteri > Characiformes > Anostomidae > Megaleporinus > Megaleporinus macrocephalus. The sequence continues at coordinate 16,693,572 of CM038725.1, read as the reverse complement.
TATTTTAAAGCAACCCATGTGTCAAAATTATATCTATGATCATAAACATGATGTAACTGAAATTAAATATGTTCTCATTTATGTATTCAAAAGTGGTCATCCATGATTTTCTCTTTCACCCTGTTATAAGGTCTGGAAATGCTTATATTCTCTATTAGCAAAATAATTAAGAAGGGTAAAACAGCCAGAGCTGTAGTGAACCTGCCTGGAAGAGTATGCATGTTCACTTTACCCCCATACATTGAGGACAATGGTTAGTTTTCCAGAAGTTCTCCAAAGGTTCTTGCAGAAGATAGCAACAAAATGAAAGCATTTTTTTTACTAATCACAAAGTAAGTGTGTGGAGCTTGCTAGATGACACTGGAACTTCAGTCATATATAATAACAACATTCAAGGCAGGATTGGCATAAAAATGAGGAGGATGGTGTTTTACAGTTTTTCCTCCAAAGGCCAAAATTAGAACTGGTTAGGATAAATTATGATACATTCTTCACCACAGAATGACATGGCCATGCCAGTCTCCTCACCTGAACTCCTATGTAATGAGCTGACAAAGAGAGTAGAATAAATATAGGTAGGACCCTGAAGCATTTGAGGTTCTGTATTAAGGAGTGATCTAAGATTGATCTGTATTTTTTGCATTTATTGCTGTTATGTTGGCATTGAAAGCACAAAGCAGAATGCAAGAAGGAACTGGCTTTAGTTCCCTGGCCAGAACACCAGGCATGTTGTTCTTCTATCTGCATGGGTTTCCTCTCACAGTCCAAATACATATGCAGTATGGCAAGTTAGAGATTTGAAACCGCCCCTTGGTGTGAGCGTGCATGTGACTGCGTATGGATTGGCGAGCCAATGAGCGTCAGGATAGGCTACAGCACCCCCCACAACCCGGGAGGATAAGCGGCTTGAACGAATGAATAAAAAGAATAAATTGACTTCAATTAAAGGTCTTATATTTTCAGGCTGAGATTAAGCTAATTAACAATTGATGCCAAAGACAATGGAGCTGGCTTTATATAAGGGGACATCATTATGCTAGTCTAACAAAAACATGTATTCAGACTGTAAATATGTATTCCAGTATGTGTGGAATGTAATGGTCATCACAATCATTACAGACTTCAGTATGAGCGTGAGGTAGTTCACTGCCTGTTTGTAGTGTAAGTAGATAGGAATTGCAGATGTGCACCACTGCTCTCGAGTGCCAAGTGCATTTTAGTGAGTGTGACACACCTCTCTCTCTCTCATTTGTGCATTACTGGCCATGTGCAGTGGAGTGAACTGAGTGAGATGTATAGTCAGAGTCAGCTCCAGCGCCACCTCTCGCTGGCCCAGAGCCAGCAGTTCCTCCGGGAAGAGGAGCTGAGGGCCCGCCAGTACAGCGCTCTCTTCAGGCTTCGAGAGGAAGCACTGTGGGAGAGGACTCAGGCTGAGCTGCAGTGGCTGGAGAACTGCAAGTATGTAAGAATGACACCCATTAAAAGTCATTATTTTCAACTAGAAATGCACTGATTCTTATTATTGAATCGCTTGAACTCTAAGGATGCTGTATGTGAGTCAAAATCGAATTCCTTACTCACATAACTGTATAACTCACTTCATAATATTAGTTTCAAAGTAGCTTCCAAATAATTTCTAATATATATGTATTTATACATTTGTTTATCATTCAGTAATCTTAAGACGTATTCTAGTTAGCAGTATAAATTATTCCATAGCAACTGTGAAACTCATCCTGCAGTCATGTGAGTGAGAAAATTATACAATAATCAACACACTGCTAAAACAAAGGGGAACTCCACCAAAATTTCAGTATAAGATTATTAGAGTGGTTAGGTTAGTGCCTAATTTACTACGTCAGAAATGTTCACAGTGCTGGTGCTAGGAACCAGACATATAAAGAGTTTAATGCCTCTAAAAGCTCCCTCACAGAAAGTAATTACATGAAAGGATTATGGATATGCTGCCTGATGTCTGACACATTAATATGATAGTTTTGTGGCAAAGGTTTAGCTTAAAATGTATTTTATTATTTATTTTTTACTTAATCCATTCATAGTGAAGGGAAGGGGTACATGCAGAGCTTTGAAAGGCAAAAGAGTCCCCAGAGAATTTTTTTTTCTCAACTCCGTGACTATGTTATCCTGATCAACATTTAGACACACGTGTCTCTTGTTGTTTTTGATAGTAAATAAAATTACTATGTTTCTGAAGTCTGTAATTTCTATTTATTTTATTTTATTTTATTTTACTTGTTTACAATTAACCACTTCACATAACTCTGAATGACTCTGTTCACATAGAGACTGAGTCTTCAGAAATTTGGTTTCAGTGCTGGAATTCCCCTTTAAATGAGTCTGTTGGATCCATTCTCTTCTATAAATTAAATAACTTGCCTTCAAAGTGCCTTTTCTATACATTGAATATACTGTACATGTGCGGATACTATTTAACACCTTCTTGTCTTAAATATGTAACAATTACACATACAGTATATTTAACCTGTATAAACTTTCATAAATTTAAGGGTAAGTCTGTTTCATTTCACCTTCATGACTTTTTGTTATAACTTAGTTTCATAGTAGTTACATTGTTACATAGATGTTATAGCAGGTTACAACAGGCAGGAAACTAAAGCTGGGGTCCAATTTCAAGATGAATAGCTGAATAATAAGCCTGTGATGAAGGCTTAAATGTGCAATCCTAAGAATAAGGGAATTTCACTGTATATGTTAGGGGGACAAAACCTTGTGTCAGCTTGTTCCATGACATTATTCCTATTTGCACTAGCAATCTATTTAAAGGAGCAATATGTAAGATTTTTAAACTTTCCAAAATTATCAAAAAACAGATTATCAAAAATGTATAAAATTATGTTATTATCAGATCATAAAAAATCAGTAGAATATGATGAAATAATCATTTTGATGACATGTCATGTGTGCTTGCTGTCAAAAATCCAAACATATGATATAAATATGAGCAATACAAGAATTAACATTGTTGGTACTTTTCACAGCCAGAGATGCTCTTGATAAGGGATAAAGTTGGATGCTGAACTTGTAATATTTTTTTTAGACTGGTAAGAACTAAAGTTGGAGGAAGACAAACTGTGATATGCTGCCCTTTATTGTTTAAAGTATGAACTTGGTGGGTTGCATCATCTTGCAAATTGTGTGTGTACAAAAGGGCTGTCCTGAGTACAGCAGACCAACTGCTTCAGACACATTCTCTATGCAATTATCACACTATATGATCTATTGCTTCTTTACCAGGCTTACATCAGAGGACCTCAGTCTTGCTGAAATCAAGCAGAAGCAGGAGGAAGTAGTGAGTGGACTGAGACGGGAGCAGGTTAGAGCAACATGACTTACAGCATTAGGAGTTATGCATCGTTAATGAATCCATCAGTTTCATTTTCTTTATATTATAGTGAACATAAGACAAAGCTTTTACATCATAGCTACTTCATAAGTGAAGGAAAAGCTAACTTAATGCACACTTTTCTATTAGTCCATTGTCTGTGAAATGATGAGTGTGAATGGGTGTGATATACAACAGTGCTGTTCATTAACAGGCAGAGATCCACCACTGGCGTAACATGTATAAAAGCGGACGGCAGCAGCGTCGGCTGCTGCTCTGCCATCAGCGAGACATCCTGGACATCAAGAGGTCTGCTACTCAATTTAGAGAAGCGCTGCAGAAGCAGGCCGAGGCAGAGACTGACACCGGGCCCGGAGACGCAGCCCCAGCTCCGGTAACTAATCTCCAACAACTGCTAGCACTCTGTCTTCCACTGACATCTTGCCCGCCAGCTAGTGCCCATCTTAATGAAGGTCACCACACAACAGGCCTTAAGCGTTGTCACTATACCGGGGTGAAGGACTGGGGCAGGAGAGCTGGATTGTGCTGCAATTAGGTGCAATTAGCAGCGTTCAGGTGCAGCGCTGGGACATGCTTACAGCTTACAGAACCATGCCGTGTTATTGCTACTTCTCTTTCCACAGGAGGCAAAGAGTTTTATCACCAAGCCTGGGATTATACCGGCTGCCGGAAGCAGAGATAAGTCACTGGGAAAGCAGGGAAGGCAAGTGTACAACGATTCACTTCTATTGTCACACCTTAAACACATGAGGGTGTTTCACCATTTATCGCTCATATACAGCAGCCGTTGATGTCAGCTCTGGTGTATTTTTATGTGCACCAGCTTAAGGATTTAGGAAGTACTGCAGTGCAGCATTTAGCGTATGCCAGGGCTGCGGAGTATGACACACGCCATGCTTCCTTTTTTTCTGAGCCATGAGGTTGCAGTACAGTACAGGATGCGAATATCATAGGCTTGTTGTCTGTCTTTGGTGTGCACTGTACTCTATCATTGTTACAATGCAGCACTCAGAGTAATTACCCTGAGAGATGGAGAGAGAGAGAGAGAGAGAGAGAGAGATGGAGAGAAGCACGCAGAGAGAGAGGACGGAGGGGGGCTGGATGGGTAAGGGAGGCAGAGCGATTGGACACAGGGAGAGAGACAGAGAGCGAGAGAGAGACCTAGAGAGAAAGAGGGGGGAGCGAGCCAGAGGAGAGGATATTGAAAGGGAAAAGAGGGCACAGCTGTAAGAGAGGGATGCAGGCTGTTTCGCTTGCTCTCTCTCTCAGCTCACACATCACTCAGATGGGACTGCGAGAGGAGATTTGGTGGGGAGTGGCTGCAAGGACCTGAAGGAGGACAGTCTACTGTACCTCCGCCTGTGTGCTTCTTCTGTGGCTCTGCTGGCACTGTGATGCCACTATGCCAGCCATGAACAGGCCAGGGTAGGTGGAAGACATTTCTCTCTCTCTCTCTCTCTCGTTCTGTCTAGCTCACTCCCTCTACTTTACATGCATGGCCTTCTTTCTGAGAGGGTGTCTATGCTACATAATAAGGACTTAGCGGTGGAAAAAAAAGACCCCAGGGATTCCACCAGAGCACAGTGCATTTCTGCAGATCAATGCCGTCTTTCTTGTGGGATGATAAAGCCGGTCTAAGTGGCACTCGTCTCGATAATCCGATCCCATCCTGCCGCAACACGAAGCCTACGGGATAAGGCCCGGGCTGACCCTGAGTCAGCAAAATAAGTGCTAACTTTTATTTTTGTTTCCACAGGTTTTTGACTAAAGCGGGTCTGAGGAGGCTCCTGACATCAGACGAAGTATGGAGCTTTGGGAGGAAGAGAAGTTCAGGAGAACAAATCCAAACGGAGCAAGAAACTCTACAGCAGACGGCGGGGTCCAAGGAGTCATGTGAACGCTTCTTAGCGTACAGCCATCGAAGCCAGCCTTGCCATCACGCTGAGAGGAAAGTGAAAAGCGAGGACGGAAAGCCTTCGCCTCAACGCGAACCATCAAAGGCAGACTGTAAACCACACAGTTATGGTGGGTGATGTATTTAAAGGGGAGTTGGTTGGTATAGTGTAGCGATAACACCTCTGTCCCATATGCTGTAGGCTGGGGTTTAATGCCCTGCCTGGGCAGGCGCCCCTACACTATACCAACAAGAGACCCTGGAGGAGACTCCCAACAGTACCTTTGCCTCTAGTTATAAAGATTTTTTTTTGTTTTGTTTAGTTTTTTCACAAATTTCTGTTCGATTTAATGGTTAAATATTAGTCAGAGCGATTTGATATGAAGGGCTCTAGATAAACTTGTAGAGTCAGGATTGTTCACAGCTGTGGTGATGAGAAACAGACATTTAATGCTACCTCACGGAAAGTTATAGCATGAAAATGAAGTTGCGAATATGCTGCCTGCCGACTATAGGTTTCTCTAGAATGCACTATTTAACATCAAACCACTGTGTATAACTTGTTGACATTATTTACATTGCAAATAATTATTATTTTGGTGGAAAACTGGGGAATTATCATTTTTATGATACTATAAACGTACAAATTCATGTTACAAAATTGCCCAATTAGCAAAAACTCTTTTTCTCTATTTTAAATCAGGAAAAGAAAGAGTAGCTATGCTGCGCTGTTGGTTTCCATTTTATCTTTAACATTTGACAAGACTTTACCCAAGCCATTGTTTAGAGGGCTGCAATTCATTGTCAGTGCTGTTGTCAGCATTTTTGCTGACTCATGCTATTAGCTGAATGATTCAGTCCTCTCCCTGTAACAGGCTGACCTGCTCTAGTGGTTAGTAAATATGTCCACACAAAGAACAGTAGCATAATCTGTTCTGTAGCCTGATCTGACCACAGTTCATCTTTAATTTGCATCTAATACAGTGCTGGGGCAAAAGTCAGAGAACACTTTCATTTTATTTCCACTCCAAACAGTTCACTGTGTACAAATGTTTCATTTTGGGATATTTTCAAATATAAACTCACACCTATATAGGACATGTTTCTATTAACATTTAAAGTAGCCACATGTCAGTAAGCACATTTATAAACACCCAACATCAAATTTAGATAGTCCACCTAAAGAATGGAAAAGCCAAAGGAACAAAAATGAAAAAAGAAATAATTTTTGAGCTGCGGCTTTAGAAACTATAAAGATATATATAGTAAGTGGAACTCCTAACAAACATACAAGGCCCAGTAGAGCACCATTACTGCCACCATCGGACAAGCAGCACTTTAAACTTCCTCTTAGAGAGAGAAAATCAAGACCCACTCTTGCTTCAAATTTAAAAACTCCACAGGTGTTTCTGTCCATGCTTACACTGTGAGAGGACAACTCAGCACCCTTTCTCTGAAAAGCAAATAGACAAAGAAATAAAAACATTTTGTCCAAAGAAAAACAAGTGTCTCCAAAATAGCAGCGGACAGAAGAGGGCAACAACTTACTTAACTGAAGTGAGTCAATGGAACAAGATGTTTTTCCAAGTTAATTGTGAAGAGAAGAGGAAAATGCAAGCCCACAAAAAGAATAGAAGCCATAACAAAGGCAAATTGTGAACACACTAAATATGGGCATAAAAGATATTTAGCTGCTTTGGGTTTTGTTCTTTACATATCCTTGCTGAACAGTATGTATCTGCATTTTTTTTTATTTTATTTTTTAAATTCTAACAGTTAACTTGTAGCCACAACTTTGTGAGGCACATGAATGAATTATCTGATTCCTAATTCATGTCTTCTACTTAGTAAGGCATGATAGTGAGGCGTGGGTATGACATGATTGCATTTTTGTAGATTTTATTTTTTTAATATCCTTTGAGCGCAACATTTTACATTGTGTGAAAATTTCATGATGAGTGGACCAATGGAAATGCTGCAAACTAACTTGGAAAAAAATCTGGTTTCATTGACTTAGTTGGTTGTTTACTTCTGCTTTAAACTCTACTTTAAAGCTGCCATTTTGGAAATACTTGTTTTGGACTTTGACTATATGAATATTCCATTGTCATTATGACACACTTTCAGTTTACTTACTTACTATAGTTTGTACTTCCAGAGCATGAGCCCAAGAAGAACATCCAAAGCCCTCTGCATAAAGGGCAACATCACGAGAAGTTGACCCCACCCAAAAGCACTGAAGTATACTCGGGCGAAAGAATACAATATCCAGCTGAAGTCACTTGGAATCCTATCAAGAATGTGCAGCGTTTCAGACCAGGACCACACAACCAAACTAGCTGTGGAATCACTGACAGGGCTCCTATTGTGTCCAGTTTGTCATCTGATATAGAGGAAGATCTGCCCTATGATTATGAAGACAGCTATCAAAAACCCAGAGAGGAGAGAGAAACAAAGCTTCAAGAGGCTGTGAAGACCTGTCCTGCTTCAGATGATATAGACTGTGGTCAGGTAATAACGGACTACGCGACTCTCAATGTGGAAAACAACCAACGCTCACAAACCGTACTGCTGTTCAACAATAACCATGAGATCTGCAGTGAGTCAAAGAAGAGCGAATCAAATACGGTTTACACCCGAATATGGCAGAATACTAAAGAGTCAATCGTGGATAAACCACTCATTGCCAATCTGGTCCAGGCCCTAAGCAGTAATATGAAAAGAGGTGAGGAGAGTCCATCCTGTGATGATAGCCTTTCTGAGACAGAAGATAAATCAGAACCCTTTTCCCTTCAGAGTGAAGCACTGGCCTGGTCTGAAGAAGAGAGAGATGGTTTCAATGAAGAGAAAACAGAGGCAAGCACATGCTCCTTGGTCTTTGCTGAAAAGTTCATTGTGCTCGCAGAACCTGCTGCATATTACCATCAGTCCAGCAATAAATACAATGAGCTGGGTTGCCATGATGGTCCTCATTATGAAGGGGAATTGACCACAGAGTGCACCCTCTCAGAGATTCTTTCTCCCGTAGATGAAGTTTTGTCATATGGAAGTGCTGAGCTCCCTCCTTCGGTTAAAGGAGGTGGTGGTTCAGGACCAAATAGTAACAGTTTACCACCTCCACCACCTGCCTTTGAGATCATTACATGGACAAGTGAGGAAGATCTTCCAGCCCCTCCTGACTTTGTTGAGGATGTCTCTATTAACAGTGAGAACTTCCCAAATCTTCCAATAGACTTGTCATTAAGTAGAAGAGAGTCTAAAAGTCTAGGCACAGGGAGTCTGGGGGAAAGTGAGGTATATAACGATGCTATTATCGAAGATGGATGTAAAACCCTTCCTCCTGAACTGGCCACAGGGCAGGACGAAGAGGACGAATGCTCAGAGTACACCAGCTCTCTTCCTGTGGACGACAGTAATGATACTGAAGACCCTTTATCTTCCTTTCACATTGGAGACAGGGTTCTCGTCTGCAACTCAAGACCAGGCATCCTGAAGTATAAGGGATCCACTGCTTTTGCGGGGGGGTTCTGGGCCGGTGTGGCACTGGATGCGCCCAATGGAAACCATGATGGCACTTTTAGAGGTGTGAAGTACTTCACATGCGAAAAGAACTACGGTGTCCTGGTCCGAGCAGAAGATGTTACTCACCTGCATAGAGGTCACTGCGATGGTATGAATAGTCATATGGATGAAAATGCCTTCCCAGATGAGGACCCCCCAAATGGCCACAATGGGAAAAATGGGAACAGACCATCTGCGAATGGGCAAGGAAGACAAAAGGACAACCAAAGCTTTTGTACAAGTGATCAGTCAGCTCCAAAACAGGCAGGCCTGCAGGAGCCTTGTGAAAATGATGCCGCCAAAGACACGTCCAACGAGTTATCGAGTGGCTCAAGATCCAGTGAAAAATCTCCATTAAAAGTGAGACACTGTTACTGTACAACAAATATACATAACCTGTGAAAAGTTTGGGGACACCTTGCCTTGGTATGAAATCTGAATGTTAATTCTAAATGATGATAACATAAGCTGGATGGGAATGAGATGGGAATGTTCTGATAGCTATGACTTAGTAAAGCATGAGTACAAGATAATTATTATTTTTTAAGTATTACATGGGAATACTCGTAATTGAGTTGTAGCCACAACTTAGTGAGACAGGGGAATGAGATAACTTAATTATAGCCGAGACTCAGCGAGGCATGGGTATGAGATAATTAGGGCATGACCAAGGCTTAGTAAGGCATGGGAACAAGATCATTAAATTCTTACAGTTAACTTGTAGCCACAACTTTGTGAGGCACATGAATTAATTATCTGATTACTAATTCATGTCTTCTACTTAGTAAGGCATGATAGAGGCATGAGGATGAGATAACATAATTATAACCATGATTCAGTGAGGCATGAGTAGGAGAGCAAAGCAAAGCATTGGAATGAATTTGGAACACACTAATGTTCTTAGTTCTTAAAGTTCTTAAAATTGTGGCCACAACCCTTAAGGCATAATAATGGGATAATTAAGATCTGGCAGTTAAGTCATGAACACTACTCAGTAAGGCCTGGGAATTAACAGCCTATGCGATAATTAAGGAATGGCCACGGCTTAGTATGAGGAATGGCATCGGAATGAGATAATTAAGTTCTGAAAGTTATCACAGCCATCACAGACAAAACATTTATAACTTAACTAGTCTATAAAGAGATCACTAAGTTCTAAGTGTTAAGTGGTGGCCACTACTTAGTAAGGCAACAAGATCATTTAATCATGACTCAATAAGGTATGAGATAATTAAGGCATAGCCATGGAATGATAGTTATCACAGCCATGACAGACAAAACATTAGTAACTATTCCATAACTAAGTTTAAGCAAGATCACCAGTGGGGCTATAAATTTGAAACCATTACATGAAGTCAAATAAACAGCTACATAGTAAATAGGAGGCAACAGGCTATTTAGAACAATGAGGGATGCATCATTTTGTAATTTGCATAATATGCTGTGGTATATGTGAAGCAGCACCACCACCAAAATACAGTGCACTTACATGTCTCATGTTATTTATGATATTACTTTGGAATACAAAAAATAATAATAAATAAAATAATAATAATAAAAAAACAGTAAATTGGCTACTGATTGTATATCTGAAGCAAAAACTGACCGATTAAAATCTTGGCAGATTATGGGTTTGCACATCTAGTTTGAGTAGTGGCATCACAAGGGAGAAGCATGCTTAGTTAGTAATATGTTCATTTATTTCAATCCAACAAACAAAGCATGTTTACATATTTTGCATGTAAAACTAGATGTCTCCAAACCTGTGATAGGCAAGGTGCATGTACAAATCCACTGAAGTACTTAACTCACAATGTTGTGAATGCGTAAAATGTCTTTTACATTTCATAACACTGATCTTATTCTATTTCAGGTCGACCACAAGCTTGTTTGTTACAATGAGGGGCACAAGCACCAGGTCGAGGACTCGGATGTTCTGATAGAGAGATTAACGGAAGAGATTTTTGCGGATGCTCTGAAGAGTGTGCAGGAAGCCAGGAAGAGACAAAGACAGATAATCAGATCTAAGCATGAAAGTAAACCTATTGATTCTGTGAGTAACCCAATTCATGGCTCCATAAAATATTACATTAGCTGTGCATTGGTCAGAATTACGATTTGGTTTTTTTTTACTCACAAAACTGAATATTTTCTTCTCAGGGTTTTAGGAAAAGGGAAATAAGCAGCTTCACAACTAACAAGCCATGTCTCATAGATCAGTGGCATCAAGTGCATCATGAAACTCCCCCAAAAATACAGATCCAGCCTCATGAGCACAGCATCGTCTATAGATTGGTAGATGCTATAGTGGAGGCACTCTGTGGCCAAGCTGGTGATGGCGCGCTGGATGCTTGTGAAACACCGAGCTACTTAGTAGATGATAAAAGTCGCAAAGGCTACAGGCAGGTGAGTATTTTCTGGGAATAAGAATTGTTGTTAATATACAGTTTGTGTGTGCAGACTGCCATTCAAAGGGGAACTACACCCCTCTCTCACTTCAGGTCCTGTTCCAGTTAACATCGGATATATTACATGAGGTTTGTTCCAATATATTGGGAACAAGCAGTCCTGTCCGGAAAACAAAGGCGACGTCAGTCATCTCAGCCGTGCAAGCGGGACAAATTTCAGTCAGCTATTTAAAGGTAAGACCTGAAAGTAAATTAAATGATCTAGAACTCCTTGAATTATTAGAGTCGTATTATATACACGGGCAGTCAGAAAGAATAGCTCAAAGTTTTTCGGTATGTTACGGATGCTCTGAAGAGTGTGCAAGAAGCCAGGAAGAAACAAAGACAGATAATCAGATCTAAACATGAGAGTAAACCTATTGATTCTGTAAGTAACCCAACTCGTGGCTCCACAGAATATTACATTAACTGTGTAGTTACATATAACATATAAAAGTCACTGAAATATGAAAAACTAAGCAGGTTTATTAGTATTTTGTAAGTCCTTATTTAACCTTCATGACCTCCTATTATTTATTAGCAAAGTATATAGTACATCTCAATTATGCCAAGTTTGAAGACCCATTTTACGCCAAAGCGTAAATTAAAAGAGATTTCCAGCAATTTTGAGTCCTAGTGTTAGCTTGCCCAGCTAAAAAGAAATTTCATCAAATCATGATGATATGAACAAAATCATTCAGATGGTTTGGTTGTTCAAGGTGGCAGTGATAGGACCCAGATGTCTAAAGAATTGAATCCCTTTAAAAGCTCCCTCACATACATTGGAAAAGTTTTATAAGGTGTGGCAGCCCTTCGTTGACTATATAGAAAGAGATTCTTGTGACCAGATCGACAGACTTTTTGAATTTCACATGTATCCATATTTGTTGATTGTACATCAGGCTCATTACACTTTTTATTTTTTATGCTATATTAGCATAATTCTTTTAGGGTTTTTTTTTTTTGTAATTATTGTATGTATTTCTTTTAATTTATTCATTTTTCAATTTATTTATTTCTTGTTGTGTTTATGTCATGTTTAAAAGCAAACTAAATAAAATATACAAACTCCTTTACAGACTGTAATTACATGAAACTGGTTATGAATATGCTGACTGGTGCCCACTGTCCACAGTTCTGAGAAGCTTTCGCCCAAAATATTATTATTCGAAAATACCTTTATGGTGAAAAATGTACTTGTAAGAAATTGTAAGGCTAAATAGTCCACAAAGAAACTTATTTTTCCAGACTGCCACTAATTCTTTAGTATCAACATTATAAAAAGGTTCACTGGTAGTTTTAGTAAATAAACTGGCCACTTTTGTTGTAGACACCAGGACAGAAATCTAAATCAGTAAGTTTCTTTACCATTTCACAACAAACCACCCTAAGTGACTCTGAATACTGTTTTATGTTGTTTTATGTTTTATGAATTATGCTTTCATTTTTAAATCTGTGGAACTTCCCTTTAAGGCCGGCATTTGTGGTTTTGTAAGTAAATATGAGCAGTTGTATTTGACTGGTAGTGTATATTAGTGCAGAGCGTTTGTGAAGATTAATCCAAATAGAAGCTTTTTAGCAACACCACAATGTCTGTCCAAAGAAGCCTCCACTGTGAAAGCTCCTCACGAGGCTAATCTGTCATGCTTTTATAAATTTACACAGATATATTTTTTCTTGTCCAGATATTTTCCAACATAACTCCCAGTTCTCAATGAGATTTAAATCTAGTCATTCAAGCCAGAATTCCAGCAAGTAGAATTTTCTCCACCTCAAACTATTTAAATCATCTGGCGAGCAGTGTGGTCAGTTGCCTTGGCTTTAAATATCCAGGCATTTTTGTGGTTTTGCTCTTTTTGGTAAAACAGTGTCTAAAAATCAGTGTATGTTGTAAACACATATGAGCAGGTGTTCTTGACTGGGGTGTATATTAGTACAGATATATTTACCTATTTATGTATTTAATTTCCAATCATACCAGTCATTAGGATTAAGTAAGTTTCCAGTGTCAGAAAAAAGCTAAAAAAACATATTTTAACAGAATATTACACAAAAACAGCTGTAACTAAAGAATAATATCCATAATGATATCAAAGTGTTCTGAAATAAGTGTGTTCACTAACAGGGATGTGTTTCCGCACCTTCAAAGTATTCAATAATGTTCTGATATTCGGTTTCCTTTCCTCAGCTTGACAGCTACACATCCTTTCAGACCCGTAGTGTTAAGTTGTCTTCTCACAGTGGAAGGATGGACAGAAAAACCTGTGAATTTTTTCAGATCCTCTTTTTTCTGTACTGTTTATCTAATAGGAGGGGGCAGTTTAGGTGGTCAAGCAGGTATTACACATTTGTTTAATGTCCTCTCTGTAAATCATTTAAAAACGTATTTTCTGTGATTTTGTCTTTTCTTGTACAAGTGGATTATCTTATATTTAGTTTCCTCGCCTGAAGATTGGATAACCTTTACTTAATGGCTGTTTTGACTGGAAATTAAATAAACGAAGGCTAGTCTCTGATGTTTGCACAGTGCTGTATAAGTGCAAATATTTATTTTAATCTAGGCTGCGGTGAAAAAGGAAACCCAGAAACTGCTTAATCTGGAGCGCACAGATCAACAAATGACAGAGATGCTGCAAACACTGTGCAAATACTGGTACGCTAAGAGAGACCGAGTGGACTACATCCTGGTTTGTACCAAATATTTTCATGCTAGTATTTAGTAGTATTGATCTGTTATAGTTAATATTACCTTAAACTGTAAATGCGCATCTTTTCATTTTCCCCTTTGCAGATTCAGGAGCTTAACAGTGAAGAGAGGCAGTGGGTGGATTACAGCGCTGACCAGATCACTGTGAAAATACGACTGGCTGAGGAGATCTTCAAGCTACTTCTAGATGACACTATAGCAGTCCTTAACCACATATATATATCAGGCAACAAGTAGTACAGTTTTAGAACTCTTATCAAACCACCTTAATGAATAACCAACCTGTTTTTAAGACAATCTGTTTTGGTAAATCTTTCATTTGATTTACATAATTTTAACAATTTTACCAAGAATCTAAAATAAAAAATACGTGTTTGTAGACTGTGTGTTGTAATTGAATTTTGAAATGGGAGAATTTCCTGTCATGCGTATTTTAAGTTGACACTCCACAATGACATCTCAGCTATCCCAAATACGGTCGTATCCAGCTGTGGAAATTTTAGCTTTTTCTCATAAAGTAACAAAACCCAATGATACCTAAAACATGGGACAAGTGGAGCTCCTGGTCTTTACATGCCCCCTTGTATTACCACTTTTACACACCCATGGCTCATGGCAGCTACAAAATGTAGATGTATGTTATGAGAAATATATATATATATATATATATATATATATATATATATATATATATATATATATATATATATATATATATATATATATATATATATATGTATGTGTCGATGTAAAGTCAGAGACAATAAGCAGTTTTTGTTGTTCATCCTCTATTAGTGGTCACATGGGGTCCTATCCACAGGAGATAGTTTTGGTTGGTGACTATTCTCAGTCCAGCAGTGACATTGAGACACTCCAGCAGCACTGCTGTGTCTGATCAACTCATTCACTAATCACACACTAACACACCACCACCACATCAGTGTCACTGCAGTGCTTAGAATGATCCACCCAAATAATATCTGCTCTGTGATGGTCCACAGAAACAGGGTAAAAGGGGGCTAGGAAAGTATGCAGAGAAACAGATGGACTACAGTCTGTATTAGTAGAACTCAAAGTGTTTCTGTATTGTAGGTGGAGCTGATAAAATTAACAATGAGTGTAGGTTGTTATCATTGACAGGCACTGTACTTCTCTTTGATCTATAATAAAATGCTGAAGCCCCATAGTGAGTGGTGTAGCCAATCACCAAACAGTACAGATGATGTAATTTACATAAAAAAATTATACAGTGTAAATAGGAATTACAAACTAAATTTTAATGACTAACACGTAACTGCAAATAAGTCAGTTTATTTGCATTCAAATACAATTATGTCAGAGTAAAAGTTATTTTAAACATTGAAACATACTAGCAGAAATGCAAACACCTGTAACTGAGTAAATATTTGTTTTGACCAATTGACCAGTTGATTATACTTCTGATTAAACATGTGTTTTTTTCTTCTCTTAGCTGAGCTAGCTAAAATATATATATTGAAATACAGTGCATATTTATATTACAATATTCTGCTGTAATTTTTCTGTAATGTTCCTTTTGGAGAACCAATATAATCACTTATTAACGAATAGAAATTTGTATGTAATTTTTTATAAATGAAAAAAAATGCACCAAGAGCATAATTGAAACAACAATATATATATATATATATATATATATATATATATATATATATATATATATATATATATATATATATATATATATATAGAGAGAGAGAGAGAGAGAGAGAGAGAGAGAGAGAGAGAGAGAGAGAGAGAGAGAAATTTAATGTAAGTCAATGGAACCAATTTTTTGTGGAACATTTCTACTGATCCAATCATCTTGAAATTTTCAAAATGTGTAAACTGCATTTAAATCGTGTATAACAAAAAAAATCGAAAGAACGGAGATACATATACATACATTTATATAAATCATGTTTTCACTACTGCCACTAAAGCGTGTGTATCAGTGTTGTAGACACATCAAGGTTGCACCAATCAGACGCAGGTGAGAGGCGGGACCCATGCGCCGAATCAGCGCCGCTACGATGTGCTCGAAGGCCCTCTTGTTGTTTCCATAAGCGTAGCCAGCAGAGCCGGAGCGCAGAGGCTAATGGAGTTGGGACTGAGAACCTCAGGCTATATTACGTTTAATTCATTCCGAATGGCCGTGCCGTTTTATTTAAAACTGGTTATTTTAGCGGCCGTGTTTACGTATGGCCAAAGTACTCGGTTATATACTGAGGAAGACCCAGTAGTTATTTTAACCAGTGACAGTCTGAAGCAAACCTTGTTCAACTCCTCCACAGCCTGGCTGGTTCAGTTCTACTCGTCGTGGTGTGGACACTGTATCCAGTACTCACCCACATGGAAAGCACTGGCAGGCGATGTGAAAGGTAGGCGAGTGGACCTGTAGGTTCGTGGCTGGTTCATGTTTTCCTCCTTCTCTACTTCTGTTGCTAGCTAGCCATCAATGAATTTCCTTTTGCACGTAGCGGTTTTGGAATTGTGAGATCCACCTTAAATGCAGCAGCTCGTTACGTTATATCGTATTGCCTGTAGGGCCGACTACGTGTGGTTTCTTTATCATTTAAGGTGGAATTGGGAGTTTGAGGAAGAAGCTAACGTCGCGCAGCAGTTTGGGTGTATAAGCTAAGAGTCTAACTACCTGGCTGTAGGAAGACGTGGGACAAGGAAAACATTAATAACGCCAACACATTTATATAATCTGTTCAAATGTTTTTCTAATTTTACAGCGTTCTGGCTGCGTCCAAGACGGCACGCTGGCTGCAGTGCTAACGCTATAGTGTTTTCACTTGTACAGCCCGTATAGAATAGTAGTATGGACTCAGTCCGTGTCTTGTCGATCACGTGTTGAAGAATTTCACTGCAGTTGTGCTTCGTAGTGGACACGCCGACGTGTTTCGTCTCCTCCACACCTGTGAGCACGTACAGGCGATAAGACCTGGTTTGTTTGCACAGCTGGTGACATTTCCAAGATATAACATATGCTGATCCCAAGTCTAACAGTCCTGGATTATTCACATGTATTTTCAGTCTTTATTTTCTAAGGTGCTGTAAGGTTGTCCTCATCTGAACCAAAGGATTGCACTGAATCACAGTCTGACCAATGTGGGCAATAACAGTCCAAACATGGTACTAACATGTGCAGTGTCAGCTGTTTTATCAGCAACATTCATTCACTTTAATATATATATATATATATATATATATATATATATATATATATATATATATATATATATATATATATATATATATATATATATATGCAAATAGATTTATTACATGTGTACAACCTATTTTAGGCTTATGTTATGTGCTGATCATCTGTCTAATAGCTTTGGATCTATGACTGATATAGTGATTTAAATAAGGGCAGATTCTGTTAGTATATTTAGTCATTCTAAACTATGGCAATGAAAAGATCAATTCATTGCCGCATATATATCTTGGACTGTTGGAAATTGGAAATAGGAAATAGTTATAGGCTAACACAGATTTTCAGTCTGACAAAGAGCGCAAATGAAGCTCTGATACATAAGAGCTACTCTCTTGTAGAGAGTGATATATGACCAGACTTGTCCAGGAGAAAGGGTGTGCCATTAATATAGTACCTGTATTACTATCAGGAAAATATAAGGTAACACTCTTGTGTTGTATTCTGTCATGATTTTATGATATTTGTTTTCAAAAGTTTCAGCCTTTGTTTTTCAATAAATAACTGATTTGCTCCAGCAACATCTCTTCTAAATCCCAAAAACTGAATCATAATCTGATCTCCTGCAAATATAGTCCTATTTGTAAACCCCTGTGGAATTATTGATCGGTCAGCTGATGGCTATTGTGCTTCAGAGTTTCCCAGGGAACCAGAGTGAAGCGTGTGAATGTGACTTGCCCTCCAGGCACAAACCTCAGTGCTCCCTTTGTTTGCTAGTTTACCCAGTGATTACTGAGATGATCGCTTGGAGAAGAATGACTTCAATAAGCAGCTTGGAGAAAGCAGAGAGTGGAGAAAGCCCACCTTTGGACATGCTGAGGTCTGCTCAGTGCCCTCCATTGGATGAGTAATTGGATTAACAGCCTGACCCCCTCCGTGCTCATTAGACTGCTTTACAGGCCCGGGACTGTACTGATTAATGCAGAGTCGTACTGTGCCATGTGCCAGCGTAGTACTGTGTGAACAGACCAAGCTGATTTGCCCTTGGAAAGCGTCTTGTGTTGGGGGCAGCTGAGGGTAATGATGCTGAAAAGGTCTCCAGTTTAACACGTCTGGCCTAAAAGTGGATGAATCTATTAGCAACATGTCTCTCAGTCGATAAAAGTAAGTTACACCCTGAATGTATCGTCTGTCTGCTTCTTTGCAGATATTTTCGGCCTCGTGGGAGATTACTTCAAAAGTTAACGCAGCACATTTGACTCACAGGCGCATGCTTGTGACAGGAGGAAAGAATATTTTTTTTTTGAAGGGACAGTTTTTGTCCCGGCTGACTTGAGATTCAGGGACATTTTATACATAAATTGGGCCACTTTGCCAGATATACA
Source organism: Megaleporinus macrocephalus (assembly GCA_021613375.1). Taxonomy (NCBI): domain Eukaryota; kingdom Metazoa; phylum Chordata; class Actinopteri; order Characiformes; family Anostomidae; genus Megaleporinus; species Megaleporinus macrocephalus. The sequence goes on along the minus strand of CM038725.1, from coordinate 16,675,009 downwards.
GGGCCAGATTCCCAGTTCCAGAGAATTTCAACAGTAATTCTCTGTTGACACTAAAATCACTGAAATGGACTCCAAGGCTTGGCTTAATCTGTGTTTGGGAACCAGTATAATAACATTTAATAATAACTAGTATGGACAAAGTAATGTAATACTGATAACGAGGCCAAGCAAAATTGCGTATGTAACCGTGTTGTTAACATACATACATAAGAGCTTGCTTTTGTGTAAACTGAGCAACTAACTATAATATAATCATAATGATTTGACTATAAGGTAAAAGAACCGGTTGGCAAACATAATGATGGGCTGCTGAAAATATTTACCATTTATTACCAATGTTCCTGTACTATATGGCTGTGTAGTGGCAAGAACCCGCCGATGCAAATGTATCGTGATATAGGGGTCACGATTCAATATATCGTGATATACTGCGATATTGCAAGCTAAGTGATTTCTTGTATTTTTTTCAAATCCTACTATTAAAACACACCACTATATGTTTGAACAGGTTTGCTAACGCTTACAATAACATTGCGCCCTTGTGCTGCTTGTTAATGTTGGAGTGGAGCTGAAAATAGATTATAACACTGCCATTTAGTGGCCAGAGATTTAAACACAACACACAATGATTCACCGTCTGCCAGGAATCTGTGTATCCATACTGTGTTTTTGAGAATCGATAAGGTATCACTAAACATAATATCCCGATATTTGATATTTTCAATATTTTCTTACACCCCTACTGCGCAATATGGAAAAGTATGGAATTTGGTTTTAGTAGTTTCCAGGGTTGGATAAATATAGTAAAAAGAAAACACCGTGTGGAAAATATGTTTTCAGAGTATTGCCCTTAGTATGTTTTCTAAAATCTAAAATTCAGAATTTCTGAAATGTTTACCACTTTCACTTAGCGGTGAACAAGTTTGATGTCATCAAAGCAAGGCAAAATGCATGGCATGTCACTGAACGCCCCCTTCTACACAGGGCTACCTTAACGTCACAGCTCTGCTTCAAGTGCGTGATAGTTGTGCTGAATCTAGACATCTGCGCCCATTTTGGTTTGCAAGAAAATGTGGCAGTATCTCTTAGTCGCGTATATTCCTACCATCACAGATAATCATTGTGTTCTACATAATGTCATGTTTGCTATGATGTAAAATAAAATAAATATATATGGCAAAAACATGAAGAACGAGGAAATCAGAAAAAGTCTAGATTCTATGTAGAAAATATAAATTTTTATAATGTAAAATGTGTAGGAACTAGGGGTGTGTTTAAAAAATTGATTTTTCGATTCAAATCGATCTTCATTTAAATAATCCGATATCTATTTGTAAAAACCCGAGATCGATCTTTAAAATTAGCACAAGTGAAGGCGCCCCAGAACTTGAAAGCAGATGTCTGGCTACATTTTGGATTCAGAAACCATGATGGTATATAAACATATAAACACTAATGTTTTTAGTAATGCTAGGTTGAGTGTTCCTTGTACATTTACCACATTAGTTCTCTGAAAATCTCTTTTCATATTCAAACAAAACATATTATTGTAATTGAAATCCCTAAATGAATCAATATTGAATTGAATTGAATCAAATCGGAAATCAAACTGAATTGGGACCTTGTGAATCGGAATCAAATCTATCCAGGAAATCAGTGGCAATACCCAGCCCTAGTAGGAACCCAAGCTGAAGTTAAAATGGAAATACCCCTATGACCGGGAATATTTTGGCTCCTGAGAGTCGTCACTGTCCATACAACACTTAAGAACTAATTTTATGCACCTACGAACAAGAACAAAACAGTTGTCTGTCTTATTGCTGATCACCTTTTATGTTGTAGTTAAAGTGGTGTTGAAGTTGTATTGTCTTGAATACCACTTATTCCTTCCTTTCTATCTAGCAGATATCCAGATGTTGTCATGCGTAGTATTCAACGACGTTCCTCAGCTTGAATGATAAACCTGTCTATTTAAACAGGAACTCTCATTTATTGGAAATGGAAAAACAATAATTATAATAAAATTAAAATTTTATCCAAAGGCATCAGTCAAACAGTTGCTTGCAGAGTTAATCTAATCAGTTACATCCATAATAACAACTTAATCACAAGAATAACGTAATGTGTCCACTGTTTTTTTGGTGCGATAATGACATTCATTTATATGGATCATCTAAATTTGGAAGATCATTCGTAGTGATTTATTGCATGTACAGTTGTTTGAAGGGAAATCTTACCCCATACTTTCCAAGAGGCAAAATCTGTAGATATGATGGCAGTTTTGCCCTTTGCACCTCCTGGTGCTGGTCTGTGATATCACATTTAAGTAACAGGGAGTGTTGGAATGTAGCCTTTATGCATTTTTCAAGAACAGGAAAGAGAAGAAGAGCTGCATTTGGCCTTTAGAGCGACGCAGCCATGTGTACCGCTGAATAAGTCTGGCTTTGTTGGCACAAGCTGTCGGCTGGGTGGCTCGTGAGTGGCCGCCTACCAGCTGTTACCCTCACAATAGGGGTCGCATGACTGCATTGTCCCACTGACCCTGGCGTGCATTCCCCCACAAGACCAGAAACGCACTGAGACCCCTCCAGCAGGTGAAGAATAAACCCAAGGGGATTGGGAGGGGTGGGAGATTCTGGAAAATGATGATGCCCTCTGGCTACCCCCCCATCCCCCTTTCTTCAAAACCCAGGATTTCACACAAACCACCCACTGCCACTGTTCTTTCCCAAGGGTTCATCTCTCCACACCCCATCTGCTCCTTTTTACCTTTTTTTTTATTTGCATATTTTTTCTATGTGTTAAACCACATGTTGGTTCAGTGCTACTTTCTGTGTTTAAAGATGACACAGATGAAGTTGGAACATATAGACGAAACCCGTTATTACGGCTGGGTTCGTGCACACCAGATGCACTATGATTAAACACTATGATTAGCTTCAGTTTCTGCTGAGGCCTGTTCTTAAGAGGCAAGGAGGTGGCCTATACTTTGTCATGCAAAGATGCCTTTTAGTGAACTTGGGGGGGAAATGTCTGAAAGCAGTGATGCCCCTGGGAGGGCAAGAAAAGAAGGATTTTCAATGGTCTGACTAACCCGATCCCGAATCCTCTTGCACCGCAGACTGGTCCCAGGCCATCCGCATCGGAGTGCTGGACTGCGCACACGAGAAGAACTTTGACATATGTAAAGAGTTTAGCATCCACTTCTACCCCACGTTTCGGGTACGTTCCAACTCTTTAATAATTTACTGTGTTATTAAAATGAAACTTGCTGTGTTATGGTCTGTGTTGTATTAGGAAAAAATGAAACTACAAAACTGGGGCGTGTTTCCCAAAAGCCATGTAACAGAAAGCCTCTTGTGAACCGGAGTATTAGTTATCCTTCCAGATCTTATCAAGAACTGGTTTTGGCCTTTCTGCTTAGATAAGATAACATTACTTTTTAAAAACTGGCCTTAAACTTGGTGTTTTTCACATTTCATGGTGAATGGACTGAAATTTACCTAGAAATATAACTTTCTATTAGCTTTACGTTTAAAGTTAAGTAAGCTTTCCTTCTCCTGTAAGTGTCACACATAAGCAGTTTTGTTATGCTAGTGACTAAAACAGTCCCAGATACCATATTTGGGCTCTGGAGCTTTGAATAATCAACAGTGTATATTCAAAGAGGAACTGAGAACTTCATACAAGAAAATTTACATTCAGCGCCCGTGTTAAAAAGCACATCCGCGACTTCATCCGCTGTGAAATCCGAATCTCCAGACTAGCTGCTTTCCATGCAGAGGCCCTCGTAGCACGTTTCAGGTTCTTTTGTACAAAGACTTTTATATCAAAGAGTCTGAGTCTGGATGGATGGCTTCAGCTGGTAGCACTGGAGAGGCTGTTTTTTAGTCACAGTGTTTGCAAACACGATATTCTGACAACCCTACCTTTGGGTTTATTGATGGCCTACACTTAGAGAAAACCTCTGAATATCCAGATCCCAGAATTAAAAACCAATGAACAAATATCTGATCAGTTATTTTGATCCTGCTCAACTAATGACATTAGTTCTTGTCATAACATTGCCATGTACAACAATATGTGTATCTACATTTATTTTCAAAGTTTTACTTTTCTCCATCATTTTAAAACACCAGCTGAATATAGAAATGATATTTATAAAGAAAAATAAAGACAAGTTTAGTTGTTTTCATAATCTCTTTTCCTTAATTTTTAAAGCATTTGTTTTCTTTTTACTGTTACAATTCAATAATAGTAATGGTATTCCTTCTGTTTCTGTTCCTTCTGCAGTACTTCAAAGCACACGTCACTACATCTGATATCGGAAAGACATACAGAGGTGGGGCTGAATTTGGTTTCATATGAATGTTATTTTTAATATTGAATTTTTGTTCCTGTAATGAAACTCTTTGGTGGATGTTGGTGGTTGCCAGGTGCTGATCGAGAGCTTCAGACCGTTAGGCAGCTGATGGTAAACTTTCTTCAAAACCACACCAGGCAAGACTGGCCCGCTAGCTGCCCCCCCCTGGAACCTGCCAGGTTTGTTCGCGAGCACATTGAGCAAAACACAAAAATACTAAAATATTTATGAACAGTTCTACCCCTGTACTGCACTGACTTACGCTTGGGCAGTTAGGGGGTTTTGTGTCCCCTCCTCCTCCTCCTCCTCCTCCTGCTCCTTTCTTTTTTACTGCAGTTTTAACATTCAGCACATTACTTCAAACTACAGCAACAAAAAGAGACCGCCATCCATTATTGTTCCTCTCTGGGCTTTTCACAGGACCGAGGACATTCTGTCCTTGATGGGCCAGAAATCAGAGCACTATACTGCAGTTATCATAGAGGATAGTGACTCCTACGTAGGAAGAGAGGTATGGACAAAGCTCTTATTTTCTACCAACAGAAGACAGAATATAACTGGGGATCTTTTAGCATATGCTGAAAGGAGAAAACAGTAGGTTCATCCTATCTGGAGTGGATGGTATATAATATATAATACACTGCAGCACATCTTGTTGTGTTTTTGATGTTTCCTGTCACTTAGGTAATGCTGGACCTAATGCCGTATCAGGGTGTGGTAGTAAAGAGGGCCCTGAACTCAGAAAAGCTCCTCATGGAGAAGCTAGGCATCTCCACAGTCCCTACAGCCTACCTCTTCCACCCCAATGGAACACATGCGGTCATGGAAGTGTAAGTAATTCAGCTCCCTTCAGACTGCCTGTCCAGATTTATTTTAGCCCTGATGTCAGTGTGCTGACCATAAAAATAGTGTTCTATTACACCAGATGGAGCTTAACGATGATTTACATTGTGTTACAGTCTTTGTGTTGTGTGTATTAAACAAGCATTGATGTGTCTGTTTAAAGTAACAGTGTGCTTACACAGGTTTGTTTTGATTACCGCTGTCTCTGGAATTACTATGTAAATACATGCTTATTAAAATACATAAAATATGAGCTGGTACTGCATTGCATGCATATCTACATGACTATATAAGTGGCATTAATGAACATATAAAACATAGCGCAGCAACATTATTTGCTCTCACAGCAACAGAGTGTAAGAATTAGCTAAAAAAAATGGAGTACAGTATCCAAAGTTAGATTTTCATCCCTTCAAATCAGTATAGGAGTTGGTCCTCTGCCAGCGGAGGCTGCCATGTAGGTCCGTGACATTACTACAGAAGTCCAGGACAGACAAAGTGCACTTTTCTGTGCCCTTCACGATTTTTTGCTGATGCAGCTTGAATTTAGTGGTGCTATAGCTATAGCTGGTGGGAAGATGGTAGGAAGAAGAGGAATCCTTGTCGAAATGTCCTGCTGTAGCACATATTTAACAGTAGCTCCCTGCATAAAACTCCATTTAGGTCTGTATTAATATTTATAAATGTATTAATTTGCCAGATCCTTGTTCTTATCTTACTGTTCCACCTTAAATGGTACGGCTATTATTATAATGCCTCAAGCTCCAGAGTGTCACCATAATAAAAGGTTTGCTATGCATTACTAATGATATGTGCATGCTAGGTGGGACTGCTGGATGAGTAGAGTAACCAGAAGGTTACACAGGGCTCCTTTAAAAAAAAATTACATTTTAAATCGGTTGCCTATTAATGTATCAGGTAAAGTGCTACACTGAAAGTAAGAGGCAACTGGCTATTTATTCAAATGGGCCATACTTATTCAGTGAGATTTAGGGACATGTGCAGCAACACCATTCAAACATAGCGCGAGTGCATTCGCCTGCCTCGTATTGTGTACCTCATAAGATTGCAAAAGCAGGGAAAACTGTAAATTAGCCCATTTGTGTTCTATACAAAAATCTGATATTGGCCCATTCTGATCCCTAGATATCATAATAAATTATAATGTGCTGTTGATGAATATCATTAGTAGGTACGCTGAATAGCTGCATGTTACAAAAAACATGATTAGTCCTGTCAGTTTACTGCAGGATGGTTTATAAAACACTGATTAAAATCTATTGTGGTATTGTGATGTTATACTGTACTGTGTAGAAGGAACATGATATTTTTCCATGTCGCCCCCACCTTAAATATAGTGTGTGTGGTCTTGTCTAAGTAGGGTAATTCCTCTTGATGTGTTCACAGGCAGAAGAGGCTACGCTTTTTCTACTCCTCCTTCCTCAAACTGCTTCCTGGAGTGCATAGGAAACAGTCCACTTCAGTGCAGCAGCCTGTGCAGGCAGCCAATAAAAGCCAGGGCTCGAACGAGGTGTGGAAAGAGTTTGACAAGTAAGTGTAATTATTTTGTTGCGTTGGAGTTCATGTGATAAATGTAACTGTAGAATGACTGCGAGCATCTGAAAATACTTAAACTTGAATCATATTTGAGATGCATTATATACATTTTGAGGTATTTGAGAAACTAAGCAGATACATCTCTGGAAAATTCATGTAGTTAAAATTACACATCCTGGCTAAGCTCGTCTGAAATTGTTGAAACTGTTTGTCTTCCACTTATAGGTCTAAAGTGTATATGGTGGACCTGGAGTCTGGCTTGCATTACCTTTTGAGAGTGGAACTGGCAACGCACAAGACATTGGAGGGGGAAGAGCTGAAAACCTTCAAAGACTTTGTCACCGTAGTGGCAAAGGTAGACCTAGTAATGCCCAGATCTGAGGTCATTGTCCATCATGGGTTTAAATAGCCTCCTCATTGCTCCTTGTTCTTCTAATCGCAGCTGTTTCCTGGGCGGCAATCTGTGGTTAAGCTTTTGGAGACTCTGCTGGAATGGCTGGTTAGTTTACCGCTGGAGAAGATCCCGTACAATGCCATCCTGGATCTAGCCAACAACAATATGCGGGTGAGATGTGACCTCTTTATTTCACTGGTCCCCCAAAAAAAACATATTTTACAATGAATATTTACATGGGTCATATAATTGGGTTATAAATAGTAGGCTTTTAAAAGTATTTCTTTATGCAGGCTTTACACCAAACTTCTTTACACATCACAAACATGTCCAATGAAATGTTACACTCCCCTTATCACGATTGTGTTTTTTGTTTTTTAACGTTTTAATAAAACCATCCATTAGTTTTGGCTTATGCAAATGGTGACCCTTGTAACACTTGGACTCTTGGTCTGACCAGATAACAGAAAGCTTTGGTGATGAAAAATGAGGAGATGACGCATCAAGGACATGGAATAGGTGCTAGCCAGTGGCAGTATTCCAACTAGTTAGTTTATTAATCATATAAAACGAGGTCTCATTCCAAAGCCCAATGGTGGCCTTATTTATAAAAAAATAAATAATAATAATAAGAGAAAGGTCTGGCGGTCTTTGTAATGTTACACTACTGTCCACTGCTACGCTTCTAGACACACTACTTGAGCGCCTGTGTACCTTTACTGGCCATTACACCCTGAAAGATCTATCAAAAATCATAGCCTGTGACAAAACTCTCTGTTATGTCTGTAGATGTGAGAGGAGGCCAGACTTTTTAGTGTATGGTTAGTGCTGCTGTTACACAGTCAGTTTAGCTATAGACGCCCATATTAGGATCTCTGGATCTAACCAGATTTCTCCATTAGCCAAAATGATTTATTGTACAGGCATTTAGAGTCTGAGAGTTTAGTTAGAGACTGCTGCACACAGTGAACAGACATTATAAGACTGACAGCCTCACCAAAGTACCCCAAAAAGCAGCAATCTTTGTTAACTGTGGTAGTACAGTTGCTTTGGCTCTAGCAAACTACAGCTTGTGATGTTCTATAACAGTGCTAAAGTTTAATAGCAAACTTGTATGCGTACAGTATTACTTCAGTACGAGTGTTAGGCTGCTTGTAGCATTATTCGTATGTCAGTATATTCCTTAATGACCTCATAATTCAGAGGTTCCAGTGACGTTTGGAGAAAATAGTATGAGCTTGCGTACTACAGTGCACAGTAGCTGCAAATTTGGAACCCACCTGTAGACAATATAGACATAACACTGACCATAGAATGATGCCAGACTAGAAGTCCATTGCAAATAATAAAAAAAAAGAACTTTCCTTTCCAGTAGAGCATTTTGTTAAAACAAGTGTTCCCAAACATTGGATTTGCTGCATAGGCTGTCGGAAAGCTTTGAATAGAATTTGAACAGGCGTGAATGATGTAGCATAAAATCTTTCTGGAATCTTTTCAGTTCTTGAAAATTTGTCTACTTTTGACTTATTGTGATGTTAAAGTACGTAGTATTTTTATTTAGCCAGCGGTTTTGCTGGAAAAGCACTTGGAAGTGGTTTTGTAACTGTTGCGCTGTACTGTTTTGTGTCAGATCTCCGGGCTGTACCTGAGTGAGCGTGTGCAGTGGGTGGGCTGCCAGGGCAGCAGCGTGGCTCTGAGAGGATATCCCTGCTCCCTCTGGACCCTATTCCACGTGCTCACCGTGCAAGCTGCCAGCCGGCCAGACGCGCTCGCCAACACCGGTACCAACAGCCAAATGCTTTCAGCCTTTTCTCCAACAAGTGGCTAGAAAAACCTGTGTTTTTTACATTAAGCAGTCAAATTTGATCTGAATTGCAGGAGGGGGAGCAGCTGGTTTGTAAATGCTTAGAGAAGGACGTGTGCATTTCTTGGTTTTGGGTTGAAACCGCATAATTGCAAATCCACCTCTTTATGATATCAGGAAATACTGGTCTGTTCTTTCTCATCCATAGTAATTTACTAACTCTGTGGCCCGGTCTGCATTTAAAGGGAACTTTAAAGTATGGTTCTGTGATTGCATTAAGCCAAAGTTCTAATTTCCCGCTTGGTGAACCTTCCCCCTTTCTCTTAGCGCTGGAGGATGATCCATTGGCAGTGCTTCAAACAATGCGCCGCTACATAGGAACGTTTTTTGGCTGCCGCGAGTGTGGCAAGCACTTTGAGGCGATGGCACAGGAGTCCATGAGCCAGGTGAAGTCTCTGGATGAGGCAGTGCTTTGGCTGTGGAGGAGGCATAACCAGGTTAATGCAAGACTTGCAGGTATGGGTGCAGTTTGCTGTAATCTGTTGTATGTTTAGAAAAGTATTTGCAACATTTAAGTCTTTTTTTATTAGCCATTATCAGATTATGATATTGCTCTTCGTTTTATGATGAATCAAGTTACCTAGCTATTCTTTTGATGCCTATTTTTTTTAAAGCCAAACAATAAAATGGCCTGAACTGAAAAATGGGTTTAAAAAATAGTAGTTGTTTACATCCACTTTAAATACTCACATTTGAATCATTTAAAACCTGTAAAAGTGAAGGGACGGGTTGACTTGGAGGTGTCAGTAGGTTGCAAGATAAATCCTCACCACTAGAGATTTTACATCGTTCCTTTAATTTAACTTTAAATGTATGTATTTAAAAAAATGTAAACGTGAATTTTTAAGGTTGTGGGTCACCATGAATTGTGACCGCTCTAATTCTAATAATACTACTAATAATAATTCTAATAATAGGCTATTTGAAGTTTGTGGTGCTGTTACAAAAGTTGAATTTATTGGGTTCTTTTTCTGCTTAGGCTCAATGAGTGAAGACCCCATGTTTCCTAAAACGCAGTGGCCTACACCCGACCTGTGTCCTACATGCCACGAAGAGCAGGAAGGGCTTCATGTGTGGAATGAAGACATGGTGCTTGCCTTTCTCAAACAGCACTACGGTGCTGCCAACATTTCCCCGAAATACACCAGTGATAGGCATCCAGATCCAGGCCCTCCCGCTCCTAACAAAGCCTTGGGTGCCACCCCGTCCAACGTTCACCTGAAAGGACTGAAGCCATCTGCTGAAAGCCTTCCCAAACACCAGAAGCAAACTGACCTCAATGGGGCTGGTGACGGCGGCTCCGGCGTCCAAAAGGATCTGGGGCCCGGCGTCTCGTTCCTGGGGCTGGGCTTCTCCAGCGTGGACATGAGCCTCTGTGTACTGCTCTACGCCTTCTCCTGCGTGTTCCTCATGCTCATGTTCTTCTTCTTCCGCGTCCGCTCCAAGAGGTGGAAGATCAAAAACCACCGGCCTTTCGTATAGCAGACAAACTCTCTTCAGAGACCTGACTGTAATATAGAAACCTGCCAGAGTTTGAAGGAAACGTTTAATTTATTTGTTCACTGTATGTGCTGTTTCGTGATGTTTGCTGTGAAGAGATGATCTCCTGATGCCAAAACTTGATTTATGACCGACTCGATGAAACTCAGCACCGTGTTTCAGGCCTCGTCGTAAGGTCAAAGGCTTGCAAGTCGAGGTTTTTCTCTTGTACCACAAGTAAGAGGGGATGTTTGAAAGATTCGATATCTGATTAATATTTTATTAAACAAAAACACAAACTTCTGACTACTAAGGTCAAAGAGGTCTATTTTTATGGAAATACTATGTATGACGATTATTTATAGAGCTTTTTTAATGAAGCCGAGTGTGCTGTCAGAGTGACACTGATCCCATGTTTGTATACACAACTTTACCCCATCAAATAAAGGGTGCCAGCATAGCTGTTAACCCTTAAATCACTGCCTTTCAATGCCCTGCAGTCACACTAGGAAAGGAGAAACGAAGGTTTTGTTTATGATTTATCTCTTGGACAGTTACGATGGCCTACTCACGCCATTGGCCTCTTGGTTACAGTCATGCGCCAGAGCACTGGGCCTTCCAGTAGACATGAGTATAATGTGAGAACGTTTTGTTGTTTTGTTTAGTTTTTAATTGGTATTGCAGCTTGTGTGGTTTAGTCACATTGTGTCCTTGCATTAATCGTTAGTTCCTCAGGCGCTCACGGTTGAAGCATTTTTTTGAACAGTGACACAGTTCACTGTGATTGATTTTGGTTTCTGTGCCCTAATGTTTCCCATCAGGGCATTTAGAGACATCATTGCTTGTGGCGTTTAACATATTTTTCTAGCTCTGTCACAGCTACTGTGCAGCTCCGAGTACAGAGATAATCTTGTAAAATGTTGATATATGAAATGATATGCCGTTTCACTGAGAGCACACTTTAAATTATTGATATGGTAATGGACTGTCCCTTAATGCATCTCGTAAGGATTCGTTTTTTCTTTTGAAACGACGGGTAAACTAGATTTGAGATGGGATTTGAGTTTTTCGTTTTGTTTAATTTATTTGATTTAGGAATGTGCTTTCACTATGACTTTGTGTGGTAATACCAGCTCATAAACTTTCCTTTTAATGTGTTCAGTGAATCCAGGATTCCAAGCCATTTACCTGAAATTCACAACATCTGTGCACACTATGAAGAATATTCCTTTTGTATTGGGGAAAGATACTGGAAGTCTTGAGTTTATTCTTAAATTCCAGCCATTTATTTTTCATGTTTGTATAATTCAGTCATTTAGAGCAGTAGGCTGATGTGAAATGCTCGGTTCTGGAGAGTCCCAGTGGTGGGGAAGAGTGTCTGAAGAGCTTAAGGCCTCCACAAGAAGTTATTACGTGAACTGGATTTATATACGTTTGCTGACGCTCTGATTTGTGATAGTTTTGATGTTTGTCCTTCAGGTTTTGAGAAGCCTAAAAAGTCACCATATGACGAAATACTCTTTTTCCAGATTTCCTATTTTACTAGTGATACATATCCTTGCTGACAGAGCAAAACCTTGTAATCTCTAAAATGCTGACTTTACAGGACAAAGAAAAAGCATGCCTCATTTTCCATGTTTGTCAACAGAACCAGACTTTATTCAGTAATTCTGGGACATTTTCTTTTTGGTTTAATCATCAAGATCTTCTCACATAATACATAAGGCAACAGGTTCTTTCAAATTTTGTTAAAACTAACATGGAGGTTTTCTTCCAACAGCAGCCAAATAAGAGCTCACATTATGGTTTAGAGGTTGATTTTGATAGTGAACTGCCTTTGAGATCACGACCCTGGTTCCCCTCACCACCACTGCAAAGAAACTCTGAGTCAGCACGTTTTAACAGTCGACCATTTCACATCAGACTGCTCTGAAAGTTTACATCTCAGTGATTGTAATTCAGACCGGTTGAGGAATCGATGGAATTTCTCTTTAATACTACGAGCAGCATTCAACATGCTTTCATATATCGCCACTGACCAAAGGAGAAAGAGTTCTTTGGACAGAGACTGTATTTATCAGCATTAAATGTGAACTAATTTTGTTTACCTTGTTTGTTTTCTATTTTTTTTCCTGCTGCTGTTGAAGCAGTTTTGTGATAAAGTGTTCTCATTTTGATAAATAAGCCTTATTAATTCCTGCTTTTGTGTTGGGTGGTAGGGCGGGGAACTAGAATGCTCATAACGGCACAGAGAAGTGGCCTTTTCAGCTGCTCCAAAATGACATTGTGTGCTTTTTTTTAGTTTTCCAATGGTTTATGGACAGAATATTTTTATGTGAAGAGTATTTTCTGGGCTCATGTGTACATACGTAGTTGGTCTCGATAAACTGTCTTTTTTTTTTTTTGTATGACCAATAATGTATCTTGTCTTTGAAAATAAAAATTGTACATTGACCTTGAATCTGTAGCAAAATAGTGTGTGTGTTTTTTTTTATTATTATTATTTGTTTGTTTATTTTTCTTGGGCTTCGAAAAGTGTTCCAGTGCCTGTAAGGAAGCAGCCCAATAATAATTCCCCCCTCAAACGCTGTTCTCAGGACGTTTCACTGCGGCAAGGCTGCGTCTGTCCTCCAGCGGGCAGTGTGGAGCCTCCTCCTCTCCTCCACAGCCCAGACTGCAGTCTCTCCTCTCTAGGGACGTCATACATGTGACCATGCAATTCCTCCATTTACTGCTCGCATCCCAGCTGTCAGCCTAACAGATGTTGATTCCAGCGTTCTTGTTTCAGGGATAAAATAATGCACCAGTGTTCTGCACTTTGGGCTATAGATTTGCCTCAAAGCAAGAGTTATTGATTTCGGATCTTGGAAAAGTTCTCAGAAATAACAGAAAGTGAACATCGGACTGAACTGGGTGTGTATGAAAAGTTTCTGGTGTCTAGCTTTTGTTGAAACTTCAGCTGACACAGTTTCACAGTTTTTTTTTACCTCTCTCTCTCAAAAGACCAGACAGTCGGGTGAGCTCAGCTTCTGCAGTATTTACAAGGGCGTATGTCTGACATACATTATTTATATATTCAAATTTCTTCCCTCTAATATCGGACGGCAGAGTATTCCTGACGTTTTTACGTTTCTTCTTAAATAGTGCTGACTCATGCTCTATCGGCATCTTAACCTTAAAAGGCAATGAGTCAAAGGCAGAGCCCCAGTGCCCCCCCCCCCATCTCCTGTGCTGAGTGATGCTGCTTTACCACCCTAGTGCTCCATATAGCCTCCCTCTCACTGCAGTGCTTCGCCTGTGCGCCTCACGAATCATGACAAACTCACATAAACGCCCTGCTAAAAGCCTAAAAGCCTGCTGTCTGCGATTTTGTATATAGACGTGACGGCAGAAGCAGGTTGGAGGCTGAGTCTGCCTGTGTTTTTCTTTCTTTTTCTTTTTTTTTTCCTCCCCTCCTGTCTGGCTGTTATCTGTCTGATGCCGTGTTGGCACATCTGATTGGGTATGCAGACTGTACTGAGCATGCCAGCCTGTGACAGGGACTGCATTGCAGCGTTGCTCTCTCCTGGCACACTCCATTTGTCTGCCCTTAATGTAAATAATCCTGCCGAGCATGGCAGAGAGTGAGAGAAGAGGGGGAAAAGAGAGAGAGGGAGAGAGAGAGAGAGCTCCTGATGGATTATGTGACTGCGCCTGTTTCGGTCTCGCCGAGGAGGTTGACATGAGGTGAATTCGCTCATTTCTCCCCCCACCTCTTTCTCTCTCCCCCCCCCACCCCTCATCTTTTCTTTTTTGATGCTCTAATAAAAGTGAGCCATTGCTGTGCCTCTGCCTGTCTTTTGTCTCTATCGCACATGCATGCGTTTAACTCTGCAGGGCAATTATCCGCATCAGGCTCTCTCTCTCTCTCTCTCACACACACTCTGTTCTTTCTTGCTCTCTCTCCCTCTCTCTCTCTCCCCCTCTCTCTCCATGTGTCCTTAAATGACTTTCTCTCAGTCTCCCTCCCTCTCCCCCCTCTCCCCCGTCTCTGTGTCTGTGCCTATAGCCTCTCTCTCCCTCTCTGTGACATACAGTAGATGGTGCATCGATTGCACACAGACGCTCGCTTTCCCCTCTCTCGCTAGGAAGTCCTGTGCAGGGAGGAGAGGACGGATTGAGACACATCTCTCTCTCTCTCTCTCTCTCTCCCACACACTCTTTCTCACTCTCTCTTTCTCGCTCTCCTTCGTTCTGCCAAGCTAATGTGAGGAAGCTGTCTGCCTTCTCTCTCCCGTCTCGGAGGATTCTGCTGTAGAGGTCAGGTAGTGGGGTGGTGGGACAGGGGAGGGAGGGCAGGGTTGGTGGGTCAGTTTGCAGCTTCTTCTTCTCTTTCTGCCAAGCTTAGCAAGTCAGAGTTACCAAACATGTAGACTGTGCTAATGCTAGAGGAGGGGAGGAGGGGGGAGTGTTTGGTAGGGGAGCTGCTGCTGTTCAGCATTTCTCCTCCAGGTTCCTTTCCTTTCTTTTCCCTGTTACTCTCCGTGCTTCTGAGAGCTAACGTTCTTACTTTTGGGGAATGGGGTCAGTTCCTGTCTTCTCTTTCTGGGAACTTTTTCCTTCTCACGCTTTCCTCCTTTGCATTGATGTTCTTTCTGTGTGGACCCTCCTCTTGCAGATGCCCACCGGGAAAGTCCTCTCTCTACGTCTTGTGGACATCTGAAGCCAACGTGATGTCTCAGCTCCTGCACATGGAGATCCCCAACTTTGGCAGCGCCGTGCTGGACAGCCTGAACGAGCAGCGGCTGCTGGGCCAGCACTGCGACGTGGCCATCATGGTCAACGGTCAGGCCTTCAAGGCCCACCGGGCCGTGCTGGCCGCCAGCAGCCTCTACTTCCGCGACCTCTTCAGCGACAGCAGCCAGGCCCTGTTCGAGCTGCCCTCGTCTGTGGCGCCGTCCTGCTTCCAGCAGATCCTGTCCTTCTGCTACACAGGCCGGATGACAGTGACAGCCAGCGACCAGCTGATGGTTATGTACACGGCGGGCTACCTGCAGATCCAAAACATTGTGGAGCGCGGCATGGACCTGATGTTCAAGGCCAACGCTCCGTTCTGCGACTCGCAGACGTCTGCGGCGGACGATCCCCCCAGCCCGAACAACAACAACAACAACTCCGCTCTGTTGCTAGGCGACCAGCCCACGGCCGTCTGCAAAATCAAGGAGGAAAAGCTGGAGACCCCCGTGTGCGCTCAGAGTGGGGAGCTCAAGCAACCCGAGGACGACACCAAGGGACTCAGGAGCAGGTCTTCCAGGGGCAGCACGCTTTTCTACACAAGCGGGGCAGGAAACGGGACCCTGAGCGTGGTCCACCCCTACGAGCACTCGTCCAGAGACCACTCCAGCCCTGGGGCGTCCAGCCTTCCCACCACCGATAGCCCTACGTCCCATCAGAACGAGGAGGAGGACTTTGAAGATGACTCATACGACAACCTCACCAGCGGGAAGATCTACAGCGTCTCGGCCGGGCTCTATGGCAGTAAATGTCATTGTGAATCAAGTCCTAAAATAGACTTGTCTGAGCGTGTGGGATTAAAGACACCCCTGACTTTTTTTTGTGTATGTGTCTCTCCTCTCCTCCTAGTGCACGAGAAGATGGAGGTGTCCTCCCTGCCTCCGTCTCTGGAGAGCCGTTTCTGTGTGCTGCTCGGAGGGGACAGGGAAGCTTTGCCTGCCGGACTTATCAGCCAGATCGGCTACCGCTGCCACCCAGCGCTCTACACAGAGGGAGATCCAGGAGAAAGACTAGAGCTTATTGCAGGTAAGGCCTTTCTTCTCCAGAGCCCCCCTATATGAGAAAGAGCTGAGTAGGCTGGCATGCTTCATGATGATTTGCTTAAAGAGCTGGAGCCTTATTGTTTCTCTGTTGTTGGTGTTGTGAAAGGATCTGGTGTGTTTATGACACGTGGGCAGCTGATGAATTGCCACTTGTGTGCCGGGGTCAAGCACAAAGTCCTGCTCCGGCGCCTGCTTGCTGCGTTTTTTGACAGGTCTGTAGAGTAATAGTTCCTACGTGTGAATGACGCAGGCTTGTTATTTGATTAGATGAACACCTTTGAAAATGCTTTCAGACGTTCATTATAGATTTTGTGCTGACAGTATCTGCAAACTGGACTTTCAAAGAAACAGTGTGGTGTATGGGATGAATGCTGCTGTTGTGGAAATATTTAGTGCTTGTGCCCCCCTGTGGCTGACTGTGGTATCACGACTGCAGGAACACACTGGCAGACAGCTGTGGGACAGGCATCCGCTCCTCCAACTGTGATCCGAATCGCAAACCACTGGACAGCCGCATACTGAACACAGTGAAACGTGAGTCAGCAATAGTCTTCCATAAATCTAGTAACTGCACAGGAAAGCTGCTTTTTTTAATAGTACTTGCACTTTTTCTGGATAATTAATGATTCACACTGTAGGTTAACTGCTGCAAGTTCTGCTAACTGCTGCAAGTTCTTGCATGTTTCATTTTGATTCAGCTGCCTTTCCTCTCTCGTTTCTATCCACCTCTCCAGTCTACTGTCAGAACTTCGCCCCCAACTTCAAGGAGAGTGAAATGAATGTGATCGCCGCAGATATGTGCACCAACGCCCGCAGGGTCCGTAAGCGCTGGCTGCCCAAAATCAAGTCCATGCTCCCTGAGGCTATTGAGGCATACCGGGGCTCTGTGGTGCTGGGCCAGGTGGACGGAGTGGCCCAGCCAAGCCCTTCCTTTCCCTTTGAGTCTGACTTCAAACACCTGGCCCAGTCGAACCTGACTTTGGAGCAGCACCTCTACGCAGACTGCAGAGAGACACTGAGAAACGGTCACTTCCCCGGAGCTGCCATAGAGGATAGAGCCGGTGTGGAAGCAGGTAAAGCTGCTGACTCGCTGCGAGCACGAGCTGGGGACAACCCAGAGGATGTGGCAGCGAGGCATGCAGAGGGCTCAGAGAGAGCAGGAACTGTCCTCACCCTCAACCCGGCCAGCAAGAGAACGGACGGGGACGGAGCGGGCAGTAGCCCCAAAAGCCAGCCAGAAGAACACAGTGGAGAGAGACCCCTGGTAGAAGACCAGTGAGTCAGGCCACTCTAATCCGGTCTGCTCTTCGATCGAACAGGACCACTACCACTAATTCCAAGGATTACGCCACCTAAGTATCAATACCATGTCAAACGCTGCACGACCTGAGGAGGCGGGGAGGGGACATGGACATGCAATAGACTCCCTGGATATATCAAAAGGCCTTCAATGCCAAATACACCAAATCTGCATAAAGCCGTAAGAGATAAAGCGGTCATTTATCATAAGTAATATTCTCTTTCTCTTACATACAGACACAAACAAACACATATACTACTACATGCACATGCTAACATCCTACAGGCTGGGTTGTTATGGATGTGATGCTCAGCATTTTACTGACTAATCTTCCACAGAGTTACACAGACCATACAAATGGTTCATGGAACCGTGCATGGCAAGGATAAAAAGAAAAGAAAAGAAAAAAAAACAAGCAAAAGACAATGCACCTGTTCATTAACATATACATGCTTCAGATATCAAAGCTATACTGCTGGATTTGGACTATAACAGGAGGAGAGCAAAGAGCTGCTTTAGCAAAAAAGAGCTGACTATGGGACTGCTGACGTGAACACAGAGTAGGAAGCAGAACAGAGAACAACAGTCCTCTGGAGAGAGAAATGCTGGACTCTCACTTTCTCCTCCCATGCTCTTTTTTCTTTTTTTTTTTTCTTCTCTATTTGCTCGGGCTCAAGCTGCTGTATAGTACATGCTTGCCTGATTTTTGCATATCAGCTGGTCTGGAAAAATTGAAATACTGATGGTTTTAGAAGTGAAATAAAGGAAAGCAATATTTTGAGGGACATGTTGGTCTTGCTCCTTATATGTCAGAACATTATGATCCCAGCAAAAAGTAATATAGGATAGGCCAGCATGTTTAGAATGCATTAACTGGTGGGAGGTCCAACTCTCATCAACTTCTCTTATGTGACAAAGGTTTATCTATGCGCATCTTTCCACTTATATGCCATCTTTATGGACACAGTGCTGGCTTCATTTCTGGGCTCTGTATGGGTAAGTGTGTCTCCTCAACTCTTGGTCTGCAAAGAGAGAAAAATCTTGCTTGAAAAACAATCTATGACTGTCTACATTCTATAAATCGATCTGCCAACAATCTAGTATGGCAGTTGTTCTTATATGTCAGGAAAATGTATACGCATGATGATTACCTTAAATATCTGAATGGTAAACAAGTTGGTTTACGGTGCAAAGTACTGGCATTGTGTTGATTTTGATCTAGCTCATCCTGGTCCATCAGCTTCTCTTGGAGAAATGGCTCTGGCATGTTTATTGGCATGTCAGGAAAGTCGAAATCACGAACAGCTCGACTCTTTTCACAGTTTTTCAGGTGCTCATTCTCCAGCCGAAAGAGGTTCCACATAGAACGCCTGCAAAAGAAGTAAAATGAAATCAAATGTACCAAGGTTTCTTTTTATGAGGAACTGCATTGCGAGTAAATAAAACTAAATGCAATGGAACAGGCAGAAATCTTCCACTTACAGCAATGTCAGATTTGCTCAGAGCATCTTTATTAAGAATCAATACGCTCTTAGTGGCTTGGCAGTTTTTTCACTTAAGAAAGGTATATCTAACCTGAGGACCTCCAGTGGAGTCAGTACAGCACTAGCAGTAGAAGCAGCAGCTGAATCCTTCATCTGAGCCAGGAGGATATTTATAGCCCAGGAGATCCGCAGTAGCACATCTGCTAACATGGCTGCATAGTAGTACACCTGGAAGAGACCTAAGTGTTCGAATCTAAAATAATCTGCATACGTTGCTGAAGTAGAACAGGACAATAAAACACAAAGGGGCAGGGGTGAAACTGGATATTATGCAATGAACATCAGTGGATTATGCCTTTCTATTTTATTTTAGCTCCTGCTCTTCTATATACAGATAAATACGTAGGCCGGGCGCAGATTAAGCCTAAACCTGGACTAAAGGGAATTTCACCACTGGCACTGAAATTATATCCAAGACAATAAACAACAGGAAACATAACTGCAGATATTTTTTCAAAAGTATTTGTCAAATGTAATATAAACTGTGACATGTTCTGTAAGTTATTTGCTTAAAAAACACCAATTTTACAGTAAATACAAATAATATTTATAAATAGTGATAAATACTGGCAGTAATAAATAGTGATGTTAAGCATGTCAATGTGTTCGTTTAACCACTTCCAAAATTCTCCTTGTGAAGCCCCAAGATATTTGGAAAATACTTTAAAGGAGCAATTTGTAAGATTGTTTGTTTAAAACATATATTCAAAAATGAACTTCATTTAACAACAGAATATGATGAAATAGCTGTTTTGATGGTATGTCAGAAGTCTATATATTGTACTGCAAAGATAAGTTAACCAGCTAGCCTGTCCTGTCTAATTATACCACTTTGTGCCTCACGAGGCTATAGTGAGTCAGTGTAGTGTCATGTTGAGTAAGTCCATCATAAGAGGATGAAGAATTAGCACTGCCTCAACAACATGTTCTAACCTATTGTAGAAGGTCCCGTTCCCAATTAGATCATTTACGGACAGACAGACAAGGAAAGGATAAGTAAAGGCAACAAAGGTTGAAGCTCTTCACAAATGGCCGATATGACGAAAGCAGCCTACTCTCGCCAAGAATCCACATTCAACAGCAAACAATAGTTTTATAAGCAAGCAAAACAAGAGTTAACATTGGTGTTGCTTTCCACCACTGGAGACGTTCTCGGTGAGTAAAAGAATGAAGTTTGCTGAACTTTTTTCTTCTATAATGGTAAGAACTGGAAAGGGAGGAAGAGTGATTGTGCATTTTGTGGCACATGTTGCCCCCTATTGTTTGAAGTATGAATTTGACAGACTGCACCATCTTACAAATAAAACCACGTTACACTTATTCCTAATAAGGTTAGTTATGTACATGTACATATTTTCAATGTAATACACGTCCAGGAAACTGGCCTTGCATTCTGTTTTGTTCTGGTTCAGAACCTATACTGCCTTTTTCATTCACACGTCTCATTTTTAAGCTTTGGGATTTAATTTGAGGAGAAACAGCTCCCAAAAAGAGAAAAGTAGCCACTAACAAGTTTTGCTTATTATGTCACTACATGCAGCAGGTCCTAAAACACAGTACAGTGACATTGTTTTATTCTCACACAAATTGTTGTTGTCTGCCAGGATTTTACTTCTATTTGGGTCAATATTTCCACAAAGTAACACTTTTACTTGTGTGTAGGTTTAGACTACTTCACCCATTTATATTCTACTGGATGCCTTGAATTTCCCTCTGGGATCAATAAAGTATCTATATATATATATATATATATATATATATATATATATATATATATATATATATATATATATATATATATATATATATATGCAGAAATATAAAACACTGATTATGGACATAATTTACCTCTCTTGAGTAGACAAGCTCTTCTTTCAGGAGGCCATTCCCTTGTAACAGTCCCCAGTCCATCCTTAGGTCCCAGCTAATGGTCACTAACACACTCAAACAGGTAGCCACAGCCCATAGATACAGATACACGTTCACCTCCACGGCCAGAGCAGCTCTCTCTGAACACACGGAGAACATACTCATCAACCTGTACATTGCAGATCAGAATAAAGTTCTAATAAAAGTCACCATTATAACAACAAACACTGACAGCCCAATGTTGGCCCACACTTTAATTTCCCACTCTCATAACTTTATAGCTACATATCACTTTCACATAAGTAAACATATACTTAATTGTAGTTAATACATAACAATATGCATGGACCTGCAGGGTTATAGATTGCGGGAGCTTCTCCCATCGCTTACAGGCCGCCAGTTCATCTGACTGCATGGACCGTGTGAGGAAACCGAAGCACCCAGAGAAAACTTTCACAGACACAGTGAGAACAGGCAAACTCCAAGAAAGAACCCTGGCCACCCGGGAGAATCGAAACCAGGCCCTTCTTGCTTTAAGGCAGTGACTGAATCTCATGACGAACTTCTTCCACACTGTGTTTAGCTCCACATAAAACTCTACCCACAGCAACTTTGACTTGATTAAGATGAGGAGGTATGCAACACGTATACTACATTAATATTTCTATATCTTGGAGCTACAGCTGTAATAAAAATATTGGGTTTTCTGTGAGAACATATACACGAGTGTTTGAGGGTTTTAATTTGTCCTAACAACATTTTTTTTAAATTGTTTATAAACATTTCTGGTTATTTTGGTTATTTATTTTGAATACAATAGTGCTAATAGCAGGGCTGGACTGGGACAAAAAATCGGCCCTGGCATTTTTGGCTTAGACCAGCCCGTCATAATTAGCGGAGCACAGCCGACCAGTAATTTATATATGTGTTCCGCAAAGGAATGTATTTTACTATTATTATATAATAATTATCAAATAATAACAGCATCATATTAAAAAGAAATTTACAGTGAATCATTACTTTAGAAGCCTATCAAATAACCATTGTGGAAAGCAAATAAGTAAATTTACACATAATATCTAGCACTTTTGTCTACTCATATGTATTTACTGAATTTTCCTGATATAGCAGCTCAATTCTAATTCATCAGGTTAAAAAGTGCTCCCTCCTGTAAAAAGCTATAACATGCATTTGGATCAGGCTAAAAACAGACAGGGCTGCTTTGTGAACTCATGCAACACATCAGCATTTGACACTGTCTTACTGTGGGCATACCTTTTGCTAATAATACTTTTATACATTTATTTTAGTAAAGCTTAAACTGCAAAGCTTTTACTTATCATTTAGCAGTTTTAAGATCTGTTATCTCACTTGTTTGAGTGTTTTTAAAACATGTTGAACTGCAGCTTAGAGGCTACAAATTCAAACTACTATGCAGCTTTTCAACACACCTTTAGCCTAATTATCTAAATGCTATGATGTAGCCTAAAATGAACACTTACTGCTAATCCAACACTTCCCAGCCTTGGCCGTTTACTATTTTATCAGAAGAAGGTGTCGTAAGTGGCTGCCAGAATTTGGAAAGTACGTAAATACCAATAAATACTGATACAAATCAATCGCCACTGCTTTTCGGCCAGCTAGCTGTTGAAACGCTGGGAGTTTCTTTACAGAGCTGTTAGCGCCATGTTTGGTTCGTGTGAGCAGCCTGCTAGATGAACATGTCGTGTTAGTATCAATAAAAATCAACATTTGCTGGAGTTTTCCATCACAGTGTGTTTACTTATTTATATATATTTACCTTGAATTATATATATCTGAATGGCTGTGACTGCCCGCAGGAAACACGAACACGCTGTAATTCAGGGGTTAGTTCAATTCCAAAACGTTGTGCAT
Organism: Megaleporinus macrocephalus; assembly: GCA_021613375.1. Classification (NCBI taxonomy): domain Eukaryota; kingdom Metazoa; phylum Chordata; class Actinopteri; order Characiformes; family Anostomidae; genus Megaleporinus; species Megaleporinus macrocephalus. The sequence continues at coordinate 16,652,084 of CM038725.1, read as the reverse complement.
CGTTTTGCTACGTTTTCTCGAGTTTGATGCGTGTCAGGAGTGTTACAACTGAAGACGTTAGAGGACAGGTTTGGTATATATTCTATCGTACAGTTTTAGTTTTTATTAAGGCACCAGTAGTAATTTAAAGGTGATAGTAGTAACGCTCGCGTAAAACAACAGTGATGAACGCGCCGCCGTTATATAAATAAACGTTTTGTGACGTTTTGTGGGGACTGGTCGCGCGTGGTATCCGAACTGAACGAAAACGAAAAACTAAATTGTTTATTAATGAATAAAATCGATTTCTTCTCCTTGATTTGTGAGGCGTGTTGGAATAAGATCCTGGAATAAAAAGTAATACAAGTATACACTCGAGTAGACAAACGCATCTTTGTGTGAACATATAGAGCAGCAAGATGACAGCTCAGAGATCACACTACCTCTCGCCGCGTTGTAGAGGCCAGCGAAGGTGACCATGAGAAGGACAGTGGAGTATTTTCCAGCGTTTAGGAGGTGCAGCGTGTGACCACTGTTCCAGAAACACCTCAGACACTGAGTGAACCTCAGCCACGGAGGGAAGCACTGAATCATACATGGGACTACTTTACTCTGCCTGTCCCTGTCCAGGCCCTCTGAAGCACAAACAGAGACAAAAGACGAAGATAAAACACACCAGACTTCACTGATGATCAAGTTCTTTTGCTGAAGTATCACTAACTGGTCGACTAGATCATGTGTCTTCTTGTTGTTCTTGTGCCTTAACAGTACAATCCTCCAGCATTTAACTATACTTTCTCCCTCAGTCTCCATAGATTAGCTGGTTTCATGGATTTGAAGCAGGCCTAATTTATATTTACATCACCATTTTCCAACCTCTGTTTACTGCTTAGAAGAATAAGTTGTTAGGATGTTTAGAATAAACTGTATCTCTGACTGTACCGTATATCTTATTGATTCATGTTCTGATTGGCTGCACAGCTTCTCTGAAGTATGAAACTGTTGTAATGATAATAATAATAATAATAATACAAACTTTTAAACAATGACCATGATATTTTGATATTTTCTCATACTGTTTTGGTTGATATATCTTATTGATCAATGTTTTGATTGGCTGCACAGTTTCATGCCTCCGAAGTATGACACTGTTGAGTTCAGACTGAATCTGTCACTATAAACTATAGTCTCTCAGTTTGGATACTTTGGAGGATTGCAATGATTTGCTTCCTGACAGAAATTAACAGCATTAATTGATCTGCTGTAGTAACCACACCACAGACTACAGTAATAGCAACTTCAATGTGAATAGACAGGCTAAACTACAGCATGTTGAATGGGTGGTCATATTTAAATGTGTTCATGATGAAGGTCTGTTCTTACAGTTGAGCTTCCATTTATGAGCTATAAGTACATTAAACTCTTATTTTAAAAAAAAAAGATTTTGTTTTGCCTTCATTATGGCCTTTTGAAAGTCATCAGTAATTAAGCTAAAACAGAGCACCATGCAGATAGTTTTGTTGCAGTGGTTTGGGTTTTTCTCACCTGTGTGCAGCACGTTACCAGCCTGCAGATCGTTCCAGCTTATTTGAGCAGTGTAGAAGCAAAGCATCTCCCAAAGGCTCAGTATGAGGGGGCTCAGACTGTTGAGCTGGTCAGCTAACCAGCACTCTGCAAACCCAACAGGCCGGAAAGGTGCTGTCAGGACTTTCCACTGTGGATGAACAGTAGAAGAGGTGTTATAGGAAATCAGCTTGTACAGTAAAAATGTGGTTGGTGGATTTTCATGTTTTCATTAGCGTGCTCTTTTAATCTATTATATACCAGGTGGAGACCAGGGCTTGTTGTCACATGGGTAACTAAAGGAGTAAAGCTAACAAACACATTTATAAAGGGTGCAGACCTAAACATTTGGTATTAAAAATTATGATTATCGGGTAGACTAAAAATAATAATAATGATAGAAATAATAATAATAATAATAATAATAATAACAATAATATTACTAACATTTAAGCAATGACGATGATATTTTAGTATTTTATCCTGTATTGGAACCATTTATACAGTCTGGAGACTGTATGGAAACACATTTATAAAGGGTGCAGACCTAAACATTTGGTTTTATAAATTATGATTATCGGGTAGATGTTTCTTCAGACATGAATAACTAAAAATAATAATAATGATAGAAATAATAATAATAATAATACTAACATTTAAGCAATGACGATGATATTTTAGTATTTTATCCTGTATTGGAACCATTTATACAGTCTGGAGACTATGAGAAAAGAACTCATGCTTAAACTATGCTTTAACTCAACTAAAACATATCTAGAAGGGGGAAATCCATTGCTGTGTTATCCCTGCTAAGGTGTTGCTAGGCCATTGCTGTGCTGTCCCAGATACTTATTAAGGTGTTGCTAGATCTTATCTGATTCAAAGTTCAAAAGCTTATCTGCTAAGTTCTAAAACCCAACATACATGCCTATACATGTTGAATTTCCAGGCTTTTTCTGTGTTACAGGGTGATGCCATCTCATAACACAATCCCTATTGGCCACCTACTGGCAAGCTTGGCACGCCCTCACACAACACTATTGCTTTCAACCACGCTGGTGGTTATTTAGAATATAGATGAGCTGACCAATCAGAGCACACTGGGTTCATCAGGAGGCGGGGCTTAAAGACACCGAAACTATAACAGAATCTTTCAGACAGAGGGTAAATACAGATGTACAGTATTAGAAAAATAATCATTTTGAATATAATATCATAGGGATGATCATGATTCATAATCAGATTTTGGGGTCTACTCTAGCTTTACAATTATCCCAAAGCCCTGGATCTAGAATGTCATATCTCACCATCACAGTCAAGAGCCAGCGACGAGAACGATAGTGACAAGTTGGAATGGGATTTAACAGCAGGAGCAACAGCAGACTGTGGAAGAAAAGTGGGTGGAGCTGGTGTGGGATTGACAAGAGTGAGGAATGTAGAGATGCCAGCACGCTAGCACACCAACATACAGCCAAGCATCCTGCCACCTACAGTAAACACAGAAAACAAAGAAATGGAACTTCAACATGCCTAGGTTGCTTTCACGGCAACAATGGTGCTGATATTGATGGATGACAGAAGCGACGCTGTGCTCATTACCTCTAAAACATGTAGATGTGATAAGTGTTGTCTGGGATCCAGTTCAAAGATAAGGATGTGATTAATTCCAAATTTCCCCCAGCAACACATGCTCAGTCCCACAAGGAACAGGAACTGGATCAGCAGAAAGCTCCCTCTGTAGAGCTGAAGGAGTGGCTTCAGGTGCTCTAGGTGTGATTCATTCCACACTTTTACACATGGATGAGCATTAGCCAGCCATCGAGGGATAAAAATGAAAGAGATATGAGCTCTTGAGTGGTTTAAATTTTATATAGCAGTCAAAGCAGAATGAGCATGGTCCTACTAACCTTTACAAATAATTAAAATGAGCAGAGCTATTGTAAGGCCACAAGTGACACCGATCCGAAAGGTTTTCCACTGTCCAGCTGTCTTTGCATGAAAGAAATATACAGCCTTAGAGCCATTACTCTTTTAAATTCTCAACACAATTCAATCATTGAAAGGTAGTTCAAGGTGGTTTGATGCGAAGTGGTTCATTGTAAAGAAACATACCCACTTGACAATTTAATTTAAAGGAGGAATGTCCATGACATAAATATAGAAATTTTGTTTAGTATAAAAAAACTACCAGTGGTCCTACATACCACCTTCTTAAATTTAATGCTTATCATGATGACATTGTAGAATTTTCCCTCACAATAGTCTTAGGCATGGACTCTTGCAAGACAATGTACTTTAATCATTATCAGAGTTTATTTTGTGAGGCAGCATTAAGAGGCATTAAACACTCTGGACCATCACCAGGCCTGTGCAGGTCTGACTGGGTTTTCCTAAAATGTTGCATTTCACACTGAACCACTCTAGATGACTTAAAATTGATAAAATATTGCAAATCCCATTGAGGCTATATGCATTAAAATGTATCTATAAAGCAAATTAAACATCTGAATTCATTTCATGAGTATTTAATTTTTTTACACAGAGAACCAGGTGCATTTCAATTACCACTGTTATGATAGCAAATTTCTTAATATATAAGATATTAACAATGGGCATATATACTTTTGTTTGTTGCAGTTATATACTCACATATCTCAAGTGTTCCTTAAAGACAATGGCTATGTGTTGAACTGTGACAACTCAAAGAAACAATTGCATAAATGCATTTCCATGGTTAAATGGTTGACCTCTATGATAAAAACCTGTTTTAAATGGTTCTTTAAAGACCCTTTATAATAAAGCATCAAAATAATCATGCTTATAATACAAGCCATGGAACCTCCTCTGAAACTGCAAGCCTTTTTTGCTAATAGTGTACAGTCATTCCTATGAATAACCTGCCATTACATGAATGGTTACTTAGGGAATATCATATTTACAGAGGCTCCCTTATTCACTCCAAATGAGTGATTCAGCAGAATCGTTCAGTCTGATTGACTAGTTGAATGCTGAGCTTTGATTGACTGGTTGAATCGTGCTCTGATTGGCTACTTGAAAGGAGAACTTGGAAATTCATACACCTCCCTGCTGCTAGAATGAGAAAAGCTGAGAGGGCGGATCTGAGTCCAGCATCTAACATCAAACTTCCACAGTTCCAGAGGTGGAGTCTGACTGACCCAGCCCTTCTCATGCCATCAGATTCTGTTTAAACACGTTAGGTGAATGTAGCATTAAGAGGGCCGCCTAAGAATTTTTACTGGCGCAACAGTGGCTTTCTCGCCTGGATGGGTTACCTCTCATCCATATCCACCATGGCCCTGATGTTTATTTATTTGTGTTAAATTTATTCTGTTTTATTTTATTTATTTATTTTTTCTTAAGTCTTTCTTAAATTGTATTTGATTGTACAGCGCTTTGGTCAGCTTTGGCTTTTAAATGTGCTTTTGAATTGAATTGAATTGAATTGAATTGAATTGAATTGAATTGAATTGAATTGAATTGAATTGAATTGAATACTATCAGCTCAAAAGATCTTACCTGTTCCATTCCCCTCGGTGGGACTTGAAGCCTTCTCATAGCTTTTTGTTTATTGCCACCCTCAAGCTGAAGCATGAAGGTCTATGAAGTTAAACCGATATGAACAATGGGAAATGAAATGGATTTATTAAAATAACAATATAGGAAACGCCAGTCTGTAGTATCCTCACCTCCAGTCTAGACATCATTTGTCCACAGTGGCTCCTCGCTGTATAAAGAAAAGAAGTGTCCAGTATTTCAGTCCTCCACTGTAGGCCATGCTCACATGTGAACTTTGCATCATACTTTTTGGTGATCTTACAGAAACCTCTGTAGTTCAGTTCCTGTGGTCACAAAAAGAAGTTAGAACAACTGCTCCTTAATGTCAAGTAATCACATTCTGACTATATTAGACTTCCACCTGGTAGCTTCGGAGAAAGACCAGACTCAGATAAAGTTCCCCTACAGCCAGTTTAAGTTTACACAGTTCAGTCCTTTTCCTGTGTGTATGTCTGTAGGCTTTTGAGTGGGCTGTGACACATCCATCTCCTCCATGCCCTTGTCCAGAGCCATCTAGAACAATGATACCAAACGAGGCCAGCCTCCTGCTCGCCTCTGTTAACTTTTCTGAGAGGAAGCAGATAAATCATGTTAAGATTTAACAATATCACAGCCTCAAAAAAAAAACCCCAAAAAATCTGTAAGGCCTCTCTTGAGCAGCCTACCTGAATAGAAGTTGTTCACCTTTATCAGCTCTTTGTCACAGCTCTTGAAGAACTCCTCACGCTCTGGCCTTACCTGCTCACCTTGATGACTGTAGCCTGCAGATCATTCGCCAATGTTAATGTAAGAAAAATTATAACACTAAATAATTAGCTTTACCCATAAGCTGAATGCAATAGCTATTTTACTGTTTTGCCTTACAGGGGTTTACTCTTGAAAGCTCATTAATCATTCATTTGTCCTGTATTGCCTCTGGTATACTGAGAATGGACCATGTAGTAATGATAAGATATGTGAGGTATTTTGTTACACTGAAAATAATTCATGAGATTGCACTTTGTCAACATTTCGGAAGTTAACTTTTCAACGTCTAAAACATTAGTGTAATCAAATGGTCAAAGATGTAAACAAAGACATTCAGAGTAGTTTGATGGGAAAGGCTCTGTTCTTGAGAAAGCTTCTCAGTCAGAACTGTTTACAGCAGTGATGATAGGAACCAGACATCTGAAGAGTGTAATGTTTCTAAAAGCTCTCCCACAAAAAGCTACAGCGTTAAATAGTCATACCAGAGACACTGTTTTACAGTAGTTCTGATGTAAGACTTTGGACTAAAGCCATTTTTAAGTACACTGTAAATCAACATTTTATCTACTATTATTTTAACATTATCAACTTTACACATAAAAAATAGTGGGTAGGTTTTTAGATAGTAGAGAAAATAGCATGACATGGCAACCTCAGGTTACCTCCACCTCTACTGTAAATAAATACGAGTCAGCATATTTTTCTGCAATGCACCATTTCATATCAAACTTATCTGAATGACTTTGTTTACATCTGAATGACTGAATTATGCAGAACCTTTGACAGATCAATCAAATACCCCCTTTAGATAAGCTCTGCATTATACATTATTACATTGCATATTATCATGCATTTGAATGTTTGTTTTCTGATGTAAGCATTTGCTGCATAATGAGAGCACAATATTACATGCAGTGCAGTTTTACCATTTTGCGAAGTGACACCTTCATTAATATTACTTACTGTTGTATAAGAGGTTCTGTGTGTCTTCTCTGCTAAGTATGGAATCCAGGGCCTGAAATAAATGGGTTATTTATTCCTGTTTATGGGGGAAATGCATGCTTAAGCAAGCAAAAAGTCAAACCAATGCTTGATAATTGAGAAATACAAGCGAATACTCAGATGTTCCTTAACCAAATGACATCTTACCTCATAAGAAACATATTGCTTCCTCCACTCTGGAATCGTATGTGCAGCCAAAAGTTGTGAAAAGCTTATAGGAGGTGCTGACATTTTTGCATTTAAACAGTCACTTTAGAAAAGTTTGTCTGTTTCATAACAACGGAGGGAGAGCAGTAGAGGTACAAAGTGGAGAGAGAGAGAGAGAGAAAGAGAGAGAGCTGGGGTGGGGGCGGGGGGGGGGTGAGGACAAAGGCTGTTACAGTGCAAGAGCACAAAGAATTACTACTCTCATCTATAATTCAACAGGTCATCTCAGCATTTAAACAACCTCGGTCAACCAACTGTAGCTCAACTTCATCACTGCACTATAGAGGTTCCTAAAATGTTCTGGACACATTGTTCTAACTGAAACCTTTAACTGGTGCTGATAGAACTATTACATCCTGTAGAGGTTCTTTAAACCTGAAATTGGTTTTGCACATCTCATTACACCAACTCATCTCATGACAACGTGCAGTGGACACCTTTCCAACTCTAAAATGTTCAGTATGATCGGAATTGGTGGACTTAGTGGCTTAGCAACCACTTGGGACACCTTAGCAAACACCAGCAACACCCTAGCCATTGTTCTCAAATTGCTTAAGCTGCTTTCACACTGAACTCAGAGCACTGCTCTTACATTTATTCAACACATTATTGTACATTGGATGCATATATTGCACATGAGGGGTTTTGCTGCACTGAGCTCAAAGGCATGGCCAGCGGAACACAGGGTCATGTTAAGTTCAAATGTTTCCAACTTTTGCAGGACCCACTTCAGTACTCATAGTTTCGCTACCCAAAAGACTAGTTTTACTGGAGACTGCCATCATTTTTCATGTCCAGTGGCGCTCATACTATAAGTGGTGTGAAGCAGCATATTATGAAATAGTGTAATATGTAAACACTGTTTATATTTTAAAACATTTCTTAAACCACTTCCCTCACCGTCTGCATGGTCTATGTCTATAGAAACTGCAAAAATAATGTTATTAATCCATTAACACTTTAACCTGAGGAGTCCACATGCTTGATAAGCATAAATTTTTAGCCTACACGAGTATTTCAGCAAGGCATATTCAACTAAACAAAATGTAATGCATCCAATAAGAAGAGATGTCATTTACAGTGGCAGAAAAAATGTGAACCCTTTGATATGACCTGGTTTTCTGCATGAATTAGTAATAAAATGTGATCTGATCTACATCTTAGTCCCAAGTATAGATAACTGGTATATAATAACTAGTTGAAACCCCTTTGACAGCTATAACCTCCAACAAGTGTTTCCGGTAGCTGCTGATTAGACCTGCACAATGTTCAGGAGGAATTTTGGACAGCTCTCTGGAGATCATTCCTCAGCATCTCCATTGGATTCAGGTCTGGAATCTGGCTGGGCCAATCCGAAAGGTAGATTTTCTTTTTTTAAAGCCATTCTATAGTAGATTTACTTCCATGTTTAGGGTCATTGTACTACTTCATCGCCCAACTTCTCCTAAGCTTCAGCTGGCAGACAGCCACCCTGACATTATTCTGTAGGCTACCTTGATAAACTTGAGAATTCATTTTCCCCTCGATGATGGTAAGTGGTCCAGGCCCTGAAGCACCAAATCAGCCCCAAATCATGATGCTCCCACCACCGTATTTCACTGTTGGGATGATGTTTTCATGTTTGTGTGCAGTGCCCTTTTCACACCATGCATAGTGCTGCATGCTCTTCCCAAACAGTTTAACCTTGGTTTCATCAGTCCACAAAACATTTTCCCAGTAGCGTTGTGGAGTGTCAAGGTACTCTTTGGCAAACTTCAGCGGTGCAGCAATGTTTTTTTGGAAAGCAATGGCTCCCTCTGTGGTGTCCTGCCATGGAGCCCATGCCTGTTCAGTGATTTGCGTATGGTATACTTATGAACAGAGATGTTACCCAGTTCCAATGATTCCCTCAAACCTTTAGTTGCTACTCTAGGGTTGTTTTTTACCTCTCTGAGCATCCTGTGCTGTGTCTTTGGAGTCAACTTGGCAGGCGTTCACTTCTAGAGAGAGTAACCACAGTACTAACTCTACTACATTTATAGACAGTTTGTTTAACTGTGAACTGGTTAATACATAAAGCCTTGGAGATTACTTCGTAACCCTTTTCAGTTTTATGCAAATCAACAGTTCTTGATCGTAGGTCTTCTGAGATCTCTTTTTTGCGAGGCATGGTTCACATCAGCAGGTGTTTCTTGTGAATATAAGTCAAAGTAGCTCTACACCTAGCTCCAATCTTGTTTCATTGATTTGACTGCATGTTTGCCAACTCCTAACTCTAATTAGCTTTTGTTGAAATCATTAGCATAAGGGTTCACTTACTTTTTCCACCAGCACTGTGAATGTTGAATGGATGTATTCAATACAGACATGAAATATTAAAATTGTTTGTGTGGTTTTAGGTCAAGCACATTGACTTTGTCTATACTTGGCACTTGGACGTAGATCATATCACGTTTTATGACCAATTAATGCAGAATTCATCCTTTTTCTTGCCACTGTACATATACCGAAGATCATGTAAAAATGAATTGTGATTAATGTATTACAAAACACACATTATAAATGGATTTCTGTATAATATGTATAATATGATAAAATGTATAAGTGATTTATATATTTATTTTTCATTAAATATTCCTTTTTGTTTTTGCTCAAATGTTGATTGTTGTATGTTTGACACATTTCAGGTCTTACCATATAAGAACTGGGTCTCTTATGATGGTGTGTTCTGCCTTGTCAAATTTCATAAATAAAATTGAAATTGAAATTGAAAAATAATATCTGCCCTTTGATAATAATTATTTTTTGATAAATGGCAGAATCTTCAAAGCCATTAACTCATAATAAACTCAGCCATCTTTAACATATTGTGAACCTAAACTTCCCATAATGACTCAAGGGTTTCTGGTCTAACATCAAAGTATAATTGTGCATATGTCACTGCTGGAGCAAAACCATGTGTCTTCATTTTCTTTAGTCTGAACTGCACCCTTTAGAACTCAGACACTATATAGAACTTAACTGTCTCAGAAAACCTCCACACTGTGAGCGAGTGATACAGAAATACCTTTTCAACAGTCCCTCTTAAGTTAGCATGATAAGAAAAACACTTGTAAGTAATCAACTCGCTGTGTATTGAATTCATTTATAGCTACTGTCTGTTTTGTTCAATCATCTTTAGGTAACAAACACAATTCATGTCCAAATAGACCAAAAGGAAGCAGATGAGGGAATAAATGATCTGCTTTCTAACACCACACAAAACCGATTCAAAAGAATTCTTGAGAGTAAAAATTGGGGCAGCTGCAAGTATTTTGGAATCAGGTCACTCAGTCCCCACTGAGATGATGCTCTTACCCTGTGACCATCACCGTGAGCACAGATTCACATGCATGGGAGCAATCATGATCTTCCACAGGATGTGGATAATCAAGAGTCTTTAGATGGTTTCAAAGATTTAAATGGTGGCAGAGTCTGGGCACATACTTTGAGGGGTTTTCAGCTGAAAGTCGAGGTTTGTGAAGTACAATCTTAAAAAGTACAAAACTGAACAGGGTTCTTCGGAGCACCACTTCTGGTTTCAGGGGCCGCTGGGGTGGCATAACTACCTAGTAAGTCTTTCACTTAATTTTATTTTCAGAATGATTATTTGTTTTTGTTCTGTGAGGTTTTCTGGATACTGACTCATTCTTGAAGAATTCAGTGCTGACCAATTTAACACATTCGCCGCCAGATGAGTTACGGAGCATGCTTGTTCGCACTGCCCAGAGTGAAATTAATGTTTTCTGTGTTTATTTGCTGTATAAAAGATTCACAAGGATTACTTCAGACCAAGTAATTAATCTAATTATTCAAAGTTGCAACAAAAAAAGTGACGGGTATTTTAAGTATATTCCTATTCAAGTGTTTTCAAGTTATAAATTGAGACCTGCCCAGTAGGAAATTAAGCAGGCTCAGGAAGCCTACTACTCAGAATACTTATTGTAACATCTATAAATACTCATTCATGCACAGATATTAAATATGTATTGTAAACTTTAACGTTCATGCTCTGTTTTATATGTAATGATATCAAATTCATCACAGTCTTTGAAACATGAATCACGCACATTTGCTGTGGCTCTTGATGGGAAAGTATTCACATTTCAATTTCGCCAACGTTTGTTGTCATTGTTAAGTTTGTGCATTATGGCTGAAGTCACTACATGAGGCTGCAAGTCTAGTTAGAAAATAAACCCTTTAAACTTTAGCTGACTATGTTACCACAGTGCATTACGTTACAATAGAATTTTACAGTACTGCCACCATCAGGTGAAAGGACTGGGCAGAGGGCCATTTATAACATAACATGATGGGGTTATCTACAACTTTTCATACCTGAAGTGAATAGAAAATATTGAAAAATAGTAGAATGTTTTATACATGAATTTGCTTCTATATTAGTATAAATTATTGCAAGTATATTCAAACATTTTGAACAATAATTAATTCATTCTTCTGATGTCCCCAAGGGTAAATAAACAGACAACAATAAGCAATAATTAATGTTTATTTGAAACGTTTTTCCATCTTGACAGTCGTCTGCATTGACAAACAGATGTCAGAGTACCTGAAACTTGTGTTCTGAAAAATCTGCAAACCTGAGCGTATTTTGTGAGATGCTCACCAAAACAGAGATGCTTCATATCACAACACACTTATAAATAACAACAAAAGGCAGCACCTTCTAAAAAATCAGGCCACTTCTAGTCTCAACTAATAAAACATGACAAACATTTTTCTGCACCACACCAGTGTAAACTGAACATTTTATTATGTCCTATAGTTCAATGTCACATGCACAGAATGCCATGCATACCAATAAATACCTCATTATTAAGCATAAGGAAAAACATCACTGCAGAGTGAGGTTTCTCTAAGGCCACAATATGTGTTGTTCCTATACATCTATTTTTTTGTAATACTGTTTAATCACTGACATTTTACACATTACAACCAAATGTTTCGGATTCAAAAGTGTCTGGGACACCATTTAATTAATACACATCAGATAAACACTATTGTTAAAATATGACTGTTTCATATATATAATATAATCAACAATGCTGTATTAGACACTGATGTTTATTTCCCAGCTGTAAGTCTCAAACAGGAGACTTAAGCAATAAGCCATGGGAGCCTGTGCATTACTATTAATTTATTATGAGGTTTTATTGTAAAAAAAAGTGTTTCAGTTATGTATTTTGTCCATGGTATCTGTTGTACTGTAATAAGCTGTGGTGAAGGTTTTAACTGGTGTACTAACTAAGAACTAAGTCAGAAAATCATACAGTAGCCTCCTGTAATGAGTAAAGCTAAATTAAACTATGGAACTGTGTTCGAGGAGAGAGAAAGACACTGCTGCCAGAAGAGCTGCTGACACTTGTGGTGATGTTGTGGGCTCATTTGACACTGTGGTGAAGTTTTACGCAGCGGTATTTTCTAAAACTAGGCAGGGAAGTGGTAGCAGTGGTTAGTAGGTAGAAAGATAGCAGCCCCCTCTGTTGGCCAAAACACTCAGCACAATGCAAGACCACTGCTGCAAGGCCTCGCTTAGAACTTAGTGTTTTTAATTCACAGCTAAAAACAGGGACATTTCCAGGGACAGCTCCAGCCAGGGACAGGCTAAACAGACTAAAATGTAGCTAACAGGCTTAACTGCTACAGCATTATTTCTCAGTGACAGAATCAGAATTAGGGTGACCAGACATCCCCATTTACTGGCGACAGTATGAATTAGGGTCACCTTAATTCAGCGCCTAACACTGATTAATAATGCAGTTATTTACCTTTCAGCCTTGTTAAGCCTACTTTACTGGATCTTAGTCGTTAATATAAAACAAAACACACTTTTACTTCCGAGCAGCCTAACAGTCTATTCAAACACTATATTTAGAAATCATATAGAATTAAATTAGCGGCTGTAACAGCCAGCTCGTCCACACAGCTCCCTAAAAAAGGGGAGATAACACGATTGAATATTGTGGACAACACGTGTGGTAACTGAATCCAAATAATAAAAAAAAAACAAAACAAAAATGAGCCAAACAGAGGCACTAAAGTACAAAAGAGGGACCAATAAACAGAGAGCATAATGATAAGCAACCCTTATATCCTCTCTGTCCCAGGTGACCCAATCAAGGTGGCACCCTGCCCGAACCCACACTGCCCCCATAGTCTAGACAGGGCACCAACACACAGGGTTGTAACATGCTCATAAATACATGGGTACTTTGGATTCAATCGGAATTAGATTTTAGAACCATAACTATTGAATTTAACACAGTTCAGCTAAACACTGTGATGGGTTTAAAGACATTTGAAGAAGGGTTTAAAACCTAAACATTTAGATTTATAGTGTAATCGAATGGCTTTGTTAAATTCTAAAAAGACAAAACAGTGAACAAAACAGTGAAGTACTAACTTGTGTGGTTTTTTTGTACACTTCTATGACCGCTGGGTCAAGACTTGGGGTGGATAACCACAACAGGCTCCCCTTTTTTAGGCCTCCAAATTAGCACCTGAGCATCATTGGCATTGGGCTTGACCAAGGCATTAGGTGGGATGGGTTCATTCTTTGCCAGGATCTCCGGCTGTTCCTGAGTGAGAGGCTCCAGGAGATGGGCTCTCTGACCAAGAGGCTTCTTTGAGTCCACGTCAATCGCAAGTCGCATTCTCCAGCGGATGGTTCTAAGCAGCACCATCTCGGATGTGGATTCATTCACGGCCACCAGCCAGGTGGTGAAGCGCTGGTCCCTCCAGATGGAGCTGAGGAGTGGGGCGCTGCTGGTGGTACCTGTGGGGACGCTCCAGGTGACGCTGGGGCTGAAGTTGTCATTCATGCTGACGGTGAGGGTGGTGCTCTTCTTGGTAGGACCCACGATGGTGTACATCTCCGTAGTGCAGCCATACCATGGGTAGTTCACACCGTCTGAGTCGCTAATAGCCTGGATACGTCCATCTTTCAGCTCAGGAAGCTCCCAGCTTGAGCTACAGAAACAAAGGTTTATTTGGATAAGTGGAACCCCTAAAGAACAACTGGCAACAATGTACTTCAATGAAACAATTTATCGTTTCATCCACTGATGTTTTTATCCCTCTTTTACATTTTTGCCTCCTTTATCCTATTAAGTGGCTAGCGATCAAGCTTAATTCTCAATTAATCAAATACATCCAAACAAATATACCCTACAATATATATATATATATATATATATAAAATGGCTATCAACATAAATGCTTTACAGACACTCCTTGCATAAATACAAATCTCGGACTACTTGGACAAAGGTCATCTATTGTGACCTACAATCTGATAATCAAGGAAAATGAACACATTTGGCCAAAACAAAAACAGGGATATTTCCTTCAGTGCTGATGCTAGAAAAGACAGACTTTTTGTCTTACTTGGGGTGTGCTCAAATTCTCTGCCATTAAGGAAACAATCCCAGGAAATTGGAGCATAAATCACTAACATCCTGAGTAGCCAGTCCTTTGAAAGTCTATTGAAGCTATACGCTGCACAAAACCACTCTGGAGACAGCATTGTTTAACCGACTGACCTATTTCTATACAATTGTATTACTTAAAGATCACTTTTTAAGATATATTTTTAGATATTGGCCACTTTATTAGGTACACCTCCTTGTGTCGACATTCATTGTCCATTTTATCAGCTCTGCTTATCATATAGGAGCACTTAGTAGTTCATACCAGCACAACACATACCAACACACCACCACCACAACAGTGCTGAGAATGATCCAAAACCAAAATAATACCTGCTCTGTGGGGGTCCTGTGGGTGTCCTGACCAATAAAGAAATGAAAATGACCAATGAAAGGAGCTAACGAAGTATGCAGACAATCAGGTGGGCCACAGTCTGTAACTGTAGCACCATACAGTGCACCTATATGGTAAGTGGGGCTAATAAAAATGGACAATGAGTGTAGATACAAGGAGGTGTAGCTGATGAAGTGGCGAGTGAATATACACTGCCAAAGAATATGTATGCACACTCTAATATTCTTCTATAGCTTTGGTTATAGCACTCATTCACAGTGGCACTGTTTTCACAACTTTATGCAATGTTACAATATTTATTTGCTAAAATTCATTTTATATTGACGACGAGAGAGTCAAACCATTCTGTAAAGTCACGTCCAAAAGACTTTCAACTGGGTTAAGGTCAGGACTCTACGGGAGCCAATTCATGTGTGAAAATGATTCTTCATGTTCCACGTAGCACTCTTTCACAATAAGCTCCCAATGAATTTTAGCATTGCTCTCCTGCAATATGTCCATGCCATCAGGAAAAACTAAATAGGTAGGATAGGATAACCTGGTTGTTAAGTACATTCAGAGGGTCAACTGACTTCAGTTTATTGCCAGATTTTTTTAGCTGAGCCCCAACCTGACCAAATGCAGCAACCCCAGCTCATAACACTGCCTTCAGACATTTGTATATTGAAAACTATGCATTGCTTCATGGACCCTTCTCACACTGAAACATCAATTGCTCTAGAATAGGTTGAATCTGGACACAACAGACCATGTGACCCTTTTCCATTGCTCAAGGGTCCAATCTTTATGCTCCCCAGCAAACAGGTTTCCAATCATCCTCCCTAACAAGTGGTTTTGACTAAATTTGACTTGAAGTATTTAAATCATCTTTAATCACGGTCATTCAAGATTTTTTTCTGACCACATTCCTTCAGTAAAGTTTATGGTTTTCTACGCTGCTTCCAGTTTTTAAAAGTGTGCTGGACAGATTAAAACCCAATTCCAGTCATTTTAGCTGCTTCTTAGTTGTTTTCTATGGCCTGATGCAGGCCAATAATTTAAAACGCAGTAACATCTTTTCTGCATCCACAGGAAGCTTCCTCCCACATGGTTGTCTAAGAAATGAGAAGCTACTCACTGCATCAGTTAGAGTTAAAAGAACTGTTTCCAGCTGAAACACATTATTCGCAGCAGTAATTATCCAATCAAAGGCTCTCAAGTATTTGCCTATTTAAATCCAAACAGCAACTTTTTTTTGGACTGTGGGAAAGTCAGAGACCACCCTTCCATTTGCATGAGAAAGATAAAGAAGATATTGCACAAGGAGATTCCATTTGCATAAAGAGGAAAAGAAAAAAAACAGAAGTTCAAACAGAAGCTATTAAAAGCCATGGAAAAAATGGGATCCTAACATCCGTGCAAGACCTAGAAGACCACTGAAAGTGTCCACAACAAATGAATGCCTCATCTGGAAAGGAATAATGTGATTTTGGGACAAAAGAAAAAAATACTAGAACATTAATAAAACATACTATTATCACATACTATAATATTACACTACTGCTACAATCTTATTATGACTTGTTATATTACCTATTCTTACACCTCTGTCACTTTTCATACTCACATTCCTTCCTCGTCATAGTAATTATAGAAATCCATTTGGTTGCAAGCCTGGACCCAGCCCACGGTCCAGATCTCTTTGCAGACCACTGGTGGCACTTGCACCTTTGCGGTAGCCCTGAAGTAGGGAGTGCGGTACCGCAGCACCACGCTGGACGACTCATCGATCACAGTAGGGTTAGAGTCAATAGAGGTGTTCAGTTCGAGGACTGTAAAGTTTTCATAAAACTTAGGCTTTGGTCGCACACTCTGTATGCAGCCCATGGTGGTGGTGGTGATGATGATGGGCAAAACTATAAGCACCCATCAGTCTTAAAGTGAGGCAGCTTCCATATTTTGGGTATTCTTTTAATACTTTGGCATGTAATTAACCAAATATAGAAGGTGTTTATGCACAAGTACCAATAGCACTAAGTAGGTGCTACACATGCGTGTACAGTCTACAGTTGAAAAAAGTCAATTGCAATGACGGATCTTCCACGAATCTGCATAATTAATAAATATACATTCCAAACAATAAGAATAGAAAAGATGGTGTCAGCTCAGATGTACACCTAGTAAATAATACATGACGTACATGCAAGAGCCCCAGTAACACCTGTTACGCAGGCTCCAGTAGTAAGACATAACGTCCAGTTACACTGATAACTGCAGCACCAGTATTCAGTAAGGCATTGAACTCCACTGATCTCCAGCTGAAAGTCCACACATGCGCCGGCGATAGGTGATAAAGTCAGTCTCGCTCCGCAAAATATACATCCATTCACTTTATTCCCAGCTCGACCTCTCCGCTATATCTTCTTCAGGCATATGAGAAAGTGACAGGCTCTGTCGAGGCACTGAATAAATGTTCTCGTCCTTTCTCTTCATGTCTGAGGGATTTAAAATCGTCGTGGTACCTTGGCTCGACCTACTCCTATTATAGGCGTGTAATGCAATACTTCAGCTGCTGGGTTTTATTTTTTCTCTGCAAGCGGCTTAGAATTAGACTTCCCCTCTGGAGGCCCCACTGCATCTTGGGTAGTGTAGTTCAGAGGCTGTGGTACAGAATGAAAAGCGTCTGTTTCAAATGTCTCACTATATTGACCCCATATCCTTTTCCCTACACTTCAAATATATTTTTTTCATTATTAGGCGAATTCCTATTCCTTTGATTTGAGGTACTAACTCATTATTTAGATGTGTCTCATTATTTCGAGATAATATATCTTATTAAGTCAAAATCAAGATATTACAGTAGATACAAATAGACAAATGACCCAAAATTACTCACATTGAAAGTAACTTTTTTTTTTCTCCTGGAAAGTTATCATTTTATATATATATATATATATATATGTGTGTGTGTGTGTGTGTGTGTGTGTGTGTGTGTGTGTGTGTGTGTGTGTGTGTGTGTGTGTTTATGTTTTCATCTTAAAAACATAAAGCATGTCAAAATAATAAGAGTGATCAATTTTTTTTGTGTCTAAAATGATGACTTATTGTCTGACTTTATGTTTTGATATGTCACAATTCTTGGTTTAAAATTTTGTGGAGTGCCTAAAAATTAACTTGTTATGCTGTTATATGATAATGTGATGTTTGGGTAAAACACATGGAAACACATGGTCGAATGGAAATTAACATTTTTGTCTTTGCTGTTTTTAACTGCAGATGCAACACTGGTCCACCTCAGGATTGCGCTGTAGCAGACTGGTCCTTCATAGTCTGTCAACTGTAACTATGTGCTGGAACAGTTTAATAGTACAGAGTTTTAATTTATACATTATAAAAACAATTTTTTATGTCATCTAATTGTTCTGCTCATTAGACTGCAGGACACCCTGTGTGCGGTGAATCTTACTCCTCCTTTGTCTCTGGTTTAGGAGATTCACTCTTTCCACCAAACTCTTGCGCGAGTTTTCAGATTTAAATATAAGCTGTGGCATATCTTAAAGTTTTTCAGAGTTGCTAGGCTACGAAGGACCACCTGGCTGAACCAATTTAAGGCAGGCCGGTGCTGTATCTCTAGTTAAGAACACTGAAGACAGTAACCGACAGGGCATGACTGTGCCCTTGAGCAAGGCACCCTGACTGCTCCCTGGGCACTGTGGTAGGGCTGCCCACCACTCAAGGCAAGTGTGCTCACTGTCTCCTAGTGTGTCTGTTCACTAGTGTGTGTATATGTGAGTGTGTCACTGCACTTATGGGTTAAATGCAGATCTATCTATCTACCTTTTATGGGTGAAGCAGCTAAACAAAAAAAACCCATCCCTAAAAGACAACATGTTTTTAAAAAAGTATTTCAGGCAACCCCTTTCCCTTCTGCCGATAAATTTGTTTTGAAACATTCAGGTGGACCAAGAAGTTACATTAGGGGTTCCTGGGCCCCCCAGGGTACCTCTGTATGTAGCACCTTTGATATAACTGCTCTGACTATGAGGGACAGGGATGTAACCTCCCTTGCATTAGGTGTTAATTCCACACCATGAGAGTCATTTTCACGGTACAGTTTCTTTTTAAGTCTTGTTAACTTCATAAGCCGATTTACTGCCAAAAAAAACTATGAATAGTCTTTTTTTTATTACACATTTCATAAAAAGCATTTAAGGTGGACCAAGAGGTTAAATTAGGGGTTCCTGGGCCCCCCAGGGTACCTCTGTATGTAGCACCTTTGAGATAACTGCTCTGACTATGAGGGACAGGGATGTAACCTCCCTTGCTGCTCTGAAATGCAGGGGTGTGGCTAAAATAAGGCTCCGCCTACAGACTTCGTGTTGTGCCAGTGACATAAAGTTTTTATTTCTTGCCATATACTTTTAAAAAATATATTTTTGTTAATCTCTATCAGTGCCCTGAGTTTAAAAGGATCATAACATAATCCTTGTAAATATGTAACACCTAAATAGCGGATGTTACATTATTTATATTTTATATGGTTTCGCATTATATGTGCGTATTTAATTGTACCTGCGTGTCTTGTGTTTTTATCTGGGCAAAACAGTGCGTGTATTTTATCACAGCTTATTAAACTTTTCTAGCTGTGAGCGCAGTATTAAAGAACCGTGTCGTCGCTTCTCATAAAGCCAGTCGGTTGCCGTGTCTACGTCTATTTATAGGCTGGAACTGGAATAGAAACTCGCACAAGTTACAACAGGGCAATACGTGACCTGGGAATGGACACGGCGGAGCGCTTCTCTCCACCGCGCGCCAAGAAACAAAGCCAGAGACCCTGAATTCAAGTAAACAGTGGACGACGCGCTGTACAACGCCGACATGCCCACGAGCCAGAGTCGCGCGAAGGCGAGGAACGTGCTGAACAGGCCCGAGTTCATGTCCCTTCACCACCAGCCTGGGCGGAGCGCGGGCGCTGAGACTCGTGCCGGCGCGCGCAAGCCGTCCCACAAAGCCCAGCAGCAGCAGCAGCAACAGCAGCAGCACGCGGGCCAGAGCTGCGAGCACGCGCAGCAGGATGCGGCTGAGAACTGCAGGGAGCGGAGGGAGTTCCCGGAGGAGGACTGCATGCAGCTCAACCCGTCCTTCAAGGGCATCGCCATGAACTCCCTGCTGGCCATCGACATCAGCATGTCCAAGAGGCTCGGCGTGTGCGCGCACAGCACGTCGTCCTGGGGCAACATGCGCGCCATCATCAAGCTGCTCGCGTTCACCGGCCACGGCATCCCGTGGATTTTCGGCACCCTCGTGTGTATCACGCGGAGCAACACGCTGGCAGGACAGGAGGTGCTCGTGAACTTGCTGCTGGGTGAGTTTTCGCCTTCTTGAGCTTTTCAGGTAACACAGCACAGACAGCACTTTATTTGGGTCAAGTTGGGCAGGTTGAACGTTAGGTGTTAAATCCGCACCGCGAGAGTAATTTTAGCTCGTGAGTTCAGTAGCAGGGATGGAGCGATGCTCCTGTTTTCAGGTTCTATATGATTTTTGTACTAGGGTCAAGATTTGGTTAAATTGTATGTAATAATAATTGCTTGTTTATCCAGATCTCTAAGTATATACTGCATACACTGGAACAGAACAGAAACAAAAGCTTGCACAAGTTGCATTTATTTGTGCAAAACAGAGATGAGGGGTGAGAGATATGGAAGAAATACAGTATCACAATATTCATAAGCCATTTTCACGGTACATGATAATTGTCCAGTTTCTTTTTAAGTCTTGTTAACTTCATAAGCCGATTTACTGCCAAAAAAACTATGAATAGTCTTTTTTTTATTACGCATTTCTTAAAAAGCATTAAAGGAGCAGTATGTTTAAAACATTCCAGAATTAACAAAAACTATCAATGTCAAGACAACAATTTTGGTAGAATGTCAGTGATGACTATGTATTGTATTTAATTATGTATTGTATTTATCTACTAAAATTTGCACGCGAACCAGCTAATGCTGGCCCATCATGTTTTGTAATTCCACTTTGTTCCTGAAGAGGCAATGGTGAGTCGCTATAAAAGACGCATGCCCACTTTCGGCAATAAAATTCATTTAAAATAAAAAAAAATATGGCATAAAAATTATCTGCAGAACAAGAGTTAACATTGCTGTTGCTTTCTACCTCTGGAGAAATTCTTGGCAAGTAAAGGAATGAAGCTTGATGCTGAACTTGCTACGATTCTTCAGACTGGTAAGTAAATAAGGGAGGAGTGAAGAAGGAGGAGAAGAGACTGTACAAAATATGTATTAGACGGACATCATTTTACATATTGCTCCTTTAAATCCATTGATTTATTCGTTTATTTGTAATAACATGGTCAGTGTTTTTTGAGTAATGAAAATATGAAAATATGATCTGAGCTTATTTTAATTTATCACAATAAAAAATATTTATAAACAATACAAAAACAAACAGGATGATGACAAATAGTTAGTATTGATCAATGATATTGATTTCCAAAAAGGAAAACAAACAAGAAACACTCTGAAGAGGCTGTACCAATGCAGTTTTTCATTAATTCATTAATCACACTTATCCAGCTGTCCCACACAGATAAGGCACACAGAATTAATCAGGCATATACATGAAGCTCATATTAAGCCGCTGCTTTCATGCACAGCAGCTAGAAATCATTGATTTCATCAAAATGACCAATAGCCAAGCACCTTTGGGCATCATCAATAACCTGGAGTAAGAATGTCTACGACAGACCTGTGTTGTGGTAAAATGTTAAGATGTGATCTGATTGTACGCACACAGTGAAGCACTTTTCTGGCTAGGAGGATGCTGTTAGGTTTGTAGGTCAGTAGCTAAGGGAATACAGGATGATTCAGTTGGTGTGACTGACTGATACATGTGAAACTGTCTTGCACCAACTAATTGGTTGCCAAATAATTGTTCCAAAAATTTAGAAAGATTTAGAAAAGTTCTTTGAAATGGCTGGTATTTATATATATGGCACATTTTTTTCATTTCCTCTCCATACTACTTAAATGTTACTGTGTCTTTAAGGCTGATATATGTAAATAGCCTCTTTTCTGATAGGCTGCTCTGTGCCGTAGTTTAGGCTGAAATACTCCAGTATAACATTAGCATGATTGGATGGGACTGAAATGCCAGACCATTTTTCCTTCTCCACCAAACATTAGTGGTGGCATCATGTGTTCCGGCAGGGAGCCTTCTCCTCTCATCTACCAAACCTAGATTCGTCCATCAGACTGCCAGATAGTGAAGTGTGATTCATCACTCTAGAGAACATGCTTCCACTAAGTCCAGTGCTAACATACCTTACAACCACTGCAGCAGACGCTTGGTATAGTAATACCAAGTGCATAGTATTCTTAGGCTAGTGTTACTTTTTCACATGGAAACCTATTTTGTGCAGCTCCTGATGCACAGTTCTTGTGCTGATATAGCTTCCTGAGGTAGTTTGGAGTGAAGATTTGAATGTGCTTAAACACTTGCCAGCCCAGCTCTGTGAGTGATGCCCACTGCCTTCTGAGATGCTTTCACTTTACAGTTGACTGGGACAGCTAGCAGGACAGAAATTTCACAAACTGACTAAAAGTTGACTCTACTGCCAGTGTTTATATATGGACATTGTATAGCTATGTACTTACATTTACCCATTATTGTTATCAACGGATGTGGTTGAAACATCTGAAAGTCAGTCATTTGAAGAGGTGTCCCTATACTTCTGTGGATTTTTGTTTGCCATATATAGTATTTGTAGACTTTCTGAAATTTCAACATTGTTTACATCCAACATCAAAGTCTTTTATTAAATTGATATGGGTCTGTTAAATAAACAATCTGTAAGATAATGCAACATGTCAGATTTATATTTTAAACAACAGGGGGCAACATATGCTATATGGACAAAGGTAATGGGACACCTACACATTACACCTGCAGGAGCTTTTATGACATCCCATTCTAAATCCATAGGTATTAATATGGAGTTGGTCCCCCCTTTGCAGCTATAACAGCTTTCACCCTTTCTATAAGATTTTAGAGTATGTGGGATTTTTTGCCTGTTCACCCAGAAGAGCATATGTGAGGTCAGACATGGATATTGGACGAGAGGGTCTGGCCCACTGTCTTCTTTCTAGTTCATCTCCAAGGTGTTCAATGGAGTTAAGGTCAGGGCTGTGTGTGGGCCAGTCAAGTTCAAACTCACCCACCTGACAGAAAAGGGTCTTCCTTAACCGTAAAGCTAAAATGTATACAATTGCCCAAATGTCTTGGTACACTGAAGCATTGAAATTACCCTTCAGTGAAACTGTCATAGAACAACCCCTAAAATAATAAGCCCATAGCATTATTCCTCCTCCACCAAACTTTACAGCCAGCACAATGCAGTCAAGCAGGTAACATTCTCCTGGCATCCAATCTGTCAGACTGCTAGATAGCAATGTGTGATTTGTCACTTTACAGAACATGTTTCTGCTGCTCCAGAGTCAGGTAGGGGCGTGTTTTACACCACTGTATCCAATGCTTGCCATTGTGCTTGCTGATGTAAGGCTTGCATGCAGCTGCAATCCTATAGAAAGCCATACCATGAAGCTCCCGGCACACAGGTTTTGTGCTGATGTTATTGCCAGAGGAAACATTTTGTACAGTTATTGAGTCTGCAGATCCTTTCACCAGTGTTTGTAAAGGCAGACTGCATTAGCTAGGTGCTTACACACCAGTGGTAATGGGACTGAATGAAACAAGAGAGAGCTGTAAGAGATGTGTCCCAATACTGTAACTCACTTTTGCCTCCTGAGGTACTTCAGTAGAGATATCTGCAACAGGGTACATAGATGTCTTTGACAAACATATTAAAAGTGTTATTTCTTAACAATTTGTTGGTAATCGTGTGTGATTTAGAAATTTATAAGCTAAAGATATTTAAAATTGCTTCTTTAATCCATTTTGCCTCCACTTTTTCACCTTCTTTGTCATAATTAGTCGCTCAAGTCTCATGTGTGATGAAGAGCACACAGTAAAACCTTCCTTTTCGCTTCCAGCTCTCTTACTGGACGTGATGACTGTGGCGGGCATGCAGAAGTTGGTGAAGCGCAAGGGGCCCTGGGAGATGTCCCCCAGTTTCCTGGACTACCTGGCCATGGACGTCTACTCCTTCCCAGCAGCCCATGCGAGCCGGGCAGTCATGGTGGCCAAGTTCTTGTTGGCGCACTTGGTGCTGGCGGTTCCGTTACGCATTCTGCTGGTGCTGTGGGCCGTGCTGGTGGGCATGTCGCGCGTCATGCTGGGCCGCCATCATCTCACAGATGTAGGATGTGGCTTCGCTTTGGGATTCCTCCATTACAGTCTGGTGGAGATGGTGTGGTTGTCTTCCAGCACTTGTCAGACTCTAATCTCCATCGGCACGCTCAACTGGAACCCCCTTTATTGATCAGTGTGTGGTAACCTGCAGCCTGCAGAACTGTTCAATTGGATAAAATCCCTCTGCTCACACTGCAGAGCCAAAGTGGAAAAAATATTCATATATTCCGAGAGAAACTAAAGTCTTAGGTAGTTTTAAAGCCTGAATTGGACAGTTTTTTTTGCATTTCGTCTAAAGCTGTATAACATAGAAGAAGCACACAGTGGGGACATTTGCTATTTGCTGTATAGGAATGCCCATGCAAAGAAGTTTACTGTTGCAACACTGTTGGAAGCCAAAAAATGCTCTATATACTTACAATGTAGATAATCTGATTTGATTTACATTTGTTTTTAACTGCTGTGAGTGAGAGAACATTGTGCTCAGGGATTTTTGTAACAGCAACATACTGTGCCATGAAAAAAAAACGTATCTTGTTTTGAAATTGGATATTCTTTGGGGAAATAAAAACAAACCTTTTAATATTGACACTAAATCAGAAAAGATGCTGGAGCCTTTCTCTCAGAAGGCCTGTAGATGAGTGAATTGTACTCACTTTTGCAATATTCAACACATATATTGCTTAACTGACTTAGATTGGCTCCGAGCACTTAAAAGCACTTTGATAACTGCTTTGAAAAACAGTATGTTGTTTTGTTCCGACACACCGTTTGTACGATGAATGTTTGCTTTAGCTGTGAAAGTAAAGATGTGACACCACCAGAGACGGTTAAGACACACTAAATAAATCTGACCATGAAGGCTGATCATTAGAAACATCAGTGCTGTATAAATTGTACACTAAGGCCTCACAACATAGCGTTTGTTGCAGACGTGCACAACAGACATGTTGTGAGCTGCTCTTTGAGATGAGTCAAGGCATTCAGATATTTTTACAAACAAATAATTTTTATCAGAAAGCACAACAACTTTTAACTGTTTCACACTATCCATCAGTATAAGTGCAATATGGCATTTTACACATATTGTGTGGGCAAAACTAAAATAAACAATACAATAAAATAAACAGAAATTGTAAACAGAGTCATTCAGAACGTTTTGTGAAATACTCTAATTATAACGAATTAGAACTATTCACTGTGGCAGTGATAGGAACCAGACGTCAACCTCTGAAAAGCTACCATACAGAAAATTATTGCTTGAAAAATGTACAAATATGATGCATTAGTTATTGTTTTACAACAGATCAGGGAAGGTTTTGGCCATAAGGTATTTGTAGCAGAGAGGTACATTTAGCATGTTGTAAGACAAAATCCTTTATTTCAGTTTTACTGGTTTTTACTATCATGAATACTGCATGTGCAACTCAGGAGACGTGTTGTTTTCTCTATAATGCACAACTTCATATCATATTAAACCGAATTACTTTGTTTACATGTCAATGATTGAATTTTGCAGAGTAAACCTCCCCCTCTATAAACATACTCTATTCCTTGTAGAGTGATAATCAGCTTCATTTGGGAAAATATTGGATTACCTAAAATAATAGCCTAAAATATCTCAATGTGACTTTCCCACTACCATTGTTTGGCCCAATTGTATACATATAACAGCACTGGTCAGATAAATCAGGGCAGATATGCTCGTTATGCTGGCAATACAGTCACATGCTAAGTTTGAGCACCCCCTCTCTAATAGTTGATTTTAGGTGAAAATAAGTGAAATTAACACTTAACCCTACAGAGAACACACTTCTGTGCATTTTAATGCACAATTAAATTAATACACATTTTATATGTTGTGTTTTATTTTTTTAATATGCAAATGAACAGAAACTGTGTAAAAGACTTTCACATTTTAATTTGCTCCCTGTTAAGGATGTGTTAACCTTAGGAAAGCCTCCAATTAGACCAGGGATGTTCAGACTTTGGCATACGACTGCCTTGCCAGCTATGAGTATTAGAGTATTGAGTAAGACTATTGTGTGTTAGGAAAGAGAAAGCAAGTGTGAAACAGTGAGAGAATGAGAGAGAGAGAGAATATTATGTCTTGAAATCTGAATTAATAA
This sequence comes from Megaleporinus macrocephalus, assembly GCA_021613375.1. NCBI lineage: Eukaryota > Metazoa > Chordata > Actinopteri > Characiformes > Anostomidae > Megaleporinus > Megaleporinus macrocephalus. The sequence goes on along the minus strand of CM038725.1, from coordinate 16,625,757 downwards.
TATTTTAAGGTAAGGTAAGAATAAAAGCATGACTACAAAACATGAACAAATGACTGAATGTGAATAAAGTCTGATACAGAACCATCAGATATTGATGTATTTGTCACTCTGTTTCAAAGCCTTTGATCAGCAATGGTATAAACATTTACACACAATGTTTATTCAGCGTCACCTTTAACACCTTCATAACTCAGACACACTGTCGAGGTCCATGAAAGTAACACAAAACCTCAGGTCATGTGCAGCAACACTCAAAGGCAGAGAAATGTCTCCTGAGCCTTTGACTGTAGTGCTGAACATTTCCCCAGCTGTCTTTGTCAGTCTCTGCGCCCCCTCTCTCTATAGTGGTGATCAGATAACCCCGCTGGAGTGAGCCCCTGACTCAGCAGGCTATAAATACAAAGAGTCGGGCAGTGAGGCCACGCCATGCTCTTTTGGAGCCTGCTCTTTTGGGTCACCAGAACTTCACTGAACAGTGCTCATTACTGCCCCTAAACTTTACAGGTGGGTGGATCCATAGTGAGGTATCAGTATATATGAGCGCAATGGTGCCTGATGAGAACTGATTTTCTTTAGCAGTAATCAGAATATACACATTTTTTAAATTAAGTTGTTAACAAGTAAAACAGTGAAATGAGACTATTCTTACTTTTCCTCTTGTTATCCTGACACACACTGGCAGATCACGTACAGCTGTTTTACTTTCTTAAAGAATCATTGATTTGGCAGTTCAGTTAACATTCATGTGAAAACTTGAATCCCCCCTTTTTAATGTCTTCATTAAAAAAGGCTTTCAAAACTATTAATATTAGTATTTGGATCAAGATGTTATTCTAGGTAGTGCTTGATATCAGATTAAAAAGAAAGCCAGTGGTATACCCCATCACTACAAGGGGAGTTCACAATAATAGAGTACTGGTATTAAATCTGCTATTAGGTGGTTTTTACAGTAGTCCACTCTGCTGTGGCAGCACTGGTGGTGATTCTCCTCAACTCTGCTTTGTGTATTTAAAGAGCATTTGCCTGAAAAGTGCTTGGTTTCCCATGTCTTCTACACTGTCGCAACATTGGTGTCAGAAGTGAGATAGTACTACCACAGCAATCTGAAAATGGAACAGCGCCACCACTAACTTAATGACAGTTGTTGGAGAAGAATGTCCCATAGAGCTACTGGCTCACTTTGCTCTGGTAGCGCTGGTGGTAGTTCACTTCTGCAGTTTCATGTAATAAAAGACCATTTGCCTCAAAAGCACTGTTTCCTGCATCTTTCTCTACGCTAATGGAAAGTATATGTACTACAGATAAGTTCCATTTCAGTGTAATGCTCATATGCCGATCTGATTTGTTTTTTATCCATTAAGCATAACATGTCCACTCTGTCAGACTAGATGTGAGTCTGACAGAGTGCTGCTATATTACATTATGTTACACTATTATATTATTTATTCTGATATCACTGCTTTCGACAATATCTGAGCCTCACACCCAAGCATTTCAATGCATGTTATGTCCTGACATGATGTGCAAATGACAAATAAACTTGAAACTATACATAACTATGTTTATACATCGCTGCTGCTAGAACAAAACCTTGTTCCTCGATTTTCGTCTGGTTCTACTGACTTATATTAAAAGTGAAGTAACTTTCCTTCTTCTCCTGTAAAGTCATCATTTCGGAGAGATGTATTATCCATGTTTTGTTGTAATACCATGAACAACAATGAATAACAATAACGACCTATCAGAGAACCTCCCCACCATGTACAATATACAGATTATGTACGTTGTATGTATATTTCTAGTCAATAATATACTCCTTTACAGTTTACCAGTCATGAGTAAGCGGCACATATTTTTTAGCAAATAAAATAAAATGGTTACAAATCACTTGTCAACGTCATTGATATAATGCTATGTATTATGTGTGAAATATCTGTAATAACAGCTCAAATAATGTGTGTGTGTGTGTGTGTGTGAAACAGGCGCCTAATTTACGATTCAGCACGAATCACGTGTCATCCAAAGCGGTTCACCTCTGATTTTCACATGGCTGGGTTCAAAACCGCACACGCCTCTACTTAAATAGCTCTTCGGAATAGTACACCTCCATTAGAAGTGCACTCAGTAGGTTTAGTACTAGTGCGTGGTTTGGGGCGCAGCCCGCGTCTCCCTCTACTGTCACGCACAGACGCTTGACGTCCGATTTACGTAAATTTCGTAGTTCCGTGTCCAGCGTAGTGAAAAAAAACGAGGCACCAAAGTCTACTCAAACACACACACGCTCGGGGACAGTCAGTTTCTTAAGTTCAGCGCCCGTCCAGCTCCTTCATTTCAGATTCAGAATCTGCTGTAAAGTCGAAGACGAGAAGATGGCAGAGAGCGACTGGGACACAGTGACTGTGCTGAGGAAGAAGGGATCCGCGGCTCAGTCGAAGTCCAAACAGGTTGACACGCTAGCTTCAGCTAACAAGTTTGTTTTGCCAGCTGGCTGTGTACTTCATGTATTTCTTTCGTTTTTGCCAGCTGCTGTGCCATACCGGACCGTTCCCTCAATGTTTCTAGCTAATGTTTGTAAGCTCTGCTGAGTTTTAGAGAAACTACAGCCCAGTTAGTTTTCTAGTTGGCTAGCTAGCTGGTTAGCTGGCTAAGCTAACTGAATATCTGATGAAATGTTTGTTCTCAGGCTGTAACTGCCGCCCAGAGACGAGGAGAAGAAGTTGAGACTACAAAGAAGTGTAAGGCGTGATTTCTGTAGCTCCTGTAAAGTTTAAACTGCTTACTGCTCGTTCTGTTATATGCTGTTACCGTCTGTTGTCTCTGGTCTTTACAGGGGCTGCTGGGCAGAATAAGCAACATCTTGTAACCAAGAACACAGCCAAACTGGACAGAGAAACAGAGGAGCTCCACCATGAAAGAGTGACTCTGGAAGTGGGCAAAGTTATTCAGCAGGGCCGTCAAAATAAGGGCTTAACTCAGAAGGACCTGGCCACAGTGAGTATTTATATAGGTTATTGTATGTACATGGTGGGGAGGTATGTACAAGTGGTCATTATTGTTAATCATAAGCCAAGATATGAGTTTGGTCATAGTATTTCAACAAGACATTGATAAAACGTGTTGCATGGTTTGCATTCAGAAATGTAATGATGCCGTGTTTTCCAAGTACAGCTGCATTTATTTTATTTACATTTTTTAAATTTTAGATATGTGGTAACTGTAATGTATTATTCACACTGTAAGTTACACCATGGCAAAGTCCTAGTTTTAAAGAATTGCCACCCAAATTAAACATTGGTCCACACTTTTCTGTACATTTCCAGTCAATAGTCCCATGACTGCTTTAACAGTCACGAGTAAACAGCATGAAATGGAATTGTAATACATAGCACTATCACTTTTACTATCACAATTGCAATATAGCTGTAAAAATATATATAATATAAAAAAATAAAATAAAAATTTTGGTATATACCATATGTTGGTATAGACAATGTGTCGCTCAAATATTTAATTATGTGGAAATAAAGAAATCTGTGGTGTCTGTAGCAGCAAAAATGTTTTAAGGCTGTTAACTCTTACTAGTGACAGCTAAAATATTACATACAAGCCCATAATGTGATTCTTTTGACGCATTTTACATTACATTTATTTGTACTAGTACTAATAACATTAAAATTCTCCACATTTCAGGCGAACTCGGTTAGCTTTTAGTTTTCAGCTTCTGTATGTAACTCCATCTCTGGAATTGAATTTGCTGGCTTAATTAGACTTTACTACTGTGCGTTATAGTGGATATGAAAGGCTGGTGGCAACAGATCAGTGACTGACCAATAAAAGTCAGTATAAGGTTTGATGATCATATAATTGTAAATTTGTTTTCTTCAGAAAATTAATGAGAAACCACAAGTAATCGCAGATTATGAAGCTGGAAAGGCCATCCCCAACAACCAAGTCATGGGAAAGATTGAGAGAGCTATTGGTGAGATTTGTTTTCAGCTGTGAAATATTGCTTTAGGAGTTGGTGTATATTTTGTGCCCATTGATTAATTGCCCAATATTTTGTGGTGAATTGCAGGACTTAAACTGCGTGGAAAGGACATTGGGCTGCCCCTTGATGCATGTCCCAAGAAGAAATGAACAAAAAATCCTCGAAATCCACCACTTAGCCTACAGGTTCCCCTCTCTTTTCAGGCCTTTTAGTCAGTCTTCACATGCTGCTCATTCATTCCCTCCTAACAGTAATAAAAATCCCTTTTCCAGTGGTGGACCAAATGTCACTATATTGACAATTTAAGAATGAAAATCATAATGTCTTCTCTTGCATAGTTTTATGGAGTGCATCACTTGAGAACACTGCTTTTTTAGTTTTTGAAGACTGAACGAAACTGTCACGTGTTCTTTACATTTTCATAATTTTATGCTTGCTCTCAACTTGAAATAAAACAGAATTTTTGCATTTGACCTAAATGCAGTGAGCCTCTTTTTTACTGAGATTTATTACATTATTCTAGATTTTTAGACCTTTCTTACAATAATATAGGGCTGTTTGTTGTACATTAAATGATAAACTGATATACCTGCTTCTCATTATATTGCATTTATTTCACTTACATGTAATAGTTTGACACGTTTGTTGCTTTAATGCATTTTCCCAATAAGCTGATGGTCACTTGAGCATCCAAGACAGCATACAATTTAATGCTTGTGATGAAATCCAATTTGAACAAGTAACTATCATGAATAGTGATAAAAATTACAATATTAAACATTTAAAAAATCACAATGTTGTGTTCTTAAATTTAAGATTTTGCATGTAAGTTCATTTTACAAGATGAATTCAGTACAAACATGTAACAATGACAATTTGTCAAAATGAATTTCACAAAAGAATCTGAATACTTTAGTCCTTAAGATGTAAAATGATTCATCGAGAGAGGTTTGATGTGAAATGGCTACTTGTAAAGAAAGTTGCAGACTCTAATTTTTTTTTTTGCAGTGGTGGTGATAGGAAACAGTTACAACACAAATAGAGTAATTAATAATTATTTACTACCTAAAATCATCAGTGAACCCAAATAGTGAACCAATGACGTTGAGTTTTTATGTGGTGTTGCTGATGGTAAAATGCTCTACTTAGGGTACGTCCAAAATCGCCTACTTCCAAAATCGCCTACTTCCAAACTACTTAGTAGACATAATCAATTGGCTAGTATGTCTGAATACTCAGTATACTGAACTGCTGCAACCTAGGTTAGTGCTACTTACGTTTCTTCTGAGGTAAAAAAAAAAACCCAAAACAAAACAGATTTATCTTCTCTGAGCTACAGCTTGATGCCATCTGAGTATGGATTCAGACAAAAACGCAGGTCAGTGTTACAAAAAGTATCTATATTTCAATAAATCGCATGACCTATACAATGATGGCTGGACGTCTTGTGTCACAGGACGTTGTTTAAATGGCGGACGTAGTGTGTCCGACATTGCGTGGATGCTAAACAATGATGAACTGAAACAGCTACTACTTTACCACTCAAGCAGTACATACTGGGTCCTATGTAAATTTTGGATGCACCCATAGACAAACTTCTTGGAACAAACTCCGTAATCATTGAATTCAGGTGTTTGATTCAGTCACATCTGTATGAGATCAAGCCCCTAGCTGTGCAGTCTGCCACCACGAACATTTGTGGAAGGATGGGAAGTTATGAAGATCTCACTGTATTTCACCGTGGTGCTGTAATAGGATGTCACCTTTGCAGCAAGTCAGTTTGTTAATTTCTTTACTCCTACATATTCCACCATCAGCTGTGAGTGGTATTATTGGATAGTGGAAGCTTTTAGGAACTACAGCAACTCAGCCACAAAATGTAAAGCTGTTGAGTGCTGAGAGGCGTTGTGTGTAAAAGTAGTTCCAAAAAACTTCCAGACCTCCTCTGGCTCAAACGTCAGCATAAAACCTGTTCACCTGACTGCATAGTGCTGCCTGTAAAGTTTGGTGGAGGAGGGATAATGCTATGGGTTTGTTTTTCAGAGGTTGGCCTCCCCTTAGTTCCAGTGAAGGTAAACCTTAATGCTTCAGCATACCAAGACATTTTTGACAGCTGTATGCTTACAGCTTTGTGGGAACTCTCTTTTCTGTTCCAGCATGACTGTGTCCCAGTGCACAAAGCAAGCTCCATAAAGGATCTTGGTTTGGAAAAGCTTGACTGGCCCACACAGAGCCCTGGCCTTAACTAAACACCTTTGGGATGAACTAGAACAGAGATTGGGAGTCAGACTGTCTTGTCCAACATCAGTGCCCAACATCAGTGTCTGACCTCACAAGTGCTTTTTGGGGAAATGGTCAATTATTCCCATATACACACTCCAAAATCATCTAGTAGAAAGCTTCCCAGAAGCTGCAAAGAATGAACCACCTTCTTATTAATGCCTATGGATTCAGAATAGAATGTCAAATAAGCTCCTGTAGGTATAATGTATAGGTGTCTCAATAATTTAGTTGTGTATAATAAATCTGAAAAAATATTAGAAAAGCTATTTTGCCGTAGCACAGCACACTAGTTATCACTCTGACATGAAGGCATTCAAAATATTAATAAGACATTTAAAGCCAAAACTTTTTTTTAAATGTCTCAGGCATCAAGCAGAATATATCAAACATTTTTTTTGCAATAACTTTCTGTGAGGGAGATTTTAGAGGCATTAAACTCTTCAGATGTCAGATTCCTATCAGCCTCGCAGTGAACAATAATTACTTGGTAAATTTCTTTAGAATGGAACATTTTGCATTCACAGACCACCCTGAAGGATGCTCAAACATTAAATTATGTAGAGACTGTGAAAAATATGTGGTGTTCAATCATAGTTGCAAAAATGTTTTCTTTAAAGTAAATAATTGGGAAAAGCTCTTGATTCTTACTAGTGAGAGCTAAAATATTACATACACATGTATATTCTTATGTAGATTCTTTAGTAAATGTTTACCTTTTGACATGTTTTAAGTGTCACATTTTGTTTTTACTAGTACTCATAACGTTTTACTTATTCAAGTTTAATTTCTGACAATAAAATTGGGAAAATAAAACGTTTCTGTACATTCAGTGATAAACGTTCATTCTCCCGGAACCACGATTCAGCTCCACGTTGTAGTCGGACTCAGTTCGAGCTGTGCGCTGTTGCCACAGGCAGCGCTTGGCGTTGTTTTGGTGCGAGACATAAGCTGCTTTTAGCTTTTAGCTTTTAGCTTTCAGCTTTTCTAACAGCGGTCAGTCGGAAAGACAGTAAAGCTACTGAAAACGATCCCTTCTTCAGGAGCCTCGCCTCGGAGACGCTTTCTGTATGTAACTCCATCTCTTGAATTAAATCCGCTTGCTTAATAAGGTTACATGTCTAGTCAGCGTTAGCATGGACGGGCTGCTGGGACGCTAACGAATACGCTGAGTTTATATTTCTCTCAACTAAAGAGAAAAAACGTGTGTACAGCTGTTTTGATTGAAGGAAATCGCCTTTAAACTGTCCAAAAACTGGATTTTCATGCGACACGCTTCTTTTAATGGACCATAATTTATCCAAAACTGCCTGAAAAAAACAAACAAACTCTAGGATTTGGATTGAAATCGCCGTTAAACTGTCCAAAAACTGGATTTTCATGCGACACGCTTCTTTTAATGGACCAGAGTTTATCCAAAACTGCCTGGAAAAAACAAACAAACTCTAGGATTTGGATTGAGGTTCCACACAAAGAGAGAACAAGCCTGTGGAAATAACAGGAGAGCATTAACGCAGAGAACTGTGTGACAGAGGACCGCCGATCAAAGATCTCTTTCCAGTGATATTTGAGCTACACAACGCAAATCTACACATTGCGCACGTAAACACGGTGAAGGAGCGCAAGAGGACTTTCTGACATGTTCGACCAGAAAGAGGACTGCAGTCGTCTCGCCACCGAGCAGACACGATGACGGAGAGATGTCCTCTAGCCGAGAAGGCGATGTCAGATGGTTATGCTCGGCTTAGATTCAGAGACACGTCCCTGCTCATCTGGCAGCAGCAGCAGCTGGAGCTTGAGAAGGCGCCGCCGTCCAACTACCTGAGCCGCAGCCAGAGCACCTGGTACAGCCGCAACGGCAACCAGGCCGTCGTGGTCAGAGACAGAAATACGCTACGAGACCCCGAGAGTGGGTCCCGAATTTGTTCCGTTATGTAACAGTATTACAGATTGGTATTATATTATAGTATCATATATCATATTAATCCTCTTTTATAAAGACGTTTGTAGACTGTGACAAAGCCCACCTGTCCAAACCTTTTAGGGGTGTAGCGAAATTTTCAGTTCTGAGGTTTGATTTTTGACATTTCATGGTATATTTTCACATTTTTTACTAAGATGACCAGATTTGTTACCTAAAAAAACATTCATTTTCAGTTCACTTCACAGCCTGTCAATAACAGAGCCAATGTTTATAAAATGGGAAATTCCAGTTTTGAGTATAACTGGATCATGTGAACTCTTGTACTCTAATTAATATTCTGTATGTGTAGTCTAAGTCTAGTGGCGTAGGCAGGGACAATGCAGGAATACATTTACCACAAAAGGCTCAGTGCTTGTATGAGCCCATAATTTATATTCTTATTAAACATTTTTATATAATTTAATATAATCAGTGGCTATAGCCCAATAGCCAGACCCTAAACACACCCCTGGGGTAGTTCCAGTTCTGGGGAGACAGAGATGGCTGCTATTAGCATATGACTTATGCCATAACTGACAGAGTTATTAAAAAGATGCAGTATTTGTAGATAACGATAGTCTACAGGCAAGTAGGTTGTATGTATATACAAATCAGACCACCTATATATCATTCAGCAGTAAGATTCAAGTCATGTTACCCCAGGCCTGCTTTTAATCAGTTTCTTAGGACTTTCTATTACTAGGCAGAGCGCCCATCTTTAGCTTTAAACCAGAGCTATGAGTCTAATGTTGCTAACAAACACTAGAGGTGAATAGTCTTTGCCTAAATATGTCCCTGAAACGTCTCACAACTACCTCTGGGTCTTCAGTAGAGTCGCTCAGACTTGTCAATGTGGCTTTAGTACAGTGTGACATAATGTGAGCTAGAGTACAACAATGAACAAGACTAAAAATAGTCCCCCCCCCTGCATTTCTGTACATAGAGCCTTGAGAAATGTTCTGAAAAAATTGACTTACAAACCATAAAAACTGAACAAAACCTCATGGTACGGAACATAGAAGGCACACATCCAAGTTATGCTGTATCCCAAATCACACCACCAAGGCAATCCTGATGAAGACCTGGATCCTGTTTTAGCAGGCTGATAGAATTTCATGGTAGAAAGATTTTGGTGACTACTGACTTCAAGGGTTAGTTAACAAAGTTCCCAAACTAGAAAAGATAAATCTGAACACCAAACTAGGCTAAACATCTACATTCTCTGAAAATCATGGTGGTTATCGAACTCACCTGCCAGGTGTTCTCCAGTATGTAGCGATACACATTTTCAAGGTCAAGACTGGATTTGAGATATTTCATGTTTTTATAATTTTTTTAACAAATGTTTGTAGGCTACTGTATGGATATTGTTTCAACCTGAGAGTATTAAAGGGAAAATTTAGTGCAACGTTTGTAAAGAAACTTAATGAATATCACTATAATGAAGGTCATAGGAATGATATAGCCCACTAGCCAAGATATGCTTGGTGAAATAAATAGGTCACCCAAATATTTGACGTAAATACATCCCTGAAAGTTCTCCCAGCTTCTTCCAGGGCTTCAGTAAGGTCATTCAGACCTGTCAGTCTGGTTTTAGCATACAGTGTAACTTGAGCTAGACTAAATATGTCTGCCCCCTGCATTGAGCTACAGCGGCGTTTTATTTATTTTCATATTGCCCTAAACCACAATGAGTTTTAATATGCATAACTATAAGGAAGAGATGGAGGACATTTCCTGGGATCTGTTCTGATCTAAAACTTGAACTGAATTGAATCTGACCATAAAAATTGAACATATCTTCACTGTGTCGCTCAAAGTAGCACACAGACAGTGCAACCATAATGAAGCCCTGGACGTGGACAGAAAGATTTCAGTAAATACAGACTACTAGTGTTTGTTAACATTAGCCTAAAGAAAAGCCTGGACACCAAACACATCATTTCAGTTGAAAAACGAGATTCTGGAGCAGATAGAACATTGTGTAAATGAGATTTTTTTGTTAAATCATTACCATAAACCTTTAAGTTCCCATTACCACCACCACTGTGTACAATTCAGACTTTAAATGTTTGCCTAGAATTTCACCTGAACACACTGACTTTGTTTATACCTTTAACATTGAATTATGCAGAAATGGAAAAATTGGTGGACTTCCCATTCAAACCTTGTGACAAACTGTGTGCACACTTACTGTAGTGCTGCAAGGTCCTGGGTTCAGAGCGGGCTTCACAGTACGAGTAATGAACTTCAACTTGAAACAAATGTGAAAGTTTAAACGGACATCAGTGGCGGGCTTCCTGACCATACTGCAGTATTTAACAATATATTCATAATTCATAAGTACTAGACACTCTCAACATATGAAATAAAAGTATTTAGTGAGTGAACAGACACCATGGTGGATTTTTGTGATTTATTTACGAAAAAAAACCAAAATAAACCCAAAAAAAACAAAAAAAAAACATGGGGGCTCAGAGTCCAAATTCCGAATTAGCTTATACATCAGTTTATCTGTACGCCTAAGTCTGTCTGAAAACCAAGCTACAAACTTCCATTAACTCGCTGCACTTATATGGAGCTCTACTAAGATTGACGTTTTACTTCAAAGAATGACATTTACATGTTATAAACAGCTCAAAAAGGTTTAAGAAAGATACTGTAAATCAGCATGCAATACACAAAGGTTTTCGCTCTCATAAAAAATAACTAAAATATTTAGACCCAAGACGTGTTAACGAATAAGTAATGAATATACATTTATATCTGTAATTATATAGCCTATATATTTATATTTCAGTCTTTTTAACTTTGCTGACATCACACAAGAAAACCCTTTTTTAGTGGACTGGAGGAGTTGTTTAAAATAATAATAATAATAAAAAAAAATAAAAGAAAAAAAACAACAACTGAGAGACATTATCCGTCTGATGAACTGATAGACCAAGCTGGCTTCCAGTCTCACACAATGAGATAATGACTTAACATTTAACAATCCAGTGGAAAGAATGGGACAGAAGTTAACACACACTCTACTACTGAGAGGAAAACCTACAAAAAATTCACTTTACAAGTCTTGACATCTGTGTTTCAATGTTATCTGAGCTACAAAACGAGAACAAAAGAGGAAGAAAAACAAGCCCGACATACAGGTTTCAACTCAAAAGCTACAATTGTTTAGAGCAGACCCAGTTATTTTAGTGTGCCAACTAAACTTAAGGCAACAAGTACACATCCACTGTATTCGGGACACAAGGTAGGTCTCAAAGCATTGAGAATGCATGTATGTAACCCACGGCAATGCCAACACCAGGGTGGCATCCCTACTGCAAATAAAAAGAGAGAAAAGAAAAGACATGACCTCTATTACATTCATTGGTTATAGAGTTTACCAGTCAGTTGACCAATTTAGGGACATGGTAAAAAAAAAATATTCCAGCACGTTCTGTGAAGCATTTAAGTACCACTCAAAGCGTTTAATACAGTATTCCAAAAGAGATGAAGTCATTAAAAAAAAGTTATTCATAAAATAGAGAAAATACATTAGCTGTAATACTTTGGAAATCATTAAACATAAGCTTCTGGTTTTATTTTCTATTTAACGCCTAGTACTGCTGATTGAAGCATTAAGAGGAGAAACGACTTTCGTCAACTAGCGGACCACAGAAGGCCAGAGTGTTGGAAGTTCATCAGAGCGAGACGAGAGCCAAATATGCTCATATTATAAATAATATACATTAGTCACCACTGTGTTTTTGATTGTCCACTGATTGGACTTGAGAAGGATGAAGGATTCTAGAACAAGGCTTATGTCATGGGCATATAATCACTGTGAACTATATCATTAGTGACATAAAAAAAAGGTTGAGTACTCAAAAGACAAATCAAATATAAAAACAAACAAACAAACCCATCTGAACGTATAATATAGTTTCAAAACAATATATGACAAAATTATACATCAAATACTGACAATGAGAGACAAAGCACAGAAGAAAAAAAAATTACAGCGCAGAAGTAACCAAAACTACTGTGGATTACACATAGGCCTCTCAAAGTACAGGTTCCAACACGATACTGACACTGACAGGGAGATAGACGCAGCCCGTGGTACGGTATCATCTGTTCAGTCCACTTAGTCAAGATGCAGCAAATTTCGATACAGGATTCAACCGACTTCTCGATACAGCTGAGTCAAAAAACAGTGGGATAAAAACAAGAGCTGCGCCTCACTAGATGAAAAATAAATAAGTCTTCTTTAAAAACGGTAACAATAGATATCGTCACCTGTAAAATAAATCTGGAATGAGCTGAAACGTCATGCTGACATGACCACCACACCAGAAAGAGAAAGTTAGTTGCTTGTTCCTTCAGACTTTGAGACTTGATGAAGCTACTCACTGATACAGAGCCAAGCATTTTACCAGTTTGTCCATTAATATGCATTGTTGTTTTTTTTTCGTTTTTTTTTTCATTTGGCTCTAATGAGCGACCGCCTGGGAAAACGAACGGAACTCCTATACACAACTGTTTTGATCTCCACAACTGACATGTTCGAAAACAAAAAAATATATATCTTTTTTTTATTTTTTTCATTATTTTTTTTTAAGTTGTTGTCGTCATTTTTAACTGGTGATACCAGGTGTTTCCCTTTGAGGGCCAGCAAAATAAACCGACGCTGTTCCACCATCAGCTATCTTTTTTTTTTTTTCTCCATTCTTTCCTTTGTCCGAGTCAAGGGCGTTCTACAACAGATTCTTTTAAAATATCCTCTCGTCTTTAGCGATGCTTCTAACTCTTTTATGTAACAGGTCTTCGAGTGAGACACTATCATGACAGCACACACTACTCATTAGAAAATGCAGGAGGCTGAAGTAAGGGAGGGGTGGACAGGCTGGCCCAGAGCTCAGTCTGAGTCGCTGCTCTCGGAGCTGGAGCCGCTGGAGCTGCTGCTGCCCGAGTCGGAAGAACTGCTGCTGCCGCTCAGCCGAGACGGCCCGCCCCCTGGCGCCGACCCCGCCTTCTCTGCTGGACACAAGAGGCGGAGATTAGAGATGGCCTGGAAAGCGGCTCATGTCCCAGGTTCACATTAACGTTGACTGAAAATAAATGGGAGTGATTGTAGGTCCCTCAGGAAGCACCAGTAAGCCCTGTTCCCTTGCCCACCCGTGTGATTGTATGTTAAGATAGAATAGACATGCACACAGAGCGAAGCATTAATCATGACAGAACAGGACAAACAGTATGGCGCGTCCTTCAAGCAGCCAGAGACACTGAGTCAGTACGAGTTGCATCAAGACACATACAGGCCCACACTCATCCAGGCTGAACGGCTGCTCTAAACTTCTCTTCTACCTCTTGTCCTGTCTAGTCTTAGGACTTGGCAAATCAATCAGGTTTGGAATCAGTAAGCGAGGGGTCGACTACAGCCCTCAAGTTTTAATATAAACCCAGTTACACACAAATGAGAACGTAGGAAAACAAATAAAAAAAAAAAAAAACGTCTATCCTCCTGCCTGACCTGCCCGTTTCCGAGCACCTGCCCGCTTCTATCCGCACACTGCCACACAGGTACCTTTTTTGGGCGGTTTCTTGTTGTTGTTCAGTTGTCCGCTCACGTCCTGCAGCCTCTTTTCTAACTCTTTCTTCTTTTCCTGAACCAGTTCCTCTTTAGTCTTGGCACTCTTTTTCCCAGTGCCCGCTGCAGGAGACACACAGCGGCGACCAGTGAGTCCCAGGTCAGCCTCGCACTCCGCCGCCGTGGCAACAAGCAGCTCAAAAAGCACTCTGCTACTCTGTAACTGTGTTATTCATCTACTCGGTTGGCTGCCGCCACAAGATGGCGCCGTGCAACCTCAGTCATAAGCAGTGTGCGTATACCAACACCCACCGGAATGGTGCACAGGTACTACACGTTGACTTTTACATGAGATTTGAACTGGGTCTGCCAAAGATCATGATTGGTGATGTATACGGCATCCTTCCTCCGTTCCACTCGGCACCGGTGAGTGGAAGAGACTATTGGGCTTCAGAATTTAAGTGGGGACTTACGAACATAAAGAAAAGTTTAGCTGTTGGATCCCGCTATGCATTGAAGTCAATGTTAAGTATAGCTAGTATTGTAGAGTTCCCACACATAAACCCATGCGTTACCACCAAACATCTTCGCTATTTCTGAGGCTTTGTTTGAAACTTGCAGCTTTTAAAAGAATTAGAAATTAATCTTACCTGGTTGTGCCGGTCACATCTGCTAGGAAAGTTAAACAGGTTGTGACATCCTCAGTATGAACAACCAACAGCTCTTTCACTGTTAGGTTCATGTACAAAATTGAGTTTTTCCTTTTTTAAAGCTGAAAAAACTCTGGGATGCATGTGTGTGAACACTATAGTACTATATACTAATGTACACTACCGCTCAAAAGTTTGGGATCACAGTGAAATGTTCTTGTTTTCAATGGAGTAGCTTCCTTTCTCAACACAACAGTGGACTGATGGGTCTCTAAAGAAAGTTTTTCTTTCTGACCATTTTGATTCTGTCAGTAAGACATCAACTGCTGATGCTTCAGATACTAAACTAACCTAAAATGTTGTTCTCCCTTTTATGCTCACTTATTAGTAGAATGTTTTTCAGCTGTGCATCACAATTGAGCAAGAGTGTCCTAACAACCAATTAGCCCAATAACATCCTTAACTTGGATTGGTGGCCGTACCAGGAGATTTAGACAGAGGACTGAAAATTGCTGATAATAGGACTATATGCAAAATAAGCCTCTATAAAAAAATAGGCTTTAATACAAACATTTTTATTCTTTAAAAATCATCCGATACACTAACATTTATTGTAAAAAATGGACAATATTGTTTGTGAATTGCATGGAAAACTGCATGAAATGACATTCTAAAGTGATCCTAAACTTTTCAGCGGTAGTGTATACTAATGTTGACTTTACTGAATAGCGAGGATCCGACAGCTAAATGTCACAGACAGAACTTTTCTGTGTAATTACCTGTGTAAACTGAAGCCCGGGTCTCTTACTCACCGGTGCTGAAGATATGATGTGATATACATCACTCATCATGATCTTCGGCAAACACCGCTAAAATCTCACGTAGCAGGTCAGTGCATAGCACCAGCTTATACCCCATCGGCTACTGTTATGTGCACACTGCATATGGCAGACGTTCTTCGACGCCAACGTGTGCAAGTAGCCAATAGCATCTAATCTCTAGGTTATGAATCAATGAACTAATGCACACTAGTACTTCAAAACTATGGTATGACTCAGTCTACACATTAGGCCACTAATAAGAACAAAACTAATAATTGGCAGCCTAATTAAAAAGGCCACTAAATCTTTTCTTTGGGGTTAGTCCAAATAAAGATTAAACCTTTGGTGGTTCATACGAGGAGGAAAGGGTGTTAATCTGAATTAAAAAAAAAAAAAAGAAAAAAAAGTGGAGAAGTAATCCACCAAAGACTCATGCAACACAGCGGAAAAGGGGAGTGCTCCCAGCACAGGAGTGGGAATACTGCGGGCCAAATTAGCTTTCAGAGCAGCCAGACAGGAGAGTTTCGTCTGCAGCAGAAAACTGAGCTCAGGTCAGAGAGATAGAGAGAGACAACACCCAATCTGAGTGACCCCCAAGGTGGAACTTACGTAAAGGTTTGCGCTGCTTCTTCTGTAAACAGGACTTGACGTAGCGCTCCAGCTCGCGCAGGGTGGAAGGCTTGAGCGTCTCAAAATCGATCTCGATCTCGTCCGGGTTGGAGTCACGTAGCGATGGTTCGCGCGACTGGATGATGTGCACCACGCGCCCCAGTTTTTCGCCCGGCAGTCGGTTGATGTCCAGGCTGAGCTGCCTTTTCTCGTCGTACGACATGGGAAGAGCCTCCTCCTCATCCGACTCGTAGTTTGCTGCACCGGGTTTGCCGCCCTTTTTCGGCTGCCTGCAGGTTCAAGTGTTTCAGGTGAGTTGCACTGCAGTACTGTTCCAAAAACAAGCATTTAGTTTGAAAGCAGCAATTTGTAAGATGAAGCAACCTGTTTAATTTTACTCTAAACTATAGGAGGTAATATATCACCAGACGCACAAATGCAACAATGCCCCCGCCTCCCTCTTCAGTTCTTACCAGCCTAGAATAAACACTGCATCAAACTTCATCCCCTCAGGAGCGTCTCCGGCGGTGGAAAGCAGTGCCAATGTTGAGTCTTGGTTTGCTCCTACTTATATCACTACTTTTGTTTGCTGCCAAATATAAATTACTGCAGAGAGTAGGTGGTGGTCATTATAAAGGTCATTTGGCAATAGCTTTAATCATTGTTCATCTGTCCTCATATGACCAGGACCTTCCACACGACTGACAAGATGTTAGAATACGCAGTCAGGGCAATGCTACTCCTTCATCCACTAATGCTGGACCAATTTAACTTGAGTCTACAGTGACTCACTATCGCCTCTTGATGTACAAAGTGGTATTACGAGACCAGGGCTAGCTGGTCAGCATACTAACATTAGTAAACATCTCTAAAACACAAACAGATGTCTTTTGATGTACTGTCAAAATGTTTGTTTCCTTATATTCTGTTAATGATTTAAAGTTATTTATCAATATTTTAACCTAAAAATCTTACACATTGCTCCTACATGAGAAAATGTGTGCAGTATGCACTGGTCATAAAACTGACCATTTGGTACATAGTTGGTCAAATAAAGAAAATAGATATGTTAAAGTATAGAACCATGTATTTGATACTCTATAACTGTTATTCACTGATGTAGTAAGGATTATTTAATCATTTATTTTTTGGCTGGAGTAATTCCAACCAAAAAATAAATGATTAAATAACCCTTACTACATCAGTTGGTGCCACAGTAGTCTATAGATTGTCCAGTTTAGATTTCAAGGAAACCCCCTTCTGATGATATAGCTTGCAAGATGTTTCTTCTGCATTAGCTAGCGAGCAGAAAAACAAGTATCTGTATGAAAGTGCGAGTAGTTTTTGTAGATGGTCCTTCTACTTTCAAGCTATATCATCATCAAGCTATTCCCCTCACAGCTGTTTCAGGTATTTGCCTGATGCATGCTGGGTGCCGTGGTGAAAGAATCCGACGGACAAAAACATTGTGTGCTACAGAAAACATAACGCAGAATAGATGCTGAACTTCTGCTACTCTCTAAAGCTCTAAATAGTCTGGACCCATCTTACATCACAGACTGTCTCTCAATTCCTTTTTTAGTTATTATGCTTCTAAACTGTGAAACTCAATTCTATATTTATTAAACAACCAACATTAAAAAAATAATAATAATCACTAAAACTCTACATCATCTTGGTACTTAAATCTGTGTCACTGGCTCATATAATTTAAATAATATTTCTAGTTTCTTCCATTACTTTCAACAACCATCTGAAAAACACTGTGAGCTGATAAAGTGCTCTATATAAAAAAGTGCTTCTTCACCTCCTCTTCTTTGTATCAAAATACAGTATTATGTCATAAATGCTAGTTTAAGGCTTGTTAGGCAGTACCGGCCATGAATTAAATTAAACTACAAGGTACCATGTAGCTAAGGGTATGGACTGAAGTATGGACACACATACAATAAAGAAAGTATAAAACAAAGCCTGACTTATCCAAAACCATATTCCACATGTTGCCTCAGCTTACCTGGTAGTGGATGTGCTGTTGGGTTTCCGGGCTGAACTCTTTTTCTGTTGAGTCTGCTTGTTCGGCTGGGACGACTTGGGCTTCTTCTCCTCCTCCACCTTGGCCTTGCTTTTGTCTTTGTCCTTCTCTTTGTCTTTCTTCTTCTTCTCCTTTTCCTTCTTCTCTTTCTTCTTCTTTGGCTTGCTGACGGGGCCCTGCGACAGAGCGGCCAGCTGTTCATGAACAGCCTTCAGCTGGGGAGAGAGGGGAATGGGGCGGTTAGCTAGCGGGAGGACAGGGGTCGACTGCGCTGCTGCTACAGGCTGGAAGGAGGATTTTAGCTGTGCAGGGATTGATGGCAAGACCAAGTGATGAGGGGAAAGTAGCCAATTAAGGAAAATGAATGACATTTAGCTTTTCCATATACTTTTTTAACTTTATCTACAGTGTCACTGGCTCCCCCACCCCCTGCCCAAGCAACATGGATGAAGTATGAAGAAGTCTGCATTCTAACGCAGCAATTAAAGTGATACTCCAATGTTTTTCAGCCAAATAAAAACCTCGGCTTCCAGGTTCAGTTCTATGAGTGACATGTTTTGGTGGCTTCTAAAGTAATACATGACTTCCCACAGGCTTCTGCAAGACACAAAGCAAAACAGCTAAACTGCTACCAGCAACTCCAACAACAACTTTCTCTCCCATAGGATGGTTAAGCTTCTCTGTCATTGTTTTACAGTCTTTCTGTTTGAGCCTAGGTGACACTAAACAACTTACATAACCTCACAATCTTTATACTGCCCCACAACTATTGCTCGGCACACGCAGTATACAAGTGACCGCATGCAAGGCTCACACACTATATGACCCTTTACATGGCCAGACACCTGAACTTACTCACTCTCAGTGATAAATGCAAGCAATGCTCATTATGTGCCTGACTGGAGCTGGAGAAACTGGCAGTAGGTGTTTCTGTAGCAATGTGTATGACTTTTATTTCTACCAGTGTCATAAAGAGCTCTTTTCACAGACCTATAGCTCCATTACGAAGTGAATATTCAGCCAAAAGCTACTATAGAAGCATCTATAGAAGCAGCCTTGGTCAAAATCTGCAGCTTTTTTTTCTTTTCTTATTGTTTTTTTTGCTTGAGGATCACTTTCTCACGCTCTCATTTGCTCAGTTGCTCATAATGCACTGCTAATTCCTAAGAATTTCAAACATCCTTAAATATCATGTCGCTGAACTGGTCACACTACACAAGTAGCTGTGGCAGGTACCTGCACCAATTTGTTGCCTTTAGACATACGGACACCGATTATTTGCTTTGGGTTTAGTGATGCCACAAGCCTGGCGGTGCTGTATTAGTGTAATGACTTTGTGACATGTTTTCTGTTTGCGGTTGTATCACTAAAAAAGCCATCCCAACCCAAGACTGGATCTAGATCTAATCTACACGGAAGCCTACGGGAGGTCATTTATTTTTACAATAAATGTTACTTTAGAAATTTTTATATCTGAATAAACCACAAGTACAAGACTATTTTTTGAGGAAACACTGGATTATTCCTTTAACTGGCAATACTCCCATTTAAATATTAACTGGCTGTTCATCTAAATCTAATAGTAAACTGTGACACCTTTCAGTGTAAAATATATATATTTATAAAGAAAAAGAACAAACACACATACAAAATAAAACAACAAACCACACCACCCCAGAAAACATGCCAATCAGTGTCATTCAGCAGATAATAGAGCAGAGCTGGAAGCAGAACCAAAAGGCAAGCTGAGTGGCAAAGCAGGCTCACTGAGGGAGATGACTGCCCAGCTCAGATATAAGTATGATCTTAACCCTCTACCGCTCACTTAACCAAGTGCTAACAATAAAAAAAAAATGTAGGGGTTAGTGGGAAAGTGGGAACGGGGAAGTAAAAACATAAATCACCTGAAAACGTTTGGCACACCCGTTTTTTTCCCCCGCCCTGTTACCCTTCGGGTGCTCCTTAGTGATTTGCTGGTAAAAAAAAGCCAAAGTGGGATAAAAAAAAATTGTCATTCTCAAAAATATGTATTTTTTTAAAAAAACGTTAAGAATACTGTAACAACAAAGTATCAAGTTTTAAAAAAAAAATAAAAAAAACATACGTTGACACGAACAGTTACTGATTTGGGAAAAAATCAGTTTAATATTGTACTGCATGCAACCGAAAGTACCAAGATGCCACACAATGCAGAGGCGGTAGAGGGTTAAACTCTCAGTCCTGGGTCAAAATGGGCAACTAAAAAAAACTGTGACATAAAAAAAAAGAAGAAAAAAAAAGGAGACAAACTTTTCAATGGATCTTATACGGTGAGTTGAGGGTGGGTAGGTAGAGGGTAAGATTGGGTGGGTGAGACTTCAGCCTGTCCCTCCACCCCTGCTTTGGATCTTGGTTGCGAGTGGTGGCACCCACCTGCACAACACTCACCTGTTCCTGCAGTTCAGCAAGGCGGGTGGCGCGCTCCTCTTCGGAGTCGGAGCTGGAGCTGGAGGAGTCGGCGCTGCTCTCGCTGCTGCCCGTGCTCTTGCTCACGACCGCCGTGGCTGAGCCCGCTCCGGGAGACGAGGGTTCAGCGGGCTCGTCCGGCATCTTAGCAAAGCGCATCTCAAACACATCCTACAGGAAGGAGAGCGAGAGAGGGATTAGATGGACACTGTTTAGCGTCCACTGTTACAATCAATGGCCATGGTAACCATAAATTACAGATCTTCGTATATCTCATGCGGTCTCATCTAAGTTAACACTTTAACAACTTAATTAATAATTAATTCATGCCTTTTCCTAGTTTCACCCTCCTGATCATCCTTAACTCCAAGCTAAAAGCCAGCTGCTTACTTGCTACTTACTGTAGCCTCTCATTGAAATTGAGATTTTGATCAAAGTTATTTCCAACAACTGCTATTAAAGTTGGGCAACATCATACAATATATATTTCTGACTACATCGTGGACATCATTAGTACTGAAAGCTGAGCATTTGCACACTATTGGAGTTTTAGGTGCAGTAAATTGTGTAAAACACTGAATGAGAATTATTTATTTTAAATTTACATCTGTGCATATCAAAACATCATGTTGCAAACATATCTTTAAGTATTGGATTTATTTTAAGTCTTATTTCCATGAAAAAACACTAATACCAGTAATATTACAAACATTAGTGTTGGAGAGCAGCACCAGAGAGTACAGTACACAGTACACTAGACAAGTCATGTGAGAAAACTATGGATAAGCAGATAACGTAGGAAGCTACATTTCCCTTCCAACAAGAATTCATGAGGTGTGTAAAAGCAAGAGTGCCCCAATTAACTTCTTCACCAAAAAGAAAAGTATGCTATACATGCCTAAGCCTTTTTTTCTTGACCCAAGACCGCTTGCTAAGCAAGTTCGGTATGTTTGGTCAAGTCTAAAGCTGCTTTCGAGCCCTGGAGTGTTCCAGAGAATCAATCTCTGGTCCTCCTGAAATCGGTGGTCTGTGGCCTGTGCCACAAGTAGGGTTGTGTGATTGCTTTCATGACTTGAAATTTAAAGTCATAAGACATTCTGGGAGTTTCAGAAAAGGATCAGGTCGAGTGTAAAAACGCCCTAAGACACGGCTCTTGGGCACAGAACACCACTGACGCAAGGTTCACACAATAAACTAAAAGTAAAACTTTCCATATTTTCCTTTCTGAGTTCATAACAATATACAGTTTATTCTATTTGGAACTAAAAACACAAATACTTGAATAGCTAAATTTAGTACATACACTAGCACTCAAAAGTTTGGGATCACAGTGAAATGTTCTTGTTTACAATGGAGTATCTTCCTTCCTTAACACAACAATGGACTGACGGGTCTCTAAAGAAAGTTGTTTCCTTCTGGTCATTTTCTTTCTGGTCTGTCAGTAAGACATCAACTGCTGATGCTTCAGATACTAAACTAACCTAGAATGTTGTTCCCTTTTATGCTCACTTATTAGTAGAATGTTTTTCAGCTGTGCATCACAATTGAGCAAGAGTGTCCTAACAACCAATTAGCCCAATAACATCCATAACTTGGATTGGCGGCCGTACCAGGAGATTTAGACAGAGGACTGAGAATTGCTGATAATAGGACTATATGTAAAATAAGCCTCTATACAAAAATAGACTTTAATACAAACATTTTTATTCTGAAATTCTAAAGTGATCCTAAACATTTGAGCAGTAGTGAATGAGAATGTTACATGCTGTAAATAATAAATAATAATAATAATAAATAATAATAATAAATAATAAATAAATAAAGTTCTATTGGTCCTCCGATGAGGGGTGGTGGTGGGACAAAAAAAAAAAAAAAAAGAATAGCAAAATAGTTGCTAATTCTCACCTGTAGCTTCCTTGCCATGGCAACAACCTCATGATCAGGCGGATTGTACTTGTAGCAATTTGAGAACATTAACCGGACATCAGCCGCAAAGCTCTGGGCGTCTGGGTACTCTCTGCCGTCCATCTTTTTCTGAAAGTACATGGCATGTTAGGCAACTATCAAAATCCTTGTATTTACACACTACTATAGCAAAAACAGCTACAGCTAGAGATCTGAACGTGTGCCACACGAAAGGAAAAATCAAAACGACTTTCCAATCAGAACAGAGACGCAGAGAGCCGTACTTTGACAGTGCTGAGATCCATGGGCTGTTTGATGATTTCATGGTAGTCATGCAGCTCCAGAGCCTCTGCATCCACTGGCTTGTAGAATGGCCAGGCGTACGCCGCATGCTTCTTAGACAGCATCTCCTTTAGGATGGTGTCGCAGTGTTTGAGATGGTCGCTGAGTTTGCCTTTCTTGTTGCCCTGCTGGAGCAGCTCATTGTCTTCCAGGTCCTTCTTGGGGGGTTTGATGGGCCGGCCGGTGCTCTCGCGCCTGGAGATGACCTTACTGTGTTTGGACTCCAGCATGCCAGTCGGAGATTCGCCCCTGCTGGCAGTGATGGCGCAGGTGGTGGGCGTAGTGGTGTCTGCTTTCCGCTTCACCCCCTTCTTCTGGAAGCAAACATAAGGACACCCAAGGTATCTCACTATCATGCCATTACTCTCCATGAATTTGAAGCAACATTGGAAAGCTAGAGCCATTGAATGCTAGAGCCGAATATGCACTCACATAAGTCCAATCTTTGTAAAAGAATGTTTCATGTGCTCTGTTTTGCACTGCCTATATAGAGGTCAGGGTTGCCAAATACCAGGAATTTTCAAAGTTGGGAAATTGACCATGGGAATTAATGGGAATTCACAAGAATTAACAGGTAATTATGGGAATTAATGGGAATAAAATGGGAATATTTAAAGCTAAAGGTGAGAAACTTACATATAGCTGGTAAAAAATATACTGAAGTATAACCTTGGCTAAAATAATTATATATGATACCAAAACAGTTGAATAGCAAAGCAGCTTCTCAATCCTAAGTACATTACACACTGAAGGGCTATTGAGATCATGCCCCCTGCATGCACTGTTCATTCCACCATGTACAGCATGTCCAGATGATTTCTAGAAACCTGAAACTCACCACTACTGAAAGCACACATTTGGACCAAAGGACTACCTAAAGATTTTTATCAAAACATTTAGGAGTTGCGTTCTTTCCTATATCAATGATATAGTTCCTTTAAATTATCCAAAATTTTCTCATTTCATTCCAATAAATTCCCAAGATTTCCATGGAAAGTTTACATTTTGGAATATTTCCCAAATTCCCGAGCTAAAGTTTCCATGGAAAATAATTAACTGGAAATTTATCTGAAACATTCCACCCCTTTGCAACCCCAACAGAGATGCAGCATCAAATTAAGTGATGATGCCATAGTTTCCTGGGTTTAACAGTCAATGAGACACTTTCTAGAAGACATAGAGTCATTCATAGATACAGAAAGACACATTTAAAGGTCTAGAAAGATCTCATTTCTAAATCTGCAGCAGAAACGCCCTCATGAGAGGACAAAGCAGCTTCTGAAAATCCATTGCAGTGGCCAAAAACCGCCCTTCAATAACAATTAAGAAACAGAATTGGTAACAGTGATTTATAAAACAGCCCACAGACACAAAACACTCCTGTTTCCACATCTCAGGTGAAGGCCTTACTTTGACAACGGGCTGTGCGCTCGGGAGCATGGGCGCAGCAGGAGGCACAGCTTGGACGTTGGAGGTGATGGTTGGCACAGGCGTGGCTGCTATTACAGGAGTCTGGGGCAGCTGTGGAGGGGAGCTCGGACACGACGAGGACGGGGAAGCGGAGGACATGGCCAAAGCTTGCTGATTTTCTGTCAGACAAATCAGAGGAGAAAAATGAGAAGAAGCAAAGCTTCCAGGAGCACTAGAGATGGCACAGATTAGATAGTAAGCAAAAATGCTGGATCGGATGTCTGAAGAAAAAAAAAAAAAAATCTAATTGAGTCGTGTAACAAATTTTATTCTGAAATTGCACACAGCTACAACGTGTGATGTGGTGTTGTTAGCTGTGTATTTCTTCCTGTGGGGCAGGAGAGAGATGGAGAACTTCTCAGCACAGTAACAGATGCACATCCTCAGTGAAATTATTGAGTTAAAAAAAATAGCTGGTTTTTAGAACAAACATCACACTGAAACTGGGACTGGATTATTGACTGTTGGCTTCAGTAACGGTATCTGTATTGGAATTGAAAAAAGAAAAAGATTTCATGCCATATTTAGCCCTAACTAATACTTAGTAGTGGTGTAATTATTAGAAATGTACATTCTCATTCATTATTTTCAGGGTGTGGGTATGACAAAAAAAAAAAAAATAAAAATAAATAAATAAATAAATAAATAAATAAAAAGGTCATTATTGGAAAATCAGCAGGTTAGAATTGTATCATCATTTCAATGGAGACAGCAAATTTGCTAAATTGCAGGTAAAACCTCATCGCAGTATTTTAACAGTGGCACCTTCTATGAACAACCAGGAACTGGAGCACATCCCTTGTAATATACAACTCAAACTCTGGAATAGCTTTATCGTATTGCCATGTTAAGAATGCAAGCTTGATTTGTGTTATCAAATCTAGACCAAAGCTTTTTTAGGTTTGTATAAGTACTGGGTCTCTTCTTTTAGTTTGTAATGTTGCTGTGATTGTATTGTGTAGGACAAACTTTGCTTTTGATTGTTTTTTGATTGTTGATTCAGGTATTTTATTTTTCCAGCATTTACCAAGCTTTACATAAAACCAATAGTAAACTGTTATAAAGAGTAACTAACGTGTGATTTATATTCCTGTTCATAAGGTGTAATGCCAAGAACCTGGCAAATGAATATGCATCATAATAAAGGGGTTACAATTTCATTACATTGCGATATTGTAAGATGATATATTGCAGTGTTTGAAATATATTTTTAGGAAAACTGTCATTGTATCAAAAACAATAAGACATAAAAAAACACCACAGTGTATGTTCATGCTATTAACGAGTAAATAAAATAGCAGAATTAGCCTTTTTTTTTTGCTTCTGCACGACGACACCCACACCACCATATTCAATGGCAATGACGCAATCCAAGCTAGGTCTCGTTAGGCAACAACTTTCTCAATTTTTCTTCATATTCTGAGAAAACTCATCATTAAGCCATAAGAGACGTGTTGAAACCAGAATTTGCAGATTTTTTTCATTACCTAACCAGACAATGTTTTTATTCTGATCTTAGACAATCAACTGTGCTGTGTTTGAATGCTGCTGCTACACCTTTATCAAACATACTGTTTTTCAAAGCAGCATTATACTTGATGTTACTTTATTAGACTATATGTTTTAAGACTTTACAATATCAGTTCACAATATCACAATATTAAGATCTGTTAAAACATTTTTTCTGACCCTGGCTCATAAATACTTCTGGAAATGTGCTGTTTGTTTGTTTAGTCCATAGAGTGTGATTCAATAAAAAACAAGAATAAATAAATAAATAAAATAATTAAATTAAATAAATAAAAAAAATTGAAATCAGACTGTACTACACAACATCACGATCAGTGCTTCATTAAAACCCAGCGTCGTGAATGGGATCAGTACACCTCTATTAACTACTACCATTACCAAGAAATCCTTGGGAGCTTTACCTGAGCTCGGCGGAGGCCCAGGCTTGCGTGCTTTGCCTTTTGGAGGTGGTGGCAGTAGTTCCACCTCCTCCTGAGGCATCTGTGCTACCTTCTGGAGGAAAATTTTTTCCAAGGCTTGAGCCATGAGGACAATATCATCCGTGGGCTGAAACAGGAAGGTACATACATTTTATGAGCGACAAAGCAGAAAGCACTGGGGAACACTGTATGTCTTCCTGAGAATTAACTGATGTGAATAGAACACACTGTGTCTTAATGAGAAGAACAGAATTAGTAAGCAGTCTAGCTCCTTTTACCTTGTTATAGATATAACAGTTTGTGAACATAGTGTTGAAATCCTGCATGCATTCACCAGCTGTCCAGTAGTAATTATTCTCAAGCCTCTTCTTGATTGTTCCCATATCCATTGGGTTCTTGATGACTTTATGGTAGTCCTTCATAATAACAAGACACATTTTAGCTCACACTGTTGAACGATGATCAAAGCAACTGGGTAAACAGTGATTTGAATAGTTTGAAAATAAGAAAAGGATATTCTGCTGAGATGTAACTTACTGGAAGATTTAATTTGATGGCATCCACAGGTGTGTAGAAGGGCCATGCAAACTGATGCCTCCATAAAGTCTTCACCACCACATTCTGCATGTACTGGAGCTGGTTGGTTTTACGGCCAGGCTTGTTGGGGTTCGTAACTTCGGGCGGAGGAGGGTTGACGATAGCGGGAGGAGCCTGGCTGGGAGAAGTGACCGCCGACATTCTGATCAGCGGACAGAAAGAAGTTGCTTGATTGACGCCTGGGGATGTAGGAGTTCAGTGATTATTGTGTTCCTCTTTCTTCTCCTTACTCCCTCCTCGATACGCACATCCCATTTCAGGACCTGAGTGTCAGCACTCTGCCAGAAAAAAAAAAAAAGAATAAATGAATAAATAAATCAAAAACCATGCTTTACAGAACATACCCAACGTATAATTTATCATTGCTCAGTGTGATAAAGCAACACCTGGTACACGACACAGGGGAGCAGGGTTTTCAGGTAGCACTGCTTGTATATCAAGAAAGACTTTACAGAAGAAGAAAAAAAAACATTTTACTTTTAATGTAATTCAATGTAACCAGATTTTTATTTACAGGTCATTCTGGGCCATTTATTTGGGTCACTTCAGTATGAAACGTAAACACCATGTAAAGGAAAACACGTATTCTCAGATTACGTTCACAACTCAAAATCAGCTAAATCTGAAACACAAGGTTTTGTTTTGACAGCAACGATATGCTAAGCATTGGGTGATATTTAAGATAAGCAAAATGAGTAAACTTGTATTTGCTTTGTACAGGCAGCGTGTGCCAAAACACCTACAAAACCCTCACACCATATCATCCAGAAAAAAAATACCATAAAGTAAAACCTGTATCTCCAAAACAACAACTTTTCAGATAGCAATTCTGGCCCATTTCTTTTGGAACATGCATCATACAATTAACACAAAGTATGACGGGTAACAAGTACCTTCAAAACACATTTTTAAAAAATGGGGGAAAAACAAAACAAAATGAAGATGCAAGGTTGTGTTCTGACAGCAGCTATTTATTTAGTGTGTTATGCATTTTGCGAGCACTTAGCAAATATATCATATCTTTAGGCTACATTCAGACTGCAGGCAAACCAGATCTGTTTCTTAAATCAGATCTAAGACCACCATCCACACCGTTACTTGTACAGGATCAATTTGGATTCACGTGTCCAGACATCACCAATCTATCCGCACAGGTTTCTGTCAGTCAGTAACAACAGAGCAAATCCCAGCACTTCCATCACTCCGGATCTGATAATTAAGTTGCTTTTTGTGATGCAAGAGACACATAACACACTCAGAAATCCAATTTGAGCGTTCAGACTCAGATTAGTACAAATCCGATCTGAATCAGACTTCCAAAAATCCTATTTAAATGTTGTTGCTGTCCAGACTATCAAAACAATAATATTATGTGTAACAGCAACTACATCACTCAGCACACCATGAGGTTGCGAGTTTAAATAAATAAATAATAAAAAAGAGGGAGAAAAAATAATCCAGGTTCTCTAGAAGTCATAACAGTCATAACTTTTCACAAAGATGCTGATCAATGCTGACTAGATGGATCACTAAGAATACAAGTCCGGGCAAATATTCACCAAAATCAACCGTAACATACACAAAAAAGCCATTCTGAGTAAAGACTGATCAAATCAGCCCTCAGACCTTCACACACAACATATCTTTAGGAAACTGATGCTAACGCGCTGCTAGCCGTGTCTGACCGGTGGGTGTGCCATCAACACAGAATGAGACTCAGTTGTTGTTTGTGGGATTAAGCAGAAATCACTAACAGCTTGAACCTACTGGTGATTAGTAACGTTAACCTCGGTCTGGCACATCTCAGCTCCTGAGCTCAAATATAAGAAAACATCGCACATATCTGGAGAGTAAAGTTGTCCTGCTGTTCTCTCGCCGCGTTCAAACGGCTGAACACATAACTGATCGTGTACTTGTACAGCTCATCACAAGAAAACGGTCAAGTTAACCATAAAAACAAAAACAAAAACACTACAGCCACGTGAATTAAATAAGCTTACGGGAAAACTGAATTAGAAGCGGACAGCGGGAAGCTAATTTTTTAATATAAATATTTTTAAAAATTCAATGCATTCAAACGTTCCCGACTACAAGCGAAGGAAGCGACCGAGGTCGTCTCGAAATGAACTTCTTTAAAAAGATGGCGGGCTACGGTAAAGATGTGCATCGAGCGTGGAAATGCCGTGGATCCCTCACAGCTAGCGCACTGTGGCTAACCGAAGCCTCCATATCTTTTTTTCCACAACGATAGCCATTGTGTGCATGCCGTGCAGCTAGCTAGCTAGTTAGCGGGCCAATTTGAAAATCTAGCGAGCTTCGCCTCGATCGCGCCTCGCAGCCCACACGGATCAAACACGCCGAACTGAACACGGCTTCTAATCCGATCTACATTTCCGAAACGCAGAAATGCGGAGAGAGAGAAGTAGAGGCCGCTTTGTTAGCGAGATTGTTGTAGAGCGCGGTGCATCAGCTCCACTCTGTGAGAGGAGGAGGAGGCGAGCTCTGGTAGCTACATTCAGTTGTGTCTTCCCGAAAAAGAATCGATATGCACTGCACATAAACTTCAACCGAAAAGCGCGAATCGTAAATAGGTATGTTACACTTTTATTACTTTCACTCCAAGCAGCTCCGGCAGCGTTTTCCTCGCAGATTTTCGGGCAGCTTTTATTGCAGCGAAGGAGCATAATAGACGGCTGGGGTCGACACTAGTTGGTTAGTGTTGTGCTCATGCGCACTGTCGCACTGTATTGTGGTCCTGACTGGTAGCGCCTCGGTTGTAATGAGTGCGGAGGACGAAAGGGGGCGCTCTGAGACAACATCCAGGCTCCTTCAATGAATCGTTTTTTATTATTATTTAAATATTTATAATCTATATGAGATATTATCATAAAAATATAGAAAACATCAGTATTCGACAATTATAAGTAAACAAAAACAAATATTTAAAACACAGTTCGGGTCATATAGATTAAGTTTATTCATTTATTATTACATTCATTTATTAAAGATGTACACACATTTACAATCTTTATGAAATATAAATGATCACATAAATATATAAAACATAATTATTTAACAATAACAAGTAAACAAAAACAAATATTGAGAACATGGTTTAGGTCTTATCAATAAATAGTTTATTAATTTATTATTACACTCATTCATTAAAGATGTACACACATTTATAATCTATATGAAATATAAATTATCGTTTAAATATATAAAACATCAGTACTCAACAATAATAAGTAAACAAAGACAAACACTGAGAACACAGTTCAGTCTTTTTTCAAATTCATAACAACCATCTTAACGATTATTAGTTTATTAATTTATGATTACATTTATTCATGAAAGGTGTACACACATTTACACTCTTTATGCATCTAAGTGAGAGATAACAAAGTAAACAAAAACAACAAACATTGTGACAATACATTTTATTATCCTTTCAGATGCAGGAAAGAGTTTTTTATTACTTTGACATTTAAGACACTCAACAAATTAATCAAATTCAATTAAACTCAAAGATATGGTTTACATTTACCACAGTGTGCTTTGTTGCTTATTTATAAAAATATATAATTGACCCTTAAAACTTATAATTATTATATAAGTATTATAAAACTTATAAATTATATATATATATATATATATATATATATATATATATATATATATATATATATATATATATATATATATATATATATATGTGCATAAATGAATGAGACAACATCCAATTTAAAATCATAAAAACATTTTGATGGTATTGTGATATAATTGACAGTAATGTAATACAAATGACAGTAATAGACAAATATATTGTTATATGTCAAAGATTAGAATTACACTTTCCCCAGTGTAAATGATCCAAGTGGTTTAGCAGGTGTTCTGGGATTGATTTCATATACATTTAATGATTTCCTGATGAGATCTAAAGGTGTTCTACAGGAAACCAGTGATCTCTGATGGTAACCATTAAGCCAGTAAAAAGTAAAACTCAGTAAAAAGTAATAATCCTACTGGCTCTTTTATTAACAGGGTTAACAGGGTTATTATATGAGTGTCTAATCTTTACGCAAAAATCTGTCGTCTGCCCTGTCGTCTGTACCCTAAGGAAGCTGTAGCTTTCTACTCCTTCAAGATGCATCATCAGAAGGTGACTTTTTAAAGTATTTCAACCAGCAATTCTAGATACTCCAGTGGTGAATGTGAGAAGTCAGCAGGCATGCTTACAATAAAAGTATGGGATGTTAAACTTTGCATTTCCCCCTCCCGGATACCCATTAAAGATCCCTATGTTCTACACCTTTAAAATGGCTCTGCCCCTCGGTATATGCTGCCCCGAGAATCCACCGGCTCGTATCAAGGGTTTTAATATCATATTTTGAGGACTGTCCACTCTTTTTGTCCAGTAGCTGAAGAAGTGGGAGACACGAAGGCCCGTTTACTGTCTGACTGATGCTGCTTGCTGATCGGTTACTGCGCATGCGCATAATAGACTATAACGCGGCTGTTAGATTATGCTTTGTAGGTTAAAGCGTGTTTTCTACCAACAAACATTTTACCAAAACACACGAATGTACGTTGTAATGTATAGTAAGTAAGACCAACCTCCTTCTCGGTCACCTGCTTTAATACGGCGTAAGGAAATTTCGAGCAAGCTTGTCAGCGGTTGGCTAATATTATTAGCCGCGTTAGCCGGGCAGGCTGCCGTGCTGAGCTGGAGCATTAGCGAGTTAGCTGCCGACTGAAAGATGGGGTAACTGCTTATCTTTAACTGGTGAACGTTCACTGTGTCTGACTCGCATGTGGCTCTCATTCTTCGGCCAGGTGGATTATTTGGCACGGCTCTCAACTAAACAGCCAGTGGTCCAAGTGAATGTAGAGACAGTGAGCTAGAGCCGTTGCCCGTTTACTCCAGTACAGTCCTGCCCATATACATACACCGAATACTAAAATAATTCAAATTCATCAAAGAAAGCTGATGTATCTGCAAGAAAATCTAACTATCTACCTACACCACATGTCCAAAAGTATCACGATACCTTTCTGATTGCGTCAGGATGTTACACTGCACATACACAGCTTACATACTCCAAAAGCATTGGAGCAGCCATACATTAGTCTACTGTCACTATGACCAATGAGAAGCATCAGCTAGAGGGGTAGGAAGCCCTCCCGTGTTGTTCTCTAGTGATCTCTTGAGTGCTTTATATGAATCGAGCTCAATTAAAACTCATAGTAACTACTACATGGATTTTCTTGAGGACATTAAAGTTCAACCAGCTCTTACAAAATGTTTTGGATGAGTCAAAAGTTCTTTATATTTCTGCCTCTCAGTTATTTTTTTTAAGCTTCCCCACAAGTCTCTTTATCAAACAGCGTTACTAGACATTTTCTCCTCCTGTATGCAATCATATGGTGTTGTTGGGGTTCAAACTCCTGTTAGGGTGATGATTTAGTCTGTTGCACCACTCAGGAAAACATGAAGAACATCTATATAATATATTTGTTGTTTTAACTTAGAATAGTGTATCACATGGTTGGATTATGGGACAGCAGTCAAAGAATTAATCCTAACATCAAAAGATTGTGAGTTTGAATCCCTGCAATGCCACATCTGTCCAGATCTGGTTCTCAAGCTGAAGAAATGTAATCATGTGCATTATAATTTTTAGTTCAACAGACAATGTGATGGATCACCATCCAGTACCTCTGGGTTGAGGTGGACTGGCATTCGTGATCCAGAACTAAACATACAGCATCACTTGATCTCACTAAGGCACATATGGTTCAGTGCAAATCCTCATAGCAATGTTTCAACATCTGGTGTAAAGCCTTAGAAGAATACAAGCCGCTAACTCAGCAAACAAGTGTTTATTAACATCCTATCTTTTTGTCTGTCTGTCTGTTTGCCTTTTTATCTCCTTAGACTGTTTAAACAGTTTATCCTCCCGGGCATCCAAGTACAAAGAATTTGAAAGGGCAGTGCAGATTGACATGCAACAGGTTGACATTTCTTCACTACTAACCTGCACTGTTTCTGTATGACTTGCATTTCTTTGTCATAGCATGTTTGATTAGTTGCAGTCATGGCAACAGAAGAAAAGCAGCCAGACTCCAAGTCAAATAAAACATATTTATTATCAGCACCAGCCACAAAGGGAACAGGCTACAGAGCCCAGTCTCATTTCTACTACAAATATGACAATCTAGTTATCTTTTTCTTTACATCTAAAAATTTAATCAAATTAATCTTTTTTTCTCAGTCAACTCCAGTCAAGCCTGAAGTTCACATTCGCAGGGCACACAAAAGCAATATCCTTTGTCAAAGTCAGACTGAATGTTAAATGGCTGGCCAGCTCCTGTAAGAGACATTTGGTTGCTCTTGGGCTTACAGGTTGATTTTTATTGTCAAGTAAATTTATATGAAAACAGGCCAGAGGCATAAATGTGCTGTTTTTTAGAGGCCAACAAATTGATCAAAATATGGGGAGGGTATGATGGAAAATTCGAAAAGTCATGAGCTTGTAAGTCTTTTTTCTTGACAAATTGTTAGGTGTTGTTTTGTTTTGTGTAATTCTCCTCATATTGCAAAACAGGCAATGTTGATGTAATTCTGGTCCACACAAGCCTGGGGCCCATCTCACAAAGCACGTTCAACTAAGTTATAGCTGTGCAAATCATAACAAGCAACGTGTCTCCTAATCTGTTTTCCAAACATGGTTAACATATTTCTCTGTTAACCCAGTCTTACATACCTTAGCTCACATACAAACTGAAGCATGTGCACATAAAAGTGAGGGATTTCAGTAGGTATTGGCCAATGCAGAATTTACACAATGTATCAAAATGCAAATGTGCCATACAATGCAAAATAGTATTTACATTGGCATAGTTGAACAAGGTGAGTTCAGTGCATAGAACTGAAGGCTCAAACACTGATATCTCCTTCTTTGAATACAAACCTCATGTTGGTAAAATAGGACAGTAAAACCTGCAGTTTCTAAAATACTAGACTGCTATGCACTTATTAAAATTTACGCACACCAAACTTTAGGGCCCACAGTTTAACAAGATCCTAAACAACTTTAGTTGTTAGTTTGCTCTGTACATTTTACTCCAGACATATTCTTAAACCTAGGACAATGTAGAGCAGCTTCTCTCAGTGTTTGACAAGGAGGAGACTGAATAGAGGGGCGGTTCCACCATTAATAGTATCACAACACCAACCTTAGCAGCCACACAGTGTGATTTTATCCACGTTTTGACAGTTAAAGCAGATCATCTTAAACTAAAAGTGACATAGTGAGTAACAACTTTCATTTACTTTGTGTTGTTTTGGAAGCAAGTAACTAGTATTGGTAACATTGGCTACTAGCAAGCGTCAAATCACTAATGTTAGCATGGCTAAATAAATAGTCTGATGACCTAGTTTATTTACACAGAGGTTCATTTTAATTTCCTGTCTGTGTCTACTTCAACATGCTGCTTCTGTGTGATCATCTTGATGCCTTGCTGTAAAGCAGAAAATCAGAGCGGAGCCTCTGGCCATTTTCCACCAATGGCATATACTTTACAATTTAAAATACTGAAAAAATGCATTCTATGGCATGTTTAACACTGTCACCAAAAAACCCATTAGCATCCTCTGCGGGTCTTTCATGTTATCTTTTGTGGAAACCACTGTCAACAAGGTATTGGGGTGTATCCTCAGTTGACTGGGTTTTTTATACATAACTGTAACAAGCTACCCCACCACTATTACTGTTAGCTTATTGTAGTAATTACTGCTTTATACTTAGAATGTCTATTTACTATGGATCGTTTAATCTGCAAAAAAGAGATTTTTTTCATGTAATTCATGATCTAGACAGATACAGTCACCTCCATTAGATGACTTGTTCTTGATTGGTCAGAAGTAGGGGTGGGAATAGACCCTGCAATAGAGTTTGTTTTCCAGAGAGTTATATGGACACAGGTCTTTACACACAAAGTACATGATGAATTGTGTTATGATGAATTGTGTTTCTTAGCTGGCTCAGAATTGGAAGCTTTGCTACCCTCCAAAAAAACCCAAAAAAAACATGGTGCCATCTAGAGGACTGTACATGTATTAAATTAGGTTTTTCTAATACTAAATATCTTCATTTGTATTTGCAATGCATATCATAAAATATCAATGCTTTCATGTATCAATACAATATTTTCAGACAAAATATCACAATATTCTGCTGTATCGATGTTTTACCCCCTCATCCCCAGTCAGAGGCCTGATTGATTCAAGAGCAGTTCATAAAGTGAACGTAAAGTGTTAGATGCATAATGAGGTCAGACACACAGCATAATCTGTCACTGCAACATAGCCAGTAAAAATTGATCAAAGTTTAGAGATAGCTGGCTAAGCAAGAATTCCTGCTCTGTGAGACCGGCCCCTGGTAATATTGCGTGTGTGCGTATGTTTTAGCTGAGAATTCTTTTGCTCTCCTTAGGGTATGTCAGATGTGGCATGGTCCTCACACTCAACTCTTTGGGTGTCTGCATCAGACTCAGAAAATTTGGGACATGGGTTTAGTAAATGGCTGCGTTAACAGCATTCCCGGCTTGATGTCCTTGCCGTTAATATCACATGATTTCATTGGTGGTAATAATAGAAACACTCAAAGGATTCAAAGGAATACGTTTAACTCAGCACATAAACTCCTTCTTGGGCTCTCGCTGCTGAGTATCCACTGTAACTTAATATTGCTTTTAAACTGACTCTGTGTTTATTTGATTAATGTCAGGGTTAATGCCTGAAGACACGGAAAGGCCACAGCAGCTATGTGTTTTGTTGTAACTTCAACCCTCAATCAAATCTGGTGGTGTCTGGATCAGTGAGTACTGACTTGCATACTTTCAGTGTTTCAGGTCATTCATTTGCATTTGTGCAAATTAAATTGAGGTTTGACTGTATGTGTCTTGTCAGTTTGACAAGAGTGTCTGGCTTTGGGTTGTCAGGGCTGGCAAGTGTCTGAAGACCCTCTCGGCTCACTCTGACCCTGTCTCTGCTGTGAGTAGTAGACAAAGGAAATATTGAAATAACATTAATATTAATATTATTAATTATACTCCTGTGATAAAATCAGTCAAAATCTTTGCTATGGGTTCTCCAGGTTCACTTTAATAGAGACGGCTCTCTGATAGTTCTTGCCAGTCACTGCTTTTCTTTGTCTTTGTTAATAATTTAATGCTTTATGTGAACACTCTGGGACAGTGCCTGAAGACACTTGTTGGTATGTGATTACACTTTGGTACACAATGTTAACAATGTTAAGAAATTTTGCACAGTATTGCAATAAGAAGGGCTTGTGTGCTATTTTTTGAACAGCTCATTTTAACACAGCTGAGGTCTACATGTGGTAGATCTGGGCAGTATGACAGTATGTATCATTATCATGATAAATTATATCACAACATGTCGCAATATGCTTTTCTGGGCATACTATGGATAGTGTTAGTTCTCTAGCACTGCATGTTTAATTAAAAAGGAAGCATAGCTAGTCCTGTTGAATTGGATATAGTGCTACACAAAGTGAAATTGTTGAAATGTAGTATTTGGATTCATAGGTTTTGCACTGCATTGTCTGTTATAACATACTGGATGTAATAATAATAAAAGCAAGTATTGTAAAACCTTTAACATATAGAAAACATGTATTGCTACCTCTGTTTTATGGGTTTATGTATCAAAAGTTCTGATTTAGTTCTATGGCATTTTCCAATCTTTCTTTATCATTCAGAGTTATAAACTATGTTTTTGTTATGCAACAAATGTTATTTGATGCTTCATTAAAAAAAGGATTCCTTATAGCTTAAAATTAATGAGTATACACTGTAAGGATATGTAGGTTTGTATTTCAGGGGTATGGAGCTGGAGCAGACGAAAACGAGGGGTGGACACACGCAAGCTTTAAGTAGTTTTAATAAAGAACGAAAACGAAACAAAACACAAAGCACATAAACTCACTCAAAATGCAAACAAAACGGGAGGCAAACGGACGTGGATACCTGTACATAGAATAAAGAATACAAAAACACGATATGAAACGCTATAGAAAATGATCAACAAACAGGAAAGAGAACAAAACTATATACACACAAACTAACAAGGTAAACAGC
This sequence comes from Megaleporinus macrocephalus, assembly GCA_021613375.1. NCBI lineage: Eukaryota > Metazoa > Chordata > Actinopteri > Characiformes > Anostomidae > Megaleporinus > Megaleporinus macrocephalus. The sequence continues at coordinate 16,588,961 of CM038725.1, read as the reverse complement.
TGACAGAACTAATGACAAACCAGACACAGGTGATGGAGGTGGAGCAAGGACGGAGACACAGAGCACATGACAAAAACAAACAGATCCTCATGGCTAACACGAGGGAATGACAGGACGTAAACAGACAGGCGAGGACAGGCAGGGTGTGACATTGTACTTAAACATGTATTTTTTATGATATAAAGAAATAAAAAAGAAATGTTCTATATGTGTTGTTACAGTTTTTGATGTATTTCTTATTATTTCTCAATGTTTCATCAGTTGTATTCAAACTTGGCAGTGTAGGCTAATGCACTGGTTTTTATAACAAAACAATAACAGTGAATAAAAATATGTCTGTTTTTTGAAGCTTAATTTCCATATATGTGCTGAGAAGGGAATGGTGCATCTCGACCGTAATCAGATTATAATCAGATTTGTGCAGTTACCTCATTATTCAACTGGTCATATAAACAGCATAGTTTTACATTTCTAAGATTGGAGTAAGTCTGATTAAGAGAGCTGGATTTTAGCTCAGTAATCATATTTCCCAGTGCATGTGTACTCATACTCTGATTACTTTCAGGTTTCTCAGTCTGAGCGTGTAAGAAAAGACAAAATCTGTAAGTAAGAGTTGTTTAACCACACAGCAGTCATGAGATGGCAACAAAACATGTTTGGAGCAATGCTGAAACCAACTACTTAAGTACGGAAATGAAGGATTTACATACTTTTCATTTTCTTGATGATGCATGTTCATATCTTCTAGTGACCTGACGTTAAAAAAAGCATGAAGCATAAAGTGTTATTTTACATTAATGTTATATTTACATGATCTTATGTGAGTTCTTTGGCTGATTTCTATTAGATTTTTATCTGATTTCTCAGGTGTAAATGTGGTGAATGGATTACTGACAAAAAAATGAGAGTATCCATAATATGGAGCCTTCAAAACACCATGTCCTTACTTGCTATATATCGCTGTCAGACAACTATTATCATTTTGTGTGCCAATTGATCTCGATCTCTGTCAGTAGGTGAAACTGTGTTGGTAGAACTAATCCTGATATGTTTTTTGGGCTCCAGATGATGACAACCCCACGCCTGTATTATTTCTCAAGTTTTCACCCAGTGGCAAATACATACTCACTACAACCCATGTCCCAACAAACAAGTGGCTGCCTTACCTTGAACTCTGTGTCTGTACTTGATGTACTCTGCTATGCGTTATATAAAGTAGTATACACAAACATTGAATCTCTGTTTTTCCATACACCCCCTTCATGTCTTGCAGTACTTCAAAACTTTGGGACTACAGTAAAAGGTTGAGTTTTTTATGTGTTTGAAAATTGTATGTTTATAACCGATCAACAATAATTGCAAGTTATTTGACTCAGATGTCTCCTAAATCCCCTGCATTTGCAGTGTCTGAAGACTTACACTGGACATAAGAATGAAAAGTACTGTGCGTTTGCCAATTCCTCTGTGACTGGAGGCAAGGTATGTAGTCTTCTAAAGCTTTTATTACTTTGATTGTAGCTTTTGGACATAGTCAAGGTTAGTTCCATTTTAAGTAACAGGAGCCTTCGTACCTCCATCCAGTGGATTGTCCCAGGCTCTGAAGACCACATGGTGTACATCTGGAACCTGCAGACCGAAGAAATAGTCCAGAAATTACAGGGGCTTGCAGGTAGGCTAGCTAATACTGCTCGTATAATTAGTATAACTGGCAGGACATCTTACTCTCCTGAACGTGCCAAGAAGGGTTTTTTTGGATCTGTTCTTTGGAGTGATGCCATAGAGTTACCACTCCTGGTATCCCTAAAGAACCTTTCAGTGGATTGTTCTAAAAATGAACTGTTCTTGGAAATAATTGGTGTGTGAATGTGAGTATACAGGTCCTTGTTAAAGGGCAGATATCAAGCAAAATTAGTTTTATATACAATAAATTTTATATTTAACTTTTGATTTAGTATATAAATAGTGTTAATGTTTTAAAAACCCACTAACACATCACACAGTGTACACCTGGCTCAATTTTGATACGGAAACTATATCCCATACCTTTTTAGGCCTTTTTGTGGATTTATTTACCAAAAACTCACTTTAAATTCAGTAAGCATGAGTTTTTTCAAACTATGCCTTAAAGACTGATTTATGTAAAACCTCTGTTCTGTGCTGCCCTGTTTTGTGCAACTCTGGGCTAAAATAGTTACCTAATAGTTGTAAAAGTGTCTGTAGTTCACCTCCTTTTTTAGTTTCAGTGCACACGGTGACAAAGCTGTTGCAGCACGGTTCGTCTGTAGCTAAATCTTAAACCATGCCATAAATTCTGGCTTTGACGCCAAAACAGTGCACCTTGTTCAGTGGAATGTAATTGAGCACATATGGTTGAAGCCCAAATGGCTATTTATTAAACATATGGTGCACAGTTTTGTGTCCAGGAGCCACTTCCTCCTTTGTGGAGCATTATGTAGGGAGCAGGGAGACATTTGAGATTCAGCTTGGGATTTGGACATGCAGCATGTTTTGAGTGAAACAAGTTTATTTTAAATTTTCTGTAGAATAACCTGTCAGCAGGAGTTGCCTTTTACATGCAGCGTAAAGAGCACCCAAATCAGTCGACATCATGCCAGTCGGACTGAGAATTTTCATAGTGAGAGAATATAAACGCATGATGGGTGATTCAGATGTACAGTGTGAAATTTCTAATATAGGACAGTGTATGTTTCCACATAATGTAAAGTGTTTATAATAATTTAATTAATTAAAATCAGTAATTAATAGTTTTCGTCCTATAACATTACATCACAGCTATAAGGGCTGAGTGTACTTGCAAGACTGGTCAAACCATTTTGGTTTAACATGAGGGACTGGATTCATTTATCTTCCCCTCTTTAGGAATGAATAACTATGCGGTTGAGTCACATTATTAAGACCAGTCCTTCTTTCAATGGTGGCAGCGCGTAGGTGGCAGCGTTGTGGTCTGGGGAGTGTTTTCGTGGCATTCTCTGGCCCCACTCACCCATATGGAAAGCACTCTCAACTGATTTGTGTATGAATCCATCCTTACAGATCTTCCAGCAAGACAATGCAACACTTAACACAGCTAAAAATTTCTGATATTGGTTGGAAGAGCTGACCTAGACTTCCACATACTACCCCGAACCCTCTAATTCCCCAGACTTAAACCCAACTGAGCATCTATGGATCCTCCCCACATGCACTCCAGCAGCTGTGGAATGCACTACAGTCAGCATGGTTCCAGATACCTTTGACAACCTATCAGGACCTTATTGAGTCTCCCAGCCTGTCTAGTTGCTGTTCCTGCTGCACACAGTAGTTAGTAATTGAGCTTATTTCCGTAGTTTGGCTACCATATCTAGCTAAGAAGCTATAAAACACACACACATACACACACGCAGATCGTTTTATGAAACAGTAATGAACACAGTGTTCAGAATTGAGAATTTAATAGTCCTTTGAACAATAAACGTTGTATGATAGGACGACACACAATTCACTCTCATTTCACTAGTATATAAAAAGGATTTCCTGCAATTTCCAGGTGAAGCCCAATGAAACGAAAGTAGCAAAATAACTGGGGGGAAAAAGTTTTAATGGCAGCGTCTCCCTTAATCCTGTTCTTAGGACATGCTCCATTTTCAAAATCAACATTTACATCAGTAATATTCGCAACATTAAACAGAATTAGGGGCAGCTGCATTGGAATAAAAGGTTAAAATTACAATTGTACAAAAATAGATATTTTTTTCTTTTAATCTGTCTCTAATTATCAGCTGTCTCAGGTGGTCTGGTAAGTTTACTTTTCTAGATTCAGACCTTTAGATTATTGGTTTGAATTTTCAAGAAGAAGTATTACATTGTTATTATCTGTTTGCTGGTGTGGCACTGTTTAAAGCCCCCTTTAAAAAATGATTTGTTACTTTAGGCTAAAAGAAAATGAAAAACATTTCACCCTGGGCAACGTATGACAGGATTCTTTTAGTAATACATCTTTCCGTTTTCTTGTGAGAAGATAATGTATGCAAACCATTTATTTGTATATGAGCCTGAGTCATAGCTTCTACGTTCACTGAGTTAAATATGTGACTGTTGAGAGACTCTGCAATGTCCAACTTCAGTATGATGAGAACACTGTTTTAGTGTAGCTTGGCTCAGCCTGCGATTTGTGAGGTTCCTTTGCAGAGTGCCTTTTGGCAAACATCACCACAATTTGCTGTTCATTTGTTCCTTATGGTTAATAGGCAAATGTCATTGCACAACAGGACTAATATTACTACATACAAAAATTTGTTTCAACACGTTTTACACTATTGCATCAACCTGAGGTCTGAAAATGGCCATTTTGCAGTGCTTGCCATGTCCAAATTCTATATTTCAAAAAATTTCTAATTCAAAATGATTCACTGTTAAACCTGTCTCAGCTGTACCGTTTTCTCTCAAACACTAGGGGGCAGACTAAGCTCTTCCCAAACCTTACATATATATCCCTGAGGCCAGACCATCATCTGGATTCTCTTAACTAATTGCATATTTTCATAGCACAACCGCTGCCTTGCTGGGAATCATCAGATGATATATAAACGCATTGAAAATCTTTGGAAATGCTTCATACATAATTGAGATGAATTATAGAGGCAAAACAATTGAGAAATCGAACATCTTCTAAATATTTTACACAACTCTAACAATGAATCATTGTTTTTTTTCTGTAATAAAACTTGAATCAGGCCAAGAGCACACCTGCTTCTTATTCTTGCTAGACCATTCTGTCATTCATATACCTCTTCCAAAAAGAAAAGTACTTTCTACTACAGCCAAACAACACTGCAGTTTCCTCCTTGTGGGGACTGACTTCTGGCAGCCTTGCTAATGTCAACACTGTTTGACCAAAAAAAAAAAAAAAAAGTAAGTGCTGGAAATACAACCATTCCTTTCTCTCGTAACTACCGCCAGAATTCCAAAAACCACATTAAAAATTTGCAAATTACATACGATTAACACTGAATATTACGCACATACAGTACAGTCCGTAACCAAAAGGCAGTGATGAGGTGTCGGAAAAAGGAGTCACGTGGTACCGAGAGACGTACAAGAGGTAATGCGAGAGTTTTGCATCCTTTCATCAAACCTACACACTCGCACTGACATGAATGTGTACAGAGATGAAACTGTTTGACCATGAAAAGAATGGAATGCAGAGGTAGGCCTCCATGAGGCAGAATAAACAAGAAATCATTAGACCTTTATCTTCCAAAAAAATCCATAGAACCAACTCCGTGCAACCTCCCAAGCATGAACTCATGCATACCAGCGATGACTCTCTTAATCCGTCTTCCTTATAAATTATTCCATAGTGAACGGCCTTTATGCGATGACTTTGATTTCGAAATTCCGAAGGTGAAGCACCAAAGCAGATCCGCTTCTAGTTTGCACGTCTCTTGGACTGTTAGGTAATATGTTCATCAGACTAAATAAAGCAGGCTTCATGGAGATGCATCCTGTCATGGCCTCTCGAGGTGGTCTGTGCATAAGGCTGCACATGCGTCATTGTTCTTTAGAGGGATTCTGTGAAACATTGTCAGGGGTGATCTGAGGCACTCTTCCATTATGTCATTTGGTGTGGTGCCTCTAGCATTTCCATTAGGAAAGTGTCGATGGGTGTGTCTCCAATTAGTTTGAAGAAAAACAGGTGCTCCAGACACTTCAGACCGATGGATCGCAGAGCCGGCAGCCGAAGTAACAGCTTGGCAAATCTGCTCAAAGCAAGAAAAGGAAACACAGAAGTTATTATAAACACAGTTAAGAAAGCATTTATAGTTGACTTTTCAGCACAGTAGTTAAGACAGACTTCATAAAACAGTCAGGCAACATTATTTTCCAACACTAATAATAAAAATACAAAGATTTTACATGTGGTGTTCCCCAAGGATCAGTACTAAAACCATAACACTTTCTAATTCACAACAGTAGTGGTCATATAAAAGACTGTACCATACATAACTACATACTCAATCCATCAATTAACGTTCTTTAATGTCTAATAAACAGGATTCTGTACGTACACAAATGACAGCATTAGCATAAATGTTTGCGTAATGTACATTTATATATATACCTTCCGGGTTGGTCTGGATATTTCTGTTTACAGTAGGCCTCCAGTGAAGCGTAGACTCTCTCCCTAAGTGCCTCCACCTCTGCTGGGTTGGACAGGCCCTTAGAGTCTACATGTGCAGAGGGAAATATTTTATAACCTGTTATGACATATTTCAGTAACCATTAAATCTAGATTAACATGAGACTGAACTTGTTACAGTGTACATTAGTTTATACCTCACATGATGACAAGAATTTTTATTCTGTATGTGGCCCTTGATTTCATTGGACATTGGAGAGCAATGAAAATCTTGTTATGTTCAACAGTGTTGGCTCAGATGAAACTGCTGGAGGCCACGTATGAAGCTAATTTAGAACAGCACATTCTTTTTTCCAATACTGAGCAAACACTCGGACCAAAGCCTTCAGCCTTTTCCAGGAATATTCCTCATGTAACATCCAAATGGATGCATAACTGGCCAGCTGAAGAAATATGGCTACAGTATTTCCATTTTACAGGGCGTGGCAGATTAAAAGATTACCATTTACCTCACTGTATTTACTTTTCTCAGACTATAAGCGGTGACTCTCCACATGTATTGCACCAAATTCAAGACTCAGGTTGTGAGTGAAGCTTTTCTTAATGGGTTTTTCACTTTAACCAGGTAATTTCCAGTGGTTGTGTAAACGTATGTGTGGTGTGTGCATTCCTGTACCTGGATTGAAAAGAACAATTGCTCGCAGGCATCCAAGCTCAGACTTGTCCATCTGCATGTCTCGCATCTTAGACACCAGCTCTGTCAGCACTCTGTCCCAATAAAAAGCAACAGACTGTAACCATTCGGTAGTAACCTTTCCAGTTTGACTGATACAGAATGCACTTTTTACTGAACACCTTCATGAGAGTACTGGGAAATGCCCCGTGCTGAATAACATCATGCCCATGAGGTGAGATGACTCATCAGTTCTCAATCACTTTTAGTTTCTATGTTCACTCGGGACTCAAAACTATTAAGACACATAAGACCGATTTGTCTTTGCTGCACTTGCCCCGTGTTTCATTAACGAGGACACTGACGGATTTCTTATGGCGAGTGAAACATTTTTCGCACAGCCTACATAAAATGTCCATGCAGCTTAATGTAAAAGCGCAATTAATAATGTAAAAGTGAGTGCGACAGAGGACACTTCCACGTTGAAACATCTTAGTGGGGTCATTTTCGAAAACTCAGATGCATAAGTTATAACATTATATGCCCTTTTTCCTCCACAAGTCCTTCATAACCTGGACAGATACTCTCTACTAACTTAAACCCTAAATAAAACATTTGTGAGGATGGGGTTAAGTTCAGGTTTCTTTTGAACTGTCTACTGATGGGGTGGAAACTCCAGTTTCCAGCACAGTTTGGTGAACTTCTTGGTCCAGCACCTCTGATTCTACTGTTTTTTTTTTTATGCTACTCCTGATACTTTATGATACTCTTGTGTTTCATAGCTTTTTCAGTGACCTTGGGCTTTGGAGCTACTACTACTACTACTACTACTACTACTACTACTACTACTACTAATAATAATAATAATAATAATTATTATTATTGTTGTTGTTGTTAAAAAGGAGAACTGATGTCTATGTGTTCAGCATGAGAACTGTATATTATGTATTTTACCCGGGCTAAAAGCGTTTGGTATTGTGGCGAGCCCCGCAGAGCTAGGCTGTATAATTAATGTAGGAGTCGCTGCCACCACCTTTGGGGAGGTCCAGGTAGAGGGAGACAAAGTCTGAGGACAAAGCTTATACTTGAGCTCTTTATTAGAAATAGTCATAAAACACATAGAAATATAAAAGTTAGCCAGGCAGCCCCCAAAGCAAATTCATTCAAAGGAAATAAAAGCAATCCAATTTACACACAGTGCAAAACCTCACTCAAAAATATATGAACAAATATAAACCTGCTTACAAATATTCACACTCTACACACTAAAATAACACTACAAAGCTCAGTGCTTCTAATACAATAAGTCACCTCAGAGGCTAGCAAAGCTGAATAAAACCACATACTTAGGTCACCCAACAGATTACTAAGGGGTTTAAAACACTGAGGCTCACACGAGGAAGCAGCACTATAGTTACAACCAACAATCCACAAACCAAGAGGAGGAGAGCAGACAGGGAGAGAGAGAGAAACGGCACTTGCGTCAGAGTCACGGCTCACGCCAACACAGGCACCAAATAGTGGCAGGTTCACACACGCCAAACTGGCATCTTCAGTCTGACCACCGGTCCCATCCGCCACACTTGGGACCCCATAGGTGCCCCTTATATTGCCAGTCAGTTTTGTGACACACATCAATCTTTTCTCCTCTTCCCGCCCCTCACGGTTCACTACACTATGTTTAGAATCTGTTGTGGTTTAATTTCTGTTAATATTATTTTTTTCTCATATTTTGTATTTGTTCTGTTCAAAAATGCTTTGGTGTGTTACACCATTGTAGTCTCATAACTTATCCTAAACATTATGACATCAAATTCACCAGTTTAGTCCTGCAGTTGAGTCCTATATGTTTCCCAGCGGCGCAGCTAGTCTTGATTTGCCCTGTAGTTGGGACATTATGACGCTGCATGTAAATGTGGCTATTGTTGCTACATTAAGTGCTAACTTCACAGGCTGTCATTAGAAATATAGAGTTTTAATTATCCTATGGTGGCAAGCAGGTTTGGACAATTTTGTTGGATTTACATCAGATTCAGATTCAAATTCAAACTTGGTGCTTTTGTTTGGGTGTGGACAAAAAAATTGGTTAAAGTTTGAACCAAAATGTCCAGCCTGATTACAACTCTGAAACCCTGAAGCTTTAACTTGTGTATATTAGCTTCACAGTCGTGGCTGCACTGCAGTAGTATATAGCAGTGACTGAACAGCAAGCTGTAAGATTAACAACTGAATTATAAGCCAAAGTTTCAAGTGGTCGACATGTTTGGAAAGTGATGCACAGTCGACGGCTGTAGACACTTACCTGTCAAAAATGGCGCCTACTCCTGCACTGTGTGCACTGTTTCTATGGACGTGGAGGCCTGTTGCTAACAATATGCCATCTTTCACACTTATAGAGCGGTGTGAGAAAGAAGCTATGAGCAGCTCATTCCACCCTGCGAGAGATAAAGAAACAGAACGATAGGCGGGTTTCAGTGGAGGCTCGGAAGAACAAACAAATACATGAGAACGGCAACAAAAAAGAGCCCTTGAGGATGAGCTGAGGCGACCAGATGAGGTAAACAAGAAAGCCTTTGTATGAATACAGCAAACAAAAGAGCTTCAGTCATAGCGGGAACTGCTTTGTCTGCTCTCAATGTGTCAAACAAGGATCAGGCCTAAATACACTCCACCAAGGCCAAAGACATTCTTTTTTTCTTTTTGAAACAACGTGGGGACGAGTGTGTGGACGCTGGGTGCTGTCCGGCCTCGGGCAACATTAGGCCCGTGGAATACACATAGCATGTGAACTCTGAGCACAAATAAACCTCTTATTCTAAACACAACCTCCTCAACAGAAGAACTCATTATGAGATACAGAACGAGATGAAAATCTCATATTCATCATACATAAAGCCACTGAACACACGCTAGTGCAATAAAAGGATGCAGTGTGATACAGAATATAAAGCATGTTTATTTAATTATACAGTATTGCTTCCAAAGAGCTCAGAGCTTAAAGATTAGTCATATGAAACCTATTGTACTTTTATGGCAAAGCTTTAACTCCATAAGTAACTTATACGGGAAGGAAAAACTTTTCTCTACTGTACAGTAATGTAATTTCAGATCATTTCTTTTAAAATAATTCTTTAAAATGATGATATATTCAGCTGCTAGCTTACAGGCATCAATTAGTTATTAAGCACAATGTTTTGATGGACCTTCATTGACCCTTAATAATATTTTAATTTTAGTTCAATGAAACGCACATCTCAATCAACTTGGTGTGTTTATGTAGTTACATCACCATAGTCTTTATCAGTGGCATCAATCAGAATCAGAATCGGACTTTATTTGCCAAGTATGCTCACACATACAATTTGTTTTTGGTTACAGTAGCTCACAGTACACAATAACTCACATTACAGAATTAACAACCAACCTAACCATCCTCCTACACACACACACACACACACACACCCACAGTGACATACATGCACAGACACACCTGTAAACTCAACATGTGCAGAGTTGTATATTTAGAGTAAAGTGCTGAGTGCAGCAGTAAAGGACAGTGCAGACTGAATTAAATAGATATAAATAAGGAGAACAGTAGAGTCACTGGTGGAGACGGTGGTACAGAGTGTTCTGAGACTCTATCAGTTAAATAAAAGTGCAGTACAGAGAAAGAAGAGTGAGAGAACATCTAGATATGGATGTATGTATGTAGTAGACTGTACAGAGAAAGAAAGAGAAAGAAAGTGCTACATACACAGGGATTGTACATCCTCATCATCAGTCACTCTCCAGGTTAATTACTTCAATTGTACCAAGTGCTGAGAAATGTGGTGTCATTCAGCACAAAACTTTGGCCCCTTTATAGTCAACCTCATTAGACTCGGTATGCTGGTTTCATAATTTAGACCTATGTTTTTGTGTAGTAATAGTGACTCATCGCATTTGCTCAAATTAGACCCTAATCAGGATTTCTTTATAATTACTTTCAGTAATTTAATCCTATTTTTTATAAAGAGAATACAGTTTTCTCACTCAGCACTGATGTCCTGTGAGTGCAAAAAACCATGTAAATACTGACATACCTGCACGTAAAAGGATGACTTGGTCGTCTAGAGGGAGTTCGGAAAAATGTGGTATCCTCTTGGCCCACTCCACTAACGTAAAAAGCTGTTTGTCCGCTGCTTGGCAAATGTTTGTGACAGGGTCGTTGGGCTGCAAAGCAAGAGGTGCAGAGAAAAAAAAGAAGCTACTTTAACAACAATAACAATAAAAAAGAAGAAGGGTGCTGCATTGGAGCACTGTGGGAATTGTCATATAGCTGGTGCAGTTACAATTATATTATATGTACCACAAAAAAAACCAATCTATAATTGTGCTTATTTTGGTCAGAGCGACTGTCCAGTGCGGGTCATTTCCAAGCACGCAAGGATTGTGAATGAATATCTGGACTGCTGCAGTGTAACTGACTGAGGACAGGACAATATGACAGAAAGGAAGGGGAAAAAAACTGCAGCTGGAAGCGCACAGCCAGAAGAATACAGAACAGGTAGGGGGAAGGCAAAGCAACAGAGGATTTCATTCCAGTCCCATCCTATGACACACACAGGAGGACTCTTCAAGGATTTGCACTTTAAATAAAGTTTCCTTTTGAAGATGAGACGTGAGATTTATCTCTCTGACAGCTTTCAAACTGGAGAATCCTGCTCTTTCAGTTTCCTCAAACAAAGGTATGGAACCAGTATCTTTATATTATATTTCTCTGTATATATTTTTATGTAGGCCTCTCTCTCACTCTTTCTTTCTCTCTCTCTCTCTACATGCAATAAGACAGCTGCCTGTTCTTATATAATGGGGTATTACATTTATATATATATATATATATATATATATATATATATATATATATATATATATATATATATATATATATAAATAAAATTTAATATAATATTACATTATTAAAAAAATATAATATATTTAATAATATATTTAATAATGTATTATAAAAAATATAATTTATAACTATTATCTATGTCAAGTTTGCTAGCTCATGCTCATGTTCAGTCATGTTTTATTGTGTAAATATTCTGCTCCTTGTCTCCGCCCCTCACCTGCTCTGTGTTTATGTCTCCTCCCATTCACCAGGTGTCCCTAGTTCAGTGTCTCCATTTATACCCTATGTTTGTGCCTTGTCTTTGTCGGTCTGTGTTGATGTGTGTTGCTTGTATGGCGCTGTAATGCTCGTGTTTATGTTTGGTTCAGTTTTTGTGTTTTGTTAGTCTGGATCTTTGTTTGATATTCTATCTATGTATGTAAATAAACACTACCTGCACCTGTATCCACCTTCCTAGCCTGCAAGTTCATTACAACAGGACAGTGCAATCCAGAGGTAGTCTGGCTTTAACCAGTGATATTATAAAGTATGAGGCAGGCCAGTAGGGGTAGAAATTGCCAACTACACCACCATGTGATATAATCACAATACAGCGACGTGTTACCTTTTTCAACTGCAAATACAACCACCAGATTTTAGTAGACGATCTACTTTCTCCTGCTACATTCTCCAAGAGCTCTGCCGTGTCCTCTGTGAGATAATTACACTCTGTCACAGAGTATCCACTGCCTTTGATCTACGCATTGCAAGTTAATGTAATCCTTTCTGCTCTCCTCAAAGATTCCTCAACTTTAATCTGCACTTTTCTGTACAGCTAGGGTCACTACAGCTGTGTCAGGGAAAAAAAACGCAATCACATACCAGGTTCTAGACTCTCGAGCATGTAGGTCAAGCCTTCGTTTTCAACAGTGTTATATGAACGCAGGTCTTTTTTACAGAAGGTAAGTGATGGACGGTGCTGTTTTCTTAGCTGATCATCTCTGGATGGTGCCGTGTGAGGTGAGCCCTTGTGTTCATAGCATTCGCAGAGTATTTAATCATCTTACAACATTCATATCCATGTCCTTTATCCCTTACTTGTTAAAAAAATCTAAAATTATATGTTTGATTTTCTTAGAAGCAAACATCTTTCTCCACTGTCATCCCTGCTGACCTCATCCAAAACAACCTGGCATTATCTAGTGGACTGAAAATACAACTGGTCTGTTTACATCTCATCCTTTAAGAAAGAGAGAGCACGGAATGGTAGACTGTTTTTATCTGAATATTTTTAAAAAGTGGGCTTACCTGACGCACTGCTCAAAACTGATAATATAATATGGTTTAAAAACTGATTCCTTGGCCGTTAAACCAAATGAATGAATGTTCAAAGTACACAAGGGAAAGTTGTTTAAAGGGGAATAGTGGGGGGTTTGTAATTATAATTACACATTTTATTTTAAACTTTCTACTACTTGTTTTTTTCTAACTATTTTTCTTTCTTCTTCTTTTGTATACATTTGAAATATACTTACAGTATGTTTTTCTTTTCTTTTTTTTAATTGTTGTGTGCGTATAATGCTTAAGTATGTTTGTTAGTGTGTTGTAATTTACGTCTGATGGACTCCAAGAAGAATAGCTACTATCATTAAACGAGCTAATAGGGATCCAATTAAAATAAACAAAAATAAACAGTGACCAAAATATTTCTCATGAACACTACTTTTCAGCACTACAGAGCCAGCCTGCCAGTCTTTCGCGTTTGTAATATGTTTTTATCATTCTCAGCAGTTCATTTATCATCTGTTAATCATCTGTTAATGAACTCTTTTTAATATTCTCGCTGTCCAACGAAAAACAGGTATCTCAATTTTTGTTGATTTTAAGTTTTCTACATCATGTAAACATGCCAAAACAGCTTGGAAAAAATTCAGGTTCCATTGACTTACATTGAAAGTAATGTTGTAATGTTGCAATTTTGAAAATACTTGTTTTTCACTGGACAGTGACAATATGCAACTATTAAACTTACTCAGAATACACAACTACTGTTGTAGTTGTAAAGAAACACAAAAGCCAAACAATATAATGAAATGATTAAATGATTTCACATGTATTAGGGCTCTATATTACAATGCTTCCATAGTGTATCACCTTACAACATTCCTTGCAAACCACATGTGTCATATATATATATCATATATATCTTCATCCCTTCGTTGTTAAATAATCTAAAATTTAACTCCAGCCGTTTGATTTAAAAGCAGTGGCGCATGTTTGATTTCTTTCTCAGTTGTAAAGAAACAATATAATGAAATGATGAAATGATTTCAGTATGTATTACTGCTATATATTACAATGCTTCAATAGTTTCAGTAATGTTTATCGCACCCCCTCACTACTGACTGTGTGCTGTGTGTGTGAGAGAAGACAGAGCATAGAAGAGTGAAAAACACCCAGCAGGCACAGCAAAGATGAAGGAGAACAAAGAGTAAATGACTCCGCTTGCTTCAGTTGAAACTTATTATTAATGCTTGTTTGCCTCTCACTCTGGTCACTATCAGACAAATAAACTTACTTCTGCTTCACCAATCCTGAGCATGAAGCCACCACTCTAATTCATAACATACTTTCTGATCAATCGCTCGCTGTGCCTTCACAACTCCTAATTACTTTCTCTCCGACAAACCCCCAAATAATCTCCCCTTCTGATTCAACATGACCTTCATTCTGGCACCCTGTAATTCCCACTCAGACCATTCCTCAATCACATTTCCAGCAGGCTTCTCAATGTCATTCTAATCAGGCCAAAAGGAGCCCACATTTGTGAGGGCTGTGTTTCATTCAGCAGGACCTTTCCCAAAGCCCAAGGACAAGCCTGCAAACCTGTGCTGAAAGCAAATGGTTTTGAGAATCCCCAGAAGACCAAGCACAGCATGTACAGCTTCCGCTCCAGTTGCTGAAAGGTCCATTGCAAGCATAAAAAAACTATCCAACAGTTGTTTTATGTACATACTATTCCACAGCACAGATTTATCCGAGGCCACATTATACTGTAGTGTATACACCGATCAGCCATAACATTAAAACCACCTCCATGAATCTGCACTCTTTATCCATTTTATCAGCTCCACTTACCAGAGAGGTGCCCTCTGTAGATCTACAATTACATACTGGTCCATCTGCTTCTCTGAAAAGATTTTAGCCCCCTTTCAAGCTGTTCTTAAATGTCAGGGACCCCACAATTAATTATTTAGGTGGAGCACTGCAGTGACACTGGTATGGTACTGGTGTGTTAGTGTGTGATGTGCTGGTGTGAGTAGATCAGACACAGCAGTGCTGCTGGAGTTTTTAAACACTGTGTCCACTCACTGTCCACTCGGTTGGACACTCCAACCTGGTTTGTCCACCTTGTAGATGTAAAGTCAGAGGCAAAAGCTTATATAAGAGCTGCTACACAGTCTATATCAGTGATCATATGATGGTGTTGGCTGGATGTTGCTGGTTGGTGGACTACTCTCACTCCAGCAGTGACATTGAGGTGCTTGAAAACTCTAGCAGCACTGTTGTGTGATTCACTCACACCAGCACACCATACACTAACACACCACCACCAGTATCACTGCAGTCTTCCTAAGAAGAATCCGTCACCCAAATAATACCTTTTGTGGTGGTCCTGAGGGAGTCCCTGACATAAAAAGGGGAGAACAAATATGCAGAGAAACGGATGGACTACAGTCTGTTATTGTAGAACTACAATGTGCACCTATGAAGTTTAAGTTTCAAGTTTATTTGTCATTTGCACATCATGTCAGGATATACATGCATTGAAATGATTGGAGTGAGGCTCAGATAATCACTCCACAGCAGGGCAGCATTTTATATATGTAGTTAAAACAGTGCAAACATACAATAAATAGACTATAATAAAGTAAAATAAGCTACAATATAAACATTTAGTAATGAATGAAATATATACAATATATACATAAGATATACGGAGGACATGTAGAAACTATGTAGAAACTTTTGCATAGGCAGGTTCTCTAAGAAGATAAATATATTTAAAGTGACTTGTGGCGTTTTCACACCTGTAGTTTGTTTCACTGGTCTGGATCAGTTAATGAGTTTGTTTACTTGGAGCGTTTCCTCCCGAGTTAAGTTTGTTTTCACACAGGCAAAAAACGAAACGCACCAAAATGCGCCCCAACAAACCACGTGAGCACGTTGTCTCCTCTGATTGGTCAGAGCTATCTGGCGTGCGAGCAAGAAAGTAAACACAGGGAGAAGTAGTTTTTCTCAAACTACTGCACATTTCTTGTACAGCATAGTGCGGAGCAGCGTCTGTTCATAGCTGTAATAATAATCTGATAATATACCAAACTACAGTCCACCTGCAGAACACCCAGCTCACTCCAAACATCAAGTAGACAACGTCCCTCACTGCTAGTCCAAGAGAGACCTCGCTTCATTGTCCTCGCCCTGTTAGCTGCTACAGTTCTCCAGTTCTCTGTTTACGCGATTCCATAATGCAAAGCACACCTGGCTGCAGGAGATGTTAAGATCAAACTTGTGGAGTACTCCTAATACTTGGGTCGGATCAAGGTCGGATCATGTTCTCACCACAAACAAACCGCTGCTAAGTTTGTTTGGAACTGGACCGAGACCACCTCCTTTCGAGGGTCTTGGTGCGGTTGTTTTGGTCCACACCTGAGTGCGATTACAGTTTTCACACCTGCCAAAACGAACCGCACCAAACAAACCAGAGTCCGTTTAAACTATACTAACTAATGCTGATGTAAAAACGCCCTTAGTGATAGTGTCCATAGCAGCGATTACAGAATAAATCATATATCCGAGTGAACAGTACTGGGGTCTTTCAGCTTCACACCTATATGGTAAGTGGATCTGATAACATGGACAAAGAGGAGGTATTAATGTTTGAATAGCTGATCAGTGTATGTTAAACTAACACCAGTGCTAAACAAAAGAAGGAAACCTGCAGATCTTTTGCTTTGGGAATGCGTGGTGGTCTTCACTGCCAGAGTGCATTACTATGTAGCAGTGGATGTCCAGTCCACAGGGAGCCTCTTCCTGTCAGAGTCCAGCAAGCACATTTCCATCCATTTAAAAATAGCCATTCCCATTTGCTCACGTTGCACCTCTACCTCCAGAAACCTGAATCTTAAGACATGTAAGCAACAAAAAAATAAAATCTCCACTCACCCTGCCAGACTCACTGTCCGGTCCAGAGGATCTCAAGGAAATTTATATCTCGCAAGAAAACATTCTAGTCAGTGTACCTTGGAAAGCAATGCTGGAGGACCGAATGTTCTCAGCGTGAGTATGTGTGAGAGACAGCGAAGAATAAGAACATGCTATGCTGAATAATAGACAGAGCTGGATAGTGTTATTTGTAGGGGATGTGACTGACCAAGTCGTGTTGGATAAAGTATAATTTTTCTAAACTGACTGTTTGAAATGTCAGTCTGGATAGAACTGGCAGAACACTCTATAATAATGATAATAATAATAATCTTCAAAATGGCCATGCCTTCTACCAGGTTTCGTTATTCCATTAGCATTAGACACAGTTGAACAAAACAGATTTCTACTGAGAGTTACAGGTTCAGCCAATTCCACAAGTACTGCAATCAGACTTTTTAAAATATGTACATTGCAGTTTCAGTTTCTTACTTCATCAAATTTAAAAACTCAACTAGCTAATTAACAAGATGCTGCTTCGTCACACAGACCTCCTAGTCCTGGAACTTACTAAATCATAAGCTCTACTGGTTGGAACACAAAGGGATGTTAACATTTGTCAAATGTGTATTAAAACAGGAACAACCCTGCTGAAACTGGACCACACCACTAACGCGGTTGGTAATTAATGTGAATGTGATCGACTACAGTGCGGCAGTTTCTAAAGAACTGGAAGCATACATTTAGAATAGAGGTGGGTGATATGGTAAAAATATAATGTTCATGATATACGATACTGCAATTTATTTTTTCAGACATCTGACGGGTTGAAGTGAAGAAGAAAAAAACAAAAAAAAGAACCCAGAACTGTGACATTAAAAAATACAACCAAAAATCTAGTTAACAGGACTAATTTTGCTTTCTTTATAATGCAGTCAGTCAGAGTTCTAAAGTACTGACATGATCAGAAAAGCATACTGTATCATGACATAAATTATCACATATATATTATCATATTGTTCAGTCATAATTCAGAACAAAATAAAAATTCTTAAAACCTTCCCATTATCTTTGTAGTCAATTTACCTTCATTCATTTTGCCTCCATTCAACTTGCCTCTGTTAAATAAAATCTCATAAATATCTCGTAATAAATCACTGAGATAATTAATATTTAATAACTTTTCCTAATTTTATGGGCATGCCTCGGTAAGCATAAAATGTAAATATATAACATAACATGATGATGTGCTTTCAATGTCCTGTACACATTTTGAGTGCATCAATGTGTTTTGGGGTCACTTTGAGCCCAGACAGTTTTATCTGTATAAACCATACGACATATCAACATTTTCATGTGTGTTTTGGTTGTTCTGGATGATTCTGAGGTCAATAATGCAATCGTATAATCTTGCCTAAGGAGGGTGAAATTACCTGGTTTTAAATTGCTGAGCTCAAAAGGATAAAAGATGTTGAAGATAAGAGGAGGGTTAACAACTTATTTTTTGTTCAAACAAAGTAACATTAATACGTGACTGAAGAATCTTATAGTCTTATCTTATAGTCAGAATTTAGTATTTTGTCCATCAGCACAGGAAACATACAGGACTAAAGAAAGAGAGAAAAAGGCTTACAGAGTTGGCTGGAGCTCCGAGGCTGCCCTCCACATACGTTTCGGTTTTAGGCTCCACCGCCAGCTCAGCTTCCAGAATTTTCTCCACAGGCATGTCCTCACTGGAGCAGCCGGCCAGCTCCAGCTCGGCCTCACTCCGTTCTTTCGCCCGCTGCCGTTCCTCCTGGACAGCTGGTGAAATATACGTACACATACTTACATATATGAATTCAAACAGACAAGCCATTAAATTCACAATAATACAGAATGTGCACACTCACACTCATTCACACGCACACACAGCTGCTTTCACTTTGCACCTTGGCTACACATCTCCACAGCAACAGTACAGTCTGTTTTTAATGGAATAGAGTACATTATTCACAGACATGAGAGCGAGAGAGCGAGTGAGCTAAAACCAGCTCTGCCATAATTACACTAGTTCAGGAGGTCAGCCCCAACTTCTCGGCATGGTTTGCAAGACTATATATTATTTGGCCACAAGCCAATACAAATATGATTCAGTAAATTGAACGGCCCTCCATTTCGCCAATAAAGGCTATGTAATGGACAATAAAGCTGTCCTTCCTACTTTCAGCCAGTTGATTGGTTTGACAGTCATGCCCTGCTAGTAAAGGGTCAGCGAAGTCTGTGTGCATGCGTGTGTCCGCTGTGACTCAGACAAGGTGGAAAAGAATGCAGTCTACCTTCGTTTTCAGGAACATTTTCTCCCACTACTACTGCGCGTTACAGGCTTTTTATGACTCCTCTTTTCCACTGTTTGTCCAAAGTCTCCATAGTGTGTCAGTTTTTATTTGCATTCAGAAGTCCCAGGGTTTGAAATGAAGACCTCAGTGGCTTTTTGTTCTGAATCCAGTATTGATTTCTCTCTTGCATTCCAGTTTGTGTCTATAAACAACACAAGCCTGATTCTGTAAGTGTCTTCTTTTTTCTCTCACCAGCTCAGAATGCCTCTTAAAATGAGGAGGCTTCGGTAAAACTACTGACAAGAACAAAAAAATGATTGTGATTTCTATATTTGCACATGTTGTGACAGTGCTATGCTGTGGCGTTTTCATAGTTTCTTTTTTTTGTAAACACTATTTGAAAATTGCTGCTGCCTTTTACACGAGTGAACCAATATGAATGATCTTTGAATAGTAAAGAAGCACATTAAAGTTATGATTTTTTTACTGTAACTTCAGTAAAAATACCATTTTAAAGATACAAATCCAATTAAAATGAATAATTAAAATTAAATTAATAATTAAAAATAAAATGTGTGTGTATGGTATATATAAATATATAAATAAAGATGTAAACTGGCTTTTTAAATTGAAAACAGAACAAAGTGTCATGCCTCGCACCAACGTTGCTGCCTCAGAGTCTATGTCGGCTCCCAAAGACTCCAAATCCCAGCAGACACCAGTGGGTCTCGGTCAGCTGACCGCCATAGATTAAGCTCACCTGAATTCTAGAAATCAACAGACTATTTAAACTCTCTGTTTAAACTTCCAGATTGCAAAGTATTGAGCCAGTCTGTCCGATCATTACAGAGCATTGTTTTTGTGATTGCCTTCTTGTGTATGACCTATTTTTCTTGTTCTTTGGATCCGTCTTTTGCCTTGTCCGTTTATTCCCGTTTGTTGAGTCTGCCTGGTAATGTACCCGTTTTGCCTAGTCCTTTCTGGTTTTGGTAATCTTATACGTCTCTGAATTTCAACCACAGCCTGTTTGACCTCACGCCTTTGTCTAAGCCCTTATACGTTTATGCGTATAGCTCTCTGTTTGTGTTGGTATTCTGTCTGGTGCACACCTTCGTTAAATAAATACATCTTACATATCTGCACGCGTCTGTCCGAGCCTGATATGCTACACAAAGAGGTGTTCTAGAAATTCAGAATTTTCAAATTATACACTTGATGCCTGGTACCAGCATTGAGATAGGATGGGACTGTTTCAATTCACTCCCACTTTTGCCTCAGTCAGAGACTGCCTCTACCAGTGCAGTTTCTAAAGCTTTGGTATCCAGACTTCCAACCGAGATTGGATTCTTTGGTATTAGCTTATTAAATTGTAAATACTGTTTGAAAAGAGGAGGATGGGTCTTCCTCCCCTTGAGAGTCTTGGTTTTTACCAAAGTTTTCAAACTTCTGTAAGCTGCTTTGTGACAGCACCGTTGTAAGGAGCGCTATACAAATAAACTTGAATTTAATTGAATTCCAAAAGTTGAGATGTAAAAATGTGAGCTGTGTGTTTGTGGAATGACAGGTAATGCTATCATGGTTGGCTCAGGACAAAAGGATCAATCGCCACTTTGCATGGTTTTGTTTAATGATCTGAATGATGTGAAGTTCTGGGACACCGCTGTTATGAAATGGTATGTAACAAGATTGTTATGATGATGATGCAGGCTTGTGTTGACAATAGCCAATAGTGGTTTACATATCTTACACACAACTGCAAGTGAGATAATTATCATGATAAAAGTATTACAGGTCAGTTAGTTATAGATAGAGTAGTTTTTGTGCACATGTATGTGCTCTGATGCAGAGTGGCCACTCACAGTACTCCTTTACACCCCTTAACAACATGTTTATTAGGGTCACATATTGTAATAATGATAAAAAATCTAAATAACAATGCAGCCCTAATGCCTTGATCCATCCAAACGGCGACAGAAGCCCACGTGGGAGAATAAGTCAAGACGTTGGACGCCTCTACTGGAGGCCAGTACTGTGACAATAATTAACAAGCGTTATACTGCACACTCTTAGCACTGCAGTTCACACACAGAGTATATAAAACAAGCAAAAAAAGCACCTTCTCTCTTCATGCCCATGGCCAGGCATTTCTGGTAGCGGCAGTACTGACAGCGGTTGCGCTGGCGCTTGTCTATGGGACAGTCTTTGTTGTCTCGGCAGGTGTAGGTCAGGTCTTTCCTCACCGTCCGCTTGAAGAAGCCTTTGCAGCCTTCGCAGCTGTACACCCCGTAGTGTTTACCTGCAACAGCCAAACATTCTTTACCATTCTTCCCTACAGGAGCCACTTTTAATTGGCATTATTCAATCAATAATTCAGCACCGCCAAAATCTCACAGCTGTTAGAGCCTCACACTACACTCTGTAAGGTGATGCACTGCATTACAAGTAGTGCTGGGCTCTGCAAGTGGAAAAGTCTGCCGGACTTTAAGTGGTGGAGAAGAATAGCTTGTGTTCTGCCAGCCCAATTTTGCCTTTATAGCATATCTCAGCGAAAAATGTACACAAATGTCGGGCATCTGAAGTTTTGCACTTGAGCTACTAGGATGATGTAGTTAACAAGTAATGGAAGCTAATGGCTGCTGAATTGGCAGTATGCAAAGCCACACCTATAAATAATTACGCATTCACCTCAAACTGCATCAACTGGTTAAGTTATTTTACATACACACACACATATATATATATATAAGATGTCCTCCAAAGTGGTATTCTACACACTGCAGTATTATCAAAACATTAATTATTATTAGTTTATTGATAAGAGCCTGACTGATTTAACTAGCATCTCACAGTCAGCCTTTTTAGAAAATGGAGACGATTTTTAATACGTTTAAAAGGATTTTGGGCCAAAACATTTTTTTTTTTCAAATCCATTAAAGATGTATATACTTGGCACTATAAGGCAACAAAGTACCTAAAGATTTTTCCCCCCTGAGATAACTATTTTACCATTTACCAAATCTGATTTACCATCTGCATTGCTAAGTCCAATCAAAATACACATTGGTTTAGTGGTCATTTTAAATAGTATTCAATTATCTAATAAGCCAATCGTGTAGCAGCAGTGCAGTGTATAAAGGTATGCAGATTATGTTCATATCAACCTTCAGAATAAGGAAAACATGATCTCAGTTATTTTTAATGTGTCATGACTTTTGGTGGCAGACGGGCTGGTTTAAGTGTTTCTATACTTTCTGATCTTCTGAGACTTTCAGTCTCTGGAATTTACACAGAATAGTGCAATAAAAAAAACATAGCCTGGTCTGATTAATTTCTAAGACACACAGATGGCAGGGTCAGAATTCTCCACCAACAGCATGAATCTCTGGACTCAAACTGCACTGTGTCAACAGTCCAGGCTGGTGGAGGTGGTGTAATGGTATAGCCAATGTTTGTTTTTTTTTGACACACTTTGGGACCATTAATACCAATCAATCATCACTTGAATGCAACAGCCTGTTTGGATATTGTTGCTGACCATGTGCATCTCCTCATGGCCACAACTTACCATCTTCTAATAGCTTCTTTTAGCATGATATTGCACCATGTCACAAGGGAAAGGTATCTTAAACTGGTTTTAAGAACATGAGTTCAGTGCTCTTGAGTGGTCTTCCCAGTGAAAGTAACAGGAGACTCACAGCATTTAAGTGCACCTAAAAATCTTCAAGAATTTCTGATGCAATCATGTCAACATAGACTAGCGTCTGAAAGAAATGTTTCTGAAATTTTGTGAAATCCCTGCATATGAATATTTGAGGCTGTTCTGGTAGCAAAGCGAGGCCCTACCAGTATTAGTATAGTGTTCCTAATAAAGTGCTCAATGTCAGAGGTTCACTTTTTCTGCAATTTCCATTCACCGCTTTGAATCTCCTCGAATGTCTCTGTGTGTGGGCATGTGCGTGCCTCACCTGAGGAGCGGTCTCCGCAGATGGCGCAGATGTGTTTGGTGAGAGACAGTGAGGTGCCGGTTGGTTGGGCTGGAACTTTCATGACCCCGTTCAGACCCAGAGGAGGTTTAATGTCTTCTGGGCTGCTGACTGAAGTCATTGGGGAGCTGAGCTGAAAGCGGATGAGAAAGAGGTAACCACAGTCACAAATCCACATGTCAAGTTCACACCTTTGTTTACGCAGTGAAGCCCAAGAGAGACCAAAAGCCCATTTACACTCTGGTAGAAAAACACACATTCTAGTCCTCACACTAGCTCACATCTGTGTTTGCAGACACAACATCTCACACAAAACATCTCACGTAAGAATACATTATTGCAAATCATTGTTTTATAAGCGATTAGAGTTAATGTTTCAGAGAGTATTCATTAACAGGCAGGCTGCATTTATGTTTAAAGCGGCTTGTTCAAAGCGTTCTTTCTTTGATGTCTTTGTTTTCCCTTATCTGTACCCATCAGTAAACCTATACAAGCATATTATACGCATATCTTAAGTCATATCTTCTAACAAAAAAATATAAAATATGCCAAAGATATTGTTCTGATAAAATGTTGTGTAGTTAAACAGAAGTGGATGAATGGCTAACAGTATTTATTTAATTTTATACAATATTTTCATATTTTTGTCACAATGAAATGTGATTATTCACTTTTTAAGCAATATGATTTCATTGGTGTCTGGTGTAGACATTTAGGGGTTAAATTACATTGAAGCTAACATCTTCATATCTCCCATAAAGATGAGTGGTGTTGTTACGCTAATGATATGTAAATGAAATGATATGATAAAAGACCTTGATTCTCAGGAGCAGGCCCTCATTTCCATAATGTAAATACTTGTCCCACATGAAGCTAACTGTATCTTCCACACTCCATTCATATCCAACTGCCCATAGGCTCAGCCATGCATTCACAGCAAGGACAGATGAAACTATGTAGGCATTTGTAAAAGAACGTCCCACCCACCTACCCCCCTACCCACCTACCCACCCACCTAACCACCCACCCACCCACCCACCTAACCACCCACCCACCCACCTGCCGACCCACCTACCAACCCACCTACCCACCCACCTACCCACCTAACCTAAACACCCACCCACAGAAAACATAAAAACATTTATTTCTGTTTCTCATTCATTCACCCCCCCACTCTCATCTTTTACTCTCCTTCTCTCAACCCTTACTCACTACCTAATTCACCCGCTCACTCATCTTTTACTCTCCTTCATTTAACTCTTACTCACTCTCCCTCATTCATTCACCCCCTCACTCTCATCTTTTACTCTCCTTCACTAAACTCCTCCTCACTCTCCCTCATTCATTCACCCCCTCACTCTCATCTTTTACTTTCCTTCACTCAACTCTTCCTCACTCTCCCTTTGGCTGCTTGCTCACTCAGTCCTTCAACCACTTATTGACTCTCTCACTTCCTCCCTCTCTTGATCATTTATTCTTTTACTATCTCACATGCTAATTCACTTCCAGTCTCTATTTCACTCATTCACCCACTCTTATTCTCTCACGCTCTTTCACTCGCTTCATCACTTCATTTGTTCATACTCCCTCACTCACTTGTTCATTCCCTCTCTCATTCACTAAATCCACTCCGTTAGTCACTTCTTCACTCGTTCACACAGTCCCGCACTCATTCACTCAGTCCATCGCATATTCACTCATGCCCTCATTTTCGCTTGCTAATTCACTTCCTCACTCTCTACCTCACCTCACACTCACCCTTCTACTCTTCCGCCTTTCCTTCCTCACTCATTCACTCACTTTATCACACCCTCCCTCCCTCTCTCACTCTGTGGTAGGGGTTTTGCTGTCAACACCTATTTAAGCTGTAATGTGTATAGCCCTACATACCCAAAGAGAGACCGCAGTATGTGTTATGTTATTATAAGACAGCCCCCCACTGCAGGTACTCAGACTGAACAAACACTAAACATGACTACAATCTCTTTGATGTGAGATTAATATGCCTCACTTCCAAGAATCAAAGAGGTTCTAATATAGAGAAAAGAAATCACAACCTTCGCAACCTAGCTGAATGCAAACGCAGTCAAACGTGCAGCGCTGCGGTCCAGTGGCTGCAGGATGCTGCCTACAGCGAGGAAACACGACTGCAAACGTGCTCCTCAATGATACACGCCAGACAGACATAGTTCCTTATTAGATACTTGACATCATGTAATACACATACGTACACAAGCATGTGTTAATGTAAACAGCCCTACCTGTACGCCAGTCTGCTTCTACTCTAATGCAGACTTGGCTGTTTTCCATTTGCCCTGTCCTGGCTGCTGGGTACACACAAACACATACAGTAGACACACTGCATCTCTTCAGACTATTTTGGGTAAACCTGACACTCAATCTGCATTCGAGCACTCTCTGTGCCAACAGTGGGGACAGTAAGACTCCACATTTAGACAGAGTGGATGAGGAGATTTTAAAGGGCCTTGACCTGAATTACTGTTTCTCTGAATCATATACTTCTACATCAGCAACCAAAGCCCTTTTAATATACTGTTTTTAACGAGCACTCATCAACTTTGAAAGTGAGTCACACCTACACTGGACACTTAGCCACAAATGGACAATGAGAAACGGATTTATACCAGGGCTCATTGCCTACCTAAAATGAATTCTTCCTCCAATCGTAGCAGCAAGCTATAGAAAATAGTGAAGAAAAAAAAACAAAACAGAAAAACTATGCTGTCTTCTGCATGTGCCATTCCTGGTACTTTTACTCAGCCTGGCATCTTGGTTATCTGAAGCACACTACAGCATTAGGTTTAGCTTAATTTAGCTTTATTATTATATTTCACATTATTTTCCATCCATTCATCCATTATCTGCCGCTTTATCCCACTAGTCGGGGTCACGGGGGGGCTGGAGCCAATCCCAGCGTCATCAGGCGAAGGCGGGGTACACCATGGACAGTTCGCCAGTCCATCGCATGGCCGACATTCACTCACGCACTCACACCTACAGGCAATTTAGAGTGACCAATCAACCTGACTGCATGTGTTTGGACTGTGGGAGGAAACCAGAGTACCCGGAGGAAACCCACTCAAGCACAGGAAGAACATACAAACTCCACACAGAATGGACCAGACTGGGGATCGAACCCGGATTGTCTTGCTGTGAGGCGACGATCTTTTCACATTATTTTATTTTTACTTAAAGAAAGCATATTTATTAAGAATACTGCTCAAATTTAATAGATATTTTTACCATCCAATACTAAAATATACAGTCATGTTTACCAGTAAAACAGTCTTTTGTAAAATAAAAATATGTTAACAGATATGACATTTATCTGCATTTTTGTGCATCATTTTTATTTACTTGTTAAATTTAATAAACTGGAAAACATAGAACGTGCAATATAAAATGTGCCGAATGGAAATAATACACAGACGACCTCTACAACGAAGACCCCAACTGCCAAGACACTGTTTTGTTGATGTTGGCTACACAGAAAAAGCCTTAGTCCTAGAAGATGAAGTCAGACAGGCCCTGAGATCTTTGCCAAAAGAAAGAGCCGCAGGAATCGATAACACTGCAATGGAAATACAATAATAAGATTCTGAAGACAATTTGGTTAAAGCGCTGACCAAATTATGCAAACAAATCTGGAAAACAGTTCAATGGCTGGCAGACTGAAAGAGCTCTGTTTATATCCCAAAGAAAGGAGAGAGAAAAGAGTGTGCAAACTATCACACAATTTCCCTCACATCACCCGCAGGTAGAATTAAGCTTAAGATCGTTCTACAGAGACTACAGCCTTACATCAAAGGAGAGCTGCTCGCTGCGGACAGAGGACTGAGGAAAAGCAAAGAGACAAGAGGTTTAATGTACACGTATTAAAAAGGAGTTCAAGAAGGAAGTCAACATGAGATTCACTGACTACAGCAAAGGGTTCATCTTTACATAGTTAAAGGACAAACAGAATGCTGGCACTTAAGAAAAAGAGTTGTTTTCAAACCAGGGCTGGCGCTAGCAGGGGTGCTGAGAGGGCATTGCCCCCCACACATTTTGTCTTTGCCCCCCCAATCGCAATGAAAGCAACAGCTATTAACTCTGAACCAATCTATGAACCAATCACAAAAACACAGCATTTTGCTGGGCAGTGTGAAGATATGTCCTTGCTTATTTCTGATTGGCTTATATTGTAATTTCCTAATCATATTCATATTCTCACTTATTCCTATTTCCACTTTTGAGTATTATAGTCTCAGCCTGTATCTAGGTACTATTTCAGCTTTGATTTAAAGTTGTACTAAAGCTTTTCACCAAACAGAGTTGAGTGTCAAACAGAGTCAGTGTAATGCTAAATTAATTATTAATTAATTAATTTTGCCCCCCCCCGAGCAAAGCAGTTGAGAACCGGGGCTGTTCCAAACCCTTATGTACTGTGAGTGGGGTTTAGAATATAACATGATATAATTACAGCCATTACACTAGATACCTGCAACCTCTCTACTCAAATGTTCTTATTGAATTAGTACAGTCAGTCGTTTTTAATCTTTTTAGTCCACCGAGTGTTTAATGTTAAGTTGGCCTTAGCTAACTATACCAACCTTGCAATGCAAGACATGCTTGAACATTTCAATGTACACAGATTTGGTGAACAATTGCTTTGTACGGCTATAAAACCATGATATTACAGAGCTGTGTAGCCTTTAGTACATAAAGGACCTTAATCTACAGTTATGTGTAGCAGCTGGAGCTGTTTGTCACCTAAATCTCAGGCTGAACACAGCAAACTGAATATCAGATTTGATATATTAGTTATTCTTGGCTTATAAACAACATTGTGCACCAGGTTTGTGGGGAATTATAAAATAATTGTCGACACTTCTGTTGGCTGGTTTCTTCAGGTCTCCAAGTGCTACTCTAATAAACTTCACTTGAGTTAAAATAGTAATGGAGCGGCCCTACAGATGGTGTCGGGAATTAGCCCAAGGGGAAAAGCAGAGGCCAAGGTGACGAGCACATGATAAAAACAGTACTGAAACAGGCAGCTGCTGTTATGATTTGGAACTCCTTACACATTAATAATCATCACTAACCGGTATTAGTTTTAAAAAGCAGCTTCAAACTTTTTATTCTGTTTTTAAACTGTGTTATATTTTTATTATCCTCTATTTATTTGTTTTGCTGTTTTAATTATTCTGATTTGCTTCTCTATTTGAATGCTTTCCTGACATGTTCTTTTATGTGTTGCTGTTTTTTACTACACAATGTTTTCAATATTGTTTTAACTAAACAATTACTGTGATGCACTTTGCATTGCATTCCTCTACTTTTTCTTATTTCTACGAGCAAGCGATTCAACTTGTATGTAAAACCATCTCTCATCCATGGATGTTGATTAAAAAAAAAAAAAAAAAAAAACAGTTATGCAATTCATCAGCTGCCTGTCTACTTCTTTTATATTAACATACAGGCCTTTCTCGCAGGCCTTCAACACATCATGCATTTTATATGAAAGGACTGTCATGCCGTCGCAGCAGCTCTTGAGATCCTTGAGAAAGCTTTGCACATGTCTTCCTGGGAAAAGGCGGCGCGGTTATTGCGTCTATGAAGTGGAGCCATGTGAAAACACCAGGGTGTCTGTGACGGCCAAATGAAAACAGGTACCATTTCCAGCTACTGGACTGAGGCGGTGATGAACAGAAGTGAAGCCTTTGAAGTTTTTATATTCATGTCTAATACAGCGGTCTTCTAAAGAACCCAAAGGAACTATTATCTTAGGAACAGTAGAGCTGGACCTGGAAAAGCTTTCTCCGGGATCGCAGCCACCGACAGCTGGACTTATTTTAACAGCTTTAAATGTATATCACATATACACTCTGACTTCATGCCCATCGTTTAAAATGAACCTCTGTTTGGAGGGTATTACGCTTTATAGTTAAACATGTGAGACCAAACACGCCCCACTTCTATACAGTGTGCTATAAAGTCCCTAAACATTGGCTGTATATCGCAATATTGTCCAAATATTTTCTTGAAAGCTGTATAAACATTTATCTTTTCCCACAGATGAACAATAAAGATTGAGCAGATGCACTGGGCACTGACCTTATAAGCTTGATGGAACTCTCGCTGCCTGATAAATCAGAGTGAATCCCATGGCTAATATTGTTCTTACACTAAAAGCTATCTGCATCATAGGCGTAATCACTGTGTACATTCCATCTACAGGATATAGAAGGTGATCCAACCAAAATTCTGAAATCAGAAAGCAGTGCTCAGTAATTTCTGTTACCTCATGAACGTCATTGTACAAAAACATTTCATGTTTTACCTTTATTGTTCCTCGTAAACATATACTCATTTCAAATTTGATGCCTGCAACATGTTCCAAGAAAGTTGAGGCAAGAACATGTTTACCAGTATGTTACATCACCTTTTCTTTTAACCTCACTTAATAATCATTTAGATGCTAAAGACACATTTTGTGTTGCATTTTGAGTTTAATAAGCTTAATCACCTAGGCATCCACTGAGTTCCACTGAGATCTATCAGCCAGCTACACCTCCATTCAGATCCACACAGCTGTAGATAAACATGTAGATTTTTAGATCTGAAGCAAGATTGAAGCTTGATATTCTCAAATGGAAGATGAAAGCATTAAGTGCTGTTGGTGAATTAAGGTGGCCTACCAGGTCTTTCACAGTTGCCAGTCCCATTCTCTCTATCTCTATCTGTATCTTAAATAATTTTTTAAACTCCAAATTAGTTTTTTTTTCCATGAAAATATTTGCAAGGCAGCCATGGTGTGTTTGGGTAGGTTTCTTGTGTTAAGGTCTCTTTGAAGGAGAACGTGATGTTAATAACTCCAATGGGGGCTGTTTTTTTGTGGAAGAAGACAACTGTAACTAATTGGTTCTTGGAATTATAGAAAAGTTAAGAGCTGCACTGGCATTCAAGTGGACAAAAGCACACGGTTGACAAAATAAATACTGATGCTTATGTAGAATTTTGTGCAATTATCTGTATATATACACACTACTGCTAAAAAGTTTGGGATCACAGTGAAATGTTCTTGTTTTCAATGGAGTATCTTCCTTCCTTAACACAACAATGGACTGACGGGTCTCTAAAGAAAGTTGTTTCTTTCTGGACATTTTGAGTCGGCCAGCAAGCCATCAACTGCTGATGCTTCAGATACTAAACTAACCTAGAATGTTGTTCTCCCTTTTATGCTCACTTATTAGTAGAATGTTTTTCAGCTGTGCATCACAATTGAGTAAGAGTGTCCTAACAACCAATCAGCCCAATAACATCCTTAACTTGGATTGGCGGCCGTACCAGGAGATTTAGACAGAGGACTGAGAATTGCTGATAATAGGACTATATGCAAAATGAGCCTCTATATAAAAATAGGCTTTAATACAAACATTTTTATTCTTTAAAAATCATCTGATACACTTAAATTAATTGTGAAATAAACATTATTTTTTGTGAAGTGCATGAAAATTGCATGAAATTAAATTCTAAAGTGATCCTAAACTTTTGAGCGGTATATATATATATATATATATATATATATATATATATATATATATATATATATATATATATATATATATATACATATCCTGCTTATCACACATATGACATGTCCTTATTATTTTCATGTGTTTGAAAAAATATATTTTTTCATTAATATTTTCGTTTACCTATAACAGTGAATGTGAATGAATGAATGGTTTGGCTGCGTGTTAAAAGAGTTCCATTCCAACACATACACCACATGGCTGAGACTTTTAACAGGTCGCTCATTTCCCATCAGCCCCAGCTCTACCCACTGGGCCTCTGCTAAGCTCTTTCAGCCGGCCAATAAAGCACACAGTGTCCATGTGGCTCTCTAAGCACACAGGTGACACGGGCCGGTCACAGATCAAGCACTCTGATGAGGCTAATGAGGATGAAAGAAGCCGGCTAGAGCGTCCACTACAACCCCAACCCCCGCTTTTCGCTAACTATTAAATCTCAAAGGGCAATATATAGAGTTTTTAACATGCAGACCCCCCTGGCTTTAGTGGCCAATTTAGAGTTCCCTGAAAGGAAACCTGTGTGGTGAGCTAAAAAAAAAAGGCACCCCATTGTTTTCATGCCAGTTAGAACGTGTTGGAGCTTCACTGCTCTAACGGTTTAGTTTTCCCATTATCGCTGGAAGGGCTCTGCTTAATGAGGGAAAATGTTTCTGACAAAGTTCTTTATGCTAACTGAGTAACAAGCAGTACATTATATCGTTAGCCTAGTTAGTTTGAAATACAACACAGTTCTACAGCAGTGATAAACCTTCTCAGTTCACATCTGGAGAGAGTGTGCTGGTAGTATTTCATTTCAATTCCAGAGCACTGCGTTGGTTGAGTTCGTAATATGATAGGTCTACTCAACTATATCACAAACAAAATGAAAACACATGCATTCAACCACTTAGCCAAGCAAAAATACAAGCCAAAGCGAAAGTCAAGTGGAACTGCTGACAAATAAAGGCAAAAAGAAAAGCTGAACGTTCCCAATTGGCAAGGGATTATGAAACAGTGCTTTACACAAAAACCACCACCAGAGCCAACTGACCTCGAGCCATTTGGCTGGTCGTTTATATATTTCACAAAATCTAACCAAGCTGTTAGACATGACTTATTCATTCTGCTGCTGGCAAAACAATGGCACCCAGAATGATTCCCTTATTCCATCCAGCAGTATCTCAGTTCAATTGGCGCATAATTACTATATATATGTATTAGCAGCCCATCTGTTTGACTACAGAACTATGCAAAGTAAAGGTTTCCTGGAAACCAAACAAAGAGCATAATAACAGATTGAAAAAAATTACAATTACATCATTTGGAAACTTCAATATTTCTTGTAAGAAGTGTCATAAAAATGCTTCTCACATTCAAAGCCCTTTCTGACACTAATCCAATAACGCTACAAAACTTTACGAGCGCTAGCATTTTCCATGGTTGAAATATGACACAAGAGGCAAGCTTCCCGAGCGGTACGTAATGAAATAAAAGCACACAGGCCTGAAAAAGCATCATCATGAGAGGTTCTGCAACGTCTGTTTGTAAACAGAATGAAACTAAGCGCTGTTTAGTGCATTGTATCGTGATTTCTCTACAGCTTGGAAACACAGAGATGATGGTAAGATATCAGAGTAGGTTACATTTCGAGCGCCGTCTCTGGCAGGATGCTTTTAACCATGCAGTGCTCTCGAGACACTGACAGAAAAAGGTCTCACAGTTTGAAATATGAATGGAATAGCTCGCAACGCTCAGCACGACTGTTGTGTCCTGGCCTTTAATAAAAAGAGCTTTGATAGTAAGCAGGAAGAAATGCTCCTTGTGGCTGTGTAGTAGCCAGAACATCACTATGCAACATATATTTTGGGGCACTATTTGAGCCAAAGATCACAAATTAGTTCTGTCATGTTTTATTGGTGATTTCAAGTATCCTTTTGGAACATACGCCTGGCTATCAGTTTCAGCTGTACAGGTTTATAGTCATTCAAGGAGTCCTGGCTGGAAGAAACTGCCCGAGGGCTCTGCTACGTCTGCCGCCGCTGAGTAAACAGATTTGACTATAATTACAGACTTTCCTAAAAGGACAAGTGTAATGCTCTGTGTGTATCCATTCCTATCAACAAGATGGAATCTAGAAGAACTGTTACAGCAGCCCAGCATTTACTTCAAAACAATGTTAGTATGACAGCATAGTGTAACTTCACTATGCACGCACAAACGCTTGATCCCTCACATGTAGCAACTGAGGACCTAAAATTTGCTGTAGTGAGGAAAATAGCCACATAAGGATGTGTAATCACACAATGTAGAACCAGCAATTTCTTTGTTCATCTATAAAATGTCTTGTTTTTATGTACTGCTTGAGAACTTCTCCTCTAGCACATTGAAAATTCTTGATCTGAGGTCAAATTCTCATGTTTTACTTGATACCACACTTGTAATGATAAATAAAAAGACTTATTTTATTAAGGTTTGAATGTGATGAACAGTTTTGTGGAAAGAAAGTTTTTGTAAATATTTATAATATATACTACAATGATGGAAAACACAGAATATAAATAAAATGTAAAAAATGCTGTTTCATAAATGTATTGCATAGCAACACAATAAACAGTCAACAGCTAAAGGGTTAACAAGAAATCAGCAGGTTCTTACCTGTGGACTGAGGCTGGGTCCGAAGGCCATGCTGGTGGAGGAGGGTCCGGTCATGGAGGGATGACCCATAGGGGAACTGATGACGGGAAAGGGAGAAGCCAGACCATTGATGGGCGAGTGAAGCTGACCCGGGGTGGAACCCATGGAGGACGGGGTGAGCAGGGACGGGTGTAGAGAGTGGGGGCCCATGGCCCGGTGACCCGTTGGAGAGCTGAGAGGTGAAGAGGAGAGCTGGCCTGACGAGTCTGAGGGAAAGAGAGAGAGAGTGGAGGAGAAAGGTTAGAAACAAGAAATAACAGCACAAACTGTCTCCAGAGGTCTGGCATTCTATTGGCTAGATAGTATTTCTAGTCATTATTACCAAAGCAGATTTACTAACATGGATTATTATAAATACTTTCCTCTGGAGAATTTTCCACAAGCTCCACCCAGATCATTGTGGACTTCACTGAAATGTTTGTATTTGCCACATACAGGGGTTGGACAATGAAACTGAAACACCTGGTTTTAGACCACAATAATTTATTAGTATGATTTAGGGCCTCCTTTTGCGGCCAATACAGCGTCATTCGTCTTGGGAATGACATATACAAGTCCTGCACAGTGGTCAGAGGGATTTTAAGCCATTTTTCTTGCAGGACAGTGGTCAGGTCACTACGTGATGCTGGTGGAGTCATCAGAGAACAATACATGTTTCACATTGTCCACAGCCCAAGATTTGCACTCCTTGCACCACTGAAACCGATGTTTGGCATTGGCACGAGCAACCAAAGGTTTGGCTATAGCAGCCCGGCCGTGTATATTGACCCTGTGGAGCTCCTGACGGACAGTTCAGGTGGAAACAGGAGAGCTGAGGAGCACATTTAATTCTGCCGTGATTTGGGCAGCCGTGGTTTTATGTTTTTTGGATACACTCCGGGTTAGCACCCCAACATCCCTTTCAGACAGCTTCCTCTTGCGTCCACAGTTAATCCTGTTGGATGTGGTTGGTCCTTCTTGGTGGTATGCTGACATTACCCTGGATACCGTGGCTCTTGATACATCACAAAGACTTGCTGTCTTGGTCACAGATTTAGCACTAAAATGACAGGTGTTTCAGTTTCATTGTCCAACCCCTGTAGTTACATATTTCAAATGTTTATTCATACAGTTTTGCCACTCTCAAACTTATTTTACTATAAGTGAATTAGGAGTGAGCAGGTTTTCTTTCTAAGTACAGGAGACAAGTTAATATTTCTGTTGATATCTATTAAGGGTACAATACAGATGTGCAAAAACTTTA
The DNA here is from genome assembly GCA_021613375.1 of Megaleporinus macrocephalus. NCBI lineage: Eukaryota > Metazoa > Chordata > Actinopteri > Characiformes > Anostomidae > Megaleporinus > Megaleporinus macrocephalus. The sequence goes on along the minus strand of CM038725.1, from coordinate 16,554,256 downwards.
TAACAAAGCAAGACCACCAAATCTGTCACCATCAAAGAAGCCATGAAAGACTCAACACTAAACTAATGCTAAGCCGCTACTGAGACAAATCAAATGAAGAAGCTGTTGTTTCAGATGAATGCACAGGCCCCAGATTCCAGACCTCGGCATCACTGAATGTGTTTGAGATTACATGGGTTGTGCAAGACTGAACTTCAGAGGTGCAAGACTGAAAAACTGAAAGCATTTTTCATCATTTTCCATCAAATATCTTGCCAGCTTTTCTTTCCTTGTTGCTACAAGTAGTAACTTATACTTAAGGGCTAAACAGAGTTGTTTCTGATTTTTAAACAGTGGCCTAAGCTGAAACAGTGTTTATCATGGGGGAACGTGTATGTGCAATGTGTACCCATATGTCATCATACATGAACAGCTGTACTGTACAGAGCATGGTCCTATTGATTATTTGATATTTGATAACAGTGTGGACTTCAGACTGAACTAGATTTGTGTACTGTGTTATGAAACTACACAGCTTCTGTATAGTTTCTGTCGTTTCTTCTGTCGTTTCCATGCATAGTTCTTTGTTAAATAAGGTGCTGATTCTTTGATAATGCCACTTTTGCAGCTACTCATAAAGAAAAGCGACTCAACATGGAAAATGCATTAACTCCACGTATATGCCAACACAGCAATCCTTTGCTTTAAAAGGGTGAGGTCAATGTCCAGATGGTATAGCTTCATAATGGCTTTCCCCTCCCCTTATTGTTATATTGTTTAAGAGAGGGGAGGAAAAACATTGGCATGGACGGTGTGATGTAGGGTTGCAACAGAGTGATATAAGTAGATTGTGAAAACTAGATTACCCACAATAACACGCTTCTCCAGCTTCTAAAATAATGAATCATGTTCTTTGTGTGATCGTAAGTCCTCCATGCACTGAAACTGAATACTACTCACATAACACCACAGCACATAAAGAGTCATCTGAAGTATGAAACACAGTTAGAGCCTGCACAGATTGTTACTTTATACACTATTAATGTCAGGTTGGGCGGCTGCCAGGTGCTGTTGCTGCCAACAGAAAAAGTCCCGCCGACTGTCTTCCAGCCTTGCTGTGAGAAAGTGTGTGCGTATGCAAAGCATGTTTGAGCACTGCACAGAACACACAAACACACGTAAACCACAACTACATGCCAAAAGTATAGACGGGGTGAGTTTTTGGGAGTTTCAAAAATACTTTACTGTTAAGTCAGTTTGTTAATGAACAAAACAACAAGCTCATTTGCTGTCGAGTTTAATCAAAGAAGAACCGAATGAATTCTTCGGTTTGTAGGTTATCTAGTACACTACCAGTCAAACGTTTTAGTACACTACCAGTCAAACGTTTTAGTACACTACCAGTCAAACGTTTTAGATACACTACCAGTCAAACGTTTTAGTACACTACCAGTCAAACGTTTTAGATACACTACCAGTCAAACGTTTTAGTACACTACCAGTCAAACGTTTTAGATCACTACCAGTCAAACGTTTTAGTACACTACCAGCTAAACATTTTAGTACGCTACCAGTCAAACGTTTTAGATACACTACCAGTCAAACGTTTTAGTACACTACCAGTCAAACGTTTTAGATACACTACCAGTCAAACGTTTTAGATACACTACCAGCTAAACATTTTAGTACGCTACCAGTCAAACGTTTTAGATACACTACCAGTCAAACGTTTTAGTACACAACCAGTCAAACGTTTTAGATACACTACCAGTCAAACGTTTTAGATACACTACCAGCTAAACATTTTAGTACGCTACCAGTCAAACGTTTTAGATACACTACCAGTCAAACGTTTTAGATACACTACCAGTCAAACGTTTTAGATACACTACCAGCTAAACATTTTAGTACGCTACCAGTCAAACGTTTTAGATACACTACCAGTCAAACGTTTTAGTACACTACCAGCCAAATGTTTTAGATACACTACCAGCCAAACGTTTTAGTACACTACCAGTCAAACGTTTTAGATACACTACCAGCTAAACGTTTTAGTACACTACCAGTCAAACGTTTTAGATACACTACCAGTCAAACGTTTTAGATCACTACCAGCCAAACGTTTTAGATCACTACCAGTCAAACGTTTTAGTACACTACCAGCCAAACGTTTTAGATCACTACCAGCTAAACGTTTTAGATACACTACCAGTCAAACGTTTTAGATCACTACCAGTCAAACGTTTTAGATAACTACCAGTCAAACGTTTTAGATACACTACCAGTCAAACGTTTTAGATACACTACCAGTCAAAAGTTTTAGATCACTACCAGTCAAACGTTTTAGTACACTACCAGTCAAACGTTTTAGATCACTACCAGCCAAACGTTTTAGATCACTACCAGTCAAATGTTTTAGATCACTACCAGCCAAACGTTTTAGATACACTACCAGTCAAACATTTTAGATACACTACCAGTCAAACGTTTTAGATCACTACCAGTCAAACGTTTTAGTACACTACCAGTCAAACGTTTTAGTACACTACCAGCCAAACGTTTTAGTACACTACCAGTCAAACGTTTTAATACGCTACCAGTCAAACGTTTAGATACACTACCAGTCAAACGTTTTAGTACACTACCAGTCAAACGTTTTAGATCACTACCAGTCAAACGTTTTAGATCACTACCAGTCAAACGTTTTAGATACACTACCAGTCAAACGTTTTAAATCACTACCAGTCAAACGTTTTAGATAACTACCAGTCAAACGTTTTAGATACACTACCAGTCAAACGTTTTAGATACACTACCAGTCAAAAGTTTTAGATCACTACCAGTCAAACGTTTTAGATACACTACCAGTCAAACGTTTTAGATCACTACCAGTCAAACGTTTCAGTTAACTACCAGTCAAACGTTTTAGATCACTACCAGTCAAACGTTTTAGTACACTACCAGTCAAACGTTTTAGATAACTACCAGTCAAACGTTTTAGATACACTACCAGTCAAACGTTTTAGATACACTACCAGTCAAAAGTTTTAGATCACTACCAGTCAAACGTTTTAGATACACTACCAGTCAAACGTTTTAGATCACTACCAGTCAAACGTTTCAGTTAACTACCAGTCAAACGTTTTAGATCACTACCAGTCAAACGTTTTAGTACACTACCAGTCAAACGTTTTAGTACACTACCAGTCAAACGTTTTAGATCACTACCAGTCAAATGTTTAAGATCACTACCAGCCAAACGTTTTAGATACACTACCAGTCAAACATTTTAGATACACTACCAGTCAAACGTTTTAGATCACTACCAGTCAAACGTTTTAGTACACTACCAGTCAAACGTTTTAGATCACTACCAGCCAAACGTTTTAGTACACTACCAGTCAAACGTTTTAGATCACTACCAGTCAAACGTTTTAGATACACTACCAGTCAAACGTTTTAGATCACTACCAGTCAAACGTTTTAGATCACTACCAGCTAAACGTTTTAGTACACTACCAGTCAAACGTTTTAGTACACTACCAGTCAAACGTTTTAGTACACTACCAGCCAAACGTTTTAGATACACTACCAGTCAAACGTTTTAGTACACTACCAGCCAAACGTTTTAGTACACTACCAGTCAAATGTTTTAGATCACTACCAGCTAAACGTTTTAGTACACTACCAGTCAAACGTTTTAGTACACTACCAGTCAAACGTTTTAGATCACTACCAGTCAAACGTTTTAGATCACTACCAGTCAAACGTTTTAGATACACTACCAGTCAAACGTTTTAGATCACTACCAGTCAAACGTTTTAGATAACTACCAGTCAAACGTTTTAGATACACTACCAGTCAAACGTTTTAGATACACTACCAGTCAAAAGTTTTAGATCACTACCAGTCAAACGTTTTAGATACACTACCAGTCAAACGTTTTAGATCACTTGTTTTAATTGTTTTAAAACTTTTGACTGGTAGTTTATATATATTTATATTTATCTTGTATGACCTTTTCATTGATACTAACCTTAAACATAACAGATAATGTGCAGACATAAAAGATACATTTGATACTTTTTAAGTTATTGTAAAGGGTTTTACACACAGCAACAATAATCACATTTCCCACATTCACTTTCAAAACAATGCAGGCAACGGCTTAAGTGGACGCTGTGGGAGGATCAGCATATTGTCCAGACAGTTTTTGCAAAAGCTGGTTGTGCGTTACACAACTCACAGATTTTGAAAGGGAAGGGCATCTCACACTTTCCTCAGTCTTTCCAACAGAATTTCTTGAAAGGCTAACAGAGAGCAGCACACACAGCTGTGAAAGAACACTAAATCCCAAATCTCGCTGTGATACACAACAAAGCTCTACTGGTCTGCACCAAGAAGTGTGTCAACAACTAAAATGGGGATGAATATAGAACACTGAAACACAGATATCACAGTGAGAGCTGAAGAAATACTTCACTACGAACTGGCAACTGAATTAAAATTGTAAATGCAGTAAAGGCTGTGTTGCTTGTGATCTACAAGCAGATTCACTGTCTCTGCTCTTCGTTGTACATACGGTCATACTGCTCATGCTGCCCTATCATCCACACCATCAGTTCTGGATTGTGATCAAGGGGGTAAATCAGGCTAAAACTCTACAGTGGAAGACTTTGATAAAAAACAGAAAAGCACCTTATCCTGGCAGTCGTTGAGTTTTCTTAGCTGTACAACCTTTTTGTAACCCAATATAGAAACATTTATTTTTATTTCTACTTCTACTTCTACTATGTTTTCCATGATTTCTATTTTTGTATTTACACTGGAGGAGAGCTAGTTTGCTGCTGTCCGGCAGGATTAGCAGCGAGTTCTCGCCTGTTAAGTGAAAAACCTTAACAGTGAATTTTATAAACCTTCTTCTATAATATCATTATATACATCTTTTACATACATACATCTTTTCTGTACGTCTGTTTTCCCTGAAGTCCCCTAGGTTTATGTGTCAAAAACGCAATTAAATCTGTTATTTTTCATCCTTAAACAATCTGCTTTTGTGCCTTAAACACTGGCATATGTAAAGGATCTCAGTTCTGACTGGCCTCCCTGTGTTGAGCCTCATTATAAAAATCAGTGTGAGCTGAAACACCTCCTGTAACTTTGCATTAAGGGTGTGGAGCTAAACTACTAGGCTGAATTGACATATATGGAAATGCACTGGTTGTTGCAACATGATACAAAAAAAAAAGAATTTATATTTCAGGTTATATGTATGGACTATATGGGCCGTAGAATAAAAGTTCCCTATGATATGGGCCATTAAAAATGTGCACAGTTTAAAAAAAGCTGTATGGTACATTAGCTTTTAATGCATACTTATGGGTCTGCGCTCTCTGAAAATGATGTGCCGAATGGCAGAAATGCCAGTTTTTGCATTAAATCTGCTTTTTACATTAATAAAGTTTCCTTCTGAAAAAGAATATAAACACCTGCATATAAATATTCAACAAACACATCAATACTGAATGCTCTAACTGAGTTTGCATCTTCTGCTGTGACGTTGCACTAGGTTGTCTAAAGTTCAGACTTGTACAGTAAATGGTTGGGTGATGTTGAAGCCCTCATAGCTGTCAGCGCTAACCCAACAGTGTGGAAAGTTTTTGAACTCCCAGACTAGAACGATCTCTGCAAGCTCGACCCATGGCTGGCCCCCGGCCAAGTCTTCACTTCTCTTCAGGCATTACACATCTTGTGTGTACAGGTAGCTCCACACAAACGTGTGCATTCACACAGATGGTGAATATAAACAGTCTCCGTCACACACCTCTGAAATTCCTCTATATCATAAACAAGTTGTGGAGGAGCTCATTAGGCTCCACACAAATACAGAGAACAACCTTCACTCAAGCGCTACATTCCCTCCACAGACGTACTCACAAGAACTATGAATAAGGCAAGGCAATACTGTGAAATGTTATTGTTATCATGCTAAATTACACTATGATTCATTTCTTCACTATATCATGAGTAAAGTCAGTACTTGTAGACTAACAACTATACAACACTCAACAAGTGTACGCACCATAAAAAGTCTGGCCCGTCCATGCTTAACTGCTGAACAATAAATAATAAATATGTACTAAAATGTAACATTTTTGCTGTCCGGCAGCTTGTTTCCATTAATTAACTATAAGTGGTGACAATCCATTTTAAGAAAACATCTTGGGGGCTTAAAAAAGTCTTGTTCTTTGTTCCATAAAGACTAAATTAGACACATATAAATTGTTTATTCATTATACAATAATCTTCATTCATTATGAACTGTATTAGTATAACATCAGAGGTCTGGTAAAGATCTCTACACTCTTTAAACACAGTAAGAACTTGTTATACAATCACCTAAACTTGTTTTTTACGACATTGCTAAAAAGTGTTAAACAAGTTGTGAATAAAGGAATTTGTGTCCCATTTTCTTTAATAACATTTTCTTTAATTTCTAATAATAATCTTTAGCAAAATATCTTAAATAGGTACTGAACTTGTGGTGCAAATTGTCTTATTGAAAATTTCTAAGAGCTTTATAGTCTTAAATTCATGATAACTAAAACTTTTTTTTTTTAATTAGGGATGCATTAACCTCTTGTATGCTCAAATGGATTAAATTCCATAAGTTACTTGACACCTCCAAAGTACAGGAATAAAACATTGCTAATAAGATGTGAATTGTGGGGATTTGTTCATATACAATAGTCTAAATAACAAGGTTAGCCTTAGCCTTATGTGTTTATTGATATAGATTTTTAAACAACGTACATTTAGTTACATATCAATATAGGTCATAATAAATAAATAATAATAATAAGTGGTGAATAAACTTGTTGGATGTCTAATTTACGCCTTATTGAACAAACAACTAAATCAATTATCTGAAAATGTTCTATATGTGTTAAGTTAAACTTCCTGCAGAATCGCCTACTCTTACATATACGTTTCAGTGGCTGTGAAAGCTCTGCTGTTTCCCTTAAACGAGCATATGTTGACAGTGTGCTCCATAGATCAGACCCTCCTCCGCGAAACAGCAAACAATTAAGGTTTGTACAGAAACTCTATTCGCCTGTGAGGCTGCTGAGCTCCCCAGAGAGCTGCCTTATCCACAGTACTCATTACTGTAATGTCGCACATCAAAACAAAGGCTTTAAAACACTCAGATAACTGCTGCTCCAATTAGCTTAACAGCATAAATAACGTCTCAGCTCTGCCTGCAATCAGCCCGGAGAGGCTAAACATCAATAAAGTGAAAATGATCTCGCTTTGCTGTATAAACACTACAATCCAAACCTAACCACTGTATAAATATGATAATGCGAAGTGTTTACCTAATAACCAACAAACACCTTCTGAAATATAAATAACAGGTAAACATGTCTACATACGAGAATGTAGCTCTACTCCATACATATAATATATATAACTGCTTAAGACTGCCAGAGTTAGCCTCACTAAGATGCCAGTGACAGCAAGAGTGCTTTAGAGGAGTGTAGGTGAGGCACTCAGTTATAGTGTGTGGATCTGGAGAAAGAGAGATAAGAGAGATAAGACTAAGCGGACGGGTTCCAACTCTGCAACTGAGCACAATCTTTCCACTCAACAGCAAAATAAACGTTCTCTCCGTCTGAGCTGCACTTCAGCGGATGATTAATTGATTCTGGGTTGTACCTCATGTTCCAAGTGCTTTCAGTTTTACTTTACAGGAGAAGGAAACACATCAACGCAAGTTAGTGTGAAGGGATTTTAAAGCAAGTCATTTCAGTACATTTGCTATGAAAATGTAAGACAATATAAAGGGCAGCGGGCATTTTTAATTAATGTAAAACAACAATGTACTTCACAGTTTAGGGAACATAAGAGGTCACTACATTTTTATTTCCAAGTTTAAAACAATTTTTATTTCTTAAGTCAAAATTAGATTTGGTTATATTTGATTTTTGACACCCACAGAAACCTTTGTCTTTAAACTAGACCGTATACTTAATGTCTGTTTATTTGAAGAAATGTAATTATAAACTTAAGGACACAGTTTTATGGTTTTCCTGTGGTTGCACCACATGATGCTGTAAACGTAAGCATACAAACCACAGCAATTCAAAAGTGACATTTTTCCAAAATTGGTGAACGGACACTTTTATGGGGAAAATAATGGACACAAAAAAATGCATGTCATTTTAATGACCCCTGAATAAAAGATGGCTAATGGGAGACACTGGGAAGACACTGGGGAGACAGAGGGGCATATTTCGACAGACAGCTCCAAATATCTTTTCCACTACTGAAATTGTTTAACTATCAGTCTGAGATGGTCAAATAAAAAAATGTTGTGATGGAATAGCCCAGTGTCTTACCAACCTAACCCCAAAACTTTAGGCAACTGGCTTTTATTACAAGCATTGTTTCATCTAAATGTGTTTTTCCTTTACTAAGTATAGCACAAGGCATCAAAAGGACTGTCTGTGATAATTACCCATATGCTACAGCTGCAGCAGATTGAAATACTTATTTTATTAACTGGAGAGTAGTCGCATAGTGTTTATATTCTAATTCAAACCTGAGCAATAAGCACATGTAAGGCCGTGTGACATTACTGTGCAGGGCTCTATTTTAATACACTGTGTGCTGTGCAGTGGTGCAGAATGTGTTAAATATGCAGGAGGCAAATGAGTCAATCCAGCCGAGGGTAGTTTTTCGTGCTTTGCAGATCTACAGTACAGTCTGTATTCTTAACTAATCAATAGCTGGTGACGTTAGGCAAATGAGCCTTTGGGTTAATAATAGGGACCTTTAACGAATCAGTGAGCAAAGTCAATACTCTTATTGTTCTTGAGAAAAGTATCTAGTGCAAAGAACGTTCTATTTGCAAAATAATCTGCCCAGAAAAACACATACACACTGCTGTGTCAGAGACCACCCTTCATTTATTAAAGTTATTCACTCTTCAGGGGGTGTTTCTGAGCTTCACTCTTTCTTTAGATCTGAAAATCCACAGGTGTTTCGATCCATCCCGCCACTGTGAGAGAACAACCCTGAAAACTATATGAGTCTGAAAAAAAGGTGTAGCTGTCAAGAAACCGGTACTGAGAAAAGGAAATGGAAAATGTTGTTGATGCTTAGAGAGCAATGGACTGATCACCTCAAGAGCCCAGAAGTATTTGAATCATGAGAAGCAGAAAATGTAACCAGATTCCATGACTGAACTTGTAAGGTGTGGGACAGATTTCCCCAAAAAGTACAGAAGCTGTAATAAAGCTATAGAGTCTTATCTAAAACCTCCACCACAGTGAACAAACTGAACACTGAAAACAAATGGGTGTTTCTGTTTTATGTCCTGATTCTGAGAAATGAGCCCAAACATAATGGCACTTTAATTGCAAATGAAATAAGTGAGGGGTGGTCTGTGACATTTGCTGTACATACAACCCCGACACATACATTTACCACACACAGCTGAAACTTTGCCCCCACACTGGGCTTGGGATCCGTCTTTCGTTATCAGGTCCTGGAGGCTATGAGACTGAGTAATGAGAAGGGACACCCGTTCAGCACTGCACATGTTACGTACACACACACACACACACGCATGCATACACACAGAACAGACAAAACACTGGAGTTTCTACCATCCCACCCACAGAGATCTAATTACGCTGGCAATTAGGTCACAAGACAGCTCTCTCACTCCCACTCTCCCCAAACGCCTGCTAGCACTCAGACCCGACCACGTTTGGAGAATTAGGCCAATTTAACAATTCAGACATAAGCATTCTGACTATGTCGTATACAGGCATGTTACAGTGGAACCGCACACTAGGAGTGCTATGCATATTAAATAGTTATGCTATTTTCCAATAGCAATGGTAACAATGAGCCAGACTGTCTCAAACCTTTGTATTTTTTGTGATCTATCATACTGGAGGCAGAGGTTTCAAAAGAGTTGTGCACATACTCTACATCATGATTACTTCCAATCACTTCTGGATCCAATAATATTAATAAAATGTGTCTTATTCTTGTGCATCATTGACAGCCATGATTTGAAGCACTGTTGAAAAAAAAGCATTAAATTAAAGCTTTAAAACTGCTTTAAAATGTTCATGTGTGAAAGACAGAGCCTCAATCTTAATATACATTCACACAACAAACTGTTGAATGAAACTCAACTATTTTGTGCACAGAAGATAAAACATGTCCTGAAGTACAATTTGTAGGACCCACAAGTTTCTTGTATCCGCACTGGTGCACGTTTATGTATCAAAAACATCAACATTATAATGTTTTAAACTTTTAAATGACCATTTCCAACCTTTCTTTATCCCTTTAACAGGATGCTTTTGCTACTGTGCATCTAAGACAGATATATGTAAATACAGCGCTGATTGGCTGCCCGGTATTATGCCTCATTCAAAAAGCATTCCGGGAGCTTAAGTGCAGGAGGTTAAATAAGCAGATGTATGACATGGTTCTGGCTATCAGGACTGAAAAGTCAACAATACATTTAGTTTAGCATTGTTTACATCTAACATCAAACTCTACTATTTAAAAAAGGGTGGGAAATTGGTTTTCCATTACATGGGCTCTTTACCATATTTGCTGAGTTTCCATAACTTTGAATAAGACTGAAGCAACTGATTAACTTTATTCAAACAGTATAGGGCTGCACAGACTAGTCAAAGCAAAAGCACTTCAAACTTGATGTTGACTAGTCGCTGGTCATTTGATTATGACACTAACAACATGGACACCTCCAAGAAGACAATACGTGAAGAGTCTGGTGATTTCGGCTTTGGCGTCACCTCTATTGACCTGTTGAGTTCTTCTCTGATGAGTTTCAAAGATCAGAAATTAAATGTTATTATCTCCAGTTTCCCAAAAACTACAACAAAATGTTAGAAGTGAGTTACTCTTTTCTTGTACTCTTATATTTACAACACCCTAAATTTCTCCAACACTCCAACATCCACCACAGGCAGGCATTTTTGTAAGGACACTGAAGTCAAATGTAAAATTGCAAGATCTCTGGGTCTGTACCTCTGGTTACCTAAAGACAATGTGATCCAGGGTTAGTTGGAAAGGGCACGTCATACTCTACTGACATGTGCCAGTTGGCTTTATGATGAATTAAAAAATTAGCCATCACTTCTATAGACCATGTAAATCGAAAACAGATTTGTTGTTATTCACTTCACTTGAAATATAGCTGATAATGTTCTGATGATTAACATCACCATGATTTTGGTCTCTGGCCACAAAATCACAATCTTTCACCAATAGAGACACAGCTGTGCCCAATAAAAGACACTTCTCTTTTAAAAATATCACAGCAATGCGGGCTGAACTGGTACATTTGACCACAAGGTTTAAGCATGTTCTAAATAATAAGACATGTAAAATGCATCTAGTGCAAAAAACAAACTTTTGATAAACCAAAACTTCAAAGAATTCTAGGCTGTCATGCCCTCAATTCTAAAATATTTACATAATTTATGACTTAATTAGTTTCTATTTATTTAAGATTTAGAAATATGAGCATTAAGAAACTATAGTCATATTTCACGATTAACAATCATTTCAGTCTAAACAATCATATCAGTTGTATGAACTAAAACTATTCAAGTATCTAAAATGGCTCGTATTGTCAAGATATATCAGAATATTTACTCCTTAAAATCGACCATAGCATTTTAATCTCATCCGGACCCTAATTTCAATACATCTTTGAAGAAAGTTCATGGAATATGTATAATACTACAGTGCAGGAACCTCAACACATATTGTATCATGACATTTAGCTTGTCGGCTCATCTTGATCTGGAGGGTGAAAGTCTCCCTTAGAGAACATTTACAGTAGCTGTGTTTTTAAGCTGTTTCTCTGGCAATGACTGCAAATCGAGCCTCTAAAACCAATCACGACTGCAAGGCTTTGCTTATGTGCATAGTGTACGAGAGTTCACAGATCTTCACACTGGCTTCAAAACCAAAACTCATCTTCTTCGCAAGCCACCTCAAACATATGAACCTCTCTGCCTTTCTGATCTTAACCCATCGGTTAAAATCAGACTCGAACAAAAAGCGACAGTTCTTGAGCAGCTGCACCAGGATGTATCGGACCAGGATGTCCCCGAAGTCAAGAGACACTAACCCGTTCAGAGTTAATCTCTATCCGAGCGCCCAATCCACTTAATCCACGGCGCTCTGCAATTATATCACTGCAGATTATCCTGATAAGATTACTTTGATATAAAGTCCAGATGAATTGGACAAACAATTTTGGGCTTGGAAAATGCTTTTTTCCATCACAATGTGCTGAACACAACAGAGCTGTTTATCTCTGGTTTACAACCACAGGAAACCAGTGAAGTTATGAAATATCAATGATTCTCAACTCCCTCATGGGCTTCCTTTGAAAACGTACACCAGAATGCCTCAGTGTTTAACTCCTGCAGAATTCATTTCACATAAATGACATCTGGAGCTGACAGACAGCTTATACTGTACTAGCATACGGCTGAATGGTCTGTGAAAGTGTTCAGCATTAGGCAGATTTTATCAGCAGTGGCATTGCAAGAGTGACTCTGCAGGTCATGTTGAGTCTAGACAGTCTAAGTTACACTGCATATCCTTACATGACCCACTTCAACCACCACAAGTCATAAACTATCAGCATGCACCTGTTAGGCTGGGATGCCTATTTCTGTACTCAGCCAGTTAAAGAATCTACAAGCCTCGTATTAATGGGATGTCATGAGACACAGTTATTTTTGCGGTAGGGAACATGCATCCTCTGAGTGTTACCGTGTCATAAAGGTGTCCATCAGAGCGAGTGTCCGAAAGCAGTAAAATATGTTGCAAGTTGTATCAACAACAGATATCAGAGTTGTATATCTCTAACCTTACAGCAGTTTCATCTGATGATGCGTCTTTACTGAATGATGAATTGTTCAATGGTTCAAGTGAAATGAAACATATATCATTTTGCTTCGCAATATATCACGATATTTTAAATGCCAGCATTTAGAGGGGTGGCACGACCAGCAAAGACTTCAATACGTCAAATTTAATTAAGAATTTAAAGCGAAACCACGTCAAAGAACACAGCGACTTCATTCTAGCAAGCACAAAATACAGCATATAAAAAGTGGGACACTATAAATATCAGGATTTTTAGCCATATATCGAGCATTTAAGTCAGAGTTGGTATCGGTATCGGTAATCTGTATTGGCAGACACCTGAAAAGCTGGTATCGGTATTGGTATCAGGAAAAAGTGGTATCGGTGCATCCCTAATATATATATATATATATATATATATATATATATATATATATATATATATATTATATAATAAAGAATATTTCTATATGTTAAAATTATCTATGTAATGATAATTCTGATATCATTGCACATCCTTAAATACAAACATGTCACATCAACCCGCTTGCAGATAAACAATCTGCATGCTCTGAATTCTATACATGCAAAACCTGTTCAGTGTGGCACATTTTAGTGAAACAGTTCCAAATAATATTATAATAATCAATTATAATGGATTCAAAACAGTTCTAACAGCTTAAAATTCATACAACTGAATCTAAACCTTAATCGATGCATCATTGTGCATATTTACACACTGACCAATAACGGTTTGGTTAACATCCAAACATCGGTTCCTAGAACTAATCAATAAATGCAGGATTTTACTCTGTTTTCCCGTATAGCTATTACATGTATTATCAGCGTTATTGTCTATAAATGAAAGACTGAACTGAGCGAAGGAGGGTACAACTGAAGCACTGAGGCAATGCTTACTTTCTCTGCCAGACCAGAGTAAAGAAGTCAATCAGATAAGTGGGTTACTACAACAAAGAGACAGTGCTCTCACTACGTAAGACAGATGTGTGCTGTGCTATCTGACACATCTTGTTCACACATCTTGCTGAGAGGTGGACAGATAGCAATAGACTCAGTAGATAAACAGAAAATGACACCAGCTCGACTGCCGGCAGGAGCGTATGCATTGCACCGATTTGAGTGTACATGTTAAAGTAATGATTTATGAAAGGGTAGTCTGTTGTTTAAATGTGCATGAATTACTATGTGGTTCTACTACAAACTTGGAGTGTGCAATCTGTGAAGTACTGAATTTTAGAAATCCTTCCGCTGCAACACCAATTTATGTATATACAAATCGTAAATATCGTATCGTAAAAAGTATCGTAAATATATATATATATATATATATATATATATATATATATATATATATATATATATATATATATATATATATATATATATATATATATATATAAACAAAGTATACAAGCTTACAAACATCTAAGAAATATATCAAAGTATAAACATATGGGTAAATAATATCATCCAGTTATTCTAAATAAATAAACATCCAGCACCAAGTCTAAATAAGAGAGCATGTTGTAACTGCACTATAGTCGTTTCTCTTTTTTTAGTTTGTTGCCAGAAATATTCATATGCAAATCAGCCAAACCAAGGCCCATACTGAAATATAGTGTATGCATATTCAAGTGTAAATTTGTTATTTTTAATAAATCATTCATGTGCAAATGCTGAGAACTCTATTAAAGAAAATATTTAGTATGTAATTCACATGCGCTTCTTCATTTTATAAATACAGCTCCCGACGTCTTGATAGAAACACGAGAACATTACATGATTCAATGCAATTTCTCCAGAGCTCCTATGATCAACACATCTGAGAGAAATTAGCCAATGAGCTGAAAGAGACACAGAGAATTTTCTGGAATGATGAGTCATCGAGGGCAGAGCAAACATAGTCATGCATATGCATGGCTAGCCCTAGGAAGGGAGCAGACGGAGCGTTAATGTGGCTGTTTTGGTCAATGCACTTATTCCTGCAACGTCATTTGAACAAAGCTACACAGACAGGAGAACACACGGCTAGAGCCTGAGCTTTGTTCAAAAAGAAAATCTTCAAAATCTGAAAATTTATAGTCCCAAAATATGATCTGACATCAGCTGGAGATTAAAAGCTAGGATTTGTCCTGTACGGTTTGACACTGGCCCGTCATCTGCAGACCCCTCTTTATCCTCTCAGTCTCCCTGCTTTATATCGGAACAGTGGATATCCTGCCATGCTTTCGCTGTGGATCCCTGCGGTGAGATTGCAGGCTGACCCATTTTTAGAGCACTACACACATATTCAGAGAGAGTGAGAGAGAGACACAAATGCATGCTTGCACCATTGGTGGGTGGCTGAATGCATCAATAGCACAAGTCTGTGCAACAAATCAGGCAACGACTTTTTTTAGGCACTTAATTTATAAGAGACCATCATCGCAGGAGACTACAGCTGTATTAGAACCATCACTAACAATTATGTTGGACCATTAAACATTAGTAACCAAGTAATCAACTAATTTTCTTGTCAATTAATTGAGAAAAGATTTTTTAAAGCCTAAACTGTTCATGTGGAGAGTTGCAAAGCATGAATAGTCTTTAAATGAGAACACATTTTCAGCAGTGATGGATGTACAGCTAACTTAGTTCACAGTTTCTAACTATCCGCTGAGTTTAACACATATGAAACATATGTATATATGTATATATGAAACATATGCCATGTCTTTTACACGGACCACCTTTTTAGTATAACGTTCATAGTACTGAAACAGTGACTGTGCAATAAAATCTGTAGAAGTGTCTTCAACAAACTGGGGTGCCCCTAACTTTAATCAAGTTTAATCAGATATACTAACAGCCTAATTAACCTCCACTAAGCGACCAGGATCCACCAAAAGCTTTCCCTTAAAAAAATTACTGTTTAAAAGACACAAGAAGGTGCGCGCCAATACAATCAGCTCATGATTCGATTCATGCCACTGGGTTCAGCATACAATATTCAATTAAGATTAAAATTAAATATGAATAAAGAAAAATAAACATCTTACTACTGATTAGGCATGAGCCAGGAAGCAGAAGACCTGTGGGTGGTAATGTGTCATATGTTTCTTAACATGTTAATTGCAACCCTTGGTGTTCAAACAATATGTTTTGATGGCATAATGAACAGACTGCAGATGATATCGCTGACATCTCTACTATACACATACAATTAATAATTTAGTGTAATTTGCTTCTTTATGCATTATTGCGATGCCTCAAACAAGCTACCACCCACTCACATCTAACATTAACTGTTTAATTATCTTTTTTATTTTCCATTTTATTATTATTTAAATGGAAACATTCTCATGTTCAGTGTTAAATATTTTATTTTGGGGGTCTATTAGAATAGATTAACATGCTTCAAAGTTTCAAAAAGACAATGTTTCACTCATACTGTACATCTGTATTCACCCTCTGTCTAAAATAGCCCCCAACTTATGAGCCCACTCTGTCCTGATTGATCCATCACCAGAGCGGCATCCTACTACTGCTCCCACACTGCTGGGGCTAGTCCTACAATAGTGTCGGTAATGCCGCATCATTCTGGGCCAGAGTCCAGTCGTGAAAGTCTGGTACAATGAGTTAGTTGATTTGATCCTCCATCACAAGCTAGACTAGGCAGGAAGTTTCCGAGTGGTAACTTTGGTGGTGAATTTGGTGTTAAGAGAAAAGGGCTGAAAATTAAAACTTTGTAAACTGTTTATATGCACAAAAAGCTACATAACACCCTAAAAGAACGGCAATACTGGAAAAGCACATGTGTGTCAAGGCTGTCTGTGTAATGTCGGTAGAGGCTAGCTGGTGAGATGCAAATCCTGCAAATTCTTTGAATCAAATATTCGTTTAATCCATACATCCATATACAGCACTCTGTTTCACATGGATGACTTTTACTGTTACACAACGCGTGCTTACGGTGTTGCCAAAAAAGACGTGATTTGATGGCGTGGATTGCAAAATAGAGAAAGAGAGAGAGAATAAGCAGAGGTGAAAAGAAAAGACGGCCCAGAGAAAACCATACACAGTGTCCAACGTCTACTGTAAAACCGAACTAGCCAAGTTACTGAGAGTAAACCTGAATAAAGATGAGGCTGAAGTTAGCTTCTTATATAAAATTCCGCCTTTCCACCTTAAATGCTGCAGCAGTTAGAAGCGGCGGAATGTAACTTCTATACCATTTAAGGTGGAACGGAGTATTCAAATAAGAAGCTAACTTCAGAAAGCAAGAAACTGAGCTTTCCCAGCAAACTAATAGCGAGTCTGAGTTTAAGGGTAACCCCTGGCCGAGCACCACATCAGTGTCTCAGCTTCTGAGCAGAAAGTGGTTTAGTCTACACGTCCAGTCCACAGTGCGAGCGACACACAGTAACGATAACATTTAGCTTTAATCAGTGTGATGGTGAGTTGAGATGAAGGCTAGTAAAGCATGTATGTTAGTTATGGTTATATGTAATGACTAGTTAAGAAAGTAAGTCAGGGTGGTGGAGAGTTGAGATGAAGGCTAGTAAAGCGTGTATGTTAGTTATGGTTATATGTAATGGATAGTTAAGAAAGTATGTCAGTGTGATGGTGAGTTGAGATGAAGGCTAGTAAAGCGTGTATGTTAGTTGTGGTTATATGTAATGACTAGTTAAGAAAGTAAGTCAGTGTGATGGTGAGTTGAGATGAAGGCTAGTAAAGTGTGTATGTTAGTTATGGTTATATGTAATGACTAGTTAAGAAAGTAAGTCAGTGTGATGGTGAGTTGAGATGAAGGCTAGTAAAGCGTGTATGTTAGTTATGGTTATATGTAATGACTGGTTAAGAAAGTAAGTCAGTGTGATGGTAGTTGAGATGAAGGCTAGTAAAGCGTGTATGTTAGTTATGGTTATATGTAATGACTAGTTAAGAAAGTAAGTCAGTGTGATGGTGAGTTGAGATGAAGGCTATGAAAGCGTGTATGTTAGTTATGGTTATATGTAATGACTAGTTAAGAAAGTAAGTCAGTGTGATGGTGAGTTGAGATGAAGGCTAGTAAAGCATGTATGTTAGTTATGGTTATATGTAATGACTAGTTAAGAAAGTAAGTCAGTGTGATGGTGAGTTGAGATGAAGGCTAGTAAAGCATGTATGTTAGTTATGGTTATATGTAATGACTAGTTAAGAAAGTAAGTCAGTGTGATGGTGAGTTGAGATGAAGGCTAGTAAAGTTCCCTCACAGTGATGCATAAAATACACAGTAAACTAAATATCAGGTGGTGTTTGTAGCAATTTGGAGCCTAAGATGCACCAAATCCAATACAGTGAGAATATTCAGTTTAGTTTGTTTGCAGTAAGTGGGTCAGCAAGTGTAGGGCAAGGTTCAGCATAGTAAATGTGTACAGTAGCCAGTCTTGTGAACTTATGGTATGATATATAGGTCTAGTAATACATTTCAGTAATAGTAATTATTAAAATGTTTTCTTTAAAATCTTACTATATGCAATTTAAGCAATAAAATGTTAAGACACCTGTCTTTTTTATCTTATATATTTACTATTGCTCTGTAATAAAGCAAAAATATTTTGTAACTAAAATAATCAATAGCTACAGCTCTACTGCATGCTCGACATGCCATGTCACTGCCCATGCTCGTCCTCAGTAGTCATACATAATGCTACATTCTTGTACCGGGATGTTGTGCTGCACAATGTACAGTCTGTTCGAGTAGCAACATTCCAGCTCCAAATCTCTTAGCCAAGGGGAGGTTAGCAAACAGGTAATGGTACCATTGCAGTTGAAATTCAGAAATGACAGAATGTTTTACTGTGAATGAGCCAGTGAGTGACTCAAACAGCTCAGAGAGGCTTGGGGAACTGACTGCTGCTGATAAGCTGCTGTGATTGATAGCTTCACTTCAACTCCTCTTCTCACAGTCCTGACAATGCTGAAGGCCTCAGAAAAAAATGGGCTTTTTTATTTAATGAAACCTGCTGAGCTGTATTTTGAGTCATTTCTCAATGTTGGACCTGCCCTTCAATATTTTGTTCTTGGTTCTCTTGGTTGGGAAGGCTTGAAATAGAAAGGTCCGAGACCAGTATGGCTTTGCGGCAGCGGCTAAGACAAACGCCGCTGAATTTTTGAAGCAAGCGTGAAAGGAAATGCCAACAAATTATGCTGCGATGCGGGCAAAAGAAGTGTTTTACCTCTCAGGCATCTGTCACTTGAATTCCACCAACACGTACCATATGTGAGCTCTGCTGGGCTAGGTTCAGCCTTGCACAGCTCTTCAGACTGTTTTATAGAGACGGCGACTGCAATCATCAGGAAAAAATTAGCTCAACGCTAAGCAACACGATCCTATTGGCTGCCTGGGCCGTCCGCTCTATTTGAGGTCAGCCCAGACATTCCAGTGGATAATCTTTTCCATTCCTCAACTCTCTCTCTCTCTCAAAGAAACTACAGGACTACAGCACAAGGACTGCTTTGTATCGTCTCTTTGCTAGCTGTTCTTTGCCTTCATGCTACACGTTTCAAGCTAACTGCTTAATCAGCTTCATGACAGGATGCTTGATTACACACATGAAGCCTAAGATCCTTGCGTACATACTTGGCCTTGATCGCCAACGAGCTGAACGTCGGACTTTTCTCAGCGCTTTTCCGCAAATCTATTTTCTATAGCAAGCTAGTAATATAACACGGCTGAATTAAGGCCCTGGCCACATCAGAGCAGGAGCGGGAGTTCAGACAAGTTGAGCTATGTTTGCCCTCTGGAGGTTCGCCCACTTTTCCCAGCATTCCCTGCTTTGTTCGGCTTCTCCTTCTCTCTGAACCTCACAACAAAAGGCTGTAATTGTGGTGGGCGCTAACCAGAGAGAAACAGAGATAATATGGCATTCTCTCACACTTCAAATGCGGTCGCTTGCTCGGATTTACGGGAACATATTGGGAATTAGACCGGGTCCAGAAATGACAGGCACTGCGAAGAGAGGGAGGATGGTCAAGTCCCTGAACCGCATGGCTCTTCAGCCACAAACCGCACGATTTAAATAACTCACAAAAACAACTGGTAAATGATTACGATGTGTAAAAAGCAGCAAAATGCCAAATGATTGCAGGCTTAGGCAATGACTACAACAAAAATAGAAGCACTGCAAATATAAGCAATTATTAATTACTTTGCAGAGGCTGAGCAGAGCAGGGCATGATAAAAAATACCAAGCTTTAACGTGCCAATATCATGAAAAAGCTCATAATAATTCATGGATTTCATAGAAATGAAAGAGTTTGTAAACAATGTAGGATCCATATACAGAAACCTTAAAAAATTAAACATTTATATACAAAGAGTGGCCAAAAAAAAGTGGTACTAACCTGAAAGGATATTGGTGATCAGAAGTCATGGCTATGCTAACAGTGAAGCTAAAAGCATTTTCTACATACATAATGCAACAGGAACTCACAAGATCAGGACTAAACAGCTGTGTTGTTCAAAAATAACCCACTAGTTATCAGCTAATCAGTAAAATAACCTATATAAAGCGATATACCCATCATCCATAGTGTCCAATGTACAAGCTGCTGCAGGCAAGGTTACTTCAGTTGGGCAGGTCTGGCTCAGCAGCATCATGTGGCAATAAAATGAAGTCAGCTGACTACCTGAATGTACTGAATGACCAGGTTATCCCATCAATGGATTTTTTCTTCCCGGACGGCCCGGACATTTTCCATGACGACACTGCAAAGGCGCATCACGCTCAAAATGTGAAAGAGTGGTTCAACGAGCATAAGGAATCGTTTTCACACATGAATTGGCCACCACAGAGTCCTGACCTTAACCCCATTGAAAGTCGCTGGGATGTGCTGAAGATGATTTTATGGAGTGGTTCGACTCTGTTCGTCTGTACCTGATCTCAGTCAAAAACAAATGCAACTCTGGATGGAAATAAATGCGATGATGTTGCACAAGACCGTCGAGACATTGCAATGTAATGACGGTTTAAGGTGGTCCAACAAAATATTAAGAACGTGACTTTTTCTTATTTTTTGACCAGGCAGTATAAATCCATCTACTCAGCCCACAGCAGTTTAGCTCCACCCATTTATGTTACATGTAATGTTTCAGCCATAACAGCTCAGAATTGAACTGTTACATGGCAGCCAATCAGAACAGAGATCATTTATATATGTTATCCTTAAAAGCACGGCAATAATGGCTTTGACATCAGTGGTGTGCAAAAGTTGGGCACCCTGGTTGCATAACATGTGTTGATTTTCTAACTGAAAATAAATTTAGCACGTCCTCTACATACAAAACCCTTCTGCCTATTGTAATGCACAATTACTGTTTATTAACTGAATATACATTTATTTATATTTAGTTATTTATACTATATGTTAAAATTGGCAAACAAGGAAAAAAACGTATTCTCTGTAGACAGTGTCAACCTATTTTTTTTTTACTAATATACAAAACATGATTGAACAGGGCTGTCCAATCTTTTGCATGCCATCTGCAGAACGTGGTGCGTTTAAGATAAAAATGTTATCTGTTGTCACAATAACTAACTTCTACAGAGGACATTGTTACTGTAAACTCTCTACCCCACTCACGCTACCAGAAATAACATCAATAGAAGACTTCCATTAAAGACGAGGCAGAGAGTAGACCCTGGGCTTTGTTGCAACATGTTTGTAATGGAAAGTATTCAACACGGTGAGACTGTTCTTTGTGTTCTCATACCTACAGAGGTCTGACATGACACGCTATCTTACACAGCAAATGCGCACTTCCTCTGCACTGCCCTGCAACAGGGGGTCCGTCTCTGTCAGTGATTTATGAGGACAGGCACGGTAATTGTTATAACATGCAAGGAGTCGTCTTGAGAAAAAAGAGAGGTATAAATCATAACTGTTTTTGACATGGCTAATTACCGGTGAAGTCTTCTTTAAAGGAGGTTCAGGTTGGTACCGAAAAAATGTTAAACATGTGAGAGAAGCAGCCAGTACAGTAGATTATAATCCAAAGCAGATGTACAGGCTCCTAAAACAGCTAGTCTACTTAGTGTGCGTGCATTTACATCCAACTCGTAAATCTCATTTCATAGTGGGTTTATTTCTTCAGGAAACAAATCTTAAGGTCTTTTTTTTTTAAATCACTCCATGTTGTAAAAATAACCATATTAAAACTGACAAACTGACTATTTTTTTCTTTAAAAAAATTTAATTAAGTTATTTCCCTATGTGGGCTATGGTATGTGTCATTCTCTCAACAACAGAACTGTTGGTTATTGGTTGTTAATGCTTTCATCAGTCCAAAAACTGACAGCATTGCTGTGCTGTTGTTTTGCCATATGCTGCATATTGAGCTAGATGCAAGTGTATATAACCTGTGCTTCACTTCTTAGTGCTTGTCTAATGTCTCATAGAAATGAGGCGCTGTATTACACTTCCTACCTTCTTAACAGCTCAAGATAGCATTCTTCAGAAATTTGAAAATGTAGCATCAAATCAGATCTTAATCTTTTCCTACTCATCTTATTTCGAAGTCTTAACCCATTCAGCTGATGCTGCCAACCAACTGAAATGCCTGCTGCTATATACATACAGCTGAAACATAAACATGCAATAAATATTATTAAAATTGTTACGGCTGCTGTTACTGACATAAAGAAGGTCAAATCAAAACTAAAGTCAATAAAGTATAAACTATGTATGTATAACTAAAAGTTTTAATCAACATTAATACACCAAGGTTAGGAGACAGGACAGTGGAGCTCGTGTCTGCAGTATCTGCGATTCCTAATAAACTGTTTACAAAAAAACTGCAATGTAGATGAACATTACGCCAGTTATAGTTATGTACTACTGCTCTGTAATTGCACTTGCCTTAAATTCAGAGCTAGATGAAGTTGTCATGGTAACAAAACAGATAAGACTTCCAAGTTTTTCTGTAATACTGTCCCAGGAAATAGTTCCACATGGCTGACGCTTTACTGTTGATCGGCTGGTGCCCAGGTGTTTAAACACACGAGAGCAAAGAGAACAAACGCGGCTTTAACTGCTATTTTATTACCAAGAAACTAATATAGATTTATACACACTGTTATGGTCCTATTTATTATAGGGTTTTTTTCAGTTAAGTTCATTTTCTGCCCCTTTTATCTTTCAAATCTGCCCCTTGTTGACAAGTTTTGGCTGAAAAGTCAGTACATCCCTAATAATCCATTACAAAGGTTTCCAATATTGGAATCTTTAGAACTATGGATGTGCACTCTGACTCTGGATACTCCGCAGTATGGATATTCTGAGTATTTGCAAAAAGTAATGAACACATATTAGTGTATCTGGAGTAGCACACTCTGGCCTAAATACACATGTGGCTAGAGTTTACTCTTTTACATAACATCTGGTGGCAAAAAAATTTTAGTAGCAAAAAAATCTGCAGGAAATCTGCCATTTTTGTTTTAAGTAAACAGGCTCCTAATATGCGGGCGAAAGCGACAGTAGATACAACAAAGGATTTTGAGGAGGCCTTGCTGTCTTACAAAAGGTATCTTACCCTCAGTGGACGATATTAATGTGTCAGTTTCATAGCTGTCCACAGTTTATATATTTAGCACATATCAGCTACAGCGTTAGCAATAAAACTACACCTGCGTTGTTAGTCACGTCCGTTGTAATGCCTCTTGCCGATACCCTCAGCTTTAGGCACTCGTCTCTCACAGCGTGAAACACAAACTTGCTCAAAGTCTAGCAAAAAACCCTGATTTCAGTATTTCAAATATATAGGGGCACCTCAAATGGTTAAACAGTATTGAGTGCCCATGTACATCTCTAATCATACATCACTAAAATCACTGAAAATCACTAAATATTAATAATACATTCATAATAATCGAGCAATAATCGAGTACTCTAAATCAATTCAAACCCATGCAGTTGATGCAGCTGTCTATTATGCAGACATACACATCACTTCTCACCTGAGTCTGCCGGTGCACACAGATGTGCGTGTGTATGTTTAAGAGTGTGTGTCTGTGCGTTGTACCTGTGGATATCCTGCGCTGGTGCAGCGGGCAAACGCCCGTGAAGCAGGAGCAGCCAGTGGGGGAGCTGCCCCGCAGACAGGGCGGCGCTGCAGAGCATGGGGATTTCAGGAGCCCTGGGTGTGTGACACAAGAGGAAGCGGGTGAGAGTCACACTTCCACACAACGCTAATCATGTACAACTGGACCATGCAGCATGAGGGGCTGCAATATTAGTCTCTGATGCTCCGCCCACAAAGGCACACGGACAGTCTCATCTACCAGAATTACATTTTTTGCCATATTGCAGCGTAAAGAAGCCTTTTAAGGGGTCCCCATTATAGAAACTAAGAAAGAAGTGATATGCAAGAAAAGCACCCTTCACTAACCAGTCGATACAGTAAGCCATGGTTGCACTACCGAACTTTCCTCACAAGCCCTAACAGATTATAAAAGCGTAACTACTTTACTAAAATCATACCCTATAACCTTAATTGTGTTGCTAAATTAAATCCAACCCACAAACATGCACAAACAACATTCAGACTCCGTTCCTAGGAGAAGCTAATAAAAAATCATGGAGCAGCTTGCTTCTGCTGCTGTTTTCACTGTTTTTAGTGCTGACACAGCAACAAAGCAGAAAGCAAAACATATCTGTGTGAGTGTTATGGATGTAAGGATCAGTGTGGCAGCACAGTTTTGTGCTCATGGTTTAAACTTATTTCTTTAAAAAGCTTTGCTGTACACACTGATGTCTGTTTGTTATTTCCCTTTATTTTGGTTTGCATGTTTTTTATAATGCAAATGGTGCGCTAGATTGGCAGACTGGCTTAAAACTGGCTTAAAACTGGGGGTAAAACTGTAAGTTTAAGTAAAAGTTTCTGTACTGTCGCAAGAACCAACACATTTACATAAATCCACCTAATCAGCCAACAGCTATTTAGCTCCACCCACTCATACTGGAAGCCTATGGGGTGCTTTTTTCTATAAGGCACAATCCAGCCAATTAGAATGTATCTTATTTTTCTTATTAGTCATAAACGCACATAAAGAAAAAAAAGTAAAATAATTAAGGAAAGTTGAAAAAAGTGCACCAAAAGTATTAAGCCTTGTTTTTCAAAGAATGATTGCTGCAAACTTATAAAACCAAGACAAGTCATTATTGGCCATATGGAGCAACAACCCCCCCCAAACCCAGATGGAGCCGAGAGAGGAACTGAACTCTGAACACTGATAAGCGAGAGGATCTGAGGAAGGCTGTCCGTTTGTATGTGTGTGGCCTTAAACGTCTCTGATTTATATGGAAAGCTAGACAGTGCAATGCAGTATTTGTAAGCTAATAAAATAACAAGCGTCCCTACTTTATCTTCCCCTTTAAATATGAACACTAAATCATCTCTTGACGTCTCTTACTGCGGAGCCTGTCCCACAACCCGGGACCCAACCCACCCCCGACACTTATACACACACACAATGAGCAAGATCTGCAAGCTCCCTTTATGAGACTTCAGGATGCTTGGCCCCCATTTAAAGCCCTCATTTACAAGACTTTCACTAGAGGCCACACTAAGAACAGAATCCTTCTTTTCCAGCTTCGCCATGTCGTTTCCAAGGCAATCAAACTCAAGGTCAAAGATCAAGACTGCAATTCAATACATCAGGAACGTCATAAAAATCTGCTCTTCAAGGGCTCTTGATTGGGACCTTTAGAGGCCAGCCTGGGGGACGGACCTACAGCGACGGCAGCCATTGTTGCCTGGGCCATGTGATTACACAGTAACGTCTAATGCTGCCTCCGAGGGTTTATTAGCAATGAGGAAAGTGGGGGCTCAATGGCACTTCACCTTAACAAGAAGCTTTCCTCCCGCTGATTAATTAGATTAATAAGTGAAGAATTTCAGATCACTTCTGGCTGCTGTGGTGTGATACCATTGCAGTTTGAGATGAAGATACTGGCAGTAAGTAGACTGTGCAATACAAAAGATGAAATAAACCCAAACTTTGT
Organism: Megaleporinus macrocephalus; assembly: GCA_021613375.1. NCBI lineage: Eukaryota > Metazoa > Chordata > Actinopteri > Characiformes > Anostomidae > Megaleporinus > Megaleporinus macrocephalus. The sequence goes on along the minus strand of CM038725.1, from coordinate 16,528,291 downwards.
TATGGTTTAATTCAACTCATGTACCACATGGTTTTATTACCAACAACGTTGATCTGTTGCAAGTTTAATGCAGGGAAATTTAACTTAATAACATAAAGTGAGTTAAATTAATAACATACAATTAAATTGCATTTAAATAAATTTGACTAAACAGAATCTGTGATATCATCACCACAAATAACTGGCAGGCTCAAGTCTTAAGCCATAAACAAACATACATGGGTTTTCTTAGCCATAATAAGGAACCATCCCTCAATTTAGAGTAAACAATCACATTTGATTCAAGAGATTTAAGATTCAAGAGTTTTATTGTTATATGCACAGCAGAACAGACAGTTACACTGTACAATGAAATTCTTACTTTCTTGTTCCTCCATTCACCAGTAGATAAGATCATTAAAAAAAAGAATAAAAAATATATACAAAATATATAAAGTATAATAATATAAAGTTGAGGTTAAAGTAAAAAAAAAGTTTTTTTAAATATAACTGTAAAATTTAAACATGCCAATGCTTCCAAAAATTCTATTAGCAGCCTTTATTTCATTATTTCTCTACACTAAATACACAAATGTATCCTAAGACTTAACCAAAAAAACACACCTTCATGCATTTGTACGCTGTGTGGGCAGCCTGCATTTGTCTACGCATTCTAAGTTTAAGGCCAATATGCATAATTAATTTTATTTAATGCAAAAAAATAAAACAATAGCATCTGTATCTCTATCGGACAACTGACGATCTTAAATGGACATATGGTTAGAAGCAGCCAGAGAATGTTTCGCATGGCTTGGCTTTCCCACATGAACGAACTGTGTTCTGCACAGCGGATAAAAACAGAGCGGCTCCCCTGGCACAGTAATTGAAATAGTTTGGATCGCAAGCTAGAACAAAAAGCCCCAATCCATAACCTCAAATCATTCAGCCAATGTTGTCCAGGAGCACAATACCATCTATCAGAGAAGAAATCTGATCCCCCACTCAGCTGACAGCAAACATACACAAAGACAGAGAAAGAGAGAAAGAGAGAGAGAGAGAGAGAGAAGGAGAGAGAGAAGGAGAGAGAGAGAGAGAAAAACAGTCTAAACTCCGGCAGCTTTCACAGATTCTTAAAATAGTTGTGGAATTCCAACTCAGCCCCCCAACTGTACCTCCGCACACTAAATACTTGGAAAAGCTGTAGGAGAGAGGTTCATAGTGGTGCAGTGAGAGAGTGAGCAAGTGGTAGAGAAAGAAGCTAAGACGGCGAGAGAAAGACAGACGAGGTACAATATCCTCTTTTCAGAATAAATGTTTCTAAATGGTTACTGGCTCGGATGAACAGTTCTGGGGGAAAAAGCTTCAGTCAACTTCTAATAATTCAATAATGTAAAGTTTGTTCAGCTGATTAAAAAGTTCTTCACACTTGCACCTCTCATTAACCACAATGTTCCCTTAAAGAACCATCTACTGAACGTTTCCAACGAAACACCACTCCACCTCTAGAATGTTCCCTGTTTAATCTGTTCTAAAATTCACATAGTTCTAGACTCTTCCCCCATTCCCACTGTCCTAGAACACTGTTTCCTTTCTCATGCTGTCCTAGAAAGATCTCATACAATAACACTGTTTAAGAAATTTCTCCTTAATTCACACGGTTCTAGAATGTTCTCTCACATTCATACTCTTCTAAATGTTCTGTTCCAGATTGTTTACACACATTCACATTGTTCTAGACTGTTCCCCCATTCCTACTTTCCTAGAACATTGTTTCCTTATTCATGATGTCCTAGAAAGATCTCCTCCAATAACACTGTTTAAGAAATTTCTCCTTAATTCACACGGTTCTAGAATGTTCTCTCACATTCATACTCTTCTAAATGTTCTGTTCCAGATTGTTTACACACATTCACATTGTTCTAGACTGTTCCCCCATTCCTACTTTCCTAGAACATTGTTTCCTTATTCATGATGTCCTAGAAAGATCTCCTCCAATAACACTGTTTAAGAAACTTCTCCTTAATTCACACGGTTCTAGAATGTTCTCTCACATTCATACTCTTCTAAATGTTCAGTTCCAGATTGTTTACACACATTCACATTGTTCTAGACTGTTCCCCCATTCCTACTTTCCTAGAACATTGTTTCCTTATTCATGATGTCCTAGAAAGATCTCCTCCAATAACACTGTTTAAGAAACTTCTCCTTAATTCACACGGTTCTAGAATGTTCTCTCACATTCATACTCTTCTAAATGTTCTGTTCCAGATTGTTTACACACATTCACATTGTTCTAGACTGTTCCCCCATTCCTACTCTCCTAGAACATTGTTTCCTTATTCATAATGTCCTAGAAAGATCTCCTCCAATAACCCTGTTTAAGAAACTTCTCCTTAATTCACACGGTTCTAGAATGTTCTCTCACATTCATACTCTTCTAAATGTTCTGTTCCAGATTGTTTACACACATTTACATTGTTCTAGACTGTTCCCCCATTCCTACTTTCCTAGAACATTGTTTCCTTACTCATGCTGTCCTAGAAAGATCTCCTCCAATAACACTGTTTAAGAAACTTCTCCTTAATTCACACGGTTCTAGAATGTTCTCTCACATTCATACGCTTCTAAATGTTCTGTTCCAGATTGTTTACACACATTCACATTGTTCTAGACTGTTCCCTCATTCCTATTTTCCTAGAACATTGTTTCCTTATTCATAATGTCCTAGAAAGATTTCCTCCAATAACACTGTTTAAGAAATTTCTCCTTAATTCACACGGTTCTGGAATGTTCTCTTACATTCATACTCTTCTAAAATGTTTAGTTCCAGATTTTTTACACACATTCGCCTTGTTCTAGAATGTTCTCCCCATTCACACTGCCCTAGAATGTTTTCACCACCCACATTGTCCTGGTATGTTCTCCCCTTTTCACACTGTCCTTGAATGTTCTCCACCATTCACTGTTCTACAGCGTTGTCTGCCACTTACACTATTCTTAAATGTTCCTCATGCCATGGTTCTAGATTGTTTGTACATATTCATACTGTTCTAGAATATTCTCCCCTTTTACACTGTCCTAGAATGTTCTCACCACTCACACTGTCCTGATATGTCCTGAAATCTAGAATGTTCTCACCACTCACACTGTCCTGATATGTCCTGAAATCTAGAATGTTCTCACCACTCACACTGTCCTGATATGTCATGAAATCTAGAATATTCTCACCACTCACACTGTCCTGATATGTCCTGAAATCTAGAATGTTCTCCCCTTTTACATCAATCTAAAGTGTTTTTCCTATTCATCTGTTCCCCAAATCACTGTTCTAGAATGTTCTCACGATTCTTCATGTTTCTAGAAAATACGCCCCATCATTCATGCAATTCTGAAATGTTCTCTTCATTAACACTGTTTGGAAATGTTCTCCCAATTCACTTTTTTAAAATGTTCTAAATTCACACAGTTCTAGAGTGTTCTCAAGATTCTCAATGTTATAGATAATAACATTATTATCTATAACATTATCTATATAACCATTCACTAATTTCTGAAACATTGTTGTTGCTGGACTGGTGTGCTCTGACCATCATAAAAAACAAATGTGGTTCTCCTATGGTTCCACAGAACCCTTTTCTTAGCCGCCTGTATTTTGAAGAGTGTAGTAGGGCAGCAGAGGATAAGAGGTTATCCAGGGCTGAGAGGAACTCCTGACCCCAAGTTCAACTTAACAGCCACAGCTCGTTCCTTTCGCTTTCCCAGTGAGCGTCATTCCATCCAGCCTTTCCCCTTCTCCCTACTTCTCTCCCTCCCTCCCTCTGCTGGAGTCTCCACGCTCCGCTTTATACACCTCCCCCCTTTCCTCTCCCTCTAACGACTCAGTAACTCTCCATCTAACCAATCAATCGGAATATTTCCAAGCAATATCTCATAACCATAATGTTACTTTCCTTCACCCCCGCTTCATAATTCATCACCAAAACAGGTTCAAGTATTCCAAATTAACCAAAATAATTCTTCCCCTTCTCATAATTAATATCCACTATTGCGGGCGAGCCAAATAGTTCCTAAAATTTATTTCCAGTCTAGTCCGCATACTTTCCGAATGAAATCAGCCCACAGTCTCCTCCTCTGTTATATGCCTGAGGAATATGGAGTGCACATTTTTCACATCCATGCCAGCCCAGATATACAATCCGGATAAAGCTACAGTATGGAAATGGCGAGGACAGCAGCAGGCATTACCGCTTGGAGGGAGAGGAAGGGGGAGATTACAGACTGAATCATGTGTTTGGTGAAAGAAGGAAAATGTCATGATTAACACTCTTGACGTGTATGGATGACATTTCCCTCCTCGGTGATGAATGTATGGAGGGATTAATGGAGGGGAGATGGAAGATGAGGTCTGGTGGCAATAAACATTCGGTACTGTTGCCTCCACAGAGAAAGAAAAAGAAGAAAAATAAAACTTGGATGATATTTCACAGATTTGAGGGAGTTTCTGCCATCAATTTAGAAAGAAAAGAAATCCCCCTTTGTACCATCGCTCCTGCTCTTCCCACCCCCTCCTCGCTTCATAATTGGATTTGTGTGATCGTGCTAATTGAGTCGAGTATGAGCGCCTTCTGAAAAATAATGCCATGTTTAATGTGCTCACTGCTACACCTAACCTCCATCAACACATTCTCACATATAGCTGTCTATAGAGTCTATAGAGTATCTGTGTGCTATGTTTACATGCCTGTAAATCTATGGGTGTGTCTCAAAACCTAGTGAGCTGTCTAAGTAGGCTGCCTACGTAGGTAGCAGTGTTCTGTCTGACATCTCTCCTCATAAGACAGATTATTGAGACGCTCTAGTTAGAGAGCCCACTGTAGCACGCAATCAGTGGTTTAGCTGGTTGCTAAGCTACCGGCCGACATCCAAAACAATAGCCCGAGACTTAAAAATCCGCTAGCATAAATGCTAATGGCTCGAGTATAAAACTGCAAAATGGTGAAGGACTCGTTACAGAGTTGATAATAAAATACTGTTTTGTGTGATTATATGACCAGAAACACATTAAAACACCAGAGAGAATCAAAATAACTCACATTTTAAAACCACTTTACTGCTCGTAGATTTGCCTGCGTTGCATTATGGGATTGCCTTAGCAGCTGAGGAAGCGTTCAATGCTTCCTTAAAATTAGGTCAAAGTAAGGTGCCTCAGTAGACAGCATGTTTAAGATATCTAAGAATTGGGACAGTCTACATGTCAGGAGCACGCATACCATGATGTAATATACTGCCTATGTAGACACTCACTAGGTTTTGAGACACACCCTATATATGGGAAATATCATATAAATACATAATTAGTGTAAAATACATAGAAATTATCCATACATCCATTATCTGCCCCTTAATCCCGCTAGTCAGGGTCACAGGAGGGGCTGGGGCCAATCCCAGCATCATTGGGCGAAGGCAGGGTACACCATGGACAGTTCGCCAGTCCATTGCATGGCCAACACTCAGTCACACCTACGGGAATTTTAGAGTGACCAATCAACCTATCATGCATGTATTTGGACTGTGGGAGGAAACTGGACTACCCAGAGGAAACCCACTCAAGCACAGGGAGAACATACACACTCCACACAGAACGGCCTGGACCGGGAATCCAACCCAGTCAAGACAATCCAATCGTCTTGCTGTGAGGCGACAGTGTTAACCACTATACCACAGTGCCGCCCACATAGAAATTATACTCCCTATAAAGTACGAGTTAAAAGTGGAAGTAAATAAATCATCCATCCATTATCTTCTGCTGTATCCTGCTAGTCAGGGACACAGTGAGGGGGTGCTGGGGCCAATCCCAGCGTCATCGGGCAAGGTACACCATAGACAACACACACTCATGGACAATTTAGAGAGACCAATCAACCTAACATGCATGTGTCTGTACTGGGAGGAAACCCGCTCAAGCACAGGGAGACAAACAAACTCCACCCAGAATGGCCTGGATCGAGAATCGAACCCAGATCGTCTTGCTGTGAGGTGACAGTGCTGACCACCACCATACCGCCTGTATACAATTCAGTAAAAGTATATTAAAAAGTATAATGTAGAGATTCAATGCTGCTACTTTTTCCCTTCCAGTGTAGATACCTGATAGACACCAAGTCCCGATATCAATACCAACTGTATCTAACCTCGCTAACCTGTAAGTCATGATATACCTGTCTTGCAATTTTATTACATAAATGATACAAGGCAGGTGAGTGCACTCACAATGTATCTGAAAGCTGCTGCATCTCCTGCACTACAATGCTACAGCATAATTACACACGACTCATAAAGCACCTCATGTTATTTAAATAGCTGTCTGATTTAAAATGAAACATTTCTAAATACCAGTTTGGCCTATTAATGAGCTAATAATGTTTTTTATACTCCAGGTTTTATTGTTTTGTGTAAATATGTGTGTTTCATGTGCTAATATAATTTTGTCCAAAGAAGTGATTTAAATAAGATAAAAGTGAGGTTAGATAAACAGATATTTTAAAAAAGTTTTGATTTGTGGACAAAAAAAGCATTTAAAAAACACGTAATACATCTACATGAGTCAGTATTTGTTGTCTGAGTACTCAACGTTGCAATCACATCACAACATATTCAAAAATCTCAGTAATACTACACTCAGACATATGTATAGTATAATGATTCCCACCCTGATAGCTGATAACAATTCATTATTAAACACAGTCTGCACCTAGCACACCAGTGTGATGTGCTCACTTTATCTACAAGCATCGTCTCCACATCCACATCAGTTTTATTTACATATGTTGGTGTTATGTTTATAGCACACATTTTCTCTAAACACTCCCCAAGTGTAGCTCCCTTCTCATTAGGTGGGCTGACTGATCTGAGATCTGAACTACAGATAAAATACAGGATTAAACAGTTTAATTAGATAAAGAGTAGGAGATTATCAGAGTTCTCATATCCCTGAGTTATTACATTAGAGAAATAATTACTGCAAATAAGAGATTACACAGATATCACTTCCACTGCACCACAATGAAAACAAACCCACAACAACATGCTCACACACACACAGACACACACATGGTTTATTCTAGTTAGGACTTGTAATGGAGTTCCAGCCCATTGAATTAATTACAGTATGTTTACACATGCCTAACCACACAGGAGCTGAATGAAAATGTGCGGCCGTAACAGGTAAACAGCCCCCCTGCACAGAGCGTGTGCGCACACACGCAAACACACACACAGGCCTAGCATCCTGTTCTTCGCCTCCTCATTGTTCTCCTATGACTTCCTGCTGAGTTATATCACACACACACACTCCTTAGTATAAACAAGGCTCAAGAAAAAACAAAAATATGATGGAGGGGAAAAAAAAGCATCAGAGCAAACACTGTACGTCAGTTAGTCAGCAAAACAATCCATGCAAAATCAGCAAACAGGACAGCAGCGAATGAGTTGTGCAAAGACTAATATACCCATCACGAATAGGGGTGTAAGAAAATATTGAAATATTGGGATATTATGTTTTGTGATACTGTATTGATTCTTAAAAACACAGTATCGATACACAGATTCCTGGCAGACAGTGAATCATTGTGTGTTGTGTTTAAATCTCTGACGACTCCAACAATAACAAGCAGCACAAGGGCGCAATGCTATTGCAAGCATTGGCAAACCTGTATATATATAGTTGTGTTTTTAATAGTAGGATCTGAAAAATCACAGTATATCATGTTGCTTGCAGTATCGCGATATATTGAATCGTGACTGCTGTATCACAATATGTATTGTATCGCTAGGTTCTTGCCAATGCACAGCCCTAATCACAAGGAGTGCAGTGATTGGAATATACATGACGGGATAAAAAATTTCATCCTAAATATGAGCGTACTGACCGATGTTCCAACTCTTTACAACCGAAACTCTGCATTGGTATTGTTTTAACAGTCTGCATGAAGTAGAACGATCAGAGATCTCTGTGTTACATTCCAGGCAAAACAGCAGTTAAGGCCTCGTTTTTTTTTTAAGTACCAGTCCAAGTAAATTACACAGAGGACTCAAAAGCATCCTTTATCACCGCTCCCATTCGATTCCTTTTCAAAGAAATCTGCAGAGACATTTTTGTATACCTCCATGTCACGGTGTAGCTGAAGCGAGGAAAGGCAGTTGCAGACACAATTGCGAACTGTAGTTTAAACACGGATTTAATATTGAAACAGACGGAGTACACCACAACAACAGTAACATTAACATAAACAACAACAATGAACGACAAGGGAGAGGGCAAAACAGGCGGACTAAATACACAGGATAACGAGAGGGAAACGGAAACAGGTGGTGAACATGATGGGACACAGGTGGAGGGCCGAGGCAAGGAACACATGACAAAAGGTAAACAAAGACCACGTGGACTTGACAGGACGTAAACAAGCGAGGGACGCGGGGAACATGGCGGGGTATGACAGCACCCCCCCTCAAAGGACGCAGCTCCAGAGGCGAGAAAGAGAACACACCCCGGGAGCCCGCCTCGAGGAGGAGACCCAGAAAACAAAACAGGGACCAGGAGAACAGGAACAGACGGACGGACCAGGAGAACAGGAACAGACGGACCAGGGACGGACCAGGAGACCAGGAACAGACAGAGACCAGGAACAGACAGACGGACGGACCAGGAACGGACGGACCAGGAACAGACAGACGGACGGACCAGGAACAGACAGACGGACGGACCAGGAACAGACAGACGGACGGACCAGGAACAGACAGACGGACGGACCAGGAACAGACAGAGACCAGGAACAGACAGACGGACGGACCAGGAACAGACAGAGACCAGGCAGACAGGCACAGAAAACCAGGAACGGGCAGAGAAAACCAGGAACGGGCAGAGAGGAATAGGCAGAGAAAACCAGGAACGGGCAGACAGGCACAGAAAACCAGGAACGGGCACAGAAAAAAACGGGCAAACAGGAACCAGAACAAAAAACCAGGGACAGACAAACAAATCAGGAAAGACGAGGACGAGTAAGGACGACGAGACGAAACGGGAGGAAGACGACGAGAAGTTACAGGAGGAAGCCGACGAGACGACAAGGGAGGAGGGAGACGAGAGAAACGAGGAACACGACGAGAGGCCAAGGGAGGAGGCTGACGAGAAGACTCAGGAGGAGGATGACGAGACGAAACGGGAGGAGGCCAAAACGAGGACAAGGAAATCGGAGGCAGCGGGCCGCGCTGCATTGACGTCCACGGAGGCAGCGGGCCGCGCTGCATTGACGTCCACGGAGGCAGCGGGCCGCGCTGCATTGACGTCCACGGAGGCAGCGGGCCGCGCTGCATTGACGTCCACGGAGGCAGCGGGCCACGCTGCATTGACGTCCACGGAGGCAGCGGGAGCTGCGGTGACACCCTCGGAGACAGGGGGAGTAGGAACAGGAGCCGACTGAGGAGAAGGGACTGCGGCGGCGTCCACGGAGGCAGCGGGCCGCGCTGCATTGACGTCCACGGAGGCAGCGGGCCGCGCTGCATTGACGTCCACGGAGGCAGCGGGCCGCGCTGCATTGACGTCCACGGAGGCAGCGGGCGCTGCGGTGACGCCCTCGGAGACAGGGGGAGTAGGAACAGGAGCCGGCTGAGGAGCAGGTACTGCGGCGACGTCCACGGAGGCAGCGGGAGCTGCGGTGACGCCCTCGGAGACAGGGGGAGTAGGAACAGGAGCCGGCTGAGGAGCAGGTACTGCGGCGACGTCCACGGAGGCAGCGGACCGCGCTGCATTGACGTCCACGGAGGCAGCGGGCCGCGCTGCATTGACGTCCACGGAGGCAGCGGGCCGCGCTGCATTGACGTCCACGGAGGCAGCGGGCCGCGCTGCATTGACGTCCACGGAGGCAGCGGGCCGCGCTGCATTGACGTCCACGGAGGCAGCGGGCCGCGCTGCATTGACGTCCACGGAGGCAGCGGGCCTCGCTGCATTGACGTCCACGGAGGCAGCGGGCCTCGCTGCATTGACGTCCACGGAGGCAGCGAAGCAGAAGCAGGCGGGGCTGGAGAGCGGCGCCACGACGGAGTGAGCGCGTGGCCGCGGCTCTGTGCAGGGGGGGCTGGAGAGCGGCGCCACGACGGAGTGAGCGCGTGGCCCGCGGCTCTGTGCAGGCGGGCGCCCGCGAAGTCTGCTTCCGGCTACGGCGTTTGCTACGCCGCTTAGCCTGGTTCGCCGAGACGGCTGCACACCCGGCCGCCATCTCAGCCGCGAGCAGAGCGGGGTTATCCGCCTGAGCTCCCAAGCGGAGAGAAAATCTTCGTGTTCGATCCGGGGGATCAAACAGCTCGCTGTGTCCTTGTGGTCGTTCATTCTGTCACGGTGTAGCTGAAGCGAGGAAAGGCAGTTGCAGACACAATTGCGAACTGTAGTTTAAACACGGATTTAATATTGAAACAGACGGAGTACACCACAACAACAGTAACATTAACATAAACAACAACAATGAACGACAAGGGAGAGGGCAAAACAGGCGGACTAAATACACAGGATAACGAGAGGGAAACGGAAACAGGTGGTGAACATGATGGGACACAGGTGGAGGGCCGAGGCAAGGAACACATGACAAAAGGTAAACAAAGACCACGTGGACTTGACAGGACGTAAACAAGCGAGGGACGCGGGGAACATGGCGGGGTATGACACTCCAAAGTTCAGTCTTAGAGCTCATTTATGCTCCCCTTGTGAAAATGAACAAGCCTGTTTCAAATAAAGTACCCATTATGAAAGTTATAAAAGAGGCAGCGTTGTGGACACCTGTGGTCTGTGTGGTCAGCAAATATTTTGTGACATATGGACGTGGCACTGGTTCCACAATTTCCTGTGGTAGTGCTACGTTATTCCAAATTCATAAACTTTCAGGGGGCCTGCACAAATACAGATGAGCTGAACACAGTTTTCAGAGCTGAAACAAGAGCGTAGCTTGACTTTCTCCTCTCTCTCAAAGAGGAAAGCTTTAAGTACTATTTATTCTATGGTGACAGGTTTGGTGGGCTATTGCGTCTTGCAAGGCTTCAGCTTTTCCTCCCATTTAATTTCCTTTAGCATTTCCCTTCCTTATGCAGCTGAATTAGCCTACATCCAATCTCCTCCTAAATATCTACTGAACAATGAATAACTTGGGCTTAATCACTGTTTTGACTGGAAATTAAATAAATGAGGGGTGGTGTCAATGTATCACATACCATACACATCCATAAATGTGTCATGAAAAGAATAATGAATAGCCTAACTAGAGTTCACAGCTCTGGCAATTTGAAAATACAAATACACATACAGTACTAAAAATCAAATCAAATCTTGATTTGATCTAAATATGTGTATCAATACTCCTCTGTTAGTGGTTATTAAGTTTCTAATCACTTATATTTCCTGCTGTCACTCTTTTAGATCATAATATTTCAGTATAAAACAATTCATTTTCCAGCCCTATGTACTTAAAAACATAACAATCGTATGCACATTTGAAGCCTTGGAAAGTTCTCCGAGCAGTAGAAAATGAAGGTCAACAGGATCAGTCACAGCCTAACATGCTTTAAAATGCAGCTCTGCAGAACACCACCCCAGAGACACCTCAATCAGGCTAAAAGGAAACATACCCACATAAAGGAACCAAATGGAATGTATAGCACAATTCAGCTGGTGTCTTATCTCTCGACCAGAGACAAAGAACAACAATCCACAGCACTCTTCTCACACAAAAGCCACCAAGAAGACAAGAAAGTGAAGGAAACATGCCAAAACCCATATCTGACTGGAGGCTAGGCAACGTTTAAAGGGGGCATATGGTTATGTTTATGTACCCAAAACAATCATAATTCATTTTACATGCCCCATTTCCACTCTCCCTTGATCTTTTCTAATTAAACAGGCTGCACCTTTGTAAGTGATATAAGTACATGATATCTGTTCTGATTGTCTGGCCTCATTCAGAAAGCAGTCTGACTGTTTTTGCAATTAGTTTCCATATATAGTCACATTGGACTGGGATGAAATGTAACTCCAGTAATGATTACATGCAACATCAAAAAGAAAAAGGTTTTCCATGACTTGGGCCCTTTAAACCTCAAATATTTGTCTCCAAGAACAATAAGTACTAAGCAGGGGTGGGCGATATGGCCCTACAATAATATCATGATATTTCATGGTATTTTTGCGATAGCGATACTCTTTTAAAAAAAATATTTCAAGAATACACTACTGCAACAAAATGAAAATTAAATTTTATTATTGCATACAATATAATATGGCACACCCCTAACTGAGATATTAAAAAATACAGGAATTTTTATCAGATTGTAACAGAAGTCAATGATCCAGAATGTCTCGATACTAAATAATGCACTCCAAATATCTCCATATATCCAGGACTGAAGTAAAATGAATGATACTGAATGATATCTAGTAGATATATAATGGGAAATGCGAAAAGTGTGAATTTTTCTTTTGCTAAAAACAGTAAAAAAAATAGGGATAATTAGGGATGGCACAATATTTCAGGGTTTAATATCGTTCATGATATTAAAAAAATGTTTGCGATATTATTGTGTACGATACGATATGGTACACCCCTAGTACTAAGATCTAGATTCTAGCAAATTCAGTCACTTTCTGTCTTTAATCATTCGCGTGGACGTATGCGCCGTGTCCTTAAATGGAAAAAGTAATGGATGAGAATGCCTGCGTCAGAAACCGTGGGCTGTAGGTGCACAAACAGGATTTGGCACTCCACGCGCTTAATTTGCGGTCAGGAAAGTTTGCTAATTAGCCAAATGGATGCTTTTGTGTGCAGCGTGGGATCAGGTCGCTCCAAAACAGGCCTGTTCAATTGCCCACATGTCTGTATACCAGCTCTGCTATTAATTAACCAGAGGAGCTGTGTGCTAGCCTCGGGGAAAACACACATGCATACGCAAACAACGTATGTCACGTCCCTATTGACATATTCATCAAAAGAATGTACCTCGTGCACGAGGAGGTAAATAGTTTTGTTTTTTTTCTGCCATAGAAGAAACTGCAGTCTCTTCTACGCCTGTCACATCAATCATCAGAGATAGATTAGATTAGAGAAAAATTGATTTTGTTTTTCATTTAGCACGCCACATTAAATCATCGGAGGCCATCTGACTTCAAATACCCCCATTTTAATTTGAACGTGTTTTTTTTTGTACCACAACAACAAGGACGAAAAAATGGCTTTCATTAATTTTTTTTTATTGGATCTTCAAAACCCATTGGAACAACCCTGACACACACATCAGGAATCCTAATTAGGTTATTACACACAGAATGGAGACAGTTCATTTACAACAATCAACATATAAAATTACCACAACGGACCAGAAATGGCTGAAAACAGTCCTTCATCGTTAAAAACACAGTTAAAATCTCCAGCGTTCGTCAGCGTATGCCTATATTTGAGCAGTGAAGTGGTACAGAACATTGTTCGCATTTGCTTGTCCAATAATTCAAAAGCATTTGATGGACACATCTGGGTCCTTTCTATCTTGGTTGATGGACACAGATACTTTTGTATATTGGTATAATGATGTTTCAAGTTTGTTGCGTTATCGAGTGCAGACATGCACGCATACTCGAGTACTTGGCTAGTAAATGTTGGTATTCCTGAGATTTAACTGAGTCGCTGTTGTGACAGTCCCCAGTGGCAGTAAAAACTGGTTTATGTTCATTTATTGATTTGCGTCACGCAAACCACAGCAAGACGCTTGCATTTCCACATGTAAACCAACTGAACTTTTAAACACGCTGGGTGATGTGATATCTTACATTAATATCACATTTATCAGACTTAACACTGATACGAGTGTTTTACAAACACAGCTGTGCTGGTTTATTGTGATCGGCGCTGATATCAGGCTTATACAAAAAGCCCACATGCGATAAATTTTAGGACATCCTCATAGCACAGGCTCAAGCTTCACATCTCAAAAAACAAGTTCATGCCAGGAAAAATGGTAGAATCCATTCAAAATCATATGTCTCAGCTCTTATGCATCACGTAAAATAGGTCTTAGATGAAACAGCTTTGGAGAAGAAGGCACCAGGCTGGGCGACTACAAACACTCGTTCGTACGACATTCACAATTCTCTTCTTTCTGACTATATAAATCATACTTTTCTACAGTATTCTAACTTTTGTGCTTGGTTTCACATCTGCTTCAGTGTAACGGGCCATCACAACTGAACTAACAGGTAAAGGAACATATCCCCCCAGTCTGCCTGGTTTAACTGTTTAACATGGTTACTTTGCACATGGTTACCCGACTAAGAGGAACACATCTCATGCTATATTATATTTTGCGACTGCCATTATTGAGAACGAGACGGAGAAGGCAGAGAGAGTGCAATCAATTGTTTCACTCCCCACATCGCTCTGTGAGGAGAAAAGATCTCATGTAGAACGATGTTCTCAATGAGTTTTCAACAGCATTCAACTGTATCAGTGGTAGCTCATCAGCTCATCTGAAGAGGCAGCTGCTTTTACTCAGCTGACCTCAACATTTTGCATGATCTGTTTTCAAACGTTTAACCTCCTGAACTCCCATCTTAAAATGAGTCAGTAGCGCTATGCTGATTTTATTATTTTTCTTTTTGAATTTTTCTTTCCATGCAGTAAACTAGATACCCTGTTATTGCCTAATGTTAACAGATATCAAAATAAGTCAGTATGCACACTAAAGACAAAGATTAGAAAAACTACAATTTTAAACAGCCTATTTAAATGTAAACCATCCATATATATATATATAAAATAAAAAGAAGGGAAAAAAAAAAAAAAAAAAAAAATATATATATATATATATATATATATATATATATATATATATATATATATATATATATATATATATATATATATATATATATGGTGAATGCACCAAATGGTTCAGAAGTGCTTCTAAAATTTCTTTGTATTAATTTACATTAGCAGTAAATGATTTTTTTGCGTTTAAATGAGCAGGTACAATTTGCTCTTAACCTTACAATCAAAAAACACATGGACCTTGAAGTGAATTGTTACACTACCGGTACTGATTACAGCATCTTACAATGTTGTATAAGCTTCTGTTCCATATGACATTATGTCAGCTAGGAAGCTGAAATTATGAAATCCAAATTTTTAAGGACTACACAGGTGATTGCTACACTGTTCACTGTAAATCTGTGCACCAAAAGAAAGCCAAATTTATTCAGACTAAAGGTTTTGTATCTTTTTGGCTACTGCATGTGCCTGAGGCCGTAACTCTAGAATCTCCACAGCTCCAGGGGTCAAAGATCATGACACTATAAAAGCTCAAGTAATGCTAGCCCTGAGTGAGAAATATAAAGCAGCATCTTAAAGAAACATTTCAACATAAACCAACAAAAAGAGAAGTAGCATCATTTTCATACTCCTGTGAACTGACAGTTATTTGTATTACTCAACATTGCCCTAAAAACATTATCAGGAGGGGCATCTTGTCTGCGCAGTTTCAACAATGGAATGTTCCTGAACATGAGACGCTGACAGGGCGAGCTACTGTTGCACCCTCATGTGAAAATCTGACTTTCTTCAGCTGTACAGCTATCACCACTTCACTTTCAAAGCAGTCTGAAAAAAGGCTTTCAGATTCTTCAGTGTGTACACAGTGATTCAGCAGGAAACTGAATCTGTGGACATTCTACATGTGCTCAGGGTATATATACACCACAAATACATAAAAAACACACTTACTCTGGCAATGAATGTGACGCCAGGGTCACCACAACATATACAGACGCTGAAGCAGTCCATCCAGTCTGTCTGAGCGTTTTGTATTTGTTATGTTACAGTGTGGAAGTGCCAAACCACTATATGACACTAGAATATAAACGAAAAACTGAATAATTATTATTATGTTTGAACTTAAAATACAAATACAGCTAAATGCAACACTTTTTTGGTTATTAATATAGTCTCTGTTCAATGAAAAACAAGTATCAAGTAGGAGAGGACAAAAACTTCACTTTCAATGTAAGTCAATGGAATTTTATTTTCCTTTTAATGTGAAACTTTCCCACAATGCAACGGCAGCTGCTGCGTTTGACTGATGTAGAAAAATAGGAATCAACAAAAACGGAGATTCATGTTTTTTTATTGGATAGCAACAATACATTGGTTAGGGGACCACAAGTTTGATTCTCTAATTCTCACTGCCCTTCAGCTGTGTGATGTAAAGGTTCTATGAGGATCCCTTAACCTTGATAGGTAACCTTCACATCCACTGAAGGTTCTGCGACCTGGTAAAGGTTTTTCCCACCCACAGACCTCACTACCAAAAGTGGTTCTTCTACATTTACACCCATAAAAATTAAAGAGATGTTCCTTCTGCTCTACAGTTCAGAGATGTAGTTTCCTACAACAGCAGTAATACATTTGCATGTGATTCAGCTCCTGGATATGGACTCACTGGAGATCAGACGCAACTGAAAAAATGTTTAACGCGTCCAGTCGCTGCCTTCTTTCTTTAGAAACCCCTGAGACTTCTCTTTAATCAAATCCTTTTGTTCCATACACTGTAACTGTAGCAGATCACACCTGTTCTCATATCACATGAACAGTAATTCGAGGGGCCCATTACTGCATTTAGACGTTTGCTGGTGTGTCTAATTTGCTGCTCTCACGGGGAACGGAATGTATGGCTCTAAGGACATTAAAATCTTCAGCAGATCTTTATCTCAACAGCTAACTGCCCTCTTTCTGCCAGTAACACGTCCTGCAGAGCAGGCTAAACATGTGCACAAGTGGACCAGAAGGATCGGCAGTGGAGCTTTTAACTGCAGAAAACGTTTAAGTTTTTTAAAAGAGAAGAGCAATGTAACATAAGACTATGTTTAATATGGCAGAGTTAGGATTAGATACTATTTAAAATAATCCCTTAAACTCAAACAGCCTATATACTATATTAGTATTATAGTAGGTAAAACTGACACTGCAATCATTTTTTCTACAATTGGAGTGACTTTGCAGAGGAGTGCATCTGCACAGAAGATAAAAATATCAATAATAATTAGTTAATTAAACTGTTTTTTTAGTGCAAACCATCTTTTCTTGAACTTTAAAGCCATACTAACTGGTTTCAATGCACCAAGTATAAAAGCGGGTGAGCCCTGTGAGCGCTGTGACCGCTGGTCTTCGAGTATTCAAACATTTGTTTGTAGTCAAATATATCTTTTAAATTAGTCATGGAAAATGAGATCTGTGTGAGTTAGATATGTGTTCATAACAGACAGAAAGCTGTAGCATCACTTCATTTGCCTTACTTGACGTTGCACATCCTGTGATGTGACTATTGTGCATGCACACACTGTGATGACAATGCTGATACAACACACTGTGTGGTAAATAATTTATACTGGTCACTAAATAAAAAGTCTTAAAGGAAATATTTACAGACAAAAACTAATTTTCACAATTTATCTTTGCATCTAAACCTAGATGAACGTGCCAGATGTATATATATATATATATATATATATATATATATATATATATATATATATATATATATATATATATACTGTACATTGTGTGGAAATTTCATGATGAATGCACCAAATGGTTCAAAAGTGCTTCTAAAATATCTTTGTATTAATTAACATTAGCAGTAAATGTTTTTTTTGCGTTTAAATGAGCAGGTTCAATTTGCTCTTAACCTTACAATCAAAAAACACATGGAACTTGTTACATGAATTGTTACACTACCGGTACTGATTACAGCATTTTACAATGTTGTATCTAAACCTAGATGAACGTGCCAGATGTTCTTTAATTTTAGTTTTTTGAAATGAAGCTACAAAGCTAATATAAGAGAAGTCTATTTTACACACTCGCTACATACATTCATATGCAAAATTTGGATATTCCTGATCCTGATGTGTTCAAATCTGCTGATAAACAGTAACTGTGCAGCAGTGTGTTCTCTGTAGAGCATGTGTTTTCTTATTGTCACTTATTGAATCAAAAGAAAAGACTTTGGAACATAAGACATCTTAGCACTTTATTACATGAAATGCCCTCTGAAGCGTCCGAATAAAATATACCCCCCCCCCCCCCCCCCCCCCCCCTCCATTAAAGGAAAACATAGCCAACGACTAGACTTAATCCCTGGAGTGAATTTCATGAACACGGAATGAGTCTAGCCTTGTCCAAACTGCAATGTCAATAGTGTTCCACCATTAAAAGTCCAAGTGTGGGCTAAATCGGAACCTGGGAAACTGCCCCGGCATTTCCTAAAACCTGTTATGAACGCTTGCCCAAAAGGTTGAGGTTACATCTCTTTAAAACCCAAGAAGAATTTAACCTTGTAAGTTTGCACCTGGTAATTAGACAGCTGCCCCTTTCATTAACATCTCTCAAATATAGACGCAGACATAAACATATTAGGCTATTACACTGGCCATGACCCAATGCACTCCAGACAAAGCACAGAGCAGAGCCAGGACGGTAAAGACAGAAGCCTCTTCAGAGTGGCCACACACACACGTGCGCACACACACACACACATACACACACACGACAGGGTGTTTACTCTGACATAAAGTCAGACGGAGCAGATGAGAGCGGCGTGGTACATTCTGTCGGTCTGTCTCAAAGCCAGGCTCCAAATGCCAAATCCATTAGCTCAAAGTGAATTACAGAGCAGAGATCAGATATGAATAATCCCCTTTACGGGACCAGTGGAAATGGGAAAAGACCAGCCTAAAAACAACCTTCTAATGCTGTCCTGTTACAGTCTACAACTGCCAGACTACCTCAGAGTTTAAAAACAGACAGGGCTTTGTACAGCGCTTGGTGATGTTTGTTTGTTTATACCAAGAGACTAAACTCACATTGCTTTAAAAGAATGATCAGAGTTTGATAGATGTTTATTAATAATATTTGACGAAGTATTCGTTGAAATCCAGAGATGGAGAACGCTTAATAGGGGTGTAAGAAAATCGAAAATATCAAATATGGGGATATTATGTTTGGTGATACTGCATCGATTCTCAAAAACACAATATCGATACTCAGATTCCTGGCAGACAGTGAATCATTGTGTTTAAACCTCTGACCACTAGATGGCAGTGTTGTAATCCATTTTCAGCTCCACTCCAACATTAACAAGCAGCACAAGGGTGCAATGCTTTTGTAAACATTGGCAAACCTATTTATATAGTGGTGTGTTTTAATAGTAAGATTTGAAAAATCACAATATATCACATTGCTTGCAGTATCGCAATATATCGTGATATATTGAATCATGACCGCTGCATCACAATACGTATTGAATCGCCAGGTTCTTTCCAATACACAGCCCTAACGCTTAACTGCACTAAAAACAGAGCAGAACAAAATAGCCCAAACAAAACACGCAACAGCACAGTGCAAAAGTCAAAGACCACCCTTCGTTCCATCCACTCCCAGTCAAAACAGCCATTAAGTATAATTTATTCACTGTACAGCACCAGGAGTAAAGCTGAAAGCACATACGTAACAGAATCTGCCTTAACAGCTAAATATAATCTATTATTTTTTTAATATGTCTATTATTTGCCTTTATTGCAGCTTCCATTCTTATCAGGAGACTTGCTTTCAATCTTTTAAAGAAAAACATGTATATTTTTCCACACCTTCAATCTTTCTAACAATCCAAAAAATCTCAAACGCATTCAGGGATGTCGAGGCTCTGAGGCGGTAAGTCCATTTTTTTAAAAACACAATCTGTTTTTTTTCGTTAATCTTCCTTAAAAAACAAGTGATTGTATAAATAAATTGTATTTAAAGGCCATTTTGACTGGAAACCAAATGGCAGGATCAGCAGTACATTCGTAAATTCACCAACTTCATGAAGGCAATTTTAAATATCGCCTGAAACCATGATGGCATGACACATTTGGAAAATTTCATGCGACTGAATTCCAGCACCACAGTCCTGGGACACACAGGGATCCACACTGCGGAGCTGGTGCTGTGCAACCGGCCTAAAAGAGTACAACAGTTCATAGTACAAGGGGCAACCTCAGTGTTATCAATGAATCAGTGCATACAGTTGCACGGAGCCAATCATTAACAAAAAAGGCTTTTCAGCATATCACAGATAACCTCTTCAATCCTTTATGTGCACTACTGCGCTAAACACAAAAGCTTCAAGTGCAGGTTCTTGAGCGGCAGCAGTTTGTGCAACAGTGAAACAAGAGACGGCTCAAGCTCCTTCTCTCACAAATGTGTGTGTGTGTGTGTGTGCATTTGTGCGTGCATGTGTGTTAAGTGTCACTTTAAACCAACTTTCTCAAGTGCAGTTTGGCCCGTCTGTGCGGCCCTGTCTAGGAGGAGCCCACGCAGCCTTTGATACGGAGACAGACAGTGGCTGCAGGGGTGTCTGAGAGACGCTGTCACTTTAAGCAATTAACTTTCCCTTTAAAGGCTTCCTAATAAAACTGACAGCTGCAGACTTTTCACAAAGGGACCAATCACCTCCTCGGAAACACAAAACTGCAGCGCTGTAAACCAGGCTGGTCCTCTTTTATTGGGGTGGTCCGGGACACCTCCGACCTTACAATGAGATCCTATACTTCCCATTGACGCCCATGGACTTGGAACGCTCTAAAGAATGTTAATGCTCGCTCCTCACTCAGACGTATGAGAATATGAGAATATACGACAGTGTTATTAAAAATGTGTAATGAGGTGTTACATCTGTCGAATCAGATCATTTTTATTATCATCAGCTGCCCTACATGGTGTGTACACTTCATGACCAATGCAAATGGGCTATAATGGCATGTGATTCCAAACAAAATGTCCACATAATTACGGCTCAGATGTAAACGAAGCCTTTTAGAGGGATTTAATATGAAATTCTTTGTTTCAGTGAAAGTCACACACTCCACAATCTTCTCAGTGATAGTGATGGGAACCAGACGTCTGAGGAGATTAATGCCTCTATAAGCTCCCCCCAATTAAGCTATTACACAAAATATTTATGAGCGCGCTGCCCACGGAAATCATCTCGTTAATACATTTATTCTAATCTATTTGTGGGGGAGGGGTACATGGAAAGCGTTGTAAAGCTAATCTTTTTCAGGTTTTCCACTATTTTACTATCATAAACATTATTGTGCACACAAGACGTCCACATGTGCAGTGTAGACCACCAAACCGGTCACCATCACCACCACCACTGCAAACACATCTGAGTCTGTCCTGTTCTCTTCAATTAACCACTTTACATAAAACCATTGTGAATTCCGTTGTTAATATCATGTTCAGAGGTTTTAAATAGTGTTGTTTCTGAAAAACAAGGTATATATACAACAGAGACCAAAAATAATAGTAAAGGCTCTCAGCTCTAGGCTTTGGCCACAGAGATTATTGAGAAATGGCCTTTGTTTAATATGAAAGAACGTTAGAAAAAAAAAGAAAGAGCACTTGTTGAATCTATCTATCACTTTTGAGTCTTTCCAGCCAACAGCATATGCCACAAAGCAGACTGAGGAGGTCCTCTTCATTAGCAGTATCTGAACCGCTTCACTGACTAGAAGCACAATGTATTATCAGAACTGACTGCTTATAAAGTTTGATAAGGAGTCTTCTTTAAAGCAGCTGGCGTTTGTTCAACGCTCATTAGCAAACATAGCCGGTCCTGTTGATGTTGGTGATGGTGGTGATGGTGATGATGATCGATGCAGTGTTGCATCTGAAAACTCTCACTCAGTTCAGAGCACTGGAGGAGACTTTCCTCCTCCTCTCCTCCAGCCTCCTGAACACAGAGCGGTTCCTCTAGTACTGGAGCAGAGATGCAGCGTGTTCTGGAGGGACGGAGTGACAGCCCTGGTGAAGAGCGCTCAGAAAACTTCTTACATAGACGGCGAGGATGAACTTGGCTTACTATTCGCCAGCTTCTTGTTCGAGCTGTAAGCGGTGCAGTGGTGGGCGCCTGAATGTAACTGTTGCACCATTTAAGGTGGAGCGGGGGAAATTCGAACAAGAGGGAAACGTCTAACAGTTAACGCTAGACTGAACTGTTAAAGAGAATAAGTCAAAGCACCTACTCAGCTAACAGAGCTCATGCAGCACCTCCACGAGACGCACCGAGCCGAACTGTGTGGGGGTCCACGAGAAACCCCCCACCACATGACATGAACTTACTGTCCGGATAATGGAAAGCACATTTCTCGAGGGCAGAACTTACCTAGAGACAAGAAAGGTTTGGTTTCCATGTTAGCTCATGCCAGCTAGCGTCCCCGAGTAGATCGCGATCCGCTCCTCGCGGGACTTGGCTCAGGAGGAGTCGAGTCCAGCAGGAACCTCCGCAAGCTGTGAATTCCGCTGTCAGAACGCTCTCACTAACAGGACTGAGTCTCCACTCCGCTCACCTCCATCCAGTCTGCTCGCCCTGCGCTCTGTCCGACCCACTACCGCTCCGAGGAGCTGGGGCCCCGTTCAGGGGGGACTCCGAGCAGCGCCCGCGCATGCGCACTGACCGGACGGCTACGAATCCTACTACTGTTGAAAAGCAGTTCTTATATATTTGAAGAACTTTATTTTTTTTACTTCGCATCTAAAACTTTTGAAATCTAAAATAAATTGTTATATTAATAAGCTCATTAGAAATTCTCATTCTTTCTTCCTTCCTTCCTATTTATTAGTAGAAGTGTATTATAGGAGTATACTCAGTGCTTAATTTGTAAAACATCAGGTAATAGTGGGGTGATCCAGCAAGTGGCAGTGATGGAAATGGTCCTGGAACGCATAGACACAACATTGCTTTAAGTGTCCATCTAAGGTAGAAGCTATCTACGCAATAAAATAATCCTAGCTTTAATGACTGCAGTAAGGAGCTGCAACCATAAAATCTCAGAGATGCCACTGGATGAATAGTTTTTGGTGTCCTACAAAAAAAAGACATCAAAGAGGTGGTGGATTCACATAAATAAGTTCTGGAACGCAGGTGCCTGAAATATGAGAGGTGCCGAATCTTGTTCCAGCAAGATCCAGCACAAATAAAGCCCTGAGTATACTGTATGTTAGGAAAAAACTTCATTTTTTCAATTCATTAATGTGTATTATCACCTGTAATCACAAACTGTAGTGTTTCTTTTCAACTTAAAATGAGCCCTTTATATCTACATAGGAGCAGGTCATCTCCCAACGAAGGCGGCTGTGTGTTTGTACAGTTGCCCAGAGCAGAGAAATCACAGACTGGCTGTGGACAGCATCCTTAGTGTCTTGAATTTGGCGGCACTTTAGCATCAAATGTATAAGGTAGTGAGAGGAAGAATTATTTTCAAAACATCCTACTGTAGTGCATGTATAAATAGCTCTACGCATTGTCTAGATAGGATTATTACATCTTGTCCTTATTAAAGAAATCAGCTTCTTATTCGCCAGCGTCTTGTTAGAAGCTTTAATGGTGCATCAGTTACATTCTGCACCAAAACAAAACAGGACTGAGACAGGACGAAACCAAACCTTAAAACACTTGCCATTACATTGTTTATATAAAAATTGGTAGGACCACTTGATGAGTAGGAAAAATAATTAGAACACCTGTGCTGGCAAACTATTTTGTGTTATTCTGACGAATGGAGTATCAAACTTATTATTTAGCACAAGAAACACAAGAAACAGCAAAGGAGGGTGAATCCTCACTGTCAATAAAGCAAAAGCACAAAGGACTTAAATAAGAGTTGAGTACGTAGTACTTACATATCATGAACCTTAAAGGCTCTTGTCTCTACCTTCATATACAAAATCTGTATTTGTAAAAGAGGGCAGTAAATCCCGGATATTCCAAAAACCTAAACTATTACATAACATTCCTGACTCCACCCAGTATTTACATATATCAGCTCACATTCCAGCCCAGCAGAAACAATGACAAGAGCAATGGCAATCTACCCGTGCAGAAACCTACCTGCCCAGACTGTGAGGGGGATGTCGCCACTTATCAGGGATGATGTTCATCTTTAAATGAAGCTGTTGGCTTCCTTAATTCAAAGTTTGTCAATTTTCTCTGCACAATTTTCCTTTGACAGTATCGAGGAAAAAGATGGAAAGAGATCCGCAAGTCCACCTTGCTGTAGGCACTAATACTGTGTGATTGTATCTGCTTTTTGAAGTCCATCACCTTAACCTAGAAGTTTCACTGTGAGCACTTTCATTTGCTTTGATGTTGTTGCTGTCAAGGTTATTTTTGCCTTGACATGTTGCTTTTAAACCAGCCAATCGGAGCAGAACTTATCAAAACATTAATGAGCGCACCATAAAAGGCAAACCAGCTTCTCTAGGACCAAATCAAAGGATGTGACTGGACGTGTAAAACTGCATCTGCCATTTCACTCAAGTCACATACCTTCTATGTAAACATCAGAGACCAATTTAAAATACTTAAAAATGCATTATATAGCACTTTCCTGAGTCTCTTGAATCAGGACCCTGCTTTTTATATGAGTCCCCCCAAAAGGATCAATGTTCTTCATACTGTCGCTATTGGGACAACACCTGGTATCTCAATTTTTGTTTCTATTTCATATTTTGGTAACACCAGCTACCCCGTGTTTGAAAATTTCATGATGAATGGAGTGGAAAATGTATGTTTTTCTAGAACCATACATTAAAGAATCATTTAGAAACATGTCTTTTTTAAGGTGTAGTGCTGTATGGATGTTGTCCTTCTCTTCAATCCCAAAATACACTCTGAATATTTAAGGTGTCAAGAAGAGTCCTTTGGAATCATAGTAGAACCTTGTTTGGTTCCCCAAAGAACCTTGCAATGAAAAGATTTTAAAAAGTATGAAAACTGTGTAGAACCTTTTTAAACAGTAGATCCTTCACACAACTCTTTACATAAGGTTCAATACCTATCAAGGTTCCACCTAGAACCATATGTACAACCAATAACCAATATTCTTCATACTGTCGATATTGGGACAACACCTGGTATCTCAATTTTTGTTTCTATATATTTTGCTAACACCAGCTATCCATGTTTGCAGAGATGGGATGGAGTACAAACCCTC
Organism: Megaleporinus macrocephalus; assembly: GCA_021613375.1. Classification (NCBI taxonomy): domain Eukaryota; kingdom Metazoa; phylum Chordata; class Actinopteri; order Characiformes; family Anostomidae; genus Megaleporinus; species Megaleporinus macrocephalus. The sequence goes on along the minus strand of CM038725.1, from coordinate 16,503,195 downwards.
GCCTAGCATTGGGCTGCGGAGAGGTAGAACTTCTTTTCTCTGGAGTGATGCCTTCTGGGGTGAGTTTGAGTGGCATTTGTGATCTAGTTCTAATCATCCAGCATCTGTATGTGAGCTCACTAATGCTCTAATGGAATCAAATCCATGGAATCGAGTCCTCACAGCAAAGTATGAAGGTGTAGGTTCACACTTGAGTCGCTACTCTAATAACTATATCACTTACAGAGTAATTAAGTAGCAGTTATTGAGCAATTATTGAAGTCTTAAGATGAATAACTTCACAATAAGTCACAGGATGGTGGGTGAGGATTTCTGAGAGGGTCCAAATAAAGGTTTGCAAAACAATGGAAAATAAACAAAAGGTATGCTGACATAAGCACTGTTTCCGACAAAAGTGCCAGCACAGCAAAGAATCAGTAGTGTTAGTCTTTCTGCGTTCTAGAAAAAAAATGATGCATCGCCTTCAAAGGTTCGTCCGGAGTGATAGGAGCGATGCTTCAGCGATGCTGTGTTGCTGGTCCCACATGAACGTCTGAAGTTTTGATGCTGTCCTATAAAAGAGACTTTTTCCTTTTTTTTTTCTTTCCGAGAACATAAATATATATCTGCAGTATGCTGCATGAAATTTATAATTAATTAATGCCCACCACACACTCAAGATAAAAAACAGCCATGGACATTATGCAGTGCACACTTAAGTGAATTTAAATAGGTGAACGTTCAGTAAATGTGCTGATATTGCATGTGAGGGTGTGCACAGGGAATGGGGGTGGGGGTGGTGGTGGCGGGTGAGTCATGCTTGAAAATTCAATTTGCATTTCATATTGGAAGTAATAAAGAATTCTGAGAAATGATTTATTTGGGCCACGAAGTAGCTGTGGGTTTTGTAACCGCTGATGCAAATTTTGTTTTGATGATAATAATTACTATAATTAAGTATTCATTTCTATCTGTGACGGTTACAGCCACACAGTCATGTACTGATAGTGAGGGAGACAGGCTGCGAGAGGAAGCAAGACAGAGGGTACTTGAAACCCACAAGACTTTCTCCTTGCAGAATACCAATGAGCCTAGGGATATGTCTCGCTATGGCACACGCTTTCTTATGCGCTGTCACATGCTCTCCTCACACAGCTACATGTGCTCCTTAACAATGTGTGCACTATAAAACGGAGAGGAGCAATTAGCTCCACTCAAGCTGCCATTATCTTATTAATAGCCCTGTCATATCTGCAGGAAATTAGGTCAGGGTCTTCTTGTACTCCCCTCGCATGCTTAATATACAGGCGGCCTTCATGTGCTTCTTCAGTGGCTGAGGAGTCACTTGACATTGCTAGCCGAGGGTTTTCCTTTTGGACACAACAACTTAAGGGATAAACTCTCTGTACTCTCTGTAGATTAAAATTCTTTTTAATAAATCTGAATCTGATCCTGTCCTGCTTCGATGGAATGATGTCATAGAACCATCCGAGGAAGAGCCCTTCATTTGGTAAAGAACCTTTACATTGTATGAAGGTTCTTTAAGCCTGTAAATCTCATTTTCAAAGATGGTAGTTTGGGGAACCAGATGTTATTCTTTTATGGTATCATGCAAAGGAACCATTCTTAGCACCTTTTGTAAACAGTGTATGTTAATTGAAGGTTTTTCCTAGAATACATTAAAGAATAATTTAGAAACTTGCCTTTATTAAGGTTTAGTTATGTTTAGATGTTGTCCTCTTCAATCCCAAAATACACTCTGAAAAATTAAGGTGCCAAGAAGGGTCCTTTGGAATCATAGTAGAACCTTGTTTGGTTCCACAAGAACCTTTCAATGAAAAGACTTTAAAAAGTATGAAAACTGTGTAGAACCTTTTTAAACAGTAGATCTTTCACACAACTCTTCACATAAGGTTCAATACCTATCAAGGTTCCAACTAGAACCATATGTACAACCAATAACCATTTAGTAAAATAGTAAAGAACCTTGACATTATGTAAAGGTCCTTTAACCCTGTAATAGACGATTTACACTCATAAATTTCTTCTTTGAAGATGTTACATTGGGGAACCAGACGAGATTTTTTTATGGTATCACACAAAGAACCTTTTGCCACCATTAGTAAATAGTATAGTAATTGGAGATTTTTCCTAGAACTATCCACCCAAGAACCATTTGAAATGTGTATTTTTAAAGATGTTATGTATGAATGTTGTCCTTTGAACCCAAAGGTACCAAAAATTGTTCTTTGGAATCAGAATAGAACCCTTTTTGGTTGCCCAAAGACCTTCTCAGTGAGTATGTAGAACTTTTGAACCCTCAAATAATACTTTCACATAAGGTTATATAACTATCAAACATTCTTCCTAGAACCACATGTACAACCAAGAACCATTTAAATTTTATTTATTTGTCTTTGAGTGTAATAAGGGATATTTTTTTTCCAAGTCTAAATTAAACTTTTAAAGAATCTTAAAGGGTTCTATAAGAGGATACTACCACTGTTGATTCCCCCCCCAAAAAATTAGTTGATGGATATTTGAGGAACCTCTTTTGTGAATGACATATACAAGTGTGGGGAATCCTCTTTAAAGACTGAAGAACTTCCACATGTTTTAAACACTCTTTTATGGTTTAAAAAGTCACTGGGAATGTAAATAACCTTTATATTGTGTGAAAGATCTTTAAATCTGTATCAGATTATTGTCACTTGTGAATCTCTTCTTCAAAGACGATACATTGGGCAATCAGGCGAGATTCTGTTACGGTATCAAACAAAGAACGTTTTGGCACCTTTCGTAAAGAGTGTAGGCTAATTGAAGATTTTACATTCAAGAACCATTAGGGTATCTTTGGAGTGATGCCATAGATGAGCCTGTTTTGGTTCCATGAAGAACTTTTCAATGGTTGGATCTTCTAATGATCAATTTTGAAAATAAGATGTAGAAGAACCAAGTATGGGGAACCTTTTAAAGATTAAATAACTTCCATGTACTCTAAAGGTTCTACACCACTCGAAAGATTCCTTGTAGGACCATAAAAGCCAATAACTATTTAATGCAGCCATTGCAAAAATGCTAAAATGCCCCCCTCCTTAGCAACACGTGTTCAAACAGAGAACTGTAACATAAGAGGTTGAGGAGCCTTTTTTCCATGTTTAATGTACAGATCACTTCAGAGCTCCAAGTCGTTGGGCAGTCTGTTGTGACCGGGCAGGCATGGCTGGGAAAACGAATGAGAGCCGAGTCAGAGGTTACAACAACAGCCTGCAAGGCTCGGAGCCCAGCCTCACTTTTCAAACGACATCCTCTGAGGAGAACGCCCCACCAAGAACGAGTACAGGCTCGGCTCAGATCGAACCTCTTTTCCCAAAAGGCAAGTAGAGGTTCAGCCCATTCCCTCAATCATGACGTGCTCCCTCAGATCACAGTGTGGTCGGCGGAAGTCATAACTTGTCTGAAAGTTTCTCAGTTCAGCCTAGTTGTGATTTATAGACTAAATTATTTCATCCTCTTAATTAAGATTAATGGCTGACTTTGAACCCTGTAACATTTCACATCTGAATTTAATAAGCCTTTGTTGCTTTTTGCTCGAATGCAAACGTTTATCTGTAGCATACGTGTTTGAGAAGCTAGAGGAAAAGTTGGTGCACTAAAGAAAATGACTGAAGGATCTTATAAATGTACATAATAGATTGTTTCTGTTGTAAGAAAACTTATACCTAGTAGGGATTTATTCCAAGTCAGTGTTTCAGATAGGGCTGAAGTCCTTCATTCCAAATTTCCATTTCAACAGTTGGATGAAAAATTTGAAGAGGGAGTTGACAAATGAAAAGCCAGCTTCCATCTTGTCTCTTTTAGTCCATTCATCATATCACACAGTGTAGAGGGCAGATTGAATTATAGAACAGTGTAAATAAACAAACAAACAAACAAGAAAAAAGAAAAACAGTGATTCTGGTACGATAGAGCCAACATGGTATACTATGTACACAATGAGAGCTGAGCTTTCTCATTTCATGTTCACATTCCTCAGCAAGAA